>CM053559.1:69173204-69282628 GCA_028646485.1 Cryptoprocta ferox | reverse complement strand
ACAGTGTAGGAGGGTACCCGTTTCTCCACATCCTTGCCAGCATCTATAGTCTCTTGAGTTGTTCATTTTAGCCACTCTGACCGGCGTGTGGTGGTATCTCAGTGTGTAAACCTCTGTTTTTAAGCTTGAGAGGAGTTTGAAGGTGGGTGAATCAGGCAGATGGTAGTGGCAGTTGAGCAGGAGGATGGAGTTAGGGCCTGAATTACAGAATGGACACAAACTGCATGGCCACCTGGCAGCATGAGCTACTGATTCACTGTGGGAAGTCACTCTCCAAGGTTTCTATGTACATGGCTGGTTGGTGGTGTTCAGTTGGGGATATGCCAGGTTTGAAGTGAGATATCCTGTTGGCAGTTTGAAATGTAAGTCAGGAGCTCAGAAGAGATGGGGTGGAGTGCAAGTGGGTGGGGAAAGTGACCAGCATGTGGGTGAAACTATGGGAGAGAATGAGAAGGTTCTGGGAGGAAAGCAAAGCAAGAGAAGGCCTTCCAGGACCAAGCAAGATGAGACCTTTGGAAGAGGCCCACATTTAAAGAGTGATGAAGGAAAACATGGATCAGAGAGCTTCAAGGAGAATCTGGAGAAAGAGTGTCATGAAGACCAAAAGAAGAGACTTCCCAGGGCTTTGTGGTCAAATTGGAGTTAGGAAATTGGGAAGTCATTGTTTTCCTTTGAAAATCTGGGTTCTATCAGGACAGAGTTTGGAGGGTTGAAGAAGTGTGTGAAGAGAAACCCAAGATAGAATGTTGAGTATAAACTCTAAAGAAGGAGGTGAGAAGGTAGTGATGGTAGCTTCAGAGAGGAGGTAGATAGAAGAAGGGTTGGCTTCTATAGAAATATCTCACCATTCATTTAAATCAATGGGAAGGGGATTTGACAATGGGGACAGTAGAGAAAGAGGAAAAATGGATGTGGTCATATCCTGAAGGAGACTGGAGCAAGGCAAGTAAGAGTGCAGGTAGGAGATTTGGGACACAGAAGAAGAAAATAGAGATTGGCAGTTAATGATGTACTAATAAAATAATTTTAAATGGCATTTAGATGAGAAAGAGAGAGAGAGAGAGAGAGAGAGAGAGAGAGAGAGAGAGAGAGAGGGAGAGAGGATGGAGAAAATGACATGCCTGAGTGACATGGGGCTGAACACCAAGAGCAGGTGTTGTGAATAAGCAAGATAGACAGGGTGAGGGCACTGGAGATTTGTGGGGTGTGAGAGAATTTGGCACCCGCTTACTGCAGTGTTTCAGTGGCCACGCATGTGATACTGGCAGGGTGGGGAAGAAACTGAAGGGAGCTGGGAGCTTATAAGATTAGGGAAGAGTAAAGACAGAGAATCTGATGAATCCCAAAAGAAGGCTTACTGAGAGAAACTAAAGTGAAATAATACAAGCCCAAGAGATTGTCTTCATTAAAGGAGAATGAAGACATCCAGGTTTTGGAAATGAGGCATGTGTAAAGGGATGAGTCTATGGTGTGGCTTTGGGAGCAATGTTCAAAAATCAAAACAGAATGAAATTATTACTGGGAAAGTATTTACTAAGCTATAGGATATGTGCTATTTTATATATATTGTTTTCATTATGTTTGGAATGGATAGGATGAGGAAATATAAGGATAACCTAGTGCATGAATTGTCCATGTGGACACAGAGGTTGCCCAGGATAATGGTAAGGGAAGGAAGGAGAAGAGAGCTTTCTACATTTATTAGGGAACATGGAAAAGTGTCTAGATATCAGTGGATGACAGGGAAGAGGGCGGTACATCCTCATGCTGGACATGGACCTAAAAAGAAAGACAGTTGTTTTATTTTTATTTATTTGTTTTTTTATGTTTTATTTATTTTTGAGAGAGAGAGAGAGAGAGAAAGAGAGAGAGAGAGAGATAGCATGAGCAGGGGAGGGACAGAGAGAGAGGGAGACATAGTTTCCTAAGACAGGCTCCAGGTTCTGAGCTGTCAGCACAGAGCCCGATGCAGGGCTCGAACCCACGAACCATGAGTTCATGACCTGAACCGAAGATGGACACTTAACCAACTGAGCCACCCAGGTGCCCCAAAAGACAGTTGTTTTAAAAAGTGTTGCAGAAATATCTGGGAAGCAGCACTGTGGGGTGAGAGGAACAGTAGTGACAGTGACCCTTTTCCCAGGGCATGGGACAACAGTCTCCACCTGACAGAAGTTGAAGGCAATGCAGCCATCAAGAATGTTCAAGAAAGGCTCTTTTGATGGTAACAAACAGAAATGAAATCCATTCACAATAGCACAAACAAGGGTAGCTTAGTCTTAGAATATAGAGGTCTTACAGAATCCCTGAACAGGAAGTAAAGTGCAGCTGGGCTTTGAATGAACTCACGTTTATTTCTAGAAAGACGTTGGAGACCAAGGTAGCTTACTCTCCACTTTTCATTCACATGATGGCCTCTCTTCTTCTCTCTGTAGTCAGTTTCCTCTTCCTCTTAGTTTCTTTCCTCACTTGTTTAAAATTTCACATGGGCCAACACGACTGCTGGCCCCAGCTCCTCATCACAACCTTGTACTTCCCATACTCTGTCTCTCCCTCTCTCTCTCCTAGTTCAGTGAAAGAAAGAAACTAAGCCCTCTCACCAGGCCTGCCAAGGACTTCTTGCTGGCCTCTGGATTAGTTGCCCAGAGGTCAGGGGTCTCCCCTCCTAGGTAGCCACATAGGGTTCAAGTCCACTTAGGAGGTGCTGGAGTAAGGGACAGAAATGTTGGTCATGTGTAGCTCAAGAGAGAAGTCAAGACTTCATTAAATCCAGGGATGGAGGGAGTGTGGGAAGTAACGCTTTAAAAGTCCACAGTGAAAAGGGCCAAGAAGAACATTGACAGAGTACAGAGAGCCCAAGGAGTACAGAGAACATTGACAGAGTACAGAGAGCCCAAGGATAAAAGTATCCAAATGGCAGAGGTTACATCTTGGTTGTCTTGACAGATCAAGGAGGCAGGAGCTGGGATACAGACTGGAAGGCCTGGGTGTGGTGTGCATGAGCGCCCTGTGGGAGGCTGGCCTGTGTTAGCATCTGGGCTCCATTCACAAGCCTGAGGGAACCAGCTGGCCCCGCCCCATGGGCTAGTCTGGCTGAAAGTCCTCACACTGAGCAGAAGCTAGGATGGCTGGGTAACTCAGGCCTTTCAGATTTTCCTTCTCAGAGGAGAAAGGATGCCAGGTAGGGAAGACCTGGTAACAGCCCTCAAAATTCAAAGAGTTTAGGAAATCAATCCTGGGAAAAGCTGAACTAAGGCAGAACAAGAAGTCAGTTGTCGTCACAGTGTAAAAGGGTAAGTCAGCCATTGGTGCTTGGAGATGACTCACACATATTCAGAAGTTTAAGCTCACTGAGGTCATGTATCCAAAAGTCCAGGAGCCAGATTTCTCCAATGATGGCCAGTTGGTTGTCCGGCATGCCTGCCAATAACAGGTCAGCCTTTCTCAGGACATGGGTCTGCCGCTGTGTGGCTGCTAACCCCACAGTTAGTGCTTCCAGATATTAACATAGAAGCAGAATGGGCTGTGTGGAGGTGGAGCAAGGAGAGGGAGGGAGCTGCGCGCTGGTGGTAAAGCCACGGCATGTGGAAGGAATGAGGAGAGAAGCAGCAGAGAGAAACCGTCAAAACATTCTGGAAAATGCACAGGAGCAAATACATTTGTTCTCAAAACATGTTCCATTTTCCACTAAAAGGAACCCAGAGCTCCTTTTAGGGGCAAAGAAAGTACAAAACAAGCTTAGGATGTTTTGTTGTGCCAGAAAGCCAGGAAGTGACCAAAGAATGATGGGGACATGTCAAAAAAGACATAGCCACACTGCATGAACTCCTTCTAGCCAAATGTGGCACAATTCAAACATCAAAATAAATAGTGATCATAATAGATTATAACCTATTGATAAAATAGGAATTCATCAGATACAAATAAACCCACGAATAAAATAAAAGTTGGTGAATAATAGAATATTTACAGAGTGTCAAAATCCTCCCCGCAAAATACTCACTTATTAGTTTACAAGGGGCAGGGGGATGGGGAAGAGTCACCTGGCAGGTACACCTTACTCATGTGATCGACATCTTCATCGCCAGTAATTGTATAAATGGAAAACATATTTCCTGATGCAGTGAGAACACCGCATTACTCTGGAGTAGTCCTGTGAAATCCAATCGTGAGGAAATATCAGACAAAACTTCAGGCAAACTGAAGGTCATTCTACGAAATAACTGGCCCTCAATCTTCAAAAGTGTTAAGGATTTGAAACTCAAAGAAAGTCTGAGGATCTGTTTCATACTGAAGAAAACTAAAAGGGACAACTAAATGCCACATATGATTCTGAAGTAGATCTGTTTGCTATAAAGAAGGGAAAAAAAACAAGGGCGCCTGGGTGGCTCTGTCAGTTGAGCATCTGACTTTGGCTCTGGTCATAATCTCACGGCTCATAAGTTTGAGCCCTGTGTCAGGCTCTGTGCTGACAGCTCAGAGCCTGGAGCCTGCTTTGGATTCTATGTCTCCCTCTCTCCCTCCCCCTCCCCCACTTGCGCTCTCTCTCTCTCTCTCTCTCTCTCCCTCTCTCTCTCTCTCTCTCTCTCTTTCTCTTAAAAATAAATAAACACTAGAATATTTTAAAAAAATAGTATTAAGACAAGCGGAGGAACTTGAATGGGTCATTGATGTGGAGAGTGATGAACTGGGTCCATGTCAGTTTTCTGGTTTTGATAGTTGCACTGTGGTTAAGTAGAGGAATGTCCTTGTTTGTAGGAAATGCACACTGAAGTATTTGAGGGTGATGGGGCATCATGAGAGCAACTAAATCCCCCCCAAAAAAGCTTTTGGACTACATTTCCAACTTTTCTGTAAATTTTTGTTTCAAATGCTTAAAAACTGTAACTATAAAAAAATCAATCTGTTTAAAAAAAGGAGCTTTGCTTTAGAGTATGCAATGGGTTGAATGGGGGGGCCCAACGAAGAGCATCCACATCCCAGAACATGTAGGTGTGACCTTATTTAGAAAAAGCGTCTCTGCAGATACAGTTAAGTTCATGATCTAGAGATGAGAGCATCCTGGATTATCTGAATGGGCCCTAAATCCTATAACATGTGTTATTTTAAGAGACACACAGGGAAGAGACACACAGAGGAGAGGCCATGTGAAGATGGAGGTACAGACTGGACTGATGCAGCCACAAGCCAAGGAACACCAGAGCCACTCTTCTCAGAAATGGGAAAAGGCGAGAAAGGATTCTCCCCTAGAATCTCGAGAGGGAGCATGACCCTGCTGACTCCTTGGTTTCAGACTCCTCACCTCCAGAACCACAGAAAATAAATTTCTATTGTTTTAAGCAGCCCAGTTGGTAGTGATTTGTTACATCAGCCCTAGGAAACTAACACAGAGTACTTTTCTCCTTTATTTTGTTGGAAATAGAAAACTAGGTAAAGAATGAAAGCAAGATGTGCTTTGGATATCTACACCAATTTAGGCTAGAAGCCAGATGGAGGACATTCATCCTCTCCAAGGGGAATACTACACTCCTGAGAAAAAGGAATTTCCAGGTTGCAACACCCCCAAGTACTGCATCTGGCATTCATCATTTGCACATCGGGTGCCAAAGTTCTAGCTTCTTGGGATTCTTCCTACAGCAATGGTTCTGAAGCAGGAGTGATTTTGGCCCCTAGGGGACATTTGACTATTTCTGGACACATTTTTGTTGTCATAACTGTGGGATGGGGTTTCCTACAGGCATCCAGTGGGTAGAGGCTGGGGATGTTGCTAAATATTTTATAATTCACAGTACAGTCCCTCACCACAAAGAATTTTCAGTAATGATGAGGTTAAGAAACCCTGTTCTAAGGACAGTCCCTCACCACAAAGGGATTCCTTTTTTGCTCTACGAAGAATACTCACACTTCTCTGTCAGGATAAGAACAAGAGAAGGAAGGAGGAGGCATTCCACAAATCCTTCTGGAGTATGTTTTTTCCTTGTGGTAAGAAAAGACAACATGAAATCTACTCTCTTGACAAATTGTTTGATGTACAGTACAGTATTGCTAACTATAAGCGCTATGTTGTATAGCAGATCTCTAGAATGTATTCATCTTGCATAACTGAAACCTTAGGCCTTTTTAAAAACAGCAACTCCCTATTTTCCCCTTTCCCCATCCCTCAACAACTGTCATTTTACTTTCTGCTTCTATGAGTTTGACTACTTTAGATACTTCATATAATGGAAACATGCTATGACCAGCTTAATGTCCTCAAGGTTCATCCATATTGTCACATAAGTCAAGATTTATTTCTTATTTAAGTCTGAATATAATTTCATTATATATATCATTATATATCACATTTTCTTTATCCATTCATCCGTTGATAGACATTTAGGTTGTCTCCACCTCTAGTTCATTGTGAGAAATGCTACAATGAACCTGAGAGTACAGACATCTCTTCAAGATCCTGATTTCAATTCTTTTGAATAAATACCCAGAAGTGGGATTCCTGGGTCATATGGTAATACTATTTAAAATTTTTTGAGGACCCTTCACACTGATTTCCATAGTAGCTGTACCATTTTACGTTCCCACTAACAGTGTACAAGGTTCTGATTTCTCTACATCCTCATCAACATTTTTTATCATTTGTTTTTATTGGTAATATCGATCTTAACAGGTGTGAGATAATATTTCTGTGGGGTTTTTATTTCGGGTTTTTTTTGGTCTCATTGATTTTTAATTGCCTTTCCCTGATGATTAGTAATACTGAACATCTTTTCATATATCTGTTAGGCATTTGTATGTCTTCTTAGAGAAATGTCTATTCAAGTCCTTTGCCCATTTTTAAATCAAGTTATTTGTTTTTTTGCTGTTGACTTATATGAATTCTTTATATATTTTGGATATTGACCTTTTATCCATTATATGGTTTTGCAAGTATTTTCTCTCAGTCAGTAGGTTGTCTGTTCACTTTGTTGATTGTTTCTTTTATAAACTGGAAGCTTTTCAGTTTGATATCACCCTACTTGTCTATTTTGGCATCTGTTGCTTATGTTTTTGGTGTCACATTCAGGAAATCACTGCTAAGACCAATATAATGAAGCTTTCCTTTCATGTTTTCTTCTTGGAGTTTTGTAGTTTCAAGTCTTTTAACTCTTTGATCCATCTTGAGTTGGTTATTGGGTATGGTCTAAGACGAGGGTCCAATTTTTTTCATTTGTACGTATGCATATCCAGTTTTCTCAACACCATTCATTGAACAAACTGTCCTTTTTCCATTGTGTAATCTTGGTACCCAGAAGAAGATCAGTTGACTATATATGCATACGTTGATATCTGGGTTCTTTATTCAGTTTAATTGGCCTATATTTATGTCTTTATGCCAGAACCATGCTGTTTTAATTACTGTGGCTTCATAATATATTTTGATACCAGGAAGTGTGATGTTTCCAACTCTGTTCTTTTTTCTCAAGATCATGTTTGGTTTTGGGTCCTTTGTTGTTTCATATGAATTTTAGGATTGCTTTTTCTATTTCTGTAAAAAAATGCCATTGGTATTTTGATAGGGATTGTACTAAATCTATAGATCACTTTGGGTAGTATAGACATTTTAACAATATTATATCTTCCAATTTATGAATGTGGGATGTCTTTCCATTTGTTTGTGTCTTCTTTAATTTTTTTCATTAGTGATTTGTATTTTGAAATCACAAGTCTTTAATCTCCTTGGTTAAGTTTATTCTTAAATATTTTCTTTTTTGGTAAATGAAATTATTTTCTTAATTTATTTTTTAATAGTTCATTGTTAACCTTCCAGACTATTTATAGGTCTTTTCATTCCAGAAGTCTGTGGTTTACAGTAGGATGTGGGCTATGGATGAGGTGTGGGGAACAAGCAGAGGATCTGGGATTTCTCATAGTCCCAACCTCACACCTTTCTGTAGGCTGGTCTTGAACTTAACCTCTCACATGTGGAGAGAATTTTCAAGTGACTATTATAAATTGGCTCTGAACATACCCAAAGAAAAATTTCAGTTTCGACTACCAAACGACATTGTACAAAGAGTGCCAGTATCCAAGCCATGAACCCTGAGAGCTTAAGTTCTCATGTGATACAGCTTGAGAGGAAAACAGTTCTAGGACTCTAGCCACCTCTCTCTCCCTCCCTCCCTTCTCCTTCCTTCTGCTCAGCATTTACTGACCACAACCAATGCAAACAATATGCTAAACATTGGGAACACAAAGATAAAGGAATTAGTAATTTGCTAGGTTAGAGAGAGAATTTTAAATATGAAGTTCTGAGTGCTGTCATAATGGTATCAACAGAGGGAGAATTTTTTAAAAAGCTTACTATACATGACAGGTAAAATCAAATAAGGATTCAGATATGTCATAGGAGAGATAAAGAAACCTCCTGGAGATATAAAGTTGAAACAAATATCTCAAAGCTTGGTACAGTCCTTTCTGTGGCAGAAAACTGGTTGTGGGATAGGTGGAGCTCCTAATTTTTCAAAGTCCAATGTGCTTTTTAAGTATCTGGTAAGACCTTTCCAAACCAAAGAATCTAGAGATATTTTTAAAGGCAAATATATATTTAAATCTTGAAAGTCTACATGTATAAAAGGCTTCTTGCTGAAATTCAGATGTAACTTGTGAGTCTTTCTGTAGATGCTATAGGGCCTCTTGAGTGTCAGGCTGTCAGTAGATATAATTGCAATGGAGCAAGGCAGAGAAATTAGGGCCTGGGGCAGCTGTTATGACTCACATTCTCTGTTCTTATTTGGATCATGTAAGAAAAGCAGGTGGATTACCTAAATGATCCTTTTAAGACATGTGTTTAGCCATGGTGAACAGTGATCATTGGGCAATCTGACACTTTGATTAAGGCAGGTGATTAAAATATCTACTTGCCTATAGTTTGGCTATTTTTAGATTCTAACATTTTCTGGTATCCAACACCCTGTGTAAATATGGGTAAAGATGCTCAAAGGAGTGGAATACAGAGAAGGGGGCTCTCTGTAGCCTGTACATATGGAATTGCAATCTCAGTGCCATTTAAATAGCGGATACCCTTCCTGGTGACAGCTGTGGGCTGATCACAGCTGAGCCAGCGACTGCTCGGCTAATTGAAGTGCCCTGTAGGTTCTCTTTGCCCTCGAGAACGTTTCTGATAAATAGCTCTTGACCAGCTCCTTATATGGCTGTAGGCCGCCCCAAGAGATTGAGAATGTATTTTGGACACAATCTGATCCTCATCTCTCAAGGGTCTCAGGCCCTCACCTTTGCAGCTGAGGGAGATGGCCGTGGGCTCCAGAGGCTCTCGTGCCCTGGCCCCATGGCAGTCACTTTTCCTCTGAAGATTCCCCCTTATCTTGAAGAAGAGAGGTGCCTGGCGCTCGTCATACTGTGTTGGGCAGTGACCAAGATAGTTGAAAGAAGGCATGTGAGGAAATCAGAACTGGCAAAGTTGTATAGCAGAAAAGTGGCTCTTGACTTGTTCACCTTTTGAGAGCCTTTGGGGCCCATTAAGACTAATTTCATAAGCCTGGGTATGATATTCTAGCTGTCCAATTTTGTTTGTTTAACACTTAAGAGGAGCCACACAAGAGTGAAGAGTTGCAGGTGTTACCTGGCATCAGGTGCCATGTGAGAACGCCATCCTAAGGACCACGTATGAGAACATTTTCCCCAGTGGACTGTGACCCTTGCCACATTGAATTTTTGCTCATTGATGGAACTCAATGCATAATACATATCTGGGTAAACGAATGAAGCAAAGAAAGAAGATGGTGGCTCATTAGAGTTTCATGCTTGGATCCTGAACAAAAATAGGTCATCATTGTGAATTTTACTAAAGTGACTAAAAAGATTATATCCTGTGAAATCTCTAAAGCTATATATTAATGATATTACAATAGATGCTTAAGAGCATGGTAGCCATAGAAGAGAAAAACCGAATGGCTGAAGAGGACAAAAACTCATTGTGATAATTTTTAATGCAGAAGGAAAAATGTGGCTTTTTGTCAATGGTCTTGATGGATTTTGGCACCCTCATCTCCTCTCTCCTATAATCAGTGTGGTCATTCATGTCCCAAACTGATTCTGACCTCCAAAGAAGGAACCAAGCACTCTGTCCCAAATAGCTGCTTTCCCAAATAGGATGCTTACTAACCTCCTTTCCAGAAAACTCTAGAGAAAAATACTTTCCACCTCTTCCAGGTAGACTTTTCTTATTGGAGGGCACATCTTCCCTGAGGAGTATAATATAGAGAGGGAAGAAAACTTCCAGGTAAAAGAAGGAGCCAAAAATGAACAGACAACTCCCTCAGGCTCTACTCATGGCAGCCCATATTTAATGTGGAACTGTAACTGTGGAGTGAGAGCTATTCAGAAATGTATACCCAGGAGTATAACGAGCTGTAATATATGAACTGACTTTGGAGTAACGTGTAATATGCTTAACATAACACTGCAACCAGGGGAACCATTTTTTAAGAATAAAACAATGAGGGAGAATAAATATCATTAATACAGAATGAGTGACGTGGGAGTTCCCAGTGAACAGGGGATTTTCTCACTCTGACATCAGATTCTAACTGCAGAGGGACCATCTTAGTTGTCACTAACCAGCTTTAAAATAAAAACAAACTAAAATATTATTTGTTAGATATAAGGCCCATAAGCCTTAGGGTTGATGAAAAACCCCACTTGGTGGGACCCCCAGGAGACTGATAGTTACTGACTGGTCACCATGGCCAAAAAAACAGCTCTTAACAGGCTCTCTCAGGTACTGCCATGGGTTTTTCTTGGATGACTGAAGAGAAAAAAGAACACTTGAATTATGACTTCTGTCCCAAACCTTAATTTCTATACTTTGTTCAGCTGTGTTGGCATTGATGGACAGTTAAAAGACTCCAGGACCTCCTGGGGGGCAATGGCCAACATCATGGCCAGTACCAAGGGAGACTGAGGAGAGGCTGCAAAGCACATGCTGCCCAATTAGGGAGCACGGCAGCACCTCATGGCCACATGCAGCCTGGATCCTCTTCATATTCTGTCTGGCAGGCTCTTACCTGGTAAGGATGGATGAAATACTAAGAAGAACCACATGCCTTGTTCATGGGATCCTCCTTATGATTTGACTAGTCTTGTTCACTGTTTTCCAAAATAAATGTGAGTATTCTTTATAAAAGGGGAGGAGAAGTACTGGGTTAAGCAGACTTCATTATTGTGGGATGTCTCAGGACTTCCGACTTTGTGAATTTCCAAGAGAATGGTAAAGGTTGCAAGGTATTCCAAAAAAGTGTTTTACTGTACCAAGATTTCTCAAAACATGTTGTGAAAAACACTAATCTGTATTTATCACAGCATTCCCCTTCCTATTTCAAGTCCACCCACGGCATTCTTGGTTTTATGCTTATATCCTCTAATCCAGGAATATTTGTTCCCTATCTCCTATCATAACACATATGGCTGGAACGTGAAGAAAAATGTGAAGTCCACCTTGTCTTCTGAGATCTACTCAGGATCTCAGTGAGGCAAGTGTGAGGCAGTGAGGCAGTGTCCTCTAGTGAACTTTCCAGAGGCCTGAAGGTCAGATGATGAGTGGTCTGCTTCCAGCTCACAGAAGACGGGGTAGACAGGGAGTTAGAGGTCTGTCACGGCATGCTGCCATTGGGATCACCGCCCAGGTGCTAAGGAGTTAAACCCAACTCCTGACTTGGTAGCTGCTATGGTGGGGATGAAGTTAGTACCTACTTCATAGAGTGGTTTGGAGAATTCAAACAGGTCATGCAGATCAAGTACCTGGCATGGTAGCCAGTACACAATAAATATAAATAATGGTCACGTGAGGAACATGGGATAAGAAGAAATCACATGTCCCAAATAAAATGATAATTTGGCAAAGTTTTCACAAAGGTTCCTCATTAAGCTGCTGTTCCAAGAATGGAATAAATATATTTTACTTCACTTTAATAATTTTTTTCCTTGGACTTCAATAAAATGATGCTCACTTCTGGTCTAGCATCATCCTTTCCTTCACCCTGTCTTTCCTACCTTCCTGCCAACATTTATTGAGCTTTTATACTCTGGAGCATAGAATACAGAACTTCTGGTTCTAGATGATGTTAAGTGTACTAATATACCAGAGTGGAAAATGCAGAAATGCAAGGTGCAATTGGGAGAATGTGACAGTACCCCCAGCACACAGTAAATGTCAGCTGCCTAAAGGAATGAGTGAACAAATGGATGTATTTTATACTGGATGTGAAGGAGGTTATCTCTGTTTTGTTTTTGTTTTTTAGAGAGAGAGTGTGTGAGCATCAGAGAGGGGCAGAGGAAGAGAGAGAGAATCCCAAGCAGGCTCCATCCTCAGCATGGAGCCTGATGTAGGGCTTGATCCCACAACCCTGGGATCATAACCAGAACTGAAATCAAGAGCTGGATGCTCAACTGACTTGAGCCATGCAGGTGTCCCTTTTTCCTTTTGTTGTTGTTGTTGTTGTTGAGAGAGTGCAAGTGCACATGCACTAGGAGGAGGGGCAGAGGGAAAGGGAGAGAGAGAACCTTAAGCAGGCTCCATGCAGGCATGGAGCCCGACTCAGTGAGATCATGACCTGAGTCGAAACCAAGAGTCTGATGTTTAACTTACTCAGCAACCTATGTGCCCCAAAGGAGGTTATCTTTGATTTGAGGGGCAAAATATCTTTGAGATGTTAACTTCTATTTCTCCCTGCATTCTCCCTTTTTGTTATTTCAAGCAGGAGTCCAGATTTTGTAGTTTGCCCCAGAAAACTACCAGAGAAGCATTCTGAAAGAGGCTGTATTTGGAGCGGCATGATCCCTCCTGCAGAGAGACTGTCCTGGGTACCCAAGAGGGAGAGTGGAGGAGCTGAGAGTCATAAAGAGGTAGTCTGTGGGCCCAGGAGGAGAAGGAGCAGCAGGGAGACACACGTGGGGAGCCTGGTGCAGGGTGTGGCCTCGGGTCCTGCACCTCGTGTGTGCCACCAGACTTAAGGGACACTGGGCTTGGATAATGATCCTGTCAGAGGCACCAGGACACAGGTCTTTGGAAGGAAGATTTTGTGGTATGGGGGTTCAGAGCAGGAAGTAGGTGGTTTAAAAAAAGTCATGTTTTTTAAATTAATTATACTCATTCCACACCCTCTCAAATTGTAACCTACCCCTCCCCCTTCCCCAGAAGAACACACCATCTCGAGATTTGCTTGCCTTTTGATGAAGGTCAGTTGAGGTTTTCAGTTCCAAGGGTTTTCTTCCTAAGGTTAGTCACACACAAGCTCCAAGGCTGAGGACCCAAGGGAGTATGAAATTGACTTGAGCTGGATGCAACAGGAGACAAGCCGGAGAAAGCAGGGAAGAGAACCTGCTTCCTTTCTGTTCCTTTTGAGCCTGCTGGAGAATTATAGATGGTATTCTGCAGGAGATACAGATACTACCAGAAGGTCGTCTGTCCCCTGAGCTCCCTCAGTTCTCCAGAGTATTCCTGATAGAGGGCAATACCTCTTCTGGACATTGTTTTTGCAGCCAATTCCTGCCTCTTCAGCCTAACCATCTTTGACCCTCAAAAGCCAGAATAGCATGACTAGTTCCTTCAAGCCCCTTCCCCTTTTAAATTTTAAGTTGTCTAGTGTCTCAGCACACAGATTTGTTTTAGCTTGGTGACATGCACAGTCACGGAGCCAGGAGAAGAACAATATGAACCAGTGGAAGGAACATAAGCATGTCTTAAATATATTAACATAGGCCCTGAAGTTTCACATTGAAGTAAGATTTAATTAAAAATAATAATGGAAAGAAAGATCAAAAATTTACTTAATAGTCCATGCGTGTAAGGTATTAGGGTTTACAGGGGTAAAGGTACTGGGGGCATGTGGTTGAGTATCTTTGATGTTTTCATTAGATATTGCAGGGTAACATTAAAAATAAATTCACTGAAGGCCATAATGGAGAACCAATTATTAGGGACTGCCCAAATGTGATCACTCCTGGACAAGAAGGAACCAAAACAGAAATTTCTAGAAAAGAATGAAGAATTCTTCATAGCAAAATCTAAGGGACAAGAAAGTTCCACTTAGAGAAAAATTTATAGCCTTATAAACCTCTTTCTTAAAATAAAATAAAAATGAACCAAGTATTTGTTAAATGAAATTAGAAAAATTATAATGCTTCTAAACAATAGAAATCAAGAAGAACAAATAAACCTAAAAGCTTAAAATATTAAAAGACAAGGCAAGGGGCACCTGGGTGGCTCAGCTGGTTAAACGTCAGACTTTGGCTCAGGTCATGATCTCATAGTTTCTAACTTCAAGCCCCGCGTTGGGCACTCTGCTGTCAGCACAGAGCCTGCTTCGTATTCTCTGTCTCCCTCTCTCTCTGCCCCTCCCCTGGTCTCGCTCTTTCTTTCTCTCAAAAATAAATAAACATTAAAAATTTTTTTAATTAAAAAAAAAAGACAAGGGAAAAAGTATGATTGAATGTACCAACAAATCCAAAACTTGTTTCTTTGAAAGATTAGATCAACTTTGTGAAGCTGATTAAAGGGAGAGAAAGGGAGAGCAAATATATACAAAATTAGGAATGAGAAAAGAGAAATAACCACAGATAAGAAGATATTAAATATGTAATATAATTAAATAATATAATTATAAATATGTGTATTTATAATTTATAATATTTATATATATAATGTGTTACTCTGTGGTAACACATTTGAAGGCCTAGAGAAAATGGTAATTTTCTAGAAAAATATCAACAAAACATAAGAAGTGGAATATTTGCACAGAGCAGTCACCACTGCAGGTAATAAAAAAGGTGATCAAAGATCTACCATTAACAAAGCACTAAAATCAGATGTTATGTCTTAGTTTTATCTAATTCTTGAAAAGCAAATAATATCAATGTTTAATTATTCTGGGCCATAAAAAATATAGAAAGCTCCCCCATTCTTTTTATAAAGGCAGAATGACTTGGATACTAAGTACTGATAAAAGAAGTTAACAAAGAAAACCTACAGATCATTCCCATTTGGTGGTATTGTATTATTTCCTATATGTACTGCCAGATTCAATTTGCTAGTATTTAATTTAGAAGTTTGCATCTATATTCCAATAAACACATCTAAGTTGAGGTGAAGGGACACTTATTGTCCTGCTGGGAGGAAGGATCTTCATAGAGGAAAGCCCATCAGAATGGATTCTGATGTCCCTTTATATAGAAATAAAAGAAGGCAGGAATGCAACTTGGATATCAGTGGCCATTTCAACAAGAAGACAGGAACCATGAACCTTGAGCATAAAGTGTCAAGAACCATGTAAAAATGATCATCTTAAAAACTGCTCTGTCATATTGGTTGCTCTGGCTCTGCCTCTCCACAGGTTTGCATGAAACCCCTAACAAGGCCTGAATGCTTGTCCTCAGGGGCAGCAAGACAAGGCAGGAGCTGAAAAAGACAGCAACCTCCCTGGCATCCAGGCCTGGGAAGATAAGAATGGCAATAGTGAGCCATGGTCACTCTTAAGAGTTGAGCACAGTAGCTGAAGAAAGAGGAGGAGGAAATGGAGCACTGGGGGTCACAGCTTCTGTCTGAAGAGTGACTCTGGGTTATAAGGTGAAAGATCTATTAAGTTGGTTCAAGTTTAGAGAAGCCTCCCTCCTCATGGGATTAGCTCCTCTCAGGGACCATGGACTCATTTCCTTCAGCAATCTATTATCCGTGTGTCTTCATTCTGTCCCCATCTTTTCTCTACCTTTACCTCTCCCATTCACTCCTTTTCCCCCTCAAAGTCTAACTGCTTTAATGTTCTCCATGAAACTGCTTTAATGTTCTAATTTTAAATTCTTGTGTTACATTTCTTTGCTGCATCTCCTGGAACTGCAGTTTCTCACAATTCACACTGGGCCATTTCCACTTGCTATTGCCTATGGATTCTGGAAACTTTATCTGTCACTTAAAGTATATCGCAAGCTAGAGTCCCAACTCCGATCAAAATCTCTTTGGACTTTGGTTTTCCCATCTGTTAAGTCAAATAGTTGTGTTAGATAATTACTACATTTTTTTGAGAAAAATTTATATAAGCCTCCTTGGTCCTTCTCTGCTGGAACCAACCCATTTCCTCTGTGAATAAAATTTTATTTGTATCATGAATTGCATCAATTTATTTAACATATCATTTGAGCATCCACTTCAGGTCAAGATTTCTGTTACAGGAAGAAGAAGTGAAGAGGAAACCAGACAGGCACAGCCATTGCCCCCAAGAGTAGCACTACTGGTGTGGATATAGAGGAACGACCTCTTCTGAGATAACTTCCTCACAGCAGGAGCCAGCGCCTCTCCCCATCAGGGCTTTGCACAAAGGCAGTTAGAAAGAAAGACTTGTTGAAAGTGTGAGAAGCCCTTGTGCACTGAAACATTGCCTTCCCACTTACTTTGCTCATGGATGAAGGCCAGGAGCCGGCAGCAAGTCCAGCTGGGAAGGAGAGAAGGTGGCGGTGCTTTCCCTGCACGCTGCCTATTTTAGCGCTCCTGGGAAAAGTTTCAGGATTCTAAATAAAACGGAAAACAAACTATGTAAAGGACAGTCCTTTTTTTTTTTAAGCACTGGATTGAGATTTTAAATAGAGGTACTTTTCACTTCAGATAGAAAATTCAATTTTATTTATTTTTCTTCTTTTGTTTAAGTAAAGCCAGATGTTCAGCAGGTGTGAATCGGAGGCATTCAAAGGTGTTGAGGACAAATGACCATTTTGGTTCAGATCGCTGAAATGTTCAAAGAACACTTACATTTAAGCATCAAGAATGCAAAAGTGATTTAAAAAATAATAAAGTGCCCTTATGAGAAAACATTGTAAAAATGGCAATGTTGAAAAGTGGTCAGGTTCTACAACAGACTGTTGGGGCTGTAGCTTCTCATCAAAAGTTTTTTTTCTCACAACACATTTTCATACAGCAAAACCAAAATGATTCCTGGAACTACAGTGCTAAGTTCTATTCAATGAGTAGAGTCTTTGAACTAGAAGAACTTGTCATAGCACATGCATTTCATTTCATTCATGCTGCCTGTCAGTCATTGGGGAAGCTGGTTTTGTGCATGTGGCCTACAAGGAATGACAGTTTGGGTCTGAAAAAGATGGTATGTTTTTGCCGAAGACATTTCATTTTCCAAACCACCAACTGTAGGAGTTCTAAGGGCCTCCTGAGATGAGTTCCATCAGCAAAGAAAACCATTGTGGAACATTCAGAAGATCTGGGTCCTTAGTAAATGAAATGTAAACCCACAGGTTTATTTGGGACACCAACACTTTTAAGGTTGGAAGACACAGGAAGACACAACTGGTTGCTGCAATACACAAAAATTTATTTGTGATTTTTTTTTCTTTTCTGAAGGCAAAATATAATAGAACTGAACATCAGTGAATTTTGTACAACAAAAACAGCTTTTAATATGGAACAGACAGTCCATGAATGATTTAAAATCTCGGAATGGCTTCCCTTTTTCAAAGTCATGCTTTCTTGCGGTCCACGAGGAGTTGGCACGAAGAGACGGTGGCAGCCCGCTGGGTGAGGTGAGGGGAAGGACAGCTGGGCTTCCCTAGATCCGCGTCAGCTGGTGCCACAGGCTGGATGGGAGGATGCTTTCCACTTTCTCCATGACAAAGTTTAAGGGGGCAAACAAAGTGCTGAGGAACTGCAAAGAAACCAGAAAGGCACAGAGTCAGGAGAGATCTCGTTCAGGGCTGTAAAATGAACCTCTTCAACCTATGCTTGTATCTTCAGTCTCCATGTTATGTAAGTCTCAAAGGCTGCAATTGTATATTTATGTTTATAGGAAACATAGTTGATGACCACACCTGAATTCCAGCCCCCATCCCCATCTCTGATAGGTAAGGAGAAGTGTCTGCTGGCTGCCCCCTTCACTCCTGACGGCAGACCCACAGTTCCCAGGCATTCTGATCTGTCTTCAGGATCTGTTGGCTGCCCCTGTAGATGACTAGTGACATCAAAAGGGACTGACAGTTGGTTGGGTGACACGTAGGCTGAGGAATTAAAAGATGGTGACAACTTAGACTACCTGGCTACCTAGCTGGGTACAGAACCCACGAAGTGGAAAAGGCAATTTTAAAAGGGCAAGTTTGTTACATCGCTGTGAATTGCTTTGGGATCCTATTGTCTCCCAAATACCTCTGTAGCCTATGCTCATTTCTGAACTACCTGCTTAGTGGAGTGCATCATGGGATCCTGGAGGAGGGCAGCAAACTGGCCAGTCCATGGATGACATGTCCTTGTTGAAGACGTGCTGCTCTGAGGAGATCTTTGGGATCTCTTTCATTTGGCTTCTAAACTCCTTTCTGCTCTTCATGTAGAAAATAATGCTCATTAACTGTGCCTTTTAAGAAAGCCAAGTGCCTCGCCTGAGACTCATTTAACACATCCTCAAATTTGTTCTGATTATGTTCTTGTGAAGAATCAGCTTCATTCTGCAAACCATCCAGCCTCTGGCAGGAGAGGTCCCCTAACAGAGCCCCACACAAGAGAGAGGGGTTTGGGTGGTTTTTATGCTCTCCATCTGTTCAGAACCAAGGTATTATCTCCTTAGGGTTCAATGCCTGGTTCTTACGCTGTGGTGTCCTTTGTCCTAATCCCTCATCCTCAGCATAGCATGGTCTACACCACCAAGGGTAGTATGTAGCAGAGAGGGAACATGGTTCTGAGGTCAAAGTTGTAGTATATTTAATGAAGTTAAAACAGGCTCCTCCACTGATCACATGTTCTATGGATTTCAGATCTTCAGGAAGGCGTATGGCAGGCAAGTTTCCAAAATTCACTTGACCTCAGAATCTTTCCTTTTTTCTTGTTGTTTTTAAGAACCAGTAGAATACTACTTGGGAAGGTCTGTGACACATTATAGCTGGACCATTAAGTGTGCCATTAGTGTGAGGAAACTCAAGATAGTATAAGATTTGGAATCTTTCCCCATGTTGTATCTTTTACATCAATTAAATATATTTACTCAGTAAGGCACCTAAGTGCTGGAGGAGATATAAAGGAGTCTGGGACAAAACTCCCATTGTCAGGAAGCTCAAAGCCTGGGGTCATGGGGGAGGGATAGGTGGCTACTAAGATCTTCACACAGCAAAGTAACAGTACCAGATAGGCCATCATAGAATGGAAGATGGAAGATAAAAGCATCAGGAGGGTTCAGAAAAGGGAGAAAATCCATTCTGTTGAAAGGATCAGGAAAAACTTAAAGTGGAGCAACTGAAATAGCCCACAACAGATGGTTGGGATGTCAAAGATATAGATGGGGCAATGATGGTAAGGAGAGAAATACGAGCAGGCGAGCTCTCCAGGCTCCATAAACAGCTGGGACAGAAATGGGGAAGTAACAACTGGTATGCTCAGAAGACAGTAAATAATTCAGCTTAGCTCAAGAGTGAAGAGTTCAAAAGTGACCAGAAGAACTCTGGGGAGGGCCTTGAATGCCAATATGGGTTTGGAGTTAGGAAACAGGCAGCCATGTTAGCACTTGAGCAAACAGGGATGGCTCTTTCATCAAGTGTGTCTTAGATATATGACAATTTCTGGTAACCTTCTGAAACTGTCCTTTGTTGCATGCACAGAACCATGTGGGATGCTCTCCCTGTGGCCCAGGAATGAATAATTACTGCCCAAACTGCCAATGAGAGTTTGTAAAATCCTAGTACTGAGAAGATTGTTCGTTTATTAAAATCCTAGTTATGAGATTTTGTTTGTTTGTTTGTAATCTGAGACCACCAAGGCTCCATAAAACACAGCATTTGCCTATAATCCTAGTTCTATAAAGAGGAGCTAAGTGCTAAAGTAGTCCGGATAAACCAGAGATGCTGACAGGGGTTGTTAAATGGGGCTCACTGAGCAAGGTGATACTGCTGGTGAAGTTATTGTCTCCTGAAGACTTGACCTAAAAAAGATTTAGAACCATCAAAGTTGTGATGGAGAGGGTAAGGAACTACTGAAGTATTAGCATGAGCTACTGTGGTTAGATGAAAGGCATCACTCAAGGTCTGTATTCTGGGCAATTTTACGCACTAAATATGGGGACATCAAGGAGCCTCAGCTTGGGTAGCAGAGTGAATGAATAGGTTGTTACAAAGTTGGTTCAAAATAAGGCCTGTTTGTTTGTTTGCTTTGTGTTTGGGCACTGACCAGACTTGCATAAAAAGAACAAAAGCGGGGCCTCTAGAAATCTAGAGGGGAGTTCCCCACCCTGTTTGATGTCTGTAACTGCCCCTCTTTCCATACTGCATAGCAAGACACAGTGGGCCCTGCCTCCGTGGACTTCACCTGCATTTCTCAATAAGGTTCTACAAGAGAAATTAAGTCCTACTACCTCAGGTATGTGTGATGATTTACTGCTCTCCCTCCTATCTAGAGTGGCCTGTTGGGAGAATTGAGAAAAGAATCCCCAGAACCTTTTCCTATAGATCCTAATTCTCTCACAGCACCCAAGCGGAGATGTGCACCTTTTATTATTAAGCTACCTTTCTCTTTAGCACCCCTCCCTGCATCCTTTTCCTCATCCCTCACCCACAGGGAAGAAGCAGACAAGGTAATGAGGCGTCTGAAGCTGATAAGGCCTCTCATTTAGTAACCAGATAAAGGTGGGTGGGTTTCATCAGGAGGTATAAAAAAAAAAAGTTTGGTGGACTATGCCTTGCTTAGGATGTTCATTTATACTTGTTTGTGTGTTTGAAAATCAGACAATATTTTTTGGCCAGAGACTCAACCAATGTGTGGAGAAATTTCACTTACAGACTTGGGAAATTTACTGCCTGAAAAGTTTAGTCTGAGTGAGCAACACCAGGCACCCCTGGAACAGCTCATCTATCTCAACATTCAAAACTTCTGTCCAGAGGGCAGAAATACACGGTCCAAAATGCACTGTGATTCAATCAGTGTCTTATGGTGAGGAGAGGCAACTGAACTAATAAAAAAGAGAGAGTGACACTTCAATCGCCTGATCCTCCTTTTCCCGAAACACCATTATTTAGAAGAAGGTCATGGCTCTCAACATGCTTCGTTAACATTCAAAATGCCTCTGCTTATCTGAATAAGTTCCAGGTGCCCTATGCAATCAGACAATTGACATTTCACTGTAATCAATATCAGACTTCAAAGAGGTCAAGGCCTATAAGTGAAGATGAGAGTCAGAAGTCAGGGGGCTCAGTCTCAGTGAAGGAGAGAGATCAGAGGAGGAAAGACAGAGCCCTTCAAAGCAGACGGGGTCAAAATGCTGACCTTCCCACATTCTGTGAGGGACTGGGTTTGGAACGATAACTTATTTATATGAGCAACCTTATCTTGGTAACCAAACATTCTAGGAAGAGTTAGTCTTAAGTCATTGAGGTAGATTAGATTAGGGGGAAAGCCAGTTGAAGCTGCTCATTTTACTATTTTCCAGTGGCTCCCACTGCACTGTGGGCTTCCTTCCTGGCTGCATATCAACATATAAACACACTGGAGCGTTCCCAAGCTGCATGTAGCCCGGGGGGTGCCAGTGCAATCTCTCCACATCTACTAAAAGTCATTATCCCAGGGATATTATCTCAGGCGAGGGCTGAGAAAGTCATTTCCACAAGCAGCAAATGGTTGCGGGCAGCCTGTAGGGCGGCTGTGATAACGTGCAGCGGGCTTCGTGAGAGGCCTGCAGCAGTGAGGAGGGTGAAAACATGGGGGAAGACTCTGGGGACAAGGTGGGGGGAGAGGGACAGGGCCTGTCTCCTTCAGGCCATCCATCTTCCTTCCTCACAAAGTCTCTCTAAACATTTTGGAAACTGTTAAACCTTCAGGAAGGGCAAGATGAATGTGATCTTCCAGGCAGAGGTTTAAAAGCAAATTTATCCAAACTCTATTTAGAAATAGAGTTATGAGTAGCTGACCAAACTACTGCACCCTGGTAGAGTATAAAATAGGAGGACCATAAGGCAAACTGATATTTTATTCAATCATCTGATCTAGGCTCAAAACCAGAGCTTTGGAAACATTAAATGATCCATAATGAGCACATCACTCTGATAGTCTGGAGGCAGTAGAGCCTCTTGTAGGGAATACCCAGTTGTGTTCTATTTACTATCCTCTGTTCCCCCAGGCCTTTCCCTGCTTAATGCGATTCCAGGCCATTTGTCACTTCATTCAATATGGTGGTTTTAGGCCTGGCTGCACACCTGAATTGCCTGGGAAGCATCTGAAAACTTCAGATGCCCATCGCGCACCCCAGGCCAGTGAGGTCAGGAGGCAGGCATTAGTCACTTGTAAGCTCCCCAGATGATTCCAAGGTACAGCCGGGGTGAAACACCTGTTACCTTAGAAAGCTTTCACCTCAGTGGCACTGGCAGAACACCACATACTTGCAAGTGGCTGCTCAAATGTTCAGCTTGCTAGAGACCAGTGTTCTTAGAAGCAGATATGGTATTCCAACCCCCCACTCAGAACCTGATGGAATCCTTGTTAAAAACACAGACTTCTGGGTGCTAACACTCAAGATTCCGAGTTTCTGGTGGTGGGGCCAAGTGAATTTTATGCACACTAGAGGGTGAAAATCTATTCTGATCCAAAACTCTCACCAACTGCTATTTGTTTGTTTAATGAAGAATACTGGAACAATGACATATTTTTACAAAAATGCTCTTAAAATGTTTAAGAGAAGAACATAAAAGGAGGAAATATAATTGTCTACTGTTGTAAATATATTCCTATTTTAAATTTTACTAAGTTAACTCTAATCTATTCAGAATTTTTGGCAACTATTTTTACTCAGAGGTTGGCTTGGGAGTACAATGATGAATAGTGGAGGTCCATAAAGTACGGAATATCCAACACGGAAGGTCCTGGGTTTAAAATCATGTTATGTACAGGGGTGCCTGGGTGGTTCAGCAGGTTGGGTGGCCGACTTCAGCTCAGGTCATGATCTCACAGCTCATGAGTTCAAGCCCCACGTGAGGCTCTGTGCTGACAGCTCAGGGCCTGGAGCCTGCTTCAGTCTGTGTCTCCCTGTCTCTCTGCCCCTCCCCTACTCACATTCTGTATCTCTCTGTCTCTCAAAAATAAATAAACATTTAAAAAATTTTTAAATGAAAATATAAAAAAATCATGTTATATACAGAAGACTTAAGGAAATTTGAGATGTTCTAGCAAGAGTCAGAGGTTAGAGGTGGCCATGAATGTATTAGCTGTCATAAGAATTTGCAAGAAGGAGCCTTGTTGAGTATAGTTTTGGAGGGTAGAATAGGAACAACAGGTGGATGTTAGAGGGAGGCAGATTTTATCAAATAAAGAAGACTTCTGAGTGATCCAACAATGAAATGGGCTTTGATGTTAAATAGGCAAGTACTTCATCCCTGAGAGTATTCAAGGAGAGTCTAGATGACCTCCATCCCATTACTATTGAAGGCAATTTGTTTAAGGTCCCTTTCAACTCTAAGAGTCCATGATTATAATTACAAAAGAAGAGGAGAAATGCTAAACTGTATCTGATTTTTATGTTGATTCTTTCTGCAGAAACCACTACCACTTATTTATTTAATAATCATTTATTGAAAACCTACTATGTGCAAGGCACTGTGCAAAGCTTTGGGGATACAGAGATGAGGAAGACACAGTCCTGCCCTCAAGGAGCTCACATTCTAAAAGGGAGACGGACAAGTTTTCAACAATTATAGTACAATAAATGTGATAATACAGGTATTTATAGAATACTGTGGGATCATGGAGGAGAGACATCTAACTCAGATTATGAGAAACTTAGAAAGAAAGCTGAGTATAAAAGAGTGAAGAGGAGTTAGTAGAGTGGACAAGCCAAGGTGGTGATGGGGAAAGGCACTCCATGCAGAGCAAATGGCACGTGCAAAGGCACTGAGGTGTATAAGAACCTGTGCATCTGGGAGTGGTGAGTCACTATGGTCTAAGAGCAGTGTCTATGCAAGAGTTGGGAGAGATGAGGCTGAAGAGGCAAGCAAGGCCAGGTCATAAAGAACCTTGCATACCATGTTAAAGATCTGGGACTTTATCCTGAAGTTGGTAGGAAACCTTTAGAGAAATTCAAGCAGGGAAGTGACATGCTCAGACTGTGAATTTAGAAAGATCATTCTTGTGTCAGTAGGAGAGAAACACTGGCAGGGGGTGGAACTGGAAGCAAGGAAACCAGTTAAGACTCCGGCAGAGGAGTCCAAGCAAGAAATAACAAGACCGAAACTAAGAGAGAAGCTATGGGGAGAGAAGGGGGTAAGAAGGGATGAATTACATTTACTGAATGCCTAGTAGGGTAGGAGGTTAGACCTGACAGACCGGGAGCTGAGACAGGTAGGATGTGGAGAGTGAGAGAGAGGAGCCTGGGAGGCCTGCTGCGTCTCTGGCTTGAGTAATGGGGCAGATGGCAGCGCCACTGGCAGAGGTCGGGAATACAGGAGGAGGGGTGGTTTTGCTGGTGGTGTTATAGGGTGATGAGTTCAGTTTTGGAAATGTTGAGATTGAGGTGCCGTTGGAATTTCCAGTTCATCTTCAACACGCATGAAAATACTCTTGCAATTCCAGTCCCTGAACTCTGCCGAGCAGAAAATGTCAATCATCTGGAAAGGGATTAAATCAACCCAGCCAAGTTAGAAATCATCCTTTCTGACTCCACTCGCCTTGAAATCAGAATGGAGTTCCAGGGAAACCAGTGATACTCTTCTCCTTATTCCTTCTGTTTGAAACTCATCTGTGGCAAAATCCTTAAACTTCTCCTCACTGCATGTGTAGGTTAAAATGGTCGGTTCTCAACAAGGAAACAATGGTTCTTGATTGTCAATGCAGATGGCTTTTCTTATTAAAGCTCCTCTCCACAGTCCTCCTTAAAGACTCTTACCGCATTTCCATATTCTAAATGTCATGTCTGTATCCTTCTTAATACAAGTTCTTAATATACTTCTTAATTACAAGCCCTTCATACGCCCTCGGTTCATTCCTCCAATAAGCCAACAGTTTGTAGCCATTAAAATATTTTTTACTGAAATCATCTTTGAAAATGTAATCTCATCTTTATTCAAGGAAAGACCCACGAAATCTAAAGGTTAGAAATAATGTCATTCAACTTAGGTAAGACTGAATAATTGCCCACACGTTTTCTCATTGACTAGGATTCCCTTATTTATTTAATCCTTTTAGACTTCATGCTTTTTTGCAATCTGGGAATTTTTTTGTGAAATGAGGCAAGGCATGCATTCACAAACAATCTACACTTTTCTCATTTGACCCTCAACCTTTTGATTCTACTGATGAAAATGAAAATTAAACAATGAGCAAATGATCAATACAGGCGTATCCTTTTCTACACAACACTCCTTCATGTCTCTTCTGCTGCTTCCCTTCCCTTCCCTTGGCTTCCCATACCCCTTCCCTCAGGACTCCCTCTTGGCAAATACTCACAGCTTTTGCAAAGACCCCCATAAGTTCCGGGAACTGGTGTGTCAAGAGGGCCAGCATGGCTGTGAAGGAACACAATCCGGCAGTGAAGAGAATGAAGAAGGGAAGCTCCTTCTTTGGGTAAACTGAGACTTCATGGAAAGCTGTGGAGAAGATGCAGACGGAAACCTGAGTGCCGCAGTGAAATGCACTCTTGGGAGATTTCTGTATGTGGGACTGACTCTTCAGAGCTGTGGCTGAAGCCTCTTGGAAATGACAAGGGCAAGGCACTTGAATGAACCAGGGCCAACATCTGCACCAGCCTCTGGCTTGCTATCTGCTTCTCTCAAGTCCACGTTCGACCTTGAGCGCTATACTTGGGATGCATGATAGGGCTACTTTGAGGATATCACATATTTTGGGGCAGAACAGTAACACCATCTATGCCTAACACATAGTACTGCTTTCTCAAAAGGAAACACAAATAAAACAAAACCTATTCACATTATAAAATACATGTTCATTGGACAAAACCCAGGAAACCCAAAACTAAGTATACTGGGGAAAAAAAAATCTTCTCTCTAGATTTTGACCTTCCTGTAATTTTTAAATCATTATAATAAGGCGATATTAGTTTATCTTGTATTTTTTCCTGGCACACTCTAAGTTTGTTGGTGGAGGGAGCCGCCCTGATAGACGTTCAGCAAGGACCGCACATGCTGGCCAATTCAGTCTGCAAAGGTTGGAGATCAAGGCTGCAGGGGTCATCCGGCACAACTGTAGAAGAACCGTTGTGATAAATACACTTCCAACAATTACCAAAAAAGAATATAACAATAATAATAATAATAACTGGTACTCTTTAGAGCACTTTCCATAACTTTAAAGTTTCATATGTTGGGTTTGGGGAAACCAAAGAACAGGTGGCACCAATGCCGAGGGAACAGACTCCCTGCTTTCTGCTCACCGTGCGGCTGTGAGCCGCCTGGGTGCTGGGGGTGCTCTCCAGGGGAAGTAAGGCTGGCCTGAGCAGAGACAGGAGCCCCGGCTGTAGGCGCCCTGGCTGAGGGAGCCGTAAAACAGCCTGTGAGCAGTACAGCCACTCGAACGGAGAGGGTCCAAGTGTTCCATGTTCTTCAGGAAATCCAAGATCTGAAGGCCTTTCCACAACCATTCAGCTGTCATTACTTACAGCCCTAAACCATAATCCGCTCAGCCTGAAAGTGAGGGTGGAGACAGCAGGGAGGGACAGAGCGCAAAGAAGTGCGCACACCTGAATCTGGGCCATCTACTTGCTGGGATTAAAAGAAGGGTGCAAGTACACTTAGGGCCTAATGTCCAACGATGGTACTTTTAAAGTGCAAAACGTGGGTAGCATTTAAAACAATCAGTCCTCTTTGTATCTATACCATCCTTGCTGTCAACGCCTAACCCCCGAAAGATTTTGAGGGGAGATCAGATTTTGGGCCATGGTATTCAGTTCAAGAAATGAGAGTCATAATTTTCTATTTCAGGTTTATAAAGATTACTCCTATGAAGTTTCTTTTAAGAGCTGTAATCTTGTCCTAATAGTGAATCTAGCCCCATGGAAACTTAATTGGATTCAATTAAAACATTTAAAAACTGTGCTTTTCAGAAAACCACCTTTCTTACTAGAAACGGAAATTTTAACAAGTCCTTCCTGATGGGGGAGTCCAAAGGTAAAGTGTGGGCACACATAACAGGAATTTCTGAAATCGAATCGAATGTAGTATGAGACATTTTCACACTGTAACTTGGGCGAGGAACAACACATCACTGAGCTCTCCCAGCTCCATAAGGAACGAACATGAACATGACATTGCCTCTGGCCAGTAAGGAACAGGTGAGCCACCTCCCACTGCTTCGGTCTAAGAGAGCAATTCATTTTGCACCTAGACCTCACCACATTGGGGATTTATGACAGGCTCAATAATGTTGGCATTGCACAATTTACTACCAGAGCACCTAGGGCTCCAAACTTATACTATTCCTCTGGGCTATAACTGGGGTGGGTCAAAGGGAGGCGGTGGCAGGAGAGAGGACAAGGGAGGGAGAAGAGCCAAAATTTGGAGCTTATTATCTGAGGGAGGAAAATATGTCCTAAGTCAGGGCCACATGAGGAGCCTGGACAGGATCCCCTAATACAGTATGATTTGATAATGGCTATTTAGCAGGCCTTGTCAAAACAATGTTGTATTACAGTAAACCAAATCATTCTTTCCACGTGAGGTATGGACCAAGAGACTGCCAGCTTGTAAGGTTCTCGAGGGCAGGGTTCCCCCTCTCCCTGCTGCATACAATGCTGAGGCCGCATGTGTGCTCCACACACGTCACGCCAACTCGCTACGTGCAGTCCACGATCTGCTCACGGGAAATCCCTCTGGCCCAGAGCATTGCATCAGCACCGACAGCACGCCCGCCCTGCCCCACGACTCTGCCTCTGGCAATGATGCCAGTGTCCTGGCGCTACCCTCTCCTCCGTGACTCATCTGCAGCACCCTCTGAAGTCAGTGCTTCCTCTCCAAACTCCAGGCTGTGCAGACTGCATCTGACCAGCTGGGCCACGCAAGGCAGAGCCTTGCACAGTGGACCAGCCCGTGCACATTAGCCCGAAACTAGGGGGTCTCTGTGCTCAGGCCAACTGGTATATGATAGCTCTTCATTTAAATTTCAGTCCTCGGAGGTCTTTCCCTTTGATGAATCTGGAGAGACTTAGAGGAGCAGGATGCCAAACCCACTCACATAACTCACTTTAATGCATATGCTATCCAATAAGGACAGGGTTTGGGAGAAGAGTAATAAAAGACAAGGAACATTGTAAACATTTATCATTCCCACCTCTTCTCTTCCCCCCATTCATCCACACCACCCTCACCGGCTGAGGAGGGGAATACAGAAGTGAGACTTACATGGAAGCAGCTCTCGATCTGCTGTTTCTGTACAGATTGGGTAAGGATAAAACAGATGCCCCTTTTCCAAGGGATAAGGGATCATCCGAAAAGCTGAAAATGAGAGAAAATATGTTAGAGGTTCAATATTTGTCTCATAACTTCTCGATTTCAAAAAGGGGCTTTTGAGCATTTTTATAATGGTAAACAGTTCTACAAGTAACTCCCAGAAAGGATGCAAGAGTTACCCAAACTCTGCGTTATTTGCCAGAGAAACTGTCAGAGATGCATTATGATGTATGACTCACACATTAATCTCACACTATATATTCTGGGCAAACCTCACAGAACAGGGTGGGGATGGGGTGCAGGGGAGTAGGGAAGCCATCAGCTCAATGCCCAGGATTTCCTCATCTACAAAGTATTATTAAAATGTCATAAGCACTAATTCAATATAGCTCAACTGATGGTAATAACACAAACCTGGATTGCAATGCTTCCCCAAGAAGCAAATGTGGATTGACTAGTTGAAGCTTGTTATAGATGTACAAATAGGAGAGGCATTCTACCATATCTATTTAAAAAATATGTCTAGGTGGATGAGAATTCCAACCAAGACAGACAAAAACACAAACCTAAAAATGCATGACTTGGGAGGTATTTCTAAACTTTAAATGAAACTTTTCAATCTTCAATACCATGTGGGTGGAAAAATGGATCTGGAGAGATTGATTATCTGTGTTTTGATGATGTCAGGCCACCTAAATTCTGCTCTTAGGGCTTCAGATAACATGAGGTCTCACACTGAATTATGGCTTTCCAATCAATCCATCCCTTTCCATTATCACGTGTGTTACTCTCCCTGTTACGATGTCATCAGCATGTTAGTCTCACTGTTGCTATGAACATAGTGCTCACGGAGTAATTTTTCTTCAACAGATGTCCTTTAACTACAGCACGCTGTACATGTAAAGTATAAAAACGACACCCTAACACTGGCAGTGTCACATAACAATCCTTGCCTTCATGTGTATCAAAGAGGGGTAGGTAGGGGCAACACAACAATCTTTTTTAGTCTTAAATGCTGCATTTCAAGGAATCGTAGCTACATCCTCAGCTGTGTAATTACCTCCACCTTCTCAAAATGCCGTCAATGTACATATTTATCTTTTGCATACTTATTTCAAACAGGAATCAGAAACAAAGAATGTTCTCCCACAGAAGAAATGACAAGGTTCCATTGTAACCAGCATCAGTGCACATATGGTATTTATTCTGGTGTCTGAATATTATTTAAAAGTAAAAACATTATGTATGTGATTCCAGCATTTGGAATGCAGTCAATCTACACCACAGTGGTATCATTCTGAGGTTACAGCACATTGCCATGGAGAACATAAATCACTAGAAACGTGGGATTAGAGCAGAGCCAGTTTGCTGGCAGTTTGCTGAGGTAAAAATGTTATCAATTTTCCTCTTGTAACAGAAACCTCTTAAATGGCAATTAAAACATTAAAAACACCCCAGATTTTAACTCTTCTTACAATGAAAGGCTCACCCTCGTTCAGTCAGACTCCTCTTTCATGCACACAAAGATGGCTTCTGCCCACTGCAATGAACAAGAGGCGCTCTCAGCGCAGGTTGTTGGTGCACAAACGTCACTCTAAGGAATCAGTATCTCTCAATAGGTTTGCAAGACAAGGAAAAACAGTACAAAACAAGACTGGCGCCTTTATAGGATATGCTAAAATCTCTTCTGGGAAGCAGTGTGTTTAAATGTAAACTGCAGTATGGCAGGATTTTAATGCCAGTTCCCATAAATGAAGGCTCCTAGGAAAGCATCCCAAAAATGTGGAAAAACCTACGTGGAAGTGTGTGTGTGTGTGTGTGTGTGTGTGTGTGTGTGTGTTACTCCGGATTCTCTATGCATGACAGGGCTGCTGTAATTATGAATCTGTTCAGGTTCACATGATGTAAATAAACCCTCAGTTTTCAAAGCGGCTATAAATCTGAATGCTAAATTTTACTCAAAATTGAAGTCAGTCTGCACTTCAGGGAGCAATTTTTTAAATGAAATATAGGAGTGCAAGATCTTGAGAGTGTTCAACCATAGAAATCATATGGTTGGTTGGTGTCTTTTCAGTCGGATGCCAGTTCTTTTTTGCTGCGGTGTTTGGCGTGCATATGGGATTCTGTGCATCAAGTGAGTCTTTTCCTTCTAATCAGTTCTGGTCCTTTTGGAGAGGGTGATTACATACAACTTACACACACATACACACATACACAGCGTCCTGTCCTTCCCATCTTGCCCCCTCCCATGGCAACCTCCACGACTGTAAAGATGCTTGTGGCGCTCTTAAAATCTCGTTCTCATGTCAGTTGTCATTTACATCGAGTTCAGAAAATAAGATTAAGTTTTTGGCTTCACTAAACAAAAGCAAATACAATTTCTGTTTGCAATTCTATCCCTGAGCCACCCTGCTGTGCAGGGCCCATCAGAGTGTGAGATAAGCAGTGGAGGTTTGGGGAGAGCAGGAAGAGGCTCTGCAGAAGTCCCCCCAGCCTCACCTCCCACCTCCGGTTCCCTCACTGGAAAGACAAGAACCTCATGGCTTTGGCTGAATGTCTAGAAATTTTGCAAGTGCAAGTAGTTACACACTGACTTGATGGTGGAAAGAGGAATTTAAAAAGGGGGGGCATCTATTTTATTAATTTTATCTATTTCAAAAGTGACTACAAAGCTCCTAAAAATCTTTGTCTGGAAAAACACACATTTCAGAGGAATTAAAAATGTACACGTATTTGGCTAAAAACAAAACAGCTCCAAGTTAATGCATAATACACGCAAGCATTTCATTTCTGCATTTTCCTCTATGTGCCGTCACCTCTCCTACCTTGACTTCTGTTGCACCATTAAGGAAGAGGCAAAATGAAACGGGGAGCCAGTTAATGAACACATAAGGCCCCTGCAGTAAAGTCTGAGGCATTACACTGCTGTCTTTTCTCCCTGACCAGACATGTTTTCTAAGCCCCATGCCTTTCAGTGTTGTGCTCATCAGAGACCCTACACTAATAATGGAGAAAAAAATTAACAGAACCAAAGAAGGGACATAAGGATGGATACATGAACAAATTAATTCCCAATATTCCCATTGATTTCCAGTGACCTCTTATCCTACCCATTGAATGGACAAGGATAGAAAATAATGTGGGATATTTTGCCTATGTTGGCCTTTTTTCAAAGAGAATCTCAGAGAACTTTATATAGATAGATTACTGTAACAGTGAGAAGCGAGTCTGAATCCTAGCTCAAACTTATTAAAATGTGAATATTTCCTCAGGCACCAGGGATAGAAAGATGAAACACACACTGTCCCTGCATTGACAGGGCTCACTGTCTACAGTGAGAAACAGATGATCCAATAATCATGAAAGTCAGCATGAAAGTTTCCCTGTGATAGTGCCTCCATGCTGTGCATATCTAATAAAGGAGTAGTGGAAGTGACAGCTAAGAATGAGCTAAACTTGACCAAGCTGACAACTATATTACAGGGTGGGTCATTAGTCTGTGTCCAGTCTCTGTCTGTAAAAATGAGACTACTATAGACTCTGAACTAAGTGTCTAAACATGGGGCCCGAGAAAAGGTTAGTTTTCTCTTCATATTCCCTTTCTACTAAACCCAAAGTTCCTACTTTCTCTATCAGGTCATACTCTTGCTAATAAGTAAAAATGCTGCTTGTTTATAAACAATTAGAAGTGCAAATGACAGAGCAGAAAATTATCATCAAAATACAAATTTTACATTCTCACTTTTGAATGTAAAGTAGGTAACTGGCCACAAAGTCTGGTTGTCTTTTGTGAGGCATTTGGGCACAAAATTAAGAATTCTAAAGTCAAAAAGCCTGGGTTCTGATCCACATTCTTTCACTAGCTATGTGGTCTTGGGAAAATCAACTTCCCTTGATTAAACCATGTACCAGGTTAATTCTGAAGAGAAATTCTAGAATTTTATAGCAGATTCACTAACTTGTTGATGACCCTCAACACTCGAACACTCTGTTCCTACTTCCATGACAGTACTGCCTGTGTGCACACTGTACGTTATACGTGTGTGTGTGTTTATGTATGCATATGTGAGTATATAGGAGCAGATGTATATGTGTTCTCGCACACACATATTAATGTGTCTCTCAAAGCACTGAAGAGACTTATTCATCCTGGTCTCTCCAACACAATGCCTGGCACAAAGGAGGGACTCAATAAATGTTCAATGAATAAAGGAATAAGTGAATTAATGCACAATCAGGAAGAGACAGAATTTTCCTTTAAAAACTCAGACAGATTCATATCATGGTCCATGACCAAGATAGAATAAATGAAAGGGACAAGCTGGTCCTACTGGGCAGTAGGTGACGAGGCATTGCATGATATCTGGAGATTGGCTATGAGAGTAAGTTAGCTACAACCAGCAACTTCAGCAGACCATCACTTTCTCCCAAATTATAAAATTCAGAATTAGCTCTGTGGGGTGAGGGGTGGGGAAATCTCTCTTTAGCAGTCCAAAAGGTGCCAGCCTTTTGGAGGAAAGGTTTGGTTAGAGGAAATGCCCCAAGGACCACATCTTACAGCAAGTAGCATTTACCATCAGGTTCAAAGAGAATAAATTAGAATCAGAATTTCATCCTATGCTTCAACAATGGGCCATTTTCTCCTCTCAAAGGAAATATTCTGCCTTAGTCCCCCTAAAAAACACCACCTTCAAATCTTATACATTATTTAGTGAATTCTTTGGGAAAAAAAATCTCCAAAAAGAAAATAAAGAGTCTTACTTGGTCAAGTGGAAAAAATGGAAACAAAGAAAGGCTAAGTGATTTACCCCATGGCATACTTGTCTTCTGATATACAGAACTAAGAAAGTTTAATCTTAAAGTTCACAGTTGCGGTCAGCAGACACTGCTTTATAAAATAAATATAGCTAAAATGCGCCTTGTAAAGATTGAGATAGGAGGGAGATAAGGCCACATCAATATTGAATGTAGGTAAAACATATATGAGTCATTTAAAATAGGGCCCCATATGACACAATACTGTTGTAAATAAGACCCAGTTCAAGTGAGATCCCTCATTTGTATGTGTTTTGTATATTCAACTCAGACTTGCAGAAATGCGTGTGTGTGTGTGTGTTTGTGTGTGTGTGAGGATAACCAGAACCTACAGTGTTTAAAATAAGTGTAATTCAGATAAGGTGGCAGCTGTGTAATGACCTAAGAAACATATTTTTAAATGTTGTAAATTAAAGCTTTTCCCCTTTCTTGATTATCTTAACTTTGAGGAACATATTGTGCAATATCAGGGGCTGGGATAGTGATGAATCAAACATTTTAGAAGCCTTTGAAATGCTGATGTATTTGTGGTTGAGGACTCAGTTTTTTTTTTAACCACCATATGTTTCAAACCCAAACAATCTCTGCCATGCATCAGCTGGACTTTGGGGTATTATCAAAAATGTGAGTTATTTCAGCCTGATTGGTGGGAAACTCACTTAATTCCACAAGATGACTAATGCTCATAATAAACTCATTAAAGCGCAAAGCAAAATATATCTCCATCCCTACTCCTAAAACAACACTTTTGACAGAAGAATTTTTTTTAATCTCCAAAAGATCAACTGACCAAAAGAACACTCATTTTTAACATGGGAACTGGTGAAATTAGGTACTGTTACCTTCCTCCCTGAATTCTCTTTCTAATGAAAAGGGGAAGTTGGAAGGAAGTTGGGGAATGGCCTTAAATTTCAGAATGAACTAAAAAAGATGTAAAGGACAAAACCTAAAGGATGAGGCTGGTGATGTCAAAAGGCGCCACCACGTGGTGTACTGGAGGAAGTGCAGCCTCCTGCGCTCAGGCACGGGAGGTCTGAGGGACCTCTGAGGGAGAAGGAGCAGTTCACCTACTGTAGTTGCCCCAGAGCAACTGCCTTGAAGCCCAACACCCTGGGGTGAGGAGAGGGCAATCGATATCATCTGTGATTCACAGTTCTGAGAAACTGGGTAAGTTAAGTAAATACCACTACAAATAGCCAACTCAGAAATGTAATCCAAGTCCTTTAATTTAAAAGAACAAACTGAGGGGGAGAGGGGAAAATGGGTGATGGGCACTGAGGAGGGCACTTGTTGGGATATGCACTGGGCGTTAAATGGAAACCAACTTGACAATAAACTATATTACAAACAAAACAAAACAAAAAGCTTAAAAAAATAAAATAAAATCCAAACTCTGATGCCTCCATTTAATTTAACTCGGAATGGAGACAGATCAGGAAGCACTGTCAAAAGACCACACGCGATTGTCTGAAGTTAAAGTGGCAATTCTTTCTTTTAAATTCTAAATTCTTTCTTCTAAATTGCATGAGAGATTCAGATTTTTTGTTCACAAAAAAACTAGAACTTTGTAGTGAAACATTATTTTTATAAATATATGTATATACCTATATATACACATATACATAAATACACATACATTATGTGCTTGTAGATAAAAACGTATGCTTGTTGAGAAAACTGGAAAAATAGAAATGTGAAGGAAAAAATCTCTTAAAATCCACTTAAAGATGTACTTATTTCTAGTCTCTTTCCTTTGTTTATATGTAGAATTTGTTTCTTATAATATTGGGCTCATTCTATATTTAAAATGTTTAAGTCAACATTCAACATCAAAAATATAATTTTATATAGAATGATTAACTTTCTAAACACTAGTAGAGGAGTAAGTACCCCCGAGCTTATAAGATGTGGTGTAAATTGAAGTCTTCCAAGCAAATGTCTCAGAGATAACTGATCCTCTTGTGCTTAATCTATTCAGGCAAAATCTAAATAGCTGGTATTAGAAAAGAAGACTGAAGAGATGGACTTGGGTTTATATCCTGGCTCTCCCAACTGTGGCTGTAAGACTTGCAACGAGTCACTCCTCTTGATGACTGTGTTCCTCTCTTACGCAACTGAGGTGGCCACCTCTCTCCTAACTCAGAATGCTGTCAGGAAGGGTACATGAAATGATGGACATGTGAACCCTTGGTAAATTACACAGCTATTATACACCCACTCTTCAAGATGCTTGGTATTCGCCAAGGCGCCTGTGCCTAGTAAGCACTCACACAGTTCTCATCTAGAATTGAATGGTATGGCTCTCTTAAAACCTGAATAGTAGTGTAACTTCCTTGGAGTGGTTTCTATTTATCTGTAAGGATCAAATGCAGAATTTCTCTTTCCGTGAGGTCCTTGACTGCCTTGCTATACTGGTTTATGTCTAAAAATTCATCTCTTTTCATTCCAATAAAATCTGAGGTAATCACATTCCCCAAACATTCCCACTCTGCTAGATTTTGGAGTTCACCAGGTCACTGCACATTTCTCCAGATCCCACTGTCCTTCCCAGTTGATTCAGAGAATCTCCCCATTGTTACCTGATTATATGGATAACTAATTTCCAAACAAAGTTTCCAGTTATTCCTCATGGGATTTTTTTTTTTATGGTTATGCCATTCCTAACACCATGTCTCTATCACTTTTTACCTGTCTGTTTTGATCCTTTCTAAACAACTGTAACTTTCTTATCAATCAAATCCAATTGGTAAGCTTCTTTTGCTATGTTTCCCAAATGCTAATCTATAAATATGTCTTTATGTGGTTAACCAATCTATCCATTTAATTTTTCCACAACTAACCCTAGCTGAGGCCTCTAATGGTCAATTTTGCTGGTTTTATTCTCTTTCTCGTGTTTATACAGAAATTCCTTTTGTCTTTTTTGGGTAGAACACCTTAAATGCAATAACAAACCCCACCCAGCGGGGGCTGCACACATGCTCACACATGCCCTCAGTGGAGTGTGCTGTCCTAACATAGGACCAGGACACTGGAGTGTGGTATTACACTTATGGAGTAGGGGTGGAAGCATAAACCAAGTCAACATTCCTCAAGTTATAAATAGCAAATTATTTAAGTAAACTCACTATAAATTCTCTAAAGAAATATTTTCAAAACTGAACAAAACACTTACAGTCAACTTGGGTCCCGTCTCTGTCAACTTACTTTTACCCCCTTCCCTGTGGCTGCCTACCCCCCAACCCCACCCCCTTCCTGCATCAGCTTGGATTCCTGCTGGATTTGGGAGGGGCAGGAAAAGGGAAGAGCAGAAGATTATCAAAATAAAAATGGAAGCAGCAAAGATAAACAGAGTGAAAGGGATTAAAAAGACATTCCTTTGTGAGGCTGATCAGAGTAGGAGTGAACTAAGAAAAAATTATCAGAAGACTACTACTTGTTTTGTTTCCTTATGAGAGGGGAAAAAAAAACCATCCCATGCTACACGTTGTGTTTGTTTTGCTTATACTAATAACAGTGTGTCGATGCATATATTGTCCTATAATCTGTAGTCTTGGGCCTTTTCTCTCAATTTACATTCTTCCAAACAGCCCTGCCACTTCGCATAGTGTCCTTGCTTATGACACTGTCCTAGGTCTTCAAGAGTTCATTCAAATCTCATATGACCCATAAGGTTACCCATGGACCTCTCCCTTCTGAAAAGATCACTGGGGCAGCTGCTGCATGCTGATTACTCCTCCCAACGAGACGAGATGCTTCTCCAGGTCAGGAAGTGTTGTCTCACTTACAATTGAAGCCTCTTCTCCTTACATAGAATGGCTACACCTGACACATACTCAGACTAATTTATCCCTGCATCTAGCCGATAGGCGTTATCTATGAACACACCAATGCTACACCTGCCCACTGAACACGAGGGTCCTATGGCCACCGCTCTTGTTCTGAAGCGTAACTGCTGACCCAGCTGCAGTGGAGAAGAACTGTGCTTCTTTAGCCAATCCTCCTAGAAAGGCTATCCAGAAGTGGTGATCAGAGCCCAGCATGAGGCCTAACCCCACGCCAAAGACTCCCATGATGCTGAGGGGGTGTTCAGGTCTTCAAAGAGGGCTTTCCAGTTTTAGAATGCTCCACTGCCAGAACATTCCAGATTCATCCCATCCATTGTATAAACTTGCTTTTTTAAAGTTTAAAGATGGCATCACCTTAGTAACACCTACCACTGCTGGGGAACTGAAGAGCCTCATTAACCATCATCTCTCAGTGATGTAACATTGCAGAGCAGAAGAGCTATAGATATGCAAATTGTCATCATTCATCATGAACACTCAGGGTAAAAAGAGTTTTAGCATCTTTTCATGCTCTTAAAAATGTTTCAAAGAAAGAAAATTACTTACTGCCTTCCCACGTGCAATGCAAAAGATTCAAAGCCCCTTCCACCCTCTTCCAGTGTGCCAGATGGAAGAACGCGTACGCTATCGCTTCACTGTCCCCTCGCTTCAGGATATGTTCTGGGGGTAGAATTAAGCTTTTCATTTCTAGTAGGTACTGAAATAAAAAAGGCAGGAGACAGATGCATTAATACATTAGTAATGTGGAATTCAGTACTGAGAATAGAGGGGTTGATTTCCCTAAAGCCACCACTCATAAGCATTTCATCAAACCTGCATCCTTGTTAGTACTTTTGAAGGCACTTATTAAATCATCCAGCAACCCAAAGTTGGCTAACAGATAGTTAGCTTTGTACTAGTTTCCTACAGTGAAGATCAGAGGCTTTCAGGGTAAGATACTCTAATCAACAAAATATAGAGAGACTCAAACGGCAAAAAGGAAAATTTAGAAGACACAGTAAGTTGGTATAATTTTGTATCCAGAATGAAAATACCTAAAATGGACACATGAAGGTTAAGAAGTCATATGACTAAACCAACTGTACTACAGAGATTTGAGACTGACTAGCACTGCCCATTAATTTTTTCTATATAGATTTACCAAGGAGAAGGACTAGTCCTGTGAAAACAATCGTGCATTGCTGTTCACAGGCTGGAGGGAGGAGGTGTGGCAGCCTGAGCCTAGGAAGACCCCAGGGAGGGGAGTAGCAGAGACCCCAAATTACACTGTTCTTTCAGATCCTTTCCCAAAGACTCAAGGGCCCTCAGCTTATGCCTCCTCATTCCTATCTTCTCTGAAGGAGATGGGAGCACAGGGCCAGAATGGATTCTTTGCTGTTTACAACAGAATAGAAAGGGAAGCAAATTTAGGGTGGTATTTTATATTTGCAAATGTTAACTTCTTTTTGCTGGCTGGCTTCTCCCTCAGCTTCATTCCTCACACACACATACAGACACACCACCAACAGCCACCACCATCACAACAGCTCATGCATCTCCTTTAGAATGGACATGAGCAGATGATAGAGGGATGTGTTTAATGAGAATGGGAAAAACACAGCAAAAGGAAGCGCTAGGATAAGAAATGTTCAACAATTTTAATGTCGGAAACAACTGCCTATGGATTTATCTATCAGTGGAATTTATGAAAGAGGGTGGAGGATGGAAGAATCCTGGTATAGAGAATGGAGGTTAAGATACACCTATCTGTGCTCTGTTATCAGCTCATTGTGGGTTTATGTGTTTTGGGCACTCTGAGTGTAGTTGCCTGTATGCTCTCCTGTTGGCACATCCAGTACCAGGATGCACTGCCTGGCAGGAGCCAGGAGGACATGTTCTGGCCTCTTCATTCAGCAAATGAAACTTTCCTCACTCTGGGTCTGTTAGGTGAAGAGATCTCTAAGCTCAGGCCTTAAATCAGGACAGGTAAAAGTGAGACAGCCTGCCCAGAACGCAGCAGAGAAGAGTGATACAGACGTCTCACTTGGCAGGGTGTGTGTAAAAGGCCCTCCTTCGATAGAAAGACCTCCATAGGAAGACCTCTTCCCAGACTGCTCCATGAAAGGTGTTTATTACTTTGGTGGGAACTCCTCAAGTATAAGTTCCAAAAGAACTTTTTGGTCATATGGCTTTTTGAATTCTACAAATCACTGTCTTCTTCCCCCATTTTGTTTTAAAACAGTGCAGAACAAAAATCTCTTTGAGAAAATGACAATTTTGAGTTACCTAGTAATCCAACTAGTACTACATTTATAATGAATAGCAGCCATAATATAAATATATAGGTGAATTTTAAGTTCAGAGATATTTGGCTATCCTCTCGTGATCTTGTTACCTCAAATGAAGCTATTACACTGTTGTCACTGCTCATGATGGTCTTAAAAGAATCCAAGGCGATGAGTCATGAGAAAGATATATAACATGTAAAGTGCTATTAATTAATTGTATTAATTGTTTCAGAGTAAGAGAAGAAAAATCATTTGGTTACTCTTCATAATCATCAGAACAAAGAAAAGGGAGGGCCGCCTGGGTGGCTCAGTTGGTTAAGCATCTGACTTCAGCTCAGGTCATGATCTCACAGTTCTTGGTCCTCATCGGGCTTTGTGCTGACAGCTCTGAGCCTGGAGCCTGCTTTGGATTCTGTGTCTCCCTCTCAATCTGCCCCTCCCCTGCTCTTTCTCTCACGTGTGTGAACTCTCTCTCTCTCTTTCTCAAAAATAAATAAACAGTAAAAAATTTAAAAAAAAAGAACAAAGGAAATGGAAATTTTCTTGCCTAATAAGAGCCCTAGGATAACATTTTATTTCTGAGTTTCTAATAATTATTTATAGCCACACTGCCTACCAGTCAATTTTTAAAGAAAGAATATACTATATGAACTTTGAAACAAACTAAATATGAAAACGATTAGCACATGTGGCCTAGGTATACAGAAACTTCTTCAAGTCCCTGAGAATCAGATGGTGGCTGAAAGAAAAGCATAAACTACCATTCTTTTTATGTCTAGGTTAGGAAAGCCTTTCAAAGTGATTGCATTAAGCATCTATAAGAGAACTCTTTTCTTGACCTAAGGAACCTTCAGGAAGAGAGTCTCCTGAGAAGAAATAGGCCTGGTAGCCACCTGTATTTGTGGGTAGACATTGAAACAAAGTGAGGGTGGGGTAGAGAAAACCTGTGTGTATGTAGACGAGTAGAAAATTACCTATAAAGGGATATACTAGCTCTGCATTACCCAATATGGTAGCATCTTCCACATGTGACTATTTAAATTTTAATTAATTAAAATCAAATAAAATTAAAAATTCAGTTTCTCAGTCCCACTAGCCATATTCCAAGTCTTCAAGGGCAGCATATAGTTAACAACTACCATATTGGACAATACAGAGACATTGCTGTTAACGTACAAAGTTCTACTGCACAGCACTTCTGTAGACAATGGAAGCTTCCAATCTTCAAGTAACTAAAACAATTTTTAACATAAAAAATTTTATAGACATCCATGATAGGAATTATAAGTATAGTATCTATTGATTAAAAATATACAACATGGCAAAAAACTACAATAAATGTACTAAAGCAAGAATTCATTTAAAAGCATTGTTGGCCACCAGGGCATCTAAATATACTTGGAAAATAGTACACATGTGTGTGAGACAGATGGTTTACTCAGCTTGCAGGCTGAATGTGGTACATATGGCTTCAAGGACATCATCGTCCATAGCCCAAAATCAGGCCATGAGGCAATGCTGTTTTTCCTCTAAACTGCGTCTGATCTTTGTGTATGTGTACTTTTCACTCGTTGCCTTATATTCATTATCTGTGTGCCTTTCCCCTCAGCTGAATCATTAGATCCTCAAGAGCATGAATTGCACTTCCTAAAGAGTCTCTCAAAATGAGCATCCTTGCTCTAATCAGCCTCATGAGGCCAACCAGAGGAACTCACCAAGGACACTTAGTGATCTCCTCATTCAATCTACTTTCTGGCTGAAATAGGTTATGCCTATAAAGGAGATTTATACTCCAGTACAGTTCCAAACAAAATGTTGGCTTTAATCAGATGATGAAGGCTAATAACAACAATGTGTTATGTTTTTGGCCAGCTTAAAAATGGCTGGCAAGATCGGTTCTCAACATGTGCAACATTTAAATTAGAAAGGCATGGAACAACATTTCACATCTTACTTGTCAAGAGAAAAATAAATGGAAGAGGGCAGATCCCTATCCACAAGTATGCAGAAATCAATTAGAATAGCTGTAGCTCGCAAATCAGAGAACACTCTCTGCCTGTCTGTAATAATTATTTGGCTTCTATTAGCTCAGCCAGCATTCCGTGCTATCTCGCATGCCACCCTGCCTCTAACTTCCTTCCCAGATTCTCAAATCACATTGATCTTGAAGTACAGGCTTCAGAAGGTTTCGGAAGCAACTTTCAAAATCTATTTGTCAGAATATGGTTCCTTATGTCCATAGGAACATCAAAACCAGAACGTATTAAGAGGAGCTGATTAGTGCCTTTTTATGGAGGTATTTACGCAGAGACAGCTCACCTGTCAGGAGATCTGGCCCATCAGAGGCTACTCAGTTCTCTTCTGTTAAGGTCTTAAAATTCTATAATAATTTGAGTGAAAATTATCTCAAAGTTACCCTTCACATTGATATTAATGTCAGTGAATTAATTTATACCCTCTTTTTTTTGGATTTTCAATACCAACAATAGAAGTCAGATGAAAATCATTAGAAAAAAATGGAAACAAAACGATAAAGTATAGATTAATTTTAGCACATTTGGCTAAACTTAGGTAAATTCAACACATTTAGGTAAACTTTAGCACATTTAGATGATTGCTCCCAAATCAGTTAGTGGAAGAATACTAACATGAGAAAACATTCATGATATATTACCAAATAAAAAAAAATAAGTGTTTCATACAGATTATGATTTTGGTAATTAAAGATGTATATGCAGGCATTAAACTTTGGAAAGTTACAGATTGAATGTTAATGGTAGTTAAATATTTGATTTTATGGGAGATTAATTTCTTTTGCGTTTTGGTGCTAAGTTTTCTGTAATAAGTCATTTTTATTTCTCTCTCTATATATGTATGTGCATATGTGTGTATGTATATATGTAATACAAACCTATTTTCTAGACTTGTAATGAAAACATAAAAAACAAACCATATGAACAAAAAAAAGATAACCAGGGACAGCAATTTTTGTATGATTACAGTCCTTTGGTAAAACTAAATCTGAGAGAGGCTAAAAGCCGAGAAAATATGCTTTAAAAATATCAGAGAATAAAACTAGTGCTATCTGGAAGACACACTATATATTTTGAGTTTCAATGTTGCCTACTCCCTGGACTCAGTAAGACCCACATTGGAATAGGACAAAAATACCACAAGTAGCCATGGCTCTTTGGGGTCACGCTGTGATGGAGAAGAAGGCGCAAAGCACCATGGCCCCCTCCCTCCCCTCCTCTCATATGCCCTCTGCCACTTTGACCCACCGTTTGAATCCCAGGCTCTATTGTTCCACTCTGAGACCTTGGACAAGTTACCTTATTTTTTTCAACCTTAGCCTGCTCATGTGTTCGAATAATGAAAATATATGTCTTGCCAGTTTTAACTTTTGAAGATTATGTAGGATAATATATGTAAAGTATTGACACAGTACCTGACACCTAAGCGTTCACTAAATAGTAGCTACTTTTGCCAATCAAAAAAAAATGGAATGTTCATATTACTGTGGAAATAAGTTATGTTTTTGGTGTGTATGTCCCATAAACGACTGAGTCTGTTTTTAGATTAAATACTTCAGCAATTTTACAGTAGTGGCAGGTCAGCTGAAAAGAACTGGCTACTGGGAGTCCCTAACCAACCAATCTGGAAACAAGCACAATGCAAAGCTGAACTGCCAAATTACACCTGGTGATCTATAGTACCACCCAGGGGCCCTCTTCACAAGGTAACTGCTTCTTGCTGCCTCATTTATCTATTCATCAGTTACTCTGCTTCATTCAAAAGTTACAGGAATGTCCACAGTGTATCACAAGGAAAGATATGGGAGTGCCCACAGTGTACTCTAATGACACACCTATTGGGGTACCCACAGTACACCTCACAGGCACCATCGGCGTGAATTGGTGATGACCCCTATCTGGATGACCCCTAATCTTTGTAGGAGTGTGTGTGTGTATGTGTGTGTGTGTGTGTGTGTGTGTGTGTGTGTGTAAAGACAAAGAAACAATAAAATTCAAAATGACGACTGCCTTAGTAAGAGGTACATATAGTTGACCCTTGCACAATGTGGGTATGAACAGTGTGGGTCCACTTCCATGGGGATTTTTTTCAATAAATGCATTACAGTACTGTAAATGTATTTTCTCTTCCTTATGATTTTCTTTCCTCTAGCTTACATTATTGTAAGAATATAGTATGTAAAACATATAACATACAAGATATGTGCTAATCAACTTTGTGTTATTGGTAAGGCTTCTAGACAACAGTAGTAGGCTCTTTAATAGTTAAGTTTTTAGGGAGTCAAAAGTTATATGTGGATTTTCAACTGTGTGGGGGAGTTGGCACCCTTAACCCCTGCCTTGTTTAAGGGTCAACTTGACTTAGTACTAAGGAAACGAAAGTATGAGTCAGTCTTACTAAATAAATTAGTTTACCTCCAACGACGCTGGGAGGTTGGGGGGGCAGAAGTCCCTGCAAGGCTGGGCAGAGGCACGGAAGCATCAAAGGGCATAATGTGCTTGTAATCGGGAGGCACTTAAGTACTGACATGGCAGTAACTGCCAACACTGACGAAGCACTAACAAGAGTCCAGTGTTATCTTAGGTACACCTTACAAAACCTCTGTGACGCAACTAAAATGATTCTCAGTTTACGCATGGGAAAATGAAGAAATTGGGAAGTTAAGTAGCTCGACCAGGGCTGCACAAATGGTATGTAACAAAAACTGCACTGGAACTTAGGTTTTATGCTACTCTCCAAGGGAAGCAGGAAACGTCGATTGTAAAAAGGTCTTCCATGACATGCTCCAGAGTGTGACCTTCACTCTGAGTTATTCCATGGTTTTCAAACTTTGAGAAACAGAAAAAAATTGTTCAAAAGAAAATGAGAAACTGAAAAGAGAGTATATGAAATTGATGTAAAACAAAGCTGTGGGGGACTCTGGGGGAGGGACCCAAGGGAGGTCCGAGGGATTCTTAGTGCTCCTAGGAAGACAGTTTGAAAACAGCTGCACTGGGCAATTGGGAAATGAGTTGGTACAGTTTGTGGCTTTGAAAGAAATGGGCAAGTCATGCGTAGAACCACTGGACAGGGACGAGATTGAAATTAGCAAAGTCTTAAAAGCTTCTGTCATGGTTTGGGTGAGGGGGTGACAAAACTGAGGCAGACTTCCCCGGGACTTGGTGCCTGGCTGAATCTGAGGGCAAGAAAAGCCATTCAGGGTGACTGTGAAATTTTAGTTTAGGGCACTAGAATAATGTGAGAATGTCAGCTAAGATAAAGACACAAAAGGACACTTGGAGTCCTTGCAGTGATGGCCTGAAGGCAGCGGGGTGTGCAGGTCTGGAGCATGGAAGAGAATCTGGAGACAGGGATTTGGGTGTGCAGGGAGCGGTGGATGCTGGGGTAGCAGGAGCACCAGAGACCTCCCAGGAGAGCTTCAAGAAAGCAAGGATGGGTAGTGAATGAAATGATGGGTAGTGAATGATGCTCTCAGAGAACGAACCTGAGGGATGGACAGGGGAGGAAATGATGTAGGAGGAGAGGGCCTAGAAATGCAGAGTGACTCAGAGAGAAGGTAGTATGGAGCCGAGATGGCCTTGTGGTAGAAAAAGTGGTCAGTGGGACAGAACGCTGAGGAGAGAAGATGTAGGATGAGGTTTGACAAGAGGCCAAAGGATCTGGTGACCGAGGGAGGGATAACCTTGATGGCAGTGGCCGTGGTGGGAGTGATAGTGCTTTCTGTTAGAGAAAGAGACTTTTTAAAAACTGTCTACTCCTGAGAAATGTAGCTAAAAACTGGTTTCTGCTCACTTTCCTCTGGGTCATATTTCCACAATACAGTTTCCTTACTCTAATCCAAAAAAGCTTTGGAACAAAATATGACTCAATTCAAAGAAACTTATATTGAAATAATATTTCTGAAGTGTACCATTGATATACAATATCACAGACAATCTGCCAGAGTATTTTCAGTTTCTGCTTCCACGCTTCAAGCATTTTTAAATGCTAAAACCCACTACACGTTTTGTTTCCTAAATTGGATTAAAAAGCAATTTTATACTCTGTCAATCAGCTTTACCAAGACATAAAGGGAGGATTGCATTAGCGTTTGCATGAAATAGAATTTCTATCACTCTAACAAGGTCCTGTGGATACTCCATTAGCATATACAATTACCAGGATGTTTTTCCCCACAAGCCTCTTAAAATCCCCATGAAATAAGAATTTCTAGATTAACATTAGATGAATTTTTTAATGTAAATTTTTTTTTTATTGGGAATGCATTTCTGTCATAACATTTTTCATTCTTTCCTCTCTGCTTTCTCATGACTTTCCACACTCTGAGACTTCTAATTTGAAAACTACATATCTATTAGGCTGGACCCTCACGTCAATATTCTGTGAAGCCCAGACTGTCCTGCTGGGAAAATGAGCTTCAGGAGCATGGCAAGCCCCCTTCCCCCAGCACATTCAGGGTCTGCCCACTGCACACCCAGCTGCCCCCTGGGTGGGGCTAGTAGGAAGAGCCCATGGGATACTAGTGCTGGTATTATAGGCAAGATGAAGATAAAAGCTTTCCCTTCATTTGTGCTGGTGATTTTTCTCCCTCAACAGCTCCACCCACAGTACCCAGGCATCTCAAGCTGCTGGGGCTCCCTCAGCCCCCTGCTGCTCCTCAGAATGCATGTGGGGCCTTCAGTGCTATGGATGAGACAGCACATGCTTGGGGTTTTCCTGTGGTGGTAGTGATGGGTCACAGGCTTCTCTTATTTTCTAAACTGTATATGCAGTGGTGCCTTGGGGTTGCTGGGCTACATGGTTTCTCATCCCAGTTTCAATCACAGAAGTTCTACTTTTACTTGCTTTGTTCATTAAGGCTTTGTATAAGAGTGTATTAGGAAGAAAAGTTTATTGCTTTAAAAAATCATTATTAGTTACCTGTCATTGTTGTTTTGGTGGCAAAGAGCAGGGATGGCTATTCCAGAAAAAAAGGAGACAGAGGTTGGAAATAAGTAACTCTTAATCAGCCACAAGCAAGGGACTTACCAAAAGTTACAAACTGGGAATTCCAGAAGGCATTTGCTGTAGCCAGAACATACTAGAGCCTCTCTCAAATCTGTAGGCCTAAAGGGACCCTGTGGGTACTCAAGGTCAGGGGCATTGCAGTGCCACTGTTACATTCTCTAGTTGTCCTTCTCACTAGATGTTTCAAGAAGTACTTGTTAATGCATTTTTCTAGGCAGCATCTATTGTAGTCCAGCCAGCCAATGCAGAAATAGAGCTAAAAGTATCAGGGAAAAGGTGATGAAAGCCCAGTACACATCAAGCGCCTACCATGTACTGGATGAGTTACACAATGTAATTCCATTTACTTTTCATCAGACCTATGAAGCCTTTATTTTTATCCCCATTTTATCAAAAAGGAAACAGGCAGGGAGCTAATCAACTCCCCCTTCCAACGGTTCCCTTCGGATCATGGACAGGAAGTAGTGAGAGTCCTTGTTTCAAATACTTTTGGACCCTTTCAATGACACTTCACAGGTCTGCCTACCTTTATGTTGCTACCCCTCGCTCTATCATTATATTAATATGTTCTCCTGGTAATAACAGGAAGTCTGCATAATGGGCCTGACAAATCAGAAAAGAATAAAAGTACATGGCTAACAGTGTTCCATCTTATTAGTAGTGGCAAAGAAAAGCAAACTACAAGAACAGAATTCTATATTTGTACCTAATCATAAATGCTTATTTTCCTTCTTTGTTTTCTCAGTTTTAAGCAAACTGCTCAGTGCTGGTAAGGGTGTGACAAAATGGTAAAGGAGTTCCCTGCTTATGGGGGCGGGAGGGCAGTGTAAACTACCACAATCTTTTTAGGTAAGCAATTTGGCAATAAATATTAAGAGCCCTGGTGTGCTTCTATATGTTATGCAGTAATTCTCATTTTGCATATCTATCCTAAGGAAATAACATAAAGACCCAAATATCTTTATGCCCAAAAGGTTTGCTATTGGAGTTGACCACCTGATATCTGCAATAGAGGACATACAAATTAAATCATTCTCTTCAACAAATAATGCTGGGAAAACTGGATTCCACATGCACGAGAATGAAATTGGACCTTTATCTTATACCATACACAAAAATCAACTTAAAACGCATTAAATATTTAAATATAAGGCCTAAAACTATAAAACCCCTAGTGGTAAGCATATGGAGAAGCTTCATAACATTGATCTTGGCAATGATATCTTGGCTATGACACCAAAAGCACAGGCGACGAAAGTAAAAATAGACAAGGGAGACTATATCAAAGTAAAGAGCCTCTGTGCAGCAAATGAAACAATCATCAGAGTGAAAAAGCAACCTATGAAATGGGAGAAAATATTTGCAAACTATACATCTGGTAAGGGGTTAATATCCCAAATACAAGGAAACTCCTACAATTCAATAGCAAAAAACCAAACCAAACCAAACAGCTTGATTAAAAAATGGGCAAAACACTTGAATAGCCATTTCTCCAAAGAAGGCATACAGATGGCCAACAGGTGCATGAAAAGATGCTCAAAATCACAAATTATCAGGGAAGTATAAATCAAAACCACAATGAGATATCACCTCATACAAGTTAGGATGTATGAGGCCATTGTCAAAAAAAAAAAAAAAAAGAGTATAACAAGTGTTAGTGAGAAAGTGAAAAATTAGAACCCCTGTGCACAGTCAGTACAAATGATGCACAGTGGCTGTAAAATGGTGCAGCCACTATGGAAAACAGTATGGAGCTTCCTCAAAAAATTAAAATAGCACTACCATATGACCCAGTGATCCCACTCTGGGTACTCATCCAAAACAGGATCTTGAAGAGATATTTACACTCTGATCTTCATTGCATCATTATTCATAATAGCCAAAAAAGTGGAAACAACCTAAATTTCCATCAACACATGGATGGATAAAGAAAATGTAATATACACACAATGGGATACTATTCAGCCTTAAAGAAGATGGGAATCCTGCCCTGTGCTGTGATATGGAATAGCCTAGAGGACATTACACTAGGTAAGATAAGCCAGTCACAGGACGACCATGCACGATTCCACTTAGAGGAGGTATCTAAAGTGGTCAAACTCATAGAAGCAGAAAATACAATGCTGGTTACCCGGGGCTGGGAGGAGGGAGGAATGAAGCAGTGCTGGTCCAGTGGGCATGGGGTTTCAGTCGTTCTAAAGATGTGTTTTCAAACAATGTGCATACAGTTAACAATACTATACTGTATACTTAAACATTTGTTAAGAAGGTAGATTTCACAATATGTGTTTTTTGACAAAAAATAAGGAAGTGAATCACTCAGAACAGTTACTAAGAAAATTTTTAAGTGTTTGACAGCATATGGCTAAAAGACTTGTTAATGGTAAGTTAGAAGATAGCTTTTTTAAGGTCAAAAAACTATGAAAATCTGATGATCCTCCTCCAAAAAGAACATGTATACCCACAATTCCCAACCATAAAGTACAAGTTTAGAGCCCCATGTTAATTTCTTTAAATACGTATATGCTATGTGATTATGATTCCTAAGTATTAAAAATGCATGGGGAAATAAGGCTAGAAGGAAACAGTCTTAAATACGACTAGATGATAGGACTATGAACAATTTCCTTATATTTTTTCTAAATAAGAAATGTATTTTTATAATACCACTACAGAGGTGAAAAAAATCTAATACTGCTTGTAACCAGTATGTTACTCTTGTTTTAGAAAGTTGTCAGAAAATGAAAATTTATCTTTAGCGTCCTGAAGGAGTTAACAAAACATCCTCCAAACCAAAAAGGTGTCTCTTTGCAGGGAAATACTTGCAATGTAGCTGTAGCATACTAAGGGTACATAGCATTAGTAAAAACTCAGATCTGTGTGGAGTGATGAATCACTGGCAGAAAAGCACCACCCTCCCTGGTAAATCTTGACATGGTTGAGGATTTCTTGGATATGACACCAAAAGCATAGGCAACAAAAGCAAAATAAACAAGTGGGACTACATCAAAAAAAAAAAAAAAGCTTCTGTACAGCAAAGAAAACAAAATAGAGGAGGGTGGGTGGAGAAGCATACCTGCACGGAAAGCGGAAGAAAAAGCTAAAACTAAAAATGCAATAAACTATAACAATATATAGATGAAAGTATAGAACCAAGATGTGCATGGCCTTTCATTTGTTCAGCATCATGAGTGAAATTTTCTTTCAAAAATGAAGAATATTTCCTGTCAATTCAAAGCTCTTATTTTAATCCCATTAAATGGGAAACACCCTCTAATGGTGTAGGGGTTTCTCCATCTTCTTGAACCATGTACCCAGTTCTTAAAAAATCATCAGCATCATTAAGATCCTAACACCACTGGTCATCCTCAAAAGGACTTAAACAGTAATTTAATAGTCACTGCACTATAGTGAGAGACCACAGAGGGCAGAGACTGATTCTGGAATGAGGGAGGTACAGGCTTCCTGGTGGTGACTTTTAACGGTGGGGGTGAAGGATGAGTAGGATTTCCTCAGAGGAAGCAAAGGGGGAAGGGGAGGAGAATGTTTCTGGAACAATGAACAGACTGTTAGAAGGAGTTGGAAGAAATGAAAAACAAGCTGGGTCAGATTATGAAGGGTCCTGAAGAACCATTCAAGGAGATTTCACCTTCCTCTGTAGGGTTGGGGATGCAGCTACAGTTCCTAGGGAGGGGAGTAACACAATTCAGTTTGTATGGGCTGCTTCCTCCTTATAATTTGCTGCAATCCAAAGCTCGAAATACTTGACCACTTAAGAGGCTTCCCTTCAGAAAAGAGACTCGTGGCTTTTTACCATTTTTATTTACTTCCTAGTCCTGAGTTGTGTTTAGGAAAGACACTCCCTACTCTGCATGTTTGCAGGTGAAGAGTGTTGTGAAGAGTAACCCTCCTGAAGTAAATAACTGACATTTTTCATTGGATACTGAAATATCAACTACACACCTCTGCTTACTAGAATGCCAGATAGACCTGAGTCGGACATTCATGAAAGGCAGTTCTCAGCTATTACATTTGGTATTTTTTCTCCTTCTAACAGACTGTAATTGGGTAAAACAGCATGCAGTTGCTGAAAATTTCTGTGGCAGGCCACTGATGACTTCCTTTCATAGAGAAAAAGAAACCATGGAAGTGTTTAAGATATAATAATATCTTAATGAAATATGAATTCTCCACTCTTGGGAAGTGATGTGCCTGCCATCATTTGAAGGCCTCAAGTCTAGGCTGGTCTGCAACTTGGTGGGAGGGTGGGGGGCACAGAGGGTGATGTTTAAGGGTTAGAGAACCCAGAATCAGTTTAGGCTCTGTCATTTACTAGCTGTATGACCGTGAGCAGACTACCTAACCTCTCCAAACCTGCAGGATCTTCATCTGCAGAGCAGGGATGATAACATAACACACCTCATGGTGTTGTTATGAAAAATAAATGAGATGTTCACTTAGCACTGTGCTTGGCACACAGTAAACATTCAATATAAACCAATATTAAAAATAATCATCATAATATTATGAGGAGACATTCAAGTTGAGGATGGGAAGGTGTCCTAGATGATCTCTAAGGCTCCTTTTTACACCAGGGGTCTAAGAGTCTTACACCAGGGGTCTAAGGTCTTTCATTGATGTCTCATTAGAATTAAGGCTATTTTCTGCCTGAAAAGGCACAAATGTGTGTGTGTGTGTGTGTGTGTGCGCGCGCGCGCGTGTGTGTGTTTACCTGAAGTATTAGCAAACAGTCCAATAAAACAGTAGATCATGTATAAAAGATGACTGTAACAGCCTGTATATAGTACACATGTATCAAAAGTTTGTGGTTAATTCTGAACATAATTCTGAACATTGACTCACAGGTCCTTTTCCTCATGAAAATGTCAATAAACAAAGAGGCTCTGGAAACAACTCCCCCGCCGCCCCGCCGGACAATCACCAACAAAGCAAAGTGGTAGAGAATCGGTTTACCTTCATACCCTATCTTTTCTCCATTTAATAAGTAAAAAGTAAAGTTAAATCAACTATTTCAAATGTTCCCACTTAAAAGAATTCTATTTTGCAGGTAGAGTGCTAGCTAACTGAGTTAAATTTTTCCAAGGTAGACTTAAACTATTTCTTAGGGCTTTTAATACTCTTCTAGATGTTCAAAAAACCATTTAAGACCTTTATGACAGGATTACACTACAGCTTCCACAAAAATATCTAACCAGCAAGTACTGTACCATTTTCTATCTATCTCATGCACTAGGATCACAAAGCTCTGGCTGGTACAACTGGAAGCATTAAGACCCAGATCCCAGACTTGACGGGCTTCCAACAAGTCAAATATCACTAATTTTAAGACTCTGTGAAAATACAGTGTTCAAGTATTTTCAAAGAACTTTGAATAGATTATCTCACTTGGTCTTTATCACAAAAGACAGGTAAGGCTTATATTTTTATGTTCATTTGGAAAATGAGGAAAAACTTTGAGTTCAGAGATGCTAAGCCCTAAGCTTCCTGCAAAGCTAATAAATGACAGAACCAGAAATTAAACCCAAGTTTTAGTCTCAGAAGCTAGGTCTCTATTGCGCAATACAACTTCTAAAAGAGCCTATTCATGCTCACAGAATAACTCTGTAGTTAAAGAATAGCATTCAATAAATACTAATTGATGACCTAGGATAATATTTTCATGATTAGCTTTAACTTTTAATCAAATTTGAATGAACACTTTTAACTTAGCTGAGAAGACATTAAATAGAGGGAGATATTTTATGTCATCCTATATACAATGCCTAAGTCTACAAATACTATGTTGGTCATTTTCCACTGGAACTAGAGTGGATAAATATATCCTTCGCTGACTGTGGCACTGTGCACCATTCTTCAGTTCCCTGCTTTGTGAGAAAATGAGCATGACCTGAGTAAAAGCTCAGAAATGAGGTTAGGCCACTTATCTCTGTCACTCTGAATACGAACAAAATAAAGTAGGTAACTCCATAAGTCATCACATACACACATACACAGACATACACACCACCTTTTGCGCAGTACTTCAAGAAAACAAAATAGCCTTCCTTTGTCATTTTTTACCAGTGAAAGCCTTCATTAGACATTTTGCCAAGAAAACTATGCCTTGTAGTACCTGATAGAAATTGTATGAAGTTTCCCTCAAGTCAAAATGCACTTTATAATATCACGAAAATGAAAATAGCCCTCAGCAATGTGCCTCTCACACAGCAGGTACTCAAATATAGGTAAACAATAAATACACAGCCATCTCCCAAATAAAAGATGATAGAAATATCCTCTATCATGACCTGACTCCCTTAAAATCAAATTTAGAAAAAAAGTATATGGGAAATATTGGGTATTTATAAACTGTTCAATAATAGAGTTAACAATTAAGACAAACATCTCCTACTACATATACCTACTAAAATGGTACTCACAAGTCAAAAGAAAAACACTTCTTCATACTTGGAGGTTCTCCCTATTATTTTCTTGCCAATACTGATTATCATTTATTTGTAGAGACATAGAACATCACATTAATCAGTATTTTTTCACCATTTATATTCACATCAAGGTTCATTTCCCGAGTTGGGTCTAAGTTCACAACTGGTGTGAAATTCCTATCAAATGCATCAATACTCTTGGGATCTCCATATTTTGCCAATTTCAGACTTCCTGGCCTGACCCACCTAAGCTAGGTCTATCAATTTACCTTAATTATATGAAGCCTGAAAATCGGCCCAAAGCCTCTTGAAAGTAGCTTTTGCTTAAAAATGAAGCTGATAGCCATAGACTATATAGGGCCTCAACATTCATTGGCTGCAATTCATTTTTTTATAATGGGTGTATTCGAAACATCACATTGTGGTCACTGAACACTTTCTCTGCTGTCATAATGAGTTCCTGTGGGGATTCCACAGACTCACTTTTGGCACGTGAGGGTTGAATTCCACAGCTCTATGAATGGCCTCTACTGCGTTCATCTCTGCTGTGCTCAGCCCCCGCCGAGATGCAGCCTCGGGAGAGAATCTGAAAAGCAGAAAGACAAACACCATCCAGTTGGGACCACTGCTTGGGCATCAACCCGGAAAGGCATCTACGCGTCAAGGGCCCATAGAACCACAGCGAGCCAATGGCATGAGCTCTCCAAACCTCCACTACATGGAACCTCTGAGTGACCCCTCGGACTGAGGCCAACAAAAACCCCAGCAGAAGCAGAAAGCGTGCTTGCATCTAATATCGGCAAGAATGAAATTCAGCTGTCAAGTCTCTCTGTCTAAATAGCTAATCTAAATCTTCTATGAGGTACCTGCTCAGGTCAGGGGAGGGGGTAGGACTGACAAGGGCAGACAGTGCGGGAAAAAGAGAAAACCGGGTTACAGAAGAGCGCACTTGTTTAAAAACAGAACTGGGGAGAATTTTAAAGGAGGCTCCCAACCCAATGTCAGTGCTGCGATGCAGCCTCCTCCACAGGCAAGCCTGCTTGGGGCCGTTCCGGCAGGGGGTGTGCTGCCCCAACTGCGGGCCAGACACCTGCCCGAGTGAATGAAAAAAACCAGACCATGCAATCTCTTTCTCACCTCACACCCAGGGCTAACTCCAGAGCTGTGCTTGGCAGGCAGACACCACAGGGGAAGCTGTGACAACCCTGGCCCTGCCCTCCCAAGCTGGAGTCGCTGTGTAGGGAGAAAAGATGTTGCAGTAGGTACTGGCGATCTACAGGATAAAAAAGAATGAAAGAAAATTACTTCGGTCTTGAAGTGCACACACACTTAACAGCAAACCTGTCTGACATAGCAGAGGCTGTTTTCTTTTCCTGTTATCTGCTTTTCGGTGCTTCGGGGAAATGGAAGCATTTATTATGAACTCAGAAACAGTTAAGCCAACTGTTCTCTTTCACCTGCCAGTCATCTTGGACGTTTATGGAAATTCTCTATGCCATGCCTGAATAAAATGGGCAAATGTTCCACCGAGATGACAACTCAAAGCAAACGGACCCTGGGTGGGGAGTTAGTCTGGATCTGATGAGTCAAAGAATGGGAGATGATCATCCCCTCTGCCATCTTACATGTTTGTTATGACTACTACCCAGTCTTGGACTGCTGACAGAAGAGGAATACGCAAAAAATGAGTAAAAGGAAGGCATTTTGTGTAAGTCCCAAGCAGGCCCTTTGGTATCTACTGTCTGGCAAAAAAAAAAAAAAAAAAAAAAAAAAAGTCACCTCAGAGGTATGGAATTTCACATAAATCCCTCTTTAGGGACCCATACACCCTTGCAATACCTGGGGATATATATTCTGTCCTTCTAGTAGTGAAAGAAAAGATCAGCAGATTTTAGAAAACGCATGCTTATAAGCAGGGGTCTCATAGACTAAGAGAAACTTCCCGAGAAAGCCCTCAGAGGCAACACAACTCCTTAAGTCAGGTCAGGCATTTAGTACCACACAAGTTATTATTCACTTACTTGTCAGAGACAGCTCTTGCTTTGAGCAAGGCAGCTGTATAGCATATTGTTGCCGACTTTGGTAAGCTTATATCTGTTAGAGAAAAAGAAAGTAGAAACTCTTATAAATTTTCAGGAATAAAAAGCAATGATTTTTAATCCACTAGCATTTTAATCATGTAAGCCTAATAAAGCACAAATTAAGAATATTTTAATGCATACAGTACACAGCTATTTCTTACGTATAAGAGTGGTATGTAAAACTGTGGGTAATTCATATTTTTGTGAATAATACATGTTTAAAATCCACCAGACTAACTCTTCAGCAATTTTCTATTTAAGATAATGGATTTTCATATATTGAATTTAATTAAGCAGAGAATAGCTACAAATATATGCATTTAAATATTACAGGAATGTCCTTGATATCATAAAAGGCAAATAGGACCTCTGTATCACTTGTAAAAAATTCTCAACAGTTGTATGAAATACTAATGTGAAGAAAAAATATTACCTGGATCTTTTTTTAAAAACACACCTAAATAGGGGCACCTGCGTGGCTCAGTTGGGTAAGCGTTTGATTCTTGATTTTGGCACAGGTCATTATCTCACAGTTGTGAGATCAAGCCCTGAGTCAGGCTCTGTGCTGACAGCATGGAGCCTGCTTTAGATTCTCTCTCTCCCTCTCCCACTGCTTCTCTCTCCTTCTCCCTCTCTCTCTCTCTCTCTCTCTCCCCTCCCAATAAATAAATAAATAAACTAAAAAACACCACCTAAATAAATTAATTTTTAGTGGTCAGATTTAAACCAGATTTCCTTTGCATTAAATTTCAAGCTCATATTCAGTTTTTTTTTGTTTAAAAAAGCAATACATTTATTATGCCATATATGAGAAATATTTATATATAAGGATATATATGTGAAATCTTTGGAAATCTATATAATTTTTGTTCTTTCAAACCCAAAGGAAATCCCCTTTCATATGAAGCCTCATTTGTTTCTCCAAGAAACCGTTCCTCTCAGTCTGTATAGAAAATTTCACATGGAGAAAAGGGAGCAGGCAACAGATTCAGATGATAAGTTTAAAGGGAAATAAAAGTAAAAGATACAGCTGAGAATAAACTCAAAAAGGTAGTCCCTTTCGGGGAAAAATCTGTGTTTAAATTATGACTCTCTTTCTTACCAGAATAGTATTTCTTTAACACTGAACCACATTTATACTATGACAGAGAAATATCCTCTTAATTCAGGCCAGGTAAAAATATGCCATTCCCAGTGCTGCAAAATCCACTCTAGGTTAGAGAAACTCTTATCACCTGGAATGCTCTGCTAACTTCTTCACTGGGCTCTTTTCAACTTGAAAAGAATTACATTACAGTGGATAAAATCCAAAAGGACCAAAGGGAAGAGAGAGAGAGAGAGAGAGAGAGAGAGAGAGACAGAGAGACACAGAGAGAGAGAGACAGAGAGAGAGAGAGAGACAGAGACCAAGAAACAGACTCTTAACTATAAAGAACCAACTGATGGTTACCAGAGCAGAGGCGGGTGGGGGGAATGGGTTAAATAGGTGATCCGGATTAAGGCGTGCACTTGTGATGAGCACTGGGTGAGGTACAGAGTGTTGAATCACTATATTGTACAACTGAAACCAATATAACACTATATGTTAACTGGAATTTAAGTAAAAACTTAAAAAAAGAATTACATTACATAAGAATGAAAAGGAAAGTCCCATAACCAGCCCCATAATAGACAATCACAGAAGAAAATAAGTTCAGAAAAGAATAACAATCCCTAATCCAGTAGTAAGTATTTACCACCAATCTCACCATGAGGAATTTCTCACCTTTCCTGGACTTTTCATCAGTCCCTACTTCATGGAAAAATGCTAGCTTAACATAGAAGGAACACAGATCATACCAGGAAGGTTGGAAACAAGATTTGGATACTTTTTATATAAAAAGTCTGAACTTTAAAAAAAATGTCTGAACTTTTAAGTAGAATGTGTATTATCTGTAGTTTTATTACCTTCCAATTAGAGTCAATGAGTGAACCCTAATAAACAAGATATTTGATTCTTGGATTGATTTCCTATACCAGGAAGCAGTTAAATGTTTAGATGTTGGAAAAGCATAAGACAAATCCATAGGTGTTTGGCATTGTTTTTTTCTTTTCCTTAGTCCTAAGCATATCATTTTATACTATACATATGGCGGTGAAATTTTGTTTGAATGTAATTTATGAGATCAGGGTTACAAAGACTTCTTTCCCTTTTAGTTCCTTGTTAGAATTTTCCTGTCTTTTGTAAGGGCCACGTACCTACCATTATTACAAAATGTCCTTCTAAGAATTAGAATCCAGACAGTCTCTTCCCAATGGTGCTGGGAAAACTGGACAGCTACATGCAAAAGAATAAAACTGGACCACTTACTTACACTATACATAAACATAAACTCAAAATGGATTAAGGACTTAAATGTGAGACCTGAAATCATAGAAATCCTAATAGAGAGCACAGGCAGTAATTTCTCAGATATCGGCCATAGCAGTATTTTTCTAGATATGCTTCCTCAGGCAGGAGAAACAAAAGCAAAAATAAACTATTGGGACTACATCAAAACAAAAAGCTCTGTACAGCAAAGGAAACAATAAAAAAAAACTAAAATACAACTTCCTGAATGGGAGATAATATTTGCAAATGACATATCAGATAAAGGGTCAACATCCAAAATATGTAAAGAACTTATGCAACTCAACAGACACACAAATAATCCAACCAAAAATGGGCAGAAGACATGAACAGATATTTCTCCAAAGAAGGCATACAGATGGCCAACAGACACATGAAACAATGCTAAACACCCCAATCATCAGGGAAATGCAAATCACACCTGTGGGAATGGCTAAAACCAAAAACATAAGAAACAAGTGTTGACAAGGATGTGGTGAAAAAGGAACTCTCCTGCACTGTTGGTGGGAATGCAAACTAGTACAGCCACTCTGAAAACAGTATGAAGTTTCCTTAAAAAATTAAAAACAGAATTTCCATATGATCCAGTAATTCCACTACTGGGCACTTACCCAAAGAATATGAAAACACTAATTTGAAAAGATACATGCATTTCTATGTTTATTGCAGAATTATTTGCAATAGCCAAATTATGGAAGCAACTCAGGTGTCCACTGATAGATGAATAGATAAAGAAGATATGGTATATACATACAATGGAACATTACTCAGCCATAAAAAAGAATAAAATCTTGCCATTTGCAACAAATGGATGGATCTGGAGAATATAATACTAAGTGAAATAAGTCAGTCAGAGAAAGACAAATACCATATTATCTCAGTCATATGTGGAATTTAAAAAACAAATGAACACACGAAAAAGAGACAAACCAAAAAATAAACTTTTAACTATAGAGAACAAAGTGATGGTTCCCACAGGGGAGGTGGGGGGGATGGGTGAAAAAAGGTGAAAGGGATTAAGAGTACACTTACCATGATGAGCACTGAGTAATGTGTAAAATTGTTGAATCACTATATTGTACACTTGAAACTAACACAACACAGCATATTAACTATACTGGAATTAAAATGTTTTTAATAAAAAAAAGAATCCAAGAAGGAAAAAAATGTTAGCTACAAAAATTAATGTTCTTAAAAAGGAATATGTTCAGAGAAGTCATCATAAATGACAGCTGTAAAATTTGCCTAGAGATCAACTGGACCATACTGGAGATGTAGGTTAGAGTGCTCTAATAAGAATGGTTTAAAAAAGAAAGTAGATGACATGTAATGCATAGTATGAATAAGAGAATAAATAATCTTAGATAATGACACTGATATTTGGTGTTATAAAAGAAGAAGGAAAAAAATAAAAAGAAACTTCAGGAAGAATACAAAAACAAATCCAAACAAACAATTAGAATCCAAGAAGGACATAAAAAGAAACAAAATAATGAGATATCGCATAATTCCAGAAACAAGGAATGCTAAATAAATGTTTCTCACTTAAGCAAAGCTGAACTCCTGACTTTAGTTTAATTTTCCTTCCACTTCTTGGCCATTTTTTGTTTCATACAGGTCCTTTTCTGAAAGAGAAAGAACTTTCTCCAACTGTCTCAGGTTTTCAAAATCAAATTGTCATGAAAGTCTTTCATTAAAATCTACAATTTTCACATAATTGGAACCATAGAGTATGTTCTCTCTCATGTCTGGCTTCTTTCACTCAGCATGATGTTTCTGAGATTCATCCATGTTGGAGCATGTATTAGTACTTTATTCTTTTCTATTGCTGAGTAGTATTTCACTGTGTGGATATACCACAATATGTTTATTCTCTTGCTAATGGAGATTGTTTCCCAGGTTTGGGCTACTATGAATAAAGCTGTTGTGACTATTCTTATGTAAGGTTTTCTGAAAAAAAATGTAAAACTCGTTTCTCTTAGATATGTAATTAGAAATGAAATTGCTGAGTCAGAAAATAGTTACATATTTAAACTAGTAAACAGTGCTCCAAAGTGGTTGTGTGAAAGTTTGCAAAACTAGCATATGGTGACAGAGATCAGAAAAAAGGTTATTTGTGGATTGGAGAGCAGTTATTGGCCATAAGAGGGCATGAGGCAACCTTCTGAGATGATGGAAAGTTTTATGATCCTGGGTTGTGATAACACAGGTGTACATAAAAGTGAAAAGTCATCCAGCTCTACACTTCAGATTTATGCATGTTACTGCATGTAATTTATACCTCAATAAAAAATATTTTTATAAAAAAACCCTATAATCCTGTCCACCTGAAGCTGTCTTCTACTACTTCAATCTAACTTCCATAACATTTCAGTTGCCTTTTATCATTCTGCCTCCACCAATTCTCTCTACGAATCCTTATCCAAAAATTACTTTTGCCTTCCATAACACAACAGAATCTGATAATTTCTCAAGTCAGCCTTTCAAATATTAAAATGGCTTAAATGTCTCCTCTAAACCTCATCTTTTCCAGAATAAATACTTCTAATTCCTCAACTGATATATTCCTCAGAACTTCTTATTTATTTTTGTTATGGAGCCATGAGTGATTTCAAAATATGAGAATTAGAAGTGGAAATAATCCTCTAAATCCCTGAAACCTGACCAGTACAGAGCTCTAGGGAAATGAACAGTTTGAGGAACTACAGCCATAACACCTCTCTGAATAACAGCTAGGATGACCCTGGTGTGGGGCAGCTGGAAGTCCTCATTTGTTCCTATGACTGTGTAGTCAACAAAACCGCCCAGGTTCTATTCAAATTAATTTCGGCCAAAGTCAAATCTTTTCTCTTTTCCTTAAGCCATGAAAATTTATGAACCTATAAGCAGGATTTCATATTTGATTCCATTAAATTTTAAATCTTAAAATGAAATCTAAACTATTAAATCTTAAGTACTGGTTTCAGAATATCATTCCAGCCTATTAGTCATCAGTCTGACTCAAGCTACCACCCACAGCTTTGTGCCATACAATTCATAGGCATACCTTCCTCCCCACATGATTGTTATCATCATCAAAATTACTGCTAACATTTATCAAAGGCTTATTAAGCGCCAGGCACTGGTGTTAATCACATATACACGTTATCTGCCTAATCCTCAAAGCAATCCTATAAGATAGGACTTATCTGCTAGCCCTCTTTCATAGATGGGAAAAGTGAGACATACAATAGTTAAGAAATATGCCAATATCACATAGTTAAAACAAATATGAGCTGTCCCCAGAGCACATGATTTTGAACTGTGCTATGTTGTCTACAAGGTCTGATTTATAAAAATACTGACCACGGAAATACCAAGGAAAGGATCCAGAATGATATTCTAGAGATCACCCTAAATTTGCAATGGTCTGCAGTGATGTATGTGCAACCATTTATTAATGTTAATAATAGGTATTATATATGCCACTTAAACCATTAAATCATACCATTTATTAATGGCTATAATAGATATTATATATACCACTTACACATTCATTCACACCATTTCTTAAAGATACAATAGGTATTGGGGTGCCTGGGTGGCTCAGTCGGTTAAGCGTCTGACTTCGGCTTGGGTCATGATCTCACGGTACATGAGTTCGAGCCCCACATCAGGCTCTGTGCTGAACAGCTTAGAGCCTGGAGCCTGCTTCGGATTCGGTGTCTCCCTCTCTCTCTGCCCCTCCCCCACTCATGCTCTGTCTCTCTCTGTCTCAAAAATAAATAAATAAACATTAAAGATACAGTAAGTATTATGACTACATTGCTCCATATTACCTAAAAAGGAGCATTCAAAACATTATAAAATATTTTAATTAAATAGATATAAATATGTCTATGGCATTCCTCTAATTCAGAAATATGAAGAAAACAGCCATATAAATTTATAAGAAACATTTAAATGTTGCTGTATAGACCACAAATATTTTCATATCCACTTCTCATCTGTTTTTATTTAGCACAACTTCCTTAGTAAATCCATGTTGGATCTTCAATCACCTCTTTCTTTCTTAAATGTTAATAAACCACATAGTCATCTCATAGAATTTTACCGGTATTAACTTATTTGCTGAAATTCTAAAAAAAAACAAAAAAAGAATCACAATTATTGAGGGCAAACAGAATATAGGAGTGAATAAAGGTACATTTTTATCAACTTCTAAACACATTACTTTCTTCTCCAAATAGGAGAACTATAAGATAGATCAAAGAATTAGACAACAGTACACAACTGTGAAGGTCAATAAAATCTTTTATTTTCCAGATGAAGAAATACAGGACCAGAGAAGCTAAATGAAATGCTTACGAGCTTACTTACTAATTAGTGACAGGACTGGTCTCACAGTACCAGGTTCTTGTCACCACCCCATACTGCCAATATGATGCTTGCTTTTATTCCCCTTATAGTCATGCCCTATACTTTCTGCGTCATTTTGCTTGGAAAACAGCCTCATGAAGAAAGTCTCGAGACTCTGTCCTCCTCTGAACTTTAGCCACCTTAAAAACCTGCTTACAGGCTCTATCCCAGTTGTATATACTTATTTAACTATTTGTCATTCTGACCTTTCATAGACTTTAACCATTTGTTTCCTTTACATTCTTTTCCAGTTGGGAATGCCTATAATGTCATCCTTTAGATTCTCCCATCCTTCTTGAACCACTCTCCACTTAAAAAAATCTCTATGTCTCCTATGCCAAATGGTGTCAGCACAAAGTTGTTTACTGAATTTCAAGTTAGGGGTTTATATTTGTCTTCCCTCTGACTTAAAAAAGGACATAGCTTTTGGCTTTTTGTTATTACTTGCTTGTTTTTGGATTCAGGAAATCTGTCTATGACTAATGTTCCCTACTTTCACAACTACGAGCTATAAGACAACATGATCTCTTTCTCTTAAGGTTCTTCCATTTTGGTAAAAATTAAATTCAGCATATTAATTACTCTTAGGCTTTGACTACTTTAGTAATAACTGAGGTGTCAGCAAAGCACGAATTTATCAGATACTTTGCTTTTGGCAAATGAGACTTGTAGATCCGCACACAGGCATTCACATCTTGTACTGTACTCTCTAAATTCACAATCTTTAAAACTAGGTGGACATTCCACCTGTTCCCCACATTCCATATTTTTTCTCCCCGTGTCATTGTTATGACTCAGCATAAGTTGCCTGACGTTGATGGGCTGTATGAGTCTTGGCAGGCTCTAACTGTGTCTTAGTTACACTCCCCCTAATAGATTATCTAAGGTCTACATAGCATAGGTCTACATAGGCCTCAATTTCCTGTAGTTAAGAGATCACCAGAAAGCAAATGAAATTAAGTGATTATAGCTTAAAATTAGAAGTTTTGATAACCCAGGAAATAAAAAAAATTCTGTACTGGGATACCCATTTGTTGTTTAAAGATTAAAAACCAAACTGTAATAAACTCTTTTATACTGATTGGTTGAAAAACTTAGCACATCTCTCCCTAAGAGGTAGAATTCTGCTTCTATGTAGCATCACCACCTCACTGGTGCTCTTCAGTGGCTTTCCACGCCCTCATGTCTTAGTGCTTCTAACACTGTGTGTTCATCCCTCAAGCACCTCAAGTCAAAAAAAGGCAGAGTATGAATCCTCTGTGCCACTGTTTCCACTTTGAGGCCAGACTGGAGCCCATCCCTGCTGAAATTGCCTCATGGTCACTCTCCAGGGCCTGTACAATTAGGTCCAAAGCTCTGTGAGATCTGGTCCCTACCTAACTTGCCCAAAGCATATTCAGCCCTTTGCTGTAGCCTTCCACCATCCCCCCTGCTTTGTAGGATACATGGAGTACTCCACACACGCTGGGTCAATCCCACTCCTGAACCTTTCCATCAGCTCTTTGTCTCTAGTATTTTCATTGTCTGGCTCAACTCAGATCCCATGTCCATCGGGAAGGCTTCCCTAGCAATCTTTACAGCAACTGTTTTCTTACTTCCTTCTCCTACTTACATGGTGAGTTTTAGGAATAAAACTGTGTTTCTTCATCACTTTGTACCCACAACCCAAAACAATGTCAAAGACATAGCTAGCTGGTGGTTCTGTGTTTGCTAAATGAAATCTTAATACACTAACATCTCAATCACTTGATATTAGCTCCCTTTGATATGTAAACATTTACACCTAATTTAGCTTCTGGAAGCCAAAAGTGTCAGTATTGATGGGTGTTTAAGGAGGGAGTCAGAAACTTGTTATTTCCAACATGTGTACTGCATTTATCACTGCTTGTGGAGTTTTAACAAAATGGGTGAAACGGTACTGGTGCTCTAAATCTAGATGTCTATTTGAAACAGCAGTGGAATTAAAAAGTGAGGCAGGAAGAAAGCAAGAGTACAAGCTGACAAGGTTGAAGGAAAGTAGAAGGATTTTTGGCCAAAAACAAGGAAAGCAAACCACACCTCTCTGGCTCCCTAGGACCCTGTATCGGAATGAGGCCACTGAAAGAAAAGGTCATCTCAGGGAGAATGACTCTTAAGTTTTCAAAAGTCATAAATGCTCATAATATCAAACTTGAAATTTAGTGTAATAATCTTGGGAGAAATTTATGTAATTATCAGTAAAACTGTCAGTTTGATGTGTCTCAGAAAACCCATGGGACAAAACTTTAGATAGAACAGTTTTTTCAGTGATCATTTTTTTTTTAACTAATTTCCTTTTGTTCATCTACAATAATAAGAATCAAGATGTAATTTTAAAAGGATCATTACTGTTCCTATGCATGAACTAGGTCAATTGAGGGTCAATTTCATAGCTACAATTCTAGAACAATGTTTTCAAGGGTAGCAGCTAGCATTAACAAGTTCCACAGCACCTTACAAATGAGGACACTATGTCATAGTGCATCTCCATCTAACAAGTCATTCATTCACTACAGCTATTCTGAACGTCTACTCTCATACATGAGTGTCCAGGAAGAGAACACGGGGCTTCCTCTCAAAGGGTTTCTTTCTCTGTACTTCTACAGCATGTTTCAAACAGATTCACTGAGCACTGATACATCTCACCTCAATTTACTGCGGTTGGTTTTTGTTTTGTTTTGTTTACATCTTCCTCCATCAGACTGAAAGCTTCTTGGCAACACAGAGTGGATTATACTCATCTCTGAATCTGGAAGCATCTAAAAATTAGCATCTTCAATATAAGGCTCTGATACAGCCTTGCTGAATGAATTTGGAAAAAAAAAAAACTAATTACTCTCTATAGCCATTTAAGATTATGGAATATTAAGTATCCCTGGGATTCCTGGGTGGCTTAGTCAGTTAAGTGTCCAACTTTGGCTCAGGTAATGATCTCATGGTTCATAGGTTCGAGCCCCATGTTGGGCACTACGCTGACAGTGTGGAGCCTGCATGGGATTCTCTCTCTCCCTCGCTCTCTGCCCCTCTCCCAATCACTCGTGCTATCTCTCTCAAAATAAATAAAATAAGTAAAAAAAAAGTATCCCTTTTCTTGGTCAGGCAACATATTGATATACTGGAAGTTTACATTAATCCAACACATTTGGCCTTGAGAGACATTTTTGGAGTCATAAACTGACCAAACAAACAAAATTAAAAACAAATAAAAATGCAGTCCACTTTCCGTTCCTAACCTATTTATGGATGAGATGTATTATTACTATCCCATTATGTGATTCTGTCCTCCATGTGGCTTTCTTCAGTAAAATTTCTGTTTACTTCTGTGTATGATATGACACAGAGAAAACAATAGAAATGTAGAATTCTGTCCTTAATTTTTTTTTTGGTTCAAGACAGTGTGAGGTCTCTTTGTCCCACCTTTAAAAAGCCAATTCAAGGTCCCCTTTCAACCAAAGGGAAAAGCTTCACTGAAAAAATAAAAAGGATTGCTACACCAGAACCTCAAAAAGATATGCCACCTGGGAGTTCAATGATTCAATCAGGGAAATACTACATGACCTTAGTAATTTGGGGCAGGGGGAGGGGCAGGCAACACAGACTCAACTACACCCAGAAAAATTCATCTCATGCTATAAAGCCAAACACCAGATGTTATTTGCAACTTTTGGATTGGATTACCCCAGAAGGTCTGTGTCAGAGAGCCCTTCTGTGGCTAGTGCCCTGGAGTCCAGCACGGCAGTTTATGGGATGGTAATGGCTGGCTGGGGAGGGATGTTACCTTGGTAAATTACAATAATGAGGCAATAAGGGTTACTAAAGCCAATATAAATTTAGAGGGTTTATTTGAGTGCCAACTATATGAATTACATATGTACGTATTCATAAAAAGTCTTCCATCATCAGAGACAATATAAGTTTCTCTTGCATACAGTCTTTATTGAAATAACATCTATTATTAGAACTCCTGATCCTTGTATATAATATGACAGTCAATCATTTGCTAACTTCAAAGGCCTAGTCCACTTGACAGATCTACCTCTTGGTTTCCAAGTCAGCAGGGCACCCAGTACAAAGCTATAAAGGGCCATCATTTCTCAGTGATTCATGCTTACCAGCCTGAAGCCATAGCCCATGGTATCAGTGCTGATATATTTTTTTTCTCCTACTAAGCAGCAATGTGATTCATTTGCCCATCTTTTACATAAGGATGCTCTTGAACATTTGCCTTGGGACCTTGACTTTCTCCATAAAAGCCAGCCCAGGAAAGGGAGCTAGACTGGGCTTACAGTCTGTCACTAGGGACTGATTGCATTTCAAACCTTCTTTCTTGAATACAGTTTAATCTTGTAGTAGATATATCTCAGAAGTGTTGTGTCCGTGGCATCAAAACTTACAACTATATACTTGACTGAAAAGCACTGTTCTGGAGGTCAGAACTGCCTGATGCTCAAAGCCTGACACTGACGGCCTGAATACAGATTTTACTGACTGGTCCTCCTGGCATCTCAAATCCCTCTTATTCTTGCCCATTCCTTAAACATAAATGGAAGATAGCCTCATAAAAGATAGAGTATACAGTGTCTATTTCAAAGGAACTGTTATGATAGTTGATTAGCCTGTGTTAGTTGTAAGGCCTTGGGCAATGAACAAGGTTTACAAAATTTTTACTTATAACTACATGCTGACTCTGCAAAACAGTATCGGCAAAAAGCTTATTCTCTGAATAGTCTCAACATAGAGTAATTCCCCAGTGCTTTCTTTAGAACCTCTGTTTTCAATCTACTGAGATGAAAGTATTTCCCCCAGTGTTAGAAACATGTCCTGTTCTTAAAAGTATACCCTCTGCACATTACCAGATGGCAGATAATAATGCCAATTTGGAATGGGCTCGATGGCACCAGTAAAAATAGTCTAGATACAGTTGTTGTATTTATATAACATTCATGACTATATAAAAGACCAGATGTCCCTCACAGGGAAATTTCTGTCCCCAAATTTAGGGCCATCACTAAATGACCTAATGGAGTAAATATCCAAAAGAGCTTGGATCTGTATTTCCATTGGTGCAAATTGCCCCAAGGCTGAAACAATTTGTCTTTTGATCAGGAGTGGCATTCCTGGCACTTTTTTTTTTTTTTATCAGTTTTCCAAAAGCTTAAGAATTATTTGTAGATAAAACTAAGCATTTCCATTCTTATCAAATGTCTATCTACCTACCTGTCCTACTAGATCCATAATTATTTTTAATAGTAGGCCATAACACTGCCTTTTTGGGGGGCACAAGACAGGGCTCTTATTCCCTCATTTTAACTAACATTTTATATATGGTTCTCCTTTTGAACAAAACTGATTGAGAACAGTGGTGAAGTTCAGGAGTGGTGATCTTGGCTCTTTACAATGGCTAAGAGTTACTGAACACTTAATGTGTACCCCACACTGTTCTAAACATTTAACATGGTTTAACTATTTTAATCCTCACAACAAATTTCCAGCTGTGTGATCTTGAGCAAGTTACTCAGCCTTTCTAAGCCTTGATTCCATATCCAGAGAAGGAAACCGAGGCTTAGAAGATTAAGTAATTTGCTGAAGTTCGCTTAGCTAGTAAAAGGCAGAGCTGGGGCTTGATCTCAGAAGGCTGGCACAGGGCAAGTACTCTTCACCACCATCTGTGACTGCCTTTGGTGTCCCAAGGGATCGCTAACTAGAGACAGACAAAACTAGACACTCCCAAAGGTTGTAGCACTCAAGTTCACAGTCAGTTGTTCTATATGATTCTTCTAAAATTGAAATGCACAAGTGATAATGAATAAAAAATGCATGAATTCTTTTCCACATCACTACCCTAATCTTTGAGACTTACGTTTTCAACATAGGTGGTCTATAAGCTCCTTTGAAAGGCAACCCAAAGCTTGTAACAACTTTCTCAATTGTTCTAAAAGAAGGTTATGATGACTTAATGATCTCAAAAACATTCCTGTGTTTATAGCTAATGTATGACTAAAAAAAAAAAAGTTGATAAATCTCAAATTAAATGAACAGCATACATCATATCCCCTTTGTGACTAAAGAGATCAGGCACAAGGTAATTGAAAATAGAAAGCCATATTTTGAAGAATATTTCAGGAAGACAAGCAAATAGAGATATACCAGTTTCTTAAAGAATCTTAAAAGACAGTTTAGCATCACTGAAATTCTGCACCACGGCTCAAGCCCGCATAATTCATGCCTTTCTAAAAGGAGTGAGAGAAGCAGAGCAAGTCATTTCAGCAAGGCTTACATTTATGAAAAACACATGGGCTTTTAGAGCTAGAGAGACCTGGATTTGAATTCCAGTTCTGCAGTTTTCAAGGAATGTGATCTTGAAAGTTACTTAAACCCACAAGCCTCAGTTTCTGCATCTGCTAAAATAGAATAACTACCCCCTTGAAGGTTATTGAGGGCTATAGGTAATGTGCATAATGTTATAGGTAACATTATTATTGTATTACAGGAGCGTGTATAACAAGCTTGGCACATGGTAAGTTCTCAATAAACTGTAGCTAATAATAACAATAATAAGAATGGTGTTAATAAAAACAATAAAAAAAATACTGCCAAGAGCAGAGACAGTGGAAGCAAGATGGCTAAGACCACAGGCCTGGAGTCAGACCACCTCAGTTTTTACCCTGAATTTCCTTTCTTCATGGAATTCACATCTCACTGAACAAAGACTGACCTCAGTTTATCTCTTTTCTCTCACAATGTAACATCTCCATGGTTTAACTTTAAAGTCTTAGGCTCTGCCTGCATCTGAACAAGTTACTTAACTTCACCACAGCTGTAAAATTGGGCTAATAACAGTATCTACCTCCTATGCTTGTGATCAGAATAAATGAGTTTATCTGTGTAGAGCTTAGAATCATGTCTGACTGTGACACAATATAAGAACTCAATAAATGCTAGCTGTTGCCACTGTTATTTTAGTCATTGTGTGAAGGACTCTAAAAGCAGGATTATCCATCTGGATAAAAACTGCCCACCCATAATGTGAGTTAGCAAATTGAAAAAAGAGTATGAAAACTCCTAAGGACAGCAAGACAGCACTTCAGATTAATGGCTGGAATAATATAACATGAGAATATACCTCAAGGGCAAAATCAAAATTAGACTGCAGATTACAGATTATGACCAATTAACTGGTAATCCTCCAAGGGACCCACGTGCTTCACTGCAAATGGAGTTTGTGAATGTCACTTTTAAAACTCAAAGCCAAAAAAAAATTTTTTTAAGATGAAGAACAAAAAGACTGAAGCAAAGGGATACACATTACCTTCTTTCTTTCTTTGAACATGTTGGTTTCCCCCTGCACCTTGCCATATGTCTGAATACTTTCACAAAGGTCAGAACAGCAGTACAAACCCCACTGTGTCACTTCTCAACATACTCTTTAAAAAATTCAGCCACTGAGCAAAAGTAATAAAGAAGGACTGTACCCATAAACCATCCAAGAAACAGCTACCCAACCAGCGCATTCCAATTTGCAAAGATAACATATAATCCTATTGCTCTGGGTGTGGCTCTGTGAACAGGAATGGAGAGGCTGGGATTCAAAGTGCTGTCTACAGCATCTCAGAGATTAGACTGATGACATCTGAACCAGGGCGAAGAACAGGGCACCCCTAACTGCTGTCTGTACTCCAAGCCTTCTAAAGCACCCACACTTCCTTGTACAAGGCCAGAAAATGAAGCAACAGTTCAGTCAAGATCCTCTGGGTCTCCCGGAAAAGCAGCAGGGATGAACTTGAAAGAGCCCATTTTACAGTGTGGGGTGAGGAACAAGAGGCATATTTTTTAATAGTCTTGTGTGGTTGCGGCTTGTTCTACAAGAACAGTAACTTCAGCAGCCACTTCATTATATTTCTACTGTAAATGACAGAGGCCCGAGCCAAGTCCGCACCAAAACACCCTCCAGAATTCAGTCGGGGTTAGGTCATCTGCAGTCTATTGACAACTGCTGAACTCAAAACCCCTAACAAGGCATCTCAGCAACAGTATGTATCCTGCCACTAATGAGGCTCTTTTTCCATGAATAATGAATAAGAACATCATGTCTGTTGCCAGGTACACAACATAAACAAAGCTCAACACAAGGGCCCTGGTATGGTGAGTTTGTCCATTTGCAACAAAGGAATTTTGCAAAGCGTGAGCCAAGTTTTAGTGGAGGGTGGGACGGGCTGTTGTAACAAATAATGTGAACATATGTTATCAGAATCTAATAAATCAGCATTTGGTTGTTGTGGAACAGAGGCTGTGCAATGGGATAGATAGAGATGACAGAAAGCTCCAAATGAGTTCATTTCTCTATTTGACAATTGGTCTTATAACACAAAGCTGATGACTTCTGTAATGAACTGAGATCGTCGTGAAAGAAGCCTTATGGGATTTGAGATATCAAAGGCTCTACCAGTTAGATCTTTTTTTTCTTAAGCTTTGGTGTACCAGGTTGAGCACAGGTCAGCACTAGGGATGAGAACACTGGACCCTTGCTAGGGCATTGATGGCTACAGGGTAGGATCTGGAAAAGGTGCATGGTCACATGAACCCAGTGCATGTGACTGGGTTCCTTTTATACCAAAAGACCCTCAATGTATGAGCATTTTGCCTATAAGCTAGTCTTATGGCTTAGATTCCCAAGGTCAGCCAAATAGTGAGATTCCAGCAAATAAACAGAGAACAAAAGTGAGCTGACATGAAGGCCAAACAGTCTTTGTTTTGTTTACTATAAAGTACACCACAAATACTTCTCTCTCTTTCTAAAATCAGTTCCATATTAGGTAGCATATATCTTGTTACACAGGGTGCCTGTGTTCACATAGGCCAATAATGTCATCACTGGCTGAGGGTTTGTAGTTTCCATTGATTTGAGCAAGAATTAACAACGAAACAAAACAAAAACAGTCTCCCAATGCCTCAGTTTCCCCAACTGTAAGAGATAACAACTCTAAGCTACTTCAGAGATTCCTTATGAAGAGCTGTGTTAAAATAAAATGGCTTGCTCTATTTGTTTGATGAGTTCCTGGAAATTTGGATCTGAATAGTCCTTTAAATGCACTGAAGATGCTTACTAAAAAAATAATATATCATAAAGCAAAAAGTGAGTATGCGACAAAAGTCATCACTCCCTAATGTCCATTTTATAAGCAAACATGTTTATTTTGGGGAGAGAGTTCATTAAATACAGTAGAACGGCATAAAATTCTGCAGAGATTCCAGTAGCTAGGTCATGGCAGGTAATTACGTAGGCAATTCTTACGCAATTAATTGAACAGTGAATTCACAGACAATGGCAATATTAACACAAGAGTTTTGAAATCTTTGAGATGTGTCAGCTTATTTTTCTGGTTTAGTAAGAACAGGCAAAATGGAATAAGCTCACGGGTTAGTAACCTGCATAGCAAAGGGATTTCAAAGCCCTTCACATGAAGAGATGGGGGTCGGGGGGTATTCTGCTAATGAGGAGAAGACCTGGGATGCAGGGCACCGTATTTTATCTTTGAATATACACTGAGCTGTCACAGGGCTGCAGCAAGGGCCACTAGCTGTTGTACATCGCTTCAAAGGATCAACGTGACCAACAGGTAGTGGTCCCAGTCACCCGATGTGGGGTTGCAGCAGGGACTCGAACAGTCAGCACTGTCCTAACAGGATCTGTGTTGTCTGCAGAGGTTCTGAATGATTCCTGACCATGGAGGCAATAAAGCAGAGCATGCATAGCTCTTGTTGATGGGAAGAGTTCAAGGGGAACCTACTGGGAGGGAAGGAGAGGAATGTGACACAGGCCACCTGACATTTCTGGCCCCCACTAAAACCATCTGTTACACTCTCAGATTTTAAAAAACGCCATCATGAAACTGTAGGTGAAAACTCTCTAAGTGGAGAGTTATCAAAGCACTGTACTATTTGAAATGGTCTTTCCAATCTAATCACTGAAATACATCAAGAAAAGAAAAATCCTCAAATAGATAAAAAATACCCAAGGACTCACCATCATACTTTGCTAAGACTGCCTGAACATCAGCATATGCTTGTAGTTCCAGAAGGGCTTCTAGAAGGTTTTCATGGATGTTGAACATACTCAGCAAGGGGAACTCTTTCATCAACTAGGAAAGAAGAAATCAAGCATATTTAATATATATTTCTTACTTTCTAAAAGTATAATGAGTACTGAATTATAATATATTTATGATAAAAAGTACAATTTTAGAAGTATAGGTAATACTGAACCATAAGCATTCATACCAATTATTATTTTGTAAAGCATTAGATGCTCAAATCTTTTCCTGCTAGTTTAGAAAAACGGCAACATTGAACTGATGAGAACCTAAGGTGGAAGAAAATCCAGGAGAGAGGGGGTCTCATAAAAACGAAGAAGACGCTTAGCAGTGGTGCTCAGCAATGTTAGAATATGACAGACGCAAATTAGGTGAAGACTCAACACTATCTCACAAGTGTTAATAGTTGAACTTTGTTAAGAGCAGTTTGGATGAAAAGCCAGAGAACAGAACAGTAAGCAAGCAGGCACTACTCCTTGGAGCAGCCTGGTGACAAAGTTAAGGAGAAAAAGCAGGAAAATCACTAGACGGTGATATGGGTTGAGAAAATGTGCAGGTAGTGGTAGAATAGTAGAAAGGAACGCTATTCAGGAGTTCCTGCCTGGTGGCCTCAACAAAACAGGAGTCAGGATCATTTTCCAAAGCTGAGGGAACAGGTGGCAGGAAGGAAGTTTGAAGATGGGGGTGACAGTGTAGAACAGCCAGAAAGGGATTTGTAGGATTGCTCAGGCCATCTTGAGGGCTTAACAAATCGGGGACCATGAATTCACAAAGGTTACACCTGGCGTCCTTGTCAGGTGTTAGTTCACAGTGCTCACCAGCCCAGGTACAGTAGCAAAGATGTCAAATGGTGAGGTTGGGAGCCTGGGCAGAATGGATTAGATTCAGTAGAAAGTCACAGAGCAAGGAAAGTTGGCTAGAATTAGGAAAGCATGATTAAAGGAACGGCCTAAACATAGACAGGATGGGGAGGAAGAGTGGTCCAAAGGGAGGTAAGGGATATAATATTGAACTTTACTAGGAAGCAAACAAACAAGAAAGGACCAAGAATTTCAGAGTAAAATCTTACCTTACAGAGAGATAACCAGGTTCTTTATACAGCGAAATCATATGCATATATGGTATGTATGTGTATATATGCACTGATGTATATGTACATGTATATATCCTTTACTTAATCTTTTATATGGATAACTGTTTTCTATTCTAACACAGTGCCCTCTTTTCTTGATGCCAACATCTTTAAAACAATTGTGCTGAGAGAAATAACACTCAAAAACCGGCTAACTCACTGTTAAGAAACCAGTGGATATGTTGCCTTGACTATCCACTTCTTCCTACATTAGAAACATTTGCCATATTTTGTTTTTTAAGGCCAAGAATCATTTAGCATATCTCTAAAAATACATAATTTTCTGCAGTCCCAAAAAGCATCATATTACCAGTGAAAAACACCTATCAAAATGATTATGAGTTCAATAAGACTGTCTGAAGCCCCTAGAGACAGCCTGCAGTATTTTCACTGCAAGTAAAGGAAGTGAATGACACTATACCACACATTGTTGATGTTCTGTAACCAATAAAAGTATTTCTTGTTCTGGTTCACTTTGATTCTGGTTGACAACACTCTTTGATTTTTCCCCCCTCTTTCTAATTAGAGCTTGTTAGAATTAAAGCTGTCATTCAGCATTTGGCAACACAATAAAGACATTCTCTAAACTGCAACATTTAAACATTTGCCATTTTTGACCAATTCTTCAGGTAAGGTCAAACTTCAAGGACATAAGTCTTATTCTGTAATTTTAAAACTGTAATTGCAAATACTAGCATGCTGCAGCTTAGAAACTGAGAGGGGAGTCTTCCTAAGACACACTGAGACCATGTGAGCAAACACAGGAGTCTGAGCCTGTTTCAACAGAACTTGAAGCAGGACGCTAGGCATCTGGGCAGCAGCGCTTTCACAGGAAGCCTCGACACAGCATCCGAAAAAATAATCACCAATAACAGATTTTAAACGTGGCAAATAGCAAATGTTGGAGAAGTAATCAAAGTCATACGACAATTTGAAATCTAGCTTTCCTCATTTAACATAAACAAGGGAAAGCAAGACTTCCCTTGGCTCCGCCTCACTGCAGCTATCACCTTGCCCTCCCCAGCCCCTCACAACAAGGGCTCTTAGAAAAAAGCCATGCATGCTCCTCTCCTTCGGCTCCCTTCCTTCCTCACTGCCTAGCTGCACCCTGGGTTTCACCCCACAGCTCCTCGAAATCTGCTCACCCATCTACAGGTGACAGACTGTTCCTGTGCATACTCTCCAGTCCCTTTCCTTGCTTGACCTCGGCAATGTCTGACAGTTTGATGACTTTTCCCTTAGAACTCTTGTCTCTCTTAGCTTTCTCAACACCATTCTCTTCTGGATTTCTCCATACTTATCCCCTCACTCCTTCTCTAGTTTCCCCCTTGCCTCCTACGTAGGAGTAAGTAGTCTCCCAAGTTATGTCCAGTACTCTTCTCATAAACACCCTGATATCCAGGACTGCTCTTGTGTCCAGGGTCTCGATACCAGCACCATTGTGAAGATGGCTCCCACATCCTCACATCCTGCTCTGACCTCATTCCTAAGCTATTAAATCCATTTATAAACTAATCCCTGTCAGTTTTACCTGATGCATCTAATACTGGGCTCATAAATTCTCCTTCCCCAAACCAACCTGTCGAACCTGTTCTTCAATCTTGACCAGGTATTCCACTCTCAGAGAAAAGAACCATTAACCCCTGTTACTCTCTTTGCCCTACCAACTACAGCCACCTTAGAGGTCCGTAAACCCCTGAACTATTATGTGTAAAATGCCGATAGCTTTCAGCAAGTTCCTAGAAAGTTGTTATACAAACAAACAGCAAATAAGCAAACACCTTAGGATCTTACCATGTGCTTTTTCTCTGACCTTGCTGCCAATAACTTAGTTTACACCCTTATATTATATATGGCCTAAACTGCTCAAATAGCATCTTTTTTGTTCTTGGCTCTCTGGATCACTTCTTTCCGATCCACCCTTCACACTGCTGTCATAACGGCTTTTCAAATATACACACCTAAGTCCATCACACTCCTGCTTAAGAGGCAACCACTGACATGGCCCCAAGGAACTAGGAAGATGTGAAAATATATTTACAAACAAGGCTATTTATCACAACATTATTTATAATCCTGAAAAATGCAAGCAGCTTAAAACTTAACCCATTATGAGGCATTCAAGTATAATAAGACACAGTCATCTTTTATGCTACTAAATGTCAACATTAGAGGTTAAATTCTCAAATAATTTTTAATGACATAACCCAGGAAACGCTGACACACAATGTTACAGTAGAAAAAGCAGGATACAAAACTATATTTTGCAATAAGATCATGCTTTTCTTCTCTATCGTACACAGAACCACACCTGGTTAGAAATACACCAAAATGTTTTAACAATCGTTATTTATGGTTAATGAAATTAAAGATGATTTTTATTTCTCCCTTCATATTTTCCATATGTTTTCATATAGTTAAAAGGAGTATATGTACATTCTATAAACTGGGGAGGAAAAATTATTATTTTTTAAATATTTTCATCTATTTTTGAGAGAGCACAAGCGGGGTGGGGCAGAGAAGGGGGACAGAGGATCTGACATGGGCTCTGTGTTAACAGCAGTGAGCCTGATGTGGGGCTTGAACTCACAAATCATGAGATAATGACCTGAGCCGAAGTCAGACACTCAACCAACTAAGACACCCAGGTATCCCCAGGAAAAATTATTTCTAAGAGTACTGACTTCTCTGTTAAAAACTGAATGAAATCTTGCCATTTGCAACAACATGGATGTATATAGAGAATATAATGCTAAGTGAAATAAATCAGAGAAAGACAAATACCATGTGATTTCATTCATATCTTGAATTTAAGAAACAAAACAAATGAACAATAGAAAACAGAGACAAACCAAAAACAGATTCTTAACTATAGAGAACAAATTGATGGTTACCAGAGGGAAGGTGGGGAGGGGAATGGGTGAAATAGATGAAGGGATTTGGGATGAACACTGGGTGTTGTGTGTAAGAAATCAATCACTGGGTTCTACTCCTGAAGCCATGACAACACTATATGTTAACTAACTTGAATTTAAATTAAAAAAAAAAGAGTACACTTATCATGATGAACACTGAGTAATGTATAGAATTGCTGAATCCCTATATTGTACACCTGAAACTAATATAACACTGTATTTTAATTATACTGGAATTAAAATTTTAAAAATAAATTAGAGAAGAAAATGTAAAAAAAATATTGACTTCTAATATTAACAAACAAACAAGTACCTCACTCTAAAAATAAGCAGAAAACATGAACAGAAATTGTCCAAAGAAAACATACAGAGAGCCAATAGGCACATGAAAAGATGCTCAACATCACTAATCATTAGGGAAATGTAAATCAAGACCACCATGAGATATCACCTCATACCTTTCAGATTAGCTATTATTAAAAAAACAAAAACCACATGTTTTGGTGAAGATGTGGAAAAAAAGGAACCTCTGTGCTCTGTTGGTAGTAATATAAATTGGTGTAACCACTGTGGAAAACAGTAAGGAAAAAACTAAAAATAGACTTACCATACTCTCCAGCAATTCTACTTCTGGGTATTTATCTGAAGAAGATGAAAATACCAACCCAAAGTTCATTGCAGCATTATTTATAATAGCTAAGATATGGAAGCAACCCAGCGTGCATCATTAAATGAATGGAAAAAGAAGATATGACTGAGGCACTTGGGTGGGTCTGTCAGTTGAGTGTCCAACTTAGGCTCAGGTCATGATCTCACATTTCGTGGGTTTGAGCTGTGTCAGGCTCTGTACTGACAGTGCAGAGCCTGCTTAAGATGGTCTTTCTCTCCTCTCTCTCTGCCTCTCCCCTAATAGTGCTTTCTCTCTCTCTCTCTCTCTCTCAAAATAATGCACTTAAAAAGTTGTGGTATTATATGTGATGGAATATTACTCAACCATAAAAAGAATGAAATCCTACCATTTGCAATAACATGGGTGGACTTAGAGAATATTACGCTAAGTGAAATAAGTAAGTCAGAGAAAGACAAATACTCCATGATCTCATCTATATGTGGAATCTAAAAAACAAAACAAATGAACAAACACAACAAAACAGAAAGACTCATAGATACAGGAAAAAAGCTGTTGGTTACCAGAGCGGGGATAGGTTGGGGGTGGGAGAAAAAGGGGTAAGGGATTAAGAGGTACAAACTTCCGGTTATAAAATAAATAAATCATGGGGATGTAATGTACAGCAAAGGGAGTGGAGTCAATAACATTGTGATAACTTTGATGACAGAGGGTAACTAGCCTTATCACGGGGATTATTTCATTCAGTATAAAAAAACTGAATCACCATAATCACCTGAGACTAACAGGATATTATATGTCACTTATACTTCAATTAAAAATATATTGGCTTCTCATTAAATTCAGAATATAAAATACTTAGCAAGGCAAACACAGCTCCTCATGACCAGTCTCTCTATCCACTGTGCCATTTCACTATGAACAGCTTTTAGTTCCTTAGATAGGTCACATTCATTCTCATTTCTGTCTCCATGCTCCCCCTCTCTGGAGTGCTCTCTCTTCTGCCTCCTTGATCAATCTGGATAGCTCCTCAACTTCCAGGAACCGTCACCTGCCCTTTGACTCCTCGACTCTTATCTCCCAGGTTAAGCAGTGCTGCCCCCCAATTCCAGAGTCCTTGTCACAATGATCTATTGGTCCATCTTCCCCATGAGCCAGGAAAGAGTGTGAGAGTAGAAATTTTGGCTTAGCACTAGATTCCTGGTTACTGACTGGCCCCATCGTAGGTGTTCCATACATATTTAATGAATGGAATGCTTTCTAAAGGCTTTTAAAAGTTATCTCTACCTTTAGTGTACATATTATACATGTGCTGCAACAGGTCTACTTCAGGCCCTCGGATTACTTATCCCTGAACATGTTCCTCCACCATCAAATATCTTCCGATGACTTTATCTATACCTTAGAAAAGGTATAGTTAGAACTCATAAGCTTTGACTCAATGTAATGAAGAACTGTCTTATACTTAGAGCTGACTGAAAATGGAATAGATGGCTTAGAGAAGTCTTCATCACTGGAGCTGGTCATACAGACAGAGGCCAGTCACTGGACAGAGATGCTCAAGAAAAGACCCAAGAGCTTTCAAATCTTGTAATTCCAAGGAAAAAGTCTCCAGCTCCTAAGCATAACTTTCAGACCCTGCCTCAGCTCAGTGCCAGATGCATCTTGCTTCTTGTCTTCTACAGGATTAAACTCCAGCCTTGTCAGACCAGACTATTATACACCATTCCCAGCATTCTTTCTACAGTTACTAGCCACTGTGTTTTTGCTCAAACTGTTCTCACCACCTGGAATACCTTTTCCCATCATTTACAAGGCAGCCTGTCAAAATCACCCCACCCTCCAAAGCCCATATCAAATGCCACCTCCTAAAGTCACAGCATCATAGAAAGTGAGAGCCAGAAGAGCCCATGGAGATCATCCAAACACCCTCCTCAGTTTACAGATGAGTTCCCTCCCACCCCCGCCCCACCAAAAAACAATGAAGGCTGCAAATTTAAGTGATTCAGCCAAACTTAGTGCTGCGACTATAATTCAAGTCTAGTCATCAGTACTGATTCAAAATTTCAACACATCAGAACCCCAGTCTCTAGCCTGCCAAGTCCAGGACAACTATACCATTTTGTTTAGGCTTCTCTCCTACAACACTTACCTACCTGCTTTGTTCTGTGTTTACATGAATATATGAAGACAGCTGTATTACGGAGTAAAGAGCCCCGTATGTGGAGTTATTCCTGAATTTAAAACTCATTTCTACCATTTTACTACCCGAGTGATGTTGCACAAACTGCTTACCCTCTCTGAGCCTTGGTTTCCTCATCTCCTGGGTTTAGACTCATGTGGCATCTTCTCAGACTTTCCCTACCACTCGATCTAATGTCCTCATCCCACTTACATCACCGTTTGCCACCGACTCTATCACACTCTAAAATCATCTCACTTATTTGTTTATGTGGCTGAATATTAAATCACTTTAAAAGCCAAACAAGTAAATAGATTGATAATAGGTAATACTATTATTATAGGGGTCAGTAGATTTTTTTTTCTGTAAGAAGCCAAAGAGTAAGTATCTTGGGCTTTGTGAGCCATCTTGTCTCTTTTGCAATGAAAGCAGCAGTAAGCGGTTACTTACAAAACCAGGCAGGAGACCAGATCTGGCCCTCGGGCTCTAATTTGCAAACTCCTGGTTACCAGAAATAAATTAGAAAAAGTAAAAGGTCTTCATAAGAAGAGTTTCATAGTGATATTACATTTGAAAAATGTAACATCTCTTACACACAACTGATTTGGCAGACTGTAAAAAAATAAAAGATGAAAAAGGCCTACCCTACAACCCAATATTTCTGCTTCCAGCTCTGCTCCCTAAAAATCATTCACATGAGTTTCTGCGCAGTTACATTCTGTGATATTCACACAGGATGGGAGCACTGTCATAAATGGTGGAATGGATAAATCAAGTGAGGTATATACATATGACAGAATGCTTTCAGTGGGCAAAAGGAGTGAATTAAGCCTACTATATCTCAATGTAGAAAAATATCAAGCAATTTTAAGAAATACTCTGTAGAGAAATGTGCTGTAGAATATAGTATTTAATTAAATATTTAAATGCAAACAATTCTACATTTCATGTATATGGATATGTGTTATGGAAATGTATGGAAAGCAAACTGAAAAAGTTGCTGGTGCCTCAGGGGAGGTAAATGGTGTGAGTGGTGGTCACGTGTGGGCTATAGCCTTAGACTGTTTTCTTTCTTTCAGAATAGAAGGTGAACAAAGATGACAGAATTTTTTTTAATGTTTATTTATTTATTTTTGAGGGGGCAGGGAAGGGGCCGACAGAGAGGGAGACATAGGATCTGTGCTGACAGCAGAGCCGTGAGATCATGACCTTAGCCTAAGTCAGACACTTCACCTATTGAGCCACCCAAGCACCCCAAAGATGACAGAATTTTTAATTAATGTATTACTATTTTTTACTACTTAAAATTAATTCTAGGTAGTGATGCTATTTTTATTATTGTCTCTGTGTATATGTGTGTGTGTGTGTGTGTGTGTGTATACACGCACATATATTTTAAAGTTGCTTCCTCAAACACAGGAAATTCATTAGCTGTCTTTTTCATTTGTAATTCCTCAAGTCATGAACAGCCCAATTTTCATCAGTTAGACTTTTTTTTTCTATTTTCACATTGTCTTTTGAAGCACAATTACTTCTCCTTGGGTGTGACTCTGTAGTGCCTTAAGGTATTGATGTCTGAATAAACAACATTTGGAGAATTTCCTCAAAAAATAATGTGATCTAATAGATTTTAATACACTGTACTTGAGTCCTATAATGATATCAAGATAATAATCCAACTTCAGATCAACCACAGTTTAGAATCCCACTTCTGAATTCTCCTCCACTTGAATTTCAAAGTAGGTCCACTGACAGATGTGGTGTGAAGAATATTACCTCACCTTGAGGGATGCTTCAGAGTTAAACCGACTGTAAGGTAAGTTACTTGCCTCTCTAACCCTTAGCATTGGGGGTGGGGGTAGGCTTAGACTTAGATGAGACTCATTCATAAGAAAACTCTTCTGTCATAAAAGTTCCTTTTGCTTCTTCTCCAGAACCACAAAGGTTCCCATGGCACATTGTTTTCAAAATAAAAGAGAAGGCACTGGACATAGCAGTGGGGCTGCTGGAAAGGGTTCATCACAGGAGAGGTGGTACATTGCAGTTACCATTGACTTTGGAATCAGTTAGGTCTGGGTTCCCATCCAGGGACAGTGGAGCTTCTGAGCACCAAGTGAGCTGGTTTTTCTCATCTGCAAGAGCAGGATAACACCTGGCTCACAGTGCACCCAGCTTGACAAATGGGAGCCGTTATCCTTACATAATGTTTATCTAGGTATACTGCACTTTCAAAATGCTGTCATTTGTTTTGCTATAGTAAGTAGTTTTGTTTTTGGTTTTAGTTGTCTAACAGTGCATATCTCAGTTTATTTCTTCATTTCAAAATACTATACAAAAAATGGTTTGGTGGTATAATTAGCCTTTCTATTAAGAAACTTGAAGAATGAAGGTATATGATAAATACAAAGACCTGTTTTCTATAAGCTAAGTCATTCTAAATAAATCTTTAAACTCACTCACTATCTAGCATAGCTCTGTTTATTTACTGCCAGCTATCTTCTCCATGCTGGTAATTGCTTTCTCCTGGCAGTCAGAAATTTATATGCCCTGTTTTGCCCAAATATTGCAGTTCATGTGCAATGAAAACACTAACTCTCCTATGAGTCTTCTAATGCCTATGGGGAAGAACATGGGATGGGCCAAGGATAGAATTTCAGTTTCAATTTTACATCATCTGGCTATTGTCAGTTCAAGTTTATTTCAGTGGAAGAATCTGAGGCACTTCTAAGGTTAACATTTATGAGCTCAAATAGGAAAAAAAAAAAAGGAGAGTTAATTCACTGGATTTGAAATACTCTACGGACATAATTTAGAACTACAGTCTGTATGTTTTTTCTCAGCTGACGTACAGGATGAAAACAACAGTTTAAACTTTTCAAGTTTGATTTGTATCTATTTAAACGTTTTATTAGCTATCCATGTATTGTTCTATGAGTGAGAAAAGCAATGTGAAAATTCCTACATATTTTAAGACAGAGGTAATTAAAAGAGATCCTCAACCAGATTCCTACTGAGGTCAATGCAAGCTTGGCTTAATTAAAGTTTATAGAATTTGGCCTGTATTATATTCAAACAGCAGATACTATTTTGTTATATTTGCAAGTTTGACATTATTTAATTATAGTTTCAAATAAAGGCATAAACAGAAAACAGAAAAGACACTCTGTATTACATGGTTCTTATTGTCAGTAATTTTTAGTGATACTAAGGGCCATAAAAGGAAAGAAGGAATTGTTTACCAGAGTCCTGGGAGCTTCGTGAGAGTTCCATTTAGACAGACCACTGTAAAATGCAGTTGTCTGAGTCTTAAACATACATTTATAAGAAAATGTCATTTTCAGAGCTAATCTGAAAAAATATTAAGCTGCATATATTGAAAAATGACATGATCAATACATGACCTGTCTGGACAATTAAATCACCAGTTAACTAGTTCTTCATGGAACTAGCACATGATGCAAATATACCCATCACTGATAACTGAAGAGAGAAAGAACAGTTCTAGGCATGATGGCAAGGCATCTGATGATGGTTCTATAAGGATTCAAAGGGCTGGAAGGTCACCTAAATAATTATCTATCTTTCTCATCAAAATTGCACTCCACATGTTCCAGAAAGCGAAATTTTCCTTAAATTTTCTACAGAACAAGGCAAGCGTTACGTTTATATAGATCCTAACAAAAATATTTTCAGTATAAAATGCCCTCATCTATTTGTTCCTCGATCAGATAAGGATAAAACAATCATGGTCAGAATTTAGGAATCTTCTTCAAAAAGATTCTCTTCTTGGGGACACCTGGGTGGCTCAATTGCTTAAGCATCTGACTTCAGCTCAGGTTATGATCTCATGGTTCATGAGTTCTAGTCCTACATCGGGTGAACATGAGCCCCGCTTCAGATGAGCTCAAGTCCCACAACCAGTGAACATGAGCCCCACTTTGCATGAGCCCCACTTTCTTCCCCCCCCCCCGTCTCTCTCTCCCCACCCCACCCCCTGCTGGGATTCTCTCTCTGCCCCTCGCTCACTTGTGCCCTCTGTCTCTCTCAAAAAATAAACAATAAATAAAAGCAAGAGTCTGATAGTACCATTGTATTATCTATGTTATCATGTGTATGTAAAATTTCCCCACTTTAAACTCATGGCAAACTGTAGTTTCAAGAACCACAAGGGTGAAGTTAGAGACAAGGGCAGAGAAGAAGTCAACCTCATCCTGTTTTGGGGAAAAGAATAATTTGTATGTACCCTCCTCAAAACTGACAGGTAACACTTTGAGTAAAACATTTTCTTTATCATCTTAAACAGCTTCAAATAGGGCTGTGCCCTGGCCTTGAGATCATGAACAAATCTGAACAATGTGATGCATATTTCAAATGGCTTGGAAGCAGGCCCGGTAATGGAAAACAGGATGATAAGCATCCTTCCCTCTGTGATGACATGGCATTGCTCTCCTGTTCCAGAAGTGGCCTCAATGAGCAACTAAACATACCGGCCAACAATTACTGTCAGAAAGGCCTCTTTATGCCAAAACCACAATAACTGCGTTTGGCACACACCCTTCCACGTTCACATGGGTAATGGTAAATAACTCTATTCAGGAGATTAACTCATTTGGTTATCTGGGGCACAGCTAACAAATACTCATCCTGGCAGGCATCTCACAACACGGTCATGCTGAAAGTTAAGTATTAGGGAAGATTCTTTTATAAAGCAACAGGCGGGAGGTCAGTACCTCAACCTTTGACATTAATCCCCACACTGCTCCATCATCACTTTGCCTTCCAGTGTTCGTTTTCCTCCCAGGTCTTCCCACTCTACCCTGCTGGAGCCTGAGTCCCTGATATACAAATTCCCCAATGTATCCATGAACCATTTACGCAGCATAAGCCTGAGCTCACTGCTCCTGTTTCGGCTGTTAATTTCCCCACAAAACTTGTGTCCAGTAGGAAGGATGTGAGGCTGGCTTCTCCTCATTCCCCAAAGCACATCTAACCATTACCGCTCAGCCCTGCCTTTGGGCAGCAGTTCTGCTCCTCTGAAGCTTATGCCATGATGTTCCAGCACTTGTCACCGTCCTTCAGTCATGTTTTCTACCAAGTAACAGACCCTCATACACTGAAGATTTGGGCACCTGGCTGCATATTCTTACTTTTAACCTCAAACCCTAGCCTCAGTGGAGATTATTACAGTCCATGTAAAACTCCCATGTACTATGTTAGACTCTCAGTTGTTTTACTGTCTCAATCCCTCCACTGCATTAGGTAACCCAAGGTTACCTAGCCAAACTCTAGACCTTGACATCTAGACGTACATGTCTCATATAAAATATTCAACTCTGACCATAACGTACTGATCTCCAGATATCTTATAGCACTGCTCACACCAAACTTGCTCTTAGTACCAGTGCCTTATCCTATTCATTTACTGTCTGTGCTTATCTTTCTCAGGCCACACCTATTATTCTTTAATTTTTCTCTTCTTTTAACTTCCATGATAGCACACTCTGCTGGTTTTCCTCCTCCCTTTCTGAGTCTCCATTGGATCCTTCTCCTTTACCTAGCCTGTCAGCGTTAAAAGACCACGAAGGTCACTTCTTAGCTTTCTTTCTTCTCTGTCTACATCTCTACACATACACAATCTCACTCAATACCATGGCTTTAAATCCTATACATATGTTGAGAATTCCCAAACTCCTCACCTCTGCGTTCCAGACACATATCCAATTGTCTTCATGATATTTCCACCTGCAGGTAAATTTAACATGCCCAAACAGAATCCCTGCTCTACCTCTAACATCTGTTTCTCCCCTAGTCGTCTTCCTCTCTGACCATCACCAAGCTGCTCAGGCTAAAAACCCATGGACTAATAGGTATCACATTCTTTGAGAATAAAATTTCTTTCTTTCCACATCCAGTTTGTTTAGCAATTCATTTTTCAGTTAGTTACTGAGAAGTGACCGTGTGCCAGGCACTGTTCTATTGGGATACAGTAGTAAACAGATACAAAATTTTTACTTTCCTGAAAGTGACACTCTGGTGGAGACAGAAAATAAGCAAAAAATAGAGAGAGAGACGATATATATATATGGCAATATAAATCACCATAAGGTAGCCATAAGGACATAAATAAGGCAGGGAAGGGGGCTAGAGGATGCTGGCATGGCAAGAAGCAGTAATTTTAAATAAAGAAATTAGGGAAGGCAGGGCAGGAAAGGTAGGAAGGTAATAGTTAAGAAGAAACTGAAACAGGTGAGGGAGCAAGTCATGAGGGTGTCTGGAAAAGGAGCATTCCTGGGGAGGTTCCAGCAAGTGCGAAGATCCTGAGGTGAAAATGAGTCAAGCATGTTCAACAAACAGGAAGAAGCCAGTGTGGCTGGAGCACAGTGAACCCATAACAAACGAGGGCTAACTTACGTAGGGCCTTGTAGGCCACTTTTAGGGTTTAAATTCTGGCATAAGAGACTAATGAAGGATTTGAAGTCAAAGAATGACACGATCTAATTTATGTCTTACTGGCTCATTCTAGCTGCTCTGTACAGAGTAGATGCAAGGAGACAAGAGTGAAATCAGGAAACCAGTTGGAAGGCTAATGTAGTCCAAGTGTGAGATAATGATGGTTTAGACTAGGGATGGCTGTGGACACAGTAAGAAGTGGTAGGATTCTAAATATATTTTAAAGGTAGAGTCAATAAAATTTGCCATTAGTCAAGTCCTGTGGATTCTATGTCCAAATATATCTCAAAAGCATCCACTTCCCCATGGCCACCCCTAATTCTAAACCCTCATCAGCTCTTGCCTGGACTGCTGTTATAACTTACCTGGACTCCCTGCTCCCACCCTCATCCTATGTTTTCAGCAATGTACCCAATTATTTAATAAAAACATCAGTGAGATTATATCCCCGCCTCCATTTAACATATGTTAATGAATTCCCTTTGCACTTACAAGAAACCTAAACTCCTTACTATTTCCTGAAAAGCCCTAAAGGACAAAGCTGCCTGCCTTTTCAAGTTAATCTCATTTCAACCTTCCCTTCACTCACCCTGGACTCCATTTCTTTCTTCTTCTTCTTCTTCTTCTTCTTTTTTTTAGTATGTATGTATGTATGTATGATTTTGAGAGACAGATAGAGAGCAAGTGAGGGAGGGGCAAAGATAGAGGAGAGAGAATCCCAAGCAGCCTGTCAGTGCAGAGCCTGATACAGGACTCAATCTCATGAACTGTGAGATCATGACCTGAGCTGAAATCAAGAGCTGGATGCTCAACCTACTGAGCCACCCAGACACCCATAATCCTTTTCATTATTACCAAATTCTTTCCAAACTCAGGGTCTCTGAATAGCTCTTCCTCTGTCACATCTTCCTCTGCAGCCCCTCCCAGTTACCCTCTTTCACAGCAGCCTTTCTAACACACTGCAGTCTGTAATTGTCTTTATCGACCATGTCTCCTCTCCATTATAACTGTTCCATTACAGCTATAATTGTTGGCTGTCCTGTTCTCCACTATGTACTTAGTGCTTAGAACTGGGTTTAGCACCTTGCAGGCCCTTCATAGGCACTTGTTTTTAGAAACAAGGAATCCATCATCCTTTCTTACCTTCCTCCCCTCCCTCCCCTCTCCCATCTAGAATCCATGGCTCATCATCTTACCACTTCCTTGATAATCCCTCAAATTCCCGACTTCCTTGTCTGACCATTTCATTCACCCAGCAAACCCGACATTAAATCAAACCAGATGATTACCAATTCTGCCCAAACATTCAGGCCAAAGAACACAACTGTAAGGTTTGGAGGAACAACTAAAATATAATAATCTCCAACTTCTGAGGGGCTGAACCTGCCCAGTGAACCTCTAGTAAATTTCCCTGGTGACTTCTCTCCCCCATTCTATCACTCCCTCCACATTCTTAACCTACATCCTCCCATTTCACTCAGAAGAAATCTTGTCATCTAATTTAATCAAGAAAAGAAGAGTCAATAGGAAGGACCCCCTTCCATTCTTCAGCCCTATCTCTCTATTACAATCCCCATCTGCATCCAGATCTATCTGTATGTCCCCTGTATCCCTGTGTATCTATCTGTGTAATTCCGTCCCTCCTGTTCTCTGGAATTCATCATGGCACACTCCTCAGGACTTCATTCTATCAATGATGCCCTCTCTTTAATATAGATGTTCAACTTCTCCCTTTCTTCTCAGTATTTTCCATCAACATCTGAATGTGCTCTCGTCTTCTGCTGCTTACATGTTCCCTTCTAGGTTCAATCTCCTCTTTCTTTTCCTTTTATTTATAAGCTTATTGAAAGAGCCATCTCCAGTAGACACATTACCTCACACCCAGGAGACAATGCAATGCAATCTATTATAACCCTTTACATCCCACTGATCTTGCTTTAGCCAAATTACCAACCACCTTTTTGAAGTAAAACATAACAAATATTTTCTCCATGATAAATATTTATTGAATATATAATGTGTGACAAGTACTGTGCTAAGAATTGTTCTGATCTTGTATTCCTTTTCCTTTCTTTCTATGGTTTTTGTAATATAATATTGTCTTAGATTTTCTATCTCCTTCACTCGTCACTTCTTTTCAAGTCTCCTTTGATCAACCTATTCTGCATTTCCCTCCAACTTTTTGTTTGTTTGTTTTCCTTTAAATTTTATTCACTCTTCCCTGGATGACCTCATCCTCATTCATGGTTTTAATCACCTTCCATGTCGATTATTCTCAGAACTTCCTCCAGCCCAAGTCTCTCTCTGGTGCTCAAGGCTTGTATATCCTACCACCTAAAAGATATTCCCATTTCAATGACCCACAGGCACTGTAAAACTAGCATATCTAAATTCTTCCTCTTTCCCAAACCAGGTACTTATGTTACAATCTCAGTCCCCATAATGGCACCATTGTCTCCCCAGTTTCCCAAGCTAGAACTTCAGAAGTCATCCATGATTTCTCCTGCATGTTCTCTCCCTCACACAACAACGAATGCCCTGAAAGTAAAAAAAGATAGATAGATAGATAGAGAGAGAGAGAGAGAGAGAGAGAGAGAGAGAGAAATTCATCCAATAAATCTCCAATTACTTTCAATTCTACCTCTTAAATCTCTCTAATTGGATCTACAATCCACTGAGGTTGTTCTACCAAGACTCATTAAATTAAAAGCAGAGATTTGGATGTGCATGTCTCTCTGTTACTGAAGGGGAGGCAAGGCTAAAAAAAGAAATTATACCAGACAGGATAACATTTCTAGCTTTGCGAAAGGGACATATGCTCAGATGCAACAGCATAAAATGAACTCTTACTCTGTAGAAAAAGGTCTAAATAAATTTTTCTTTTTGAAATCAGGGGTGTATGAAGAGTTATTTATTAATACATCAACCCCAACTCTACTCAAAAAGCCTTTATGCATCCCACGTCACTCTAGTAAAAGAACTCAGGCGAAGTACTTACAAATTGAGATGAAAAACTAAACAAATATGTCTACCTCCTCTTCCTCCCACAAACCTATTAACATGACAGGAAAGTGGTACAAAAGGAGACAAATCTATACTTCTGATAAAAACAGTAAGAGGAATAGGAGGAATGGCTGGCAGAGCCACCAAACAAGCAATTTTAACAAATTCCTCTAAGACAAACTACAAACGGGACTTGATTAAACCATGGCAGAGAAAGCTGAGGATGCTGCAGCTCTTCTTCAGAGAGGCTCCAAAGGCTTCTTCAGAGAGGCTCCTCTGTAGCAGAGACAGAGGGCAAGAACGGGTTCCCAGGCAGTAACCATACGTAACTAAACACTTGACCATAGAAGAGTTGGGCTGAACAGCTCTTCTCACACCTAAGAGTTGAATAGAAATGAAATGCCTGCCTAATCTATAATCAGACAAACATTTGCTAAAGGAACTTAAGATTTGTTCAGGATGGAAAAGAGCTTCTAATGTAGGGGTTGTAAATGCTCAGTCAGTCCTTTTACTTTAGCATTTGGTGGGATATGCTATGGGAAGTACTCCTATCTATTCCCCACCCAGGCATCTAGCCATCCATCTATTCATTCAACAAAATCAACTGAGAAGCTATCATGTACCAGAGAACACAATGAAGTTCCTGCCCTTGTGGAGTTTACTTTCTGGTGGAGGTAGGCAATGTAGACAATAAACAAGTAAATAACTAAAAATGAGATTTCAAAAGTGAAAGAGCAATAAAACAATAAGACAGTAATATGATTGAGAATGATAGTGTGTGTGACAGTGTCTGTGAATGTGTGGGGGTGGGGTGGGAAGAGAGACAGACAGAGAGACAGGCAGTACGCACAGTGCTCCTACAGCTGGGTATCCCTGAAAACTCCCTTAGGGTGACATTCTAGCTGATCCTAAATGACAAGAAGGAGCTAGCCAAGTGAGGATCTGGAGCAGAGTATTCCAGAGAAAGAGAAGGGTCTGGGCAAAGACCCTGATGAACAAGCAAACTTGGCATACTCAAAAAGAGCCCAATGTGGCTACGGCCTAGTGAGTAAGTATAGTAGCATAAGCTGAGTCTGGAAAAGTGAGCAGGGAGCAGATCAAAGGACCTTACGGGTCTTGTAAAGAGTTTGCATTTTATTTTAAATGCAATAGTAAATCACTGAAGGCTTTTACGCAAGCAAGGACAAGTTCTGATCCGAGTTTTGCAACACATCTCACTACTTTCTGCAGAAGGAACTCTACAAGGGCAAGAGCAGAAGCTTGGAGATCAACTGCATAGTTCAGGTGAAAGATAATGGTAATCTGAATGAGGATCACAGCAGTGCAGTTACACAACTGTGTACACATTTTGGCAGTAAAGCCCACAAGACCCGTACACATTAACTGAATGTGAAAGGTGAAGCAAAGAGAGGAGTCTAGGGTATCTGGGAACTTTCTTTACTCTACCTAAGCCGTAAAATTTCACTGGTGAGAGAGTATAGCAAGGTGCCCTACCAGAGACTAAGCTTATATTTAAAGGGCTCGATGAGACTCAGGTCTCAGAAAGTGCTGTTGTGCATCAATGGACTCTGGAGTCACAAAAGTAGCGTCTCCTGGCCCATGTTGAGGGAGAAAGCCATCAGGGTATATGTTCTTAATAAATAGCTCAGACAAGTGTCCAGGAAGGAGATATATTTAATATTTTTGCATCGATTATTAAAAAGGGAAACCCAGGAGACCCAGTTCATTGGCCTCTCTGGTCATCACACACATTGCTGGCTTTGCTGCCTCTATGGTTTCTGTTCCTGCTAGCCCAGATCAGCCAATATGTGTGTTTCCAGTGATCATCTCTCTGTTTGCCCTAGAAGTCAACAGCTTCACTGGCTCCTGGTCACAGAAGCAGCCCAACCCAACCAAAGGAAACTCAGATATCAGTGCTTCCTGCACATCTCACAGAAGAAAAGAGCTGCATACAAATTTCTTTGGTTGCTGTGTGAGTCTAGAGAGGGGACAGTCATAGGCTCAGTTAAGTGTATCACTAGGAAGAACATAATAGATATTAGTAAGCTTAATAACTAATCAAGAAACATAAATATAAGTATGGATCTTTTTTAAAAAATTTTTTTATAATTCATTTTTGAGGCAGAGAGAGACAGAGCATGAGTGGGGGAGGGGCAGAGAGAGAGGGAGACACAGAATCTGAAGCAGGATCCAGGCTCTGAGCGGTCAGCACAGAACCTGACGCGGGGCTCGAACCCACGAACCGTGAGATCATGACCTGAGCCGAAGTCGGACGCTTAACCAACTGAGACACCCAGCGCCCCAAGTATGGACCTTAAGTAAGTAGAAACCACAAAAGAATGAAACAAAAATTTTAAGTGGTTAGCCGGCAGATCTATTCAGTGGAAGAAAGGAAGAGAGAAAGTATGACAGATACAAAACATGAAAAACAGCAAAAATGACTCTAAACACAATAATGACAATGAACTCAAATAGGAAAAATATACCAACCAAAAGCACAAAGCTCTACAACTAATAAAGACAATATCTGGTAAAAATTCTATAGATCCCAACTGGCCCATCAAAAAGTAACTGAAAATTTGATTATAAAATTTGGAACTAAATATATCAGGCAAATATGAATCCATATAAGCTAGAGCATTTCATTTTAATACAAGGTAAAAAAAAATCAAGGCAGGAAAAAAAGACACAAAGGAGGGGTGTTATATACTCTTAATGATGTATCAGTAAGACAGAATAATCATCAACATAAATGCATCTAACAACGCAGGCTCAAAATATATAGAGCAACAATTAACTAAGCATGGGGGAAAAGCAAATAAATAAAAAATTGGTGATTATTCTATCATATTCCTCTCTGAAACTCACAGAGGAAGCAGACAAAATAAGCTAAGATACAGAAGATTTGAATAACATGGTTAATGAGATCAAATTAGTTAATACATACAGACTTTTATAACCAATGGGGAACATATTTCCTTCAAACACAGATATAACAATTACAAAAACTATGTACTAGGCCTTAAAGCAAGCATCCTAAATTCTCCCCAAATCAGTATTATATGATCTATGTCTCTAAGCATAACATAAAAAAAATTACAAATAAATGCCAAGGAGCTAAAAATATACTATATGGGATAAGATGAAATAATAAGGGAATTCAGGAACACTTAAAATTAAATGGAGCTAAGTGTACAACTTAAGAAAATTTGTAAAAAGGCAATAAACACAGAGAATGGAAGAGGGAAGAGAAAGAAAAGAAACAAAATAGTACAACTGTGGGCAGAAAAAACTGGAATAAAGATAAAAAAGTTGAAGGGTTCCTAGGTGGCTCAGTTGGTTAAGCATCTGACTCTTGATTTCGTCTCAGGTCATGATCTCACAGTTTGTGGACTCAAGACCCCCAGTGGGCTCTGTGCTGACAGTGAGGAGCCTGCTTGGGATTCTCTGTCCCCTCCTCTCTCTGCCCCTCCCTCATGTGTGCTGTCTCTGTCTCTTTCAAAATAAATAAACTTAAAAAATATATATTTTTAAAAAATATTAAAAAGTTAAAAAAATAAATAAAACCAAATCCTAGTTTACTGAAAGATTAATAAAAATTGAAACACCTCTGTCAAAACAAATCAGGGAAAATAAAAACAAAGAAGCAAATAAACAATACAAAATGAGAAGGGAGAAAAAATAACATAGTATTATTTTTAATTATGAAATAATATTGACTAGTTACATGCAATAAATTTGAAATATATAACATATATACAGTGCTTAAAACAGCCTAATATTGAGTATAAGGGCATAGTCATGTAGTACGGATGAGAATTTAAAAAGTCAAAGTCGGCCATTCTGGAGAATGTACTAGCAGGGCATACTGAAATCAAACATGCAGATGCTGTAATATCCAGCAATCCCACTCCTGGGTATAGACCCTAGCAATCCCACTCCTGGGCAAAAGCTTCCCACAGGTCTATAAGGATGTTCACTGCAGCAGTGCTGGGATAATGCAAGGTCAGAGGCAACCCTGGGGTCCTCCTGTACCAGGAGAAAAGTTAAGTAAAATAGAATAAGAACATAATACAGAATATGATGCAGCAGTTAGAAACTACAAACTATATACAATAGGTACACAGAACAAAAATGGATAGACCTGAAAAACAGTATTAAGTGAGAATGGTAAGAAATAGACATGTAAATTAAACACACACATGCCAATGTATTGCATAGTTTACAAGACTGTTATGGTCCCGGTTACTCTGTAAACAATTAAGCTTTACCTTGCTGGCATTTTTAAATGAGTGGTACTATAATGGGAGTTCCTCACCAACTATATTTTAGAAGAGATTCCATCAAACCCAGATGACCCATTACTTATTGTCTTTTTAATGGTTTCCTCACCTCAGCAAAGCAAAAATTTGCTATGGTCCACAACAAGATCAAGAAGCCATTATTTAAGATGAAAATGAGTATGTGCTCTCTGAAATGTAACATGTTCAAAACTAACCTTCCTAACCTTCCCCCCTACAAAAAAAAAAAAAAAAAAGTTCTATATGAAGACTTCCACATCTAAGCTGGTAAAACTCTTCTCCTTCTAAGACAAAATCCTTAGAACCATCCTTGACTTTTTCTCATGGCGCATATTAGTTGATTAGCAAATACTGCTGGTCCTACATTCAAAATATATCTAAAATCTGACCACTTCTCACCACCTTTGCTACTACTCTGGCCTGTATTACCATGTCTCTCACCAAGATTAATACAAGACCCTTCTGATTAACTTCCCTGCTTCTCCCTTGCCACACAGCAAGGCGATGTCAATCCTCTGCTCAAAACCTTGCAAAGTTCCCCATTTCAGCCAGGGTAAAAGCTGAAATCTTTACTATAGTCCACAAACTCTATGTGACCTGTAACCCTCCCCCCTCATTACTCTATTCTAACCACAAAGAACTCTTTTGCATACTCCTGCCTCACAGCCTTTGAGCATGTATCACATGACGAAATTCTGCACCTCCGTCAGTCTTTGGTAAAACATCATCTTTTTATTTTTTATTTTATTTTTAAAAAAATTTTCAATGTTTTTATTTATTTTTGAGACAGACAGAGACAGAGCATGAGCAGGGGAGGGGCAGAGTGAGAGGGAGACACAGAATCTGAAGCAGGCTCCAGGCTCTGAGCTATCAGCACAGAGCCCGACGCGGGGCTCGAACCCACGAACTGTGAGATCATGACCCGAGCTGAAGTTGGACACGCAACCAACTGAGCCACCGAGGGGCCCTAAACATCATCTTTTTAAATAGGATGATCAGGTGTATAAAATGACAAATACCGGATTATCCTATTAAAACTGTGACTTCTGTGGCCTTTCCACTCTCTGTCCCTTAGCTTTCCTAATCCTCCTTATCCTGCTCTACTTTGTTTCCCACTAGTATTTATCAATTTTTAATATACTATAAAAATACACACTGTTTTTATTATTTTTCATCTCTTCTCCTTTCTAGAATGTAAACTGCATAAGGTCAGGAGTATATGTTTTTTCACTGATTATACCTGGCATGAAATGGAGGTTTTCACTGAATGAATGAATGGGTGAATGACTAGTTGGTTTAGTGCAATCTGGGTATATAGTAAGACTAAAATCAGGGCTGAGAGAAAGAGAAGATATGGAGCCAGAGAAATAGCGGATATGAATGGAGCCACTGAATAAAACCAGGATTGAGTCCTGGGAAGGTGAAATGCAGAAGAGCAGGAATTCAAGAGAAGAACTGGTTGTAGACATAGTTAAGAAGCAGAAGCAGAATGTCCATATTTGGGAAAGGAGGTCAGGGAGTTTGGAAGAGGGAAGCTAAATCAATCTTCCAGATGACACAAGCCGGCCATACATATTGAAGGCTTTACTCAGCAGTAGATACTACTCACCACCCTGAAAAATGTGGGCCCAGCATATGAAAAATTCTGATAGTGAAACTTATCAGTCATGTATTCATTATGCCCCAAGTAAGACTTTCATATAAATTTTAATAGTTAATAGTAAATGAAAAACACTATTTCTAGACAAAATGCTCATCCTCCTCAGGGACTATTTACCACCTGCTCTTTATATAGTGAATAGAGAGTACAGTGTTGATTAAACCATGGTTCATCTTTAACTGACACAAATAGGGAAATTGGTAATTAATATATCTATTATTTGCTCTTATTAAACATTTCCTTTCTATGTAAATCACTAATTGCCAATGATTTACTAAATAAGCTGACTTAAACAACATTTCAGGCAAATTAAAAAAAAACAAATCATGATAAAAAGCAAGCGTTCATGTAAAGTCTAATTCTGAAGATCAGTGAGTTATTATTTATAGCATTTGCTTCCAAGATTCACTTTTTCTTTATTTCTAAGTATAGTAAAGATAGAATCTAGAAACAGGCCAACAATTACCATAGGAACACTTACTAGGAATGAACATGTTTCACTGTAGACTTTGTCTTTAGCTCAATGATACATCTGGTTATCTTAAGAGCTTGAAAGCAACTATGCTCGAGTGATACTTGGCTACCTAAACGTATTAAAATACTCCTCTTCCCATGCCCCATGTCTGCATAATGTTACTGTATTTCTTCTAACAATCAACTGAACATCTTCTAAATTTATTCATCAACCAAGTTATCCATAATAATTCATGATTATTTTAAGGGAAAAAAAGAGGGATATTGATAAAAGGGATATAATGTGACTTGTGGAATGGAAAGGCAAAAGAAAGGAATAAAACTAGAGAATTTAAGAACGAGAAAAAAGATAAAAGGGAATAGAAATGAACTCCAAAATATTTACTTAAAGTTTTCCTCCTAGATTTTTACCAATGCAATAGAAACAGAATTTCTGTTGCAGAACATTCCCTAAAATGAAATTTTAAAACAGCTTGGGAACAGCATACTAGATCTCTTTTACAGATCATTGATTTAATGAAGATTTTTCTTCATGAACATAAGTAGGCAAAAATGCAAATCAACAGTCCTTAATGCTTCAAAGGCTTTGATTAGTCCCAGAGGTGTATACTTTCTAAAGCATGCTTTCAATAGAAGAGCTACTCTTCACAAATCATCTAAAGAGCATCCTCTTACTATTAATGCTGTTAAATTAATTCTCAAAGGTCAATTGCTCACACCGTGGGATACCTCTAATGACCTAAAAGGGATATATAATGAACAGCTACAATAATTTTCTAAATAGAACTCATTTTAATCTACATTAATATAAAAACAAATGTTACCACTTCCCTAGGGAATAAACAAGTCACAGCTTTGTTTTAAGCTCAAATTTTAGGTGGGTGGATTTTTTTCTTTGATATCCACATTTCCCTGTAGGTACCCCATTTTTAGGGAGAATGAAAGTATATACAGAATACTGTACCCATATTTTGCTTTTATAGATGATCGGGTATTATGGATTAAATTATGTCCTCCATAAAGAATATCTTAAGTCCTAACCCCTGGCTCCTGTGAATGTGACTTTATTTGGAAATAGGCTCTTTGTGGATGTAATCAAGTTAAGATGAGGTCATAAATCCAATTCTAAATCCAACATGATTGGTGTCCTTTACAAAAAGATGGAAATTTGACTGCAAATACATACACAAGGAGATAGAATGCCACACGAAGGCAGAGGCAGAGATTGGAGTGATGTGCCTACAAGTCAAGGAATGCCAAGGATGGCCAGCAAGAAAGAACTCTTTCCTACAGCCTTCAGAGGGAGTATAGCCCTACCCACACCTGGACTTCAGACTTCTGGTCTTCACAACTGTGACAATACATTTCTGTTGTTTAAGCCACCTGTTTCTGGTACTTTCTTACAGACTGTGACATTTTAGGAGAACTAAGAAAGCATGGTCTCCTAAAATCAAGTAAATAAAATGTTTCAAGGAGGTTGTGATAATCTGTGTCAAGAGAACGGCCAGGATATTGAAAGAGGTAGTGTTCCAGAGGGAAAGAGTGAAACTATAATGAGGGAGAATGACATGAAGGTCTGCAGAAAATGACAAAAAAGAGGGGAAATAGGTGATAAAGTCTGAAAGCATATGGTCAACTTCCAAAGGAGCTGTACGTTTTAGGGCAGAGAGGCAGACAGGGATCTGGAAGCATGCACAAGGACCACGGAAGACCACGACCCCACATCAGGACTTCACATTCTCCTCTTTTTCTCATCGCTCCAACCACGACCCCAACAAAACCTTCAAGTTCATTTACTCTTCATGTCCCAGGGTATGTCTTCAGGGAATCCCATCTAAGACAAACAATTTCCTGAACCAGCTTGGTCCAAAGAACTGATCAACTCCGGGGATGCCACAGAGCACTGTGCTCGCAGTAGTACAAGCTCAGACTACTAACAAGTAAGACCGAATAAACACCCAGTGTCTACCCCGAAACAGATCTACTCTCTTTAGCATTTTTCAGGTCAGTGGTTCTTAATGTGGAATGATTTTGTCCCCCAAGAGATATCTGGAAATGTTTTTGGTTGTCACACTGGGGAGAAACAAAGGGGCAGGTTGCTACTGGTATCTAGTGGGTAGAGGCCAGGGATGCTACTAAGTATCTTACGATGCACAGGCCACCCACTACAAAGACCTACACGGCCCAAAAGATCAACAGTATGAAACTGAGAAACTCTAGTCTAGACCAAATGACCTGGGGCAAGAGGAGCTCTTGGGTTCTTTCATATGAGCAAGAAATCCCATCCACACCAGTTTATCTACAACAGTTCTGACAGGGTATGGCTACAGGGCCAAACCAAACAGTCAGCCTTATGACTTCTATCCCAAATCTACTCACATGGGGCCAGGAAAGGCTAGGAAAAAAACAAAAACAAAAACAAAAACAAAAACAAAAGACCCTGAGGTTAGCTAAATGGTAAAAGTTAAAAAGAAAGAAGAAATTGTGTCCTATATCAGATGTCAAAGAGGCAATTTTAAAATGAGAACAAGCAGAGAGACTTTTCTTTAAATTTAAGAAAACAGAAAATGTAACCCTTTCCATTTAGAATAAATAATACCATATAGTAAAATTCAAAAGCCAGCACGCTCTCTTAGTTCTACCCACTGCAAAACATTCCTTCCGTAAAATGTTTCCATATTCTTGACTGCAAAAGGCAGCTAATTAAAGTGAGTTTTTTGGGAAAATATCCTAGGAATTCAAAATAATTAGTGTGTTGCTTTTTAAATGAGAAGCCATGAATCTTTGCCTTAAGGAGCTTAGGTGTTTATACCTCATCAATATTTCACTTATAGTATTTTATTAGATCCATATTCATCTATAGTTGGCCTTCCCTGAATTCCCATTCATTCTTTTTAAATCTTTTTTAATGTTTATTTATTTTGAGAGAGAGAGACAGAGTGCAAGTGTGGAAGGGGCAGAGAGAGACGGAGACAGAATCTGAAGCAGGTTCCAGGCTCTGAGCTGTCGGCAAGTGGGTCTCAAACTCACAAACCACGAGATCATGACCTGAGCCGAAGGCAGACACTTAACCGACTGAGCCACCCAGGCGCCCCCATTCTTTTTTAGGCTATCTCATCGATGAACAGTTTTTCCTTCCTTTAAGGGGTTTCCAGAGAATTGTTTTGAAGTGTTTATTTTCTACATGGAAGGCATTCTGACTCTACCATTTCTATTTCCACTTTAAAATCTGCTCTAGGAAAGTTTCAACCAATGTATATGGGGTAGGATTGCTGTGTCTTAGTGAGAAATTAGATCCTCCTGCCTCCATGCTTTATCAGCAGGCTGCCTAGAATCCAGTGTGCTGTTTTATCAGAGGAACCTTTGCAGCAAGATGGTTTATGTGCATGTTGTTAAAGGAGTAAACCCTTCAGTGAGGTTCCCATTTATGTATGACCCATGACCTGAGAGGAGTCAGGTCTGGCCAACTGCTCCCACAAGACTGAGGCCAGCTGCAGCTTTAACAAACACAGAGGTCCTCAACCTCCGATCCTCCATTTGGGTGCCAGGAGTCTGTGAAGGAAAGAGCACTACGAATATTTCTCTTCAAAATATATCTCCACAATGTCTGACCATGTCCCCTCACAGGATTGTTATAAGAGTAGGGTCCATATCTACTGGAGGCTCTATAAACCCAGTCAAAAGGTAACACGTATAGGTATTCCAAAAATAAAACAGAATTCTTTTAAGGAAAGTAACTGAAGAAACACATGTATACATACAGATACACACATAAATAAATCTGTGTGTGTACATATATAGAAAGAAAGATTCCTTGATTTACTAATTGATTCTTTCAACAACAAAAAAAAAAAAACATCAGAAATGTCCCAAAATGCCCATCAGGGTAACGGTCAAGCAAATTATATCATACTTGCATAATAGAGAAAAAACAGGGGGGAAAATGTGAGCATGTCTACCATTTGCCAGGTGTTTTTATATTATCTTATTTCATTCTCCCCAGTGCTCCATCAATTATTCTTTTAGGTAAGAATCAGCTTTCCACAATTTACAGAAGACAAATGAAACATCCATAAAGGAAGAAAGTGGCCCTGGGTCACAGAGCTAGTGAAGAGCAAAGCTGAGATTCACATCTAGATTTTCTTACTCTCTGCCCAGCATTCATTCCATTGCATTCCAGATTTTCCCCCAAGATCTAAATTTGGACTAAGTCAATAAATGGAATTGTAAACATAAAATAATGTTAAACAAAAGTCAAACCATAGCATGGATGTATTGGTTTTAATCATATGAAATTGTATACGCATATACTAAAACAGATGATAATCAGAATGAGACTGACAGAAAAAAACTGGAATTGAAATCACCCCGTTTGATTTTCCTATGAAGTTGCTTAAGCACATAATAAAGAAAATCACCAAATCTGCTCCTCCATGCATTGCCTGTTCCAGCCTAACTAAGGTTAAGAAGAGGCAATAAATTTAAAACACCTTGTTAAAGGCTGAACGTGGCTGGACCAGTTTAAGATAAATGTCCCATCCTTCATAAAATTCTCAGCTCTTTCAGAGACAAAGGGACTGGCAGAGTTTCTTCACTATATCAAATGATAGAATTTCTGCAAGTTAAAAAGCTTGAGAGCAAGTTCGTGTCTCTACAGAACTCTCCTTTTATAAAAATTAGCACTTACACTGTATAACAAACATTCTTTAAATTCTTCCCTCCACCAAAAGAATTTAATACTGGGACATCCCCTTTGCAGTGGCTTTGCCCACAGAGCATCTATCACCTTCAGTCAAATAGAATAATCTTGGAATCCCCCTCCCCTTCTTCATCTCCTCAGGCCTGGGTGCTATACCGCTGTTTAACTGAGTAGCCAAACCCAAGCATGGATCTCACCTTCACATTATGCTGTAACTTGCAGAAATAATTAGGGGTGGGACTGGATTCAGGCCCCGATACCAGAGTAACTGGGAATTCATATGAATAACTGCCCTTCCAAAGATAAACTCAGAAGTGGCTTACTAGAGATTTACACAGTCCTGTTCCCAAACACACCTAAGAACCGGGCAAGATGTCACTTTCATCTTGCCCCTTGGTTCTTTCATTTTTATAATGGGTGGCTGGTTACCTACGTCTCCTGATTCAGGAGGGCAATACATGCATGAAATGTTGGCAAAGGTTTTCTGAAATTGTTTTTAAAAAGAAAATGTCTTATAAATACAATTAACACTGGTGTCAGCTTCTTTATGAAAAAGTATTTATTTAAAAAAAATGTGGAAGTAGAAGTTCCTCTACTGGTTTCCCTTAAAACTACTGTTTTAATTTAAAGTTACATAATAATAATCTCCCTTGGTTCTCTCTTGTTTTAAAACTCTTACCTATTTCCTCTTTTGTTATGTTGAATACTAGTAACAAAATATCCTGATGCAACAATCTAGGAAATCTAGGAGAATGCTTGAAATGACTACAATCAGATTAGATCATAATATTATTAAATTCGAGCACAGTGATTAATTAGACCCATAGTTTATTCAAATCTTCCTGACGACTGTCCACAAAAAAAAAAAAAAAAAAAAGTTAGCTAAACTGGCTGATCTCATTCTTGGCTTCTGGCGACAGATCCACAAGTTTAATAATAAGCTCACCTACTGAAATTTCTTTAATATGCCAGTGGCTCTACTGAAAGCTCCGCACGTTTTATCTCATTTAATCTTCAGAATAATCCTCAGTAGTGATTTTTTTTTTTTGGTTATTAGTATTGTTACTGTTAAAGTTCTCGTTATCCATCCCCATTTCACAGATGAGGAAACAGGCACACGGCAGTAGACTCACTGGCCCGAGATGACTCATCTAATACTCTGGGAGCCAGAGCAGACTCCCACACTGGCTGGCTCCAGCAACCACAGGACCTTCGTGCCATCACTGCTGCCCTCCACTGTGGCTGTTCCCGTGGCTCCTCCTTTAAGTCAGGTACATTGCTACTGTTCCCAAACACAAATTTAAACTCACATCTCTCATCATTTTCACTGCTTCCCTGGTCCTCCCGAGTCTTCTGGCACACATGGCTAGCCTTCTTTTGATGTAGACCAAGACATTGGTATCTCGTCCTGAAGAAGGAAATATGAAACACCAACATTTAAAAATACAAAAGCTTTCAGCTGAGCAGCAAGAAAAAATACAGAGGCCCTTTTGCCATGCCCTTAAAGGAAAACCTCAGAGAAAACAGAGTGCTCCTTTGGCTTTTTCTTACTGCCAGGAGCACTAACGAGTTTGCTAACAGTAAAACGCATACTGTGTAGTCAAAGCACTTAGACTTCCAAAGGTCAAATCACGTGACTTATTACCTAATCCATGCTTTTGAGTTAGGATGTTGAATATTTGATAAATAAAATCATCTGCCACAAAGTGCTGGGAAAATGAACATACCCACATTGAATGTGGTTTACAAGCAAGCATTCCATATTTTTCAAGTTTGCATGCTTTTGTTGAACATGCAAAGAGGTGAATCTCAGGTTGCATCTTGATGAACTATTTTTTTTTTCCTTGCTTGACATTAAGTCTGGAGAAGCCTCATCGTGAACTTCTGTTTTATATTATTCTTTCCCTAATACTAGTGACATCATAATCATCTCCAGGTCCCCAAAGCAGTCTATTTTAGATGGCAATATAACACATTCCAGATATGACAATAGAGTATGCAACAAAATGAAAAACTACCCTAGTGTTAGAGAAAGCACTGACAAGCTAACTAGTTATAATAATACTCACTAAAATGGCTCTTAAAAAGTACATTAACAACTTCTCATCTTAATCTTTTATTTAATTATATGTCTTTTTGGATATGTTTCTAAACCAGTGAGAACATGCATCCATTTAATCCTCAATAAAATTACCATATTTTAGAAAAATATGACACACCTGTTATAGATTAAGTACATGTATAATATGCAGCTATTAAAAGATGTTAAGACCAAGTCCTAACATTTCAAGTTTTAAACAATGAGAACAAGATGTGTGCTGAAAATTTGCCAAGTGCCTACAAATTATTTTAAATATGTGATTATATTTTTTGGATAGATTTAGGCAACAGGTTGAAAGGATTTAATTTACAGAAGAAAAGGAATAAAGAAAATTTCTTAAGTTATATTATAGCTTATGTAATGTTATGTGTTAATTCTCATTTCGTTCAGAAAATAGACATTACTATACATATGGCTTCAAAATTTATTGTTATAAATTTTTAAAAAAGCAAGATACAGATGTGATTAGAGACCTGATTAACATATATACCTACTGCTTACAAATAAATATACTTACTCAATACAAAGAAATACCCATGTATTATTGTGTTGTGTGGACATACTCATGTATACACACAAAAATCAAAGACTTCACTGTAACTTAGTTGTAAGGACTAATGCACTCAGTCTGTGTATCAAATCCAAGTTTAGCACTAAAATTTAATTTTATGATCTCAAATATGAAGGAGATGCAATCCTATTCCCCAAGATGCAGGAGGGAAAAATGAGGTGAGAAATTCTACCTTAAGGAAACAACCTGAAGTCTGAATGGACAATGAAAGGATTGCTACATTTCTACTATTTAAAGAACCAACAAACTGACAAGTCAAGTGGCTCCAAGAATTCCAGAAACTATTGTGTTGTCTTGTTTTTTTATACCATTCCCCCCAAATATCACTGACCCTCTATTTAGTGTACTAAAGTAAAAGGTTTCATTTTAAAGAGTTTTCTTAAATAAAAGCAGCCACTATTTTCAATATAAGAAAGAGAATTAATTAGGAACCCATGGCTTTTTCTCTCTAGAAGCCAATGTCAATGAGCTAAATACTGAGATAATCACCAATAGCTGTGATATTCTTAGTTGTCCTAGTTCAACTCATGCTGTAGAAGACTCATAAGAGAAAAGATTTGATTACATTAACATGAATTTAAGTCCTGTTTCCCAACTAGGACTTATGTTATGGGGCAGAGAAACAACTACTAAACAGAGAAATAGATAAGAATTCTTGGAAGAAAGAAAGGTTACCATTAGAGGTTATTACCATTAATTTCTGGAGTTAAGAATCTTAATAGCAGGGAAGAGAATTTGAACATTAAGTGAACAGTAATAAAGCTGTAAGTAATTATGCATTGTGCTCTTATGGAAAGGAAAAAAATTACTAAGAAGAAAGGCAAAGGGGAGTCTGGGTGGCTCAGTCAGTTAAGCTTCCGACTTTGGCTCAGTCATGATCTCACGATTCGTGGGTTCGAGCCCCGTATCGGGCTCTGTGCTGACAGCTCAGAGCCTGGAGCCTGCTTCAGATTCTGTGTCTCCCTCTCTCTCTGCCCCTCCCCTGTTCATGCTCACTTGCTCTCTCTCTCTCTCTCTCTCTTTCAAAAATAAATTAACATTAAAATTTTTTTAAAAGAAGCCAAAAATTATTTATTCTCATCTATGAGAATCCTATTTTGAACTGGCCTGAAAGTTTGTTCTGACTAATCATGTTACAGTTCTGATCCCCCATCACATCAACCTGGAGAAAACCTTACTATGTTGGGCTTCATACTGGGATCCATGATGCTGCAGCTGCTGAGAACGCCGGTAACAGCCATCTCCAGCCTTCAGGGCCTGCTTAAACAGCTTTTCTGCTTCAGCAATGGTTGTTGCTTCCTCTTCAGCCAAGAGAATATAAGCAGTTGCACACCTGTCCATTCAGATAATAGCCACCATCAATTACAAATCCAAGGACACTGTAATAGCTGTAGGGGTACATGCAGAAGGGCAAGGAGTTATGCCAAAAACATGCAGAGTGGCCGACTGGTTCATGCACCCCTGGTCTGTAGTTGTTGACACAAAATAATGGCACAAAAGAAATGTCTATTTTAGCTTGAAAGGTAGGATGTGTAGTGTTAGGAGCATGGGGCTCACGTATGGACTCTGCCCCTTATTAGTATGTCACTTTGGGCAAGTTATTACTCCGCCTCCCTGATGGAGAACAACATGGAATCTATTTGTTCACACTGTTGTTGTGAAGGTTAAGTAAGGTGATGCATGTAAAGTGCTCAGTACAGTAGCCACCATGTGGTACATAATCAATGTCAACTGACAGTGGCAATGATAATAGCTATTGTGAAATATCTCCTTCCAGCTCTCGAAGTTAGAGATCCTATATATAAGTTTACTTCTATTTACTAAACACGGATTCTCTTTAAGGATTTCTTCAGAATGAGAAATTCATTAAATCAGATAAATTACTCATTAAGACAACAGCGCTTCAACATCTCATTCCAGTTAGCACTGATTTTCTGTCAGAGAAGAACACTAGAAGAAACTATAGGTAGTGTTATTTCTGAAGAGCTCAAAATCTGATTCAGCCTCCGTAGTGAACAAGAGTTCAATCTCACACCTTTAGCAGTAACAGCTACCACCTGTTGCTTAGGATATATTAAGCACTGTACCAGGCACTTAACATATATCGTCTCATTTAATCCTTTCAACAACCTCTAAGCTAGCTAGCCAAAAAGGATAAGCAGTTAACTAACCAACACGGGAACTCTTGGAAATTTAAACCTTCCCAGTCATATAAGCACAACCCAACTGCCAAAGAAAGGGAATGTAATTAGGAAATGGTGAGGCCAGAGCAGACCGTACAGGTCCCGATCTGCACCAATCTCTTTGCTTTCTTTCTTCTCCACTGCCCCTCTTGTGGTCATTTCCCTACTTATCAGAACCTCCATCAGACCACAGGAGAGAAAATAAACAGAAAGTGAAACCAAATGTTGCTTTTACCATTCATAAACTGCAACAGCCAGCTAGGAAAAGGAGGCTGAATTTACAGCTAATGGGAGGTTTGGGGTTACTAGTTAATCTTAGCCTTGAGGTGGGGTCTTCTAAATTCTTTAGTCAATCCCTCTAATTTCATGCAGGACTAATCAATGGGGCTTTAGGCAGAGTGTGGTGTAGGAGGGAGAAAAATGTCCAGAAAAATGTTATAAAAACCATTTACTATGGAGGGCAGCAGATACATGACTTAGAAAGAACAATAATGATGCTGAAACTGCCCAGGGATTCACTGCAGAAAACAACAGGGATAGGCATCAGGAAGCAATACTTAAGGCTTCAGATGCTAACATATAAATATGGGTCAAGGGTAATGAAGTGAAAATTGAGATTATAATACTGAGTGGTAGATATAGTATCAGAGGAATTAGCTATAAGATTATAGTTGGTGGGCTGGGAATTCAAGATAGGTTGGGGCAAGTTACTTGCTTTATTTATTTATATTTCAAATAGTATTCTTAGGAGAGGCAGAGTAGCACTACTAGCCAAGAAAACATGTATCTATGTGGAAAGTCATGAGTCTGGGGTAGAAACATGCTAAGAGCTTGTGAGTGAAGGAGAAAGGAAAGAGCAATAGAAGTGCTAATGGTTGGGGAGTACAGAACGACTGCTCAGCTCGATGGAAGATATAGATGATGCGTCCTTGTCACAACACAATACACATACAGAAGCAAGAAAGTATGGTGATGGGGGTGTCAACCATCCAGATATCTGCTAGAAGAAGTCTCATTTGGTTAGAAGTAGGGCACCCGACAGTTTCTTGACTTACTTTGGTAACAATTTTATCTCCCAGATGGTAGAGGAAGCAATTAGGGGAACTTCAACTCTGGACCTAATTCTGACCAAGAAGAAAAAAATAGTTGGTGAAATGAAAATTGATAGGAACATTCAGAGAGAGTTACTATGTCATTCTGGAGTTCAGGGCAATCAAAGAGGGTAAGGTGGACCTCAAAAACTTCAAAGAAAAGAGATATGATTCAACGTCATGAGACTCCGAAGGAAAAAAATGGTTTAAGAGGGTTGTGCAGCTTCCAAATGTCCAGTTGTAACCGTAGTCACAAATGAGACTCTCAGGAAGAAAAGAGAGGTGACAATTAAGTAATCAATATGGCTGCACAGAGATCTCTCACAAGGTCAGATTTTTAAAGGACATGTAAAAAAAGATGGAAAGAGGGCATGTAATGAAGGACTACAAGAGAGTGGAATGAGCTTATAAGAATACTGTCAGGAGAGCTAAAACTTCAAAAATTACCTGAAGCTTGCAAAGCAAAATAAAGACAAAACAAAATGCTAAAGACAACTATATATTCCCTGTGTTTAAGTTATGTTTAAAACCCTATTACCACCCCCATTTCCCTAAAACCATCACAAAAATAAATAAGCAAAAAAGACAAACAACACAACGACCACATCAAAACAAGAAAAGTTTATAGTTAGTAGCAGCAGATAATAAAGAGAAAGCAAAACTCTCTAACTCCTATTTTGTTCCTGGCTTCAGTATCAAGGAGCATGACTGTCAGGCTGAAAAAGGGAGAAGAAATTAAACTCTCATGGGGGTAAAAAGATGTAAGATAGCAAATAACTGATCCATTCTAAATGAATTACTGTACTGGGATGGGCAAATCCCAGGAAGGCAATGGACCCTGTAGCCAGGCCATGGAAGTGCTCTCTGTGGAAAGTTAAGGAATCACAAAGAATGGACAGGTGCTAGAAGATGCGATGACAAATGTATTAAAAATGTTCAAAAAGGGAAGAAGGCAGACTTCCCAAACTATAGAACAGTGATTTGAAAAGATATTCTAATGGACTATTAAAGGGATGGTCTCTAAGCATTTTTAAAAGAAAGTAGTGAACACTTAAATCCACTAAGAATAACTATATCAGGTTGTGCTATCTTAATTTACTTTAAAGGATTTACTATACATTAAATATCCATAGCTACAACTGGTATTCTTAAGATCAAAATGCAGAAACGTGAGCTGAATTACAGTGTAACTGGGTGGCCTCGTTAATTGGTTGACCAATACCAAAGGATGACTCATGAAGACATGAACCTGGAGGACAGTTTCTATATGCCATGTCACAGCATTCTACTCCTGAGCCTCACATTTCTATCAGAAACATGGATGACACACAGAAGGCAGGCATATCAAATTTGTAGATGACAAGAAACTGGAAAATAAATATGTTGTATGGCAGAATCAGAAACCAAACAGATCAACAGGTTACAACAGCAGGATTTCCAATTCTTAAGTGAATCTTTTTTCTAAGACCTCCGAAGAAGAATCTGTAACCCTCTTAAAAAAATCATAAAATAGTTTAACAATGACCACTTGGCAGGGAGAATGTCGAGGTGATTCAAGCACCAGATGGGTGGTTGAGCTAAATGACCTTTAAGGTCTCTGCCAACCCTGAGATTTTATGACTTCAATTTTAAGAATCTTTCTCATTTTCTAAGATCTCCAGAAGATATTTCCCAGCCTTCCTTGGTAACCCACAGAATGTTTAACAACACTAATGACAGCATTTCCTCTTATCTTTGTCTTGATCTTGAAATAATTTTAAAGTGTAATTTTTTCACCTTATGTTTTTGTTATCTTTTCCCCACAAGCAGAAGATCTACCTAAAAAATGTGATGGCATAGATGAGCATTCCATATCTGAAAAAATTTCCCCATGTAATAGATATGTAAAGAACTATATTTATTTTATGTCCTTACCATATCCCACAGATAGTCCTTGAAGGGCTAAATAGCCCTTGGAAGCTATTTAAGTTAGGGTCATAGCAAAGCCACTGAATTGTTCTCTAAAATGAGTAAGACTACCATCACATGGATGTCCTTCACACACAAAAAAATTTACAACTTAATAACCTCTAAAACAATCCTCAAGTTCAAACGCATAATTCAATATAAGTATACCATCAATGAGAACTGAATACATTCATTCAGCAAAGGATAAGATTTCCTTTTTAAAAGCAATATTTTCCCCCCACTTACTCATTTATCTCTAAGGCTTCATGAGCTGCAGAAATTCTAGCTTGGGGGTTTCTTTCTCTCCAGGCTTTCTGCATTACTGTTTTACAAAAAGAGAAATAAAGCGAATCCATCAATACACATAATTAGGAAGACTCAACGCAGGATAATAGTTAAATTAATAGCTTTCAACTCGAATACAAGAGAATATTTCACTTACCAAAGAGGTGAGCCAAAATTTCCAAAGTCACACAAATACACTCTATTTTTCTATTCCACTGTCCTTCCATTGATGATATCAAACCTTTCTTGTGCTCTTAATACTACAGATCTAAATCTAATAGACTAACCCATGGCCTGTAATCTTAGAGGCTTAATCTTGATTAACATTTCTTTTTTTACTGAATTATTTGTTGACACACAATGTTACAGTAATTTCAAGTGTAGAAAAATGATTCGCCAAATCTTTACGTTATGCTATGCTCCCCACACTGATTAAGGTTTCTTAATCAAGAAAGGAAAAGACATTCTAAAAGAGATTTAATATTTCTTTTGCTCATTAATGTCATTTGTTGTTAAGAAACACATTTTACACACTTTGAGATGAGATTGTTACTAATCTCTTCCTTCTACTTAGGCACAACATAATTTCTATTGTTCAGTTTCCCAAACACTATAGGCTCTGGGTATTGGGATATTGTAAAACCATTTGAAGAATTATGAGTTGGATCAGAAAAAAAGTGCTTTGGTCTTTTGCTTAATATGTGTATCTGTTCCCAAGGGTTGCTATAAACACGGTTTTAGATACCAGAGCAGTTTGTGCATATACTGTGCAAAGCTCAATGCCTGGAATATTTATTGGACTATGATGTTCCACCATGATAAACAGTACCTTTTTCAAACAAGCAACAAACTCCCCATTTGTTTTATCAATATGCATCTTTTTTTTTTCGGAGTTTGTTCTTTTTTTTTTCTTTTATAGTTTATTGTCAAGTTGGTTTCCATATAACACCCAATGCTCATCCCAACAAGTGCTCTCCTTCATGCCTATCACCCATTTCCCCCTCTCTCCCAACCACATCAATCCTCAGTTTGTTCTTAATATTTAAGAGACTCTTATGGTTTACCTCCCTCCCTCTCCTTAACTATTTTTCCCCTTACCCTCCCCCATGGTCCTCCGTTAAGTTTCTCCACATCCTTGCCAGCATCTATAGTCTCCTGATTTGTTCATTTTAGCCACTCTGTCGGGCGTGAGGTGGTATCTCAGTGTGGTTTTGATTTGTATTTCCCTGATGATGAGTGATGCTGAGCATCGTTTCATGTGTCTGTTGGTCATCTGGATGTCCTCTTTGGAGAAGTGCCTGTTCATGTCTTCTGCCCATTTCTTCACTGGATTGTTTTGTTTTGTTTTTGTTTTTGTTTTTTTGGATGTGGAGTTTGGTGAGTTCCTTATAGATTTTGGATACTAGCCCTTTATCTTATATGTCATTTGCAACTACCTTTTCCCATTCTGTCGGTGGCCTATTAGTTTTGTTGATTCTTTCCTTTGTCATGCAGAAGCTTTTTATCTTGATGAGGTCCCAATAGTTCATTTTTGCTCTTGATTCCCTTCCCTTTGGAGATGTGTCGAGTAGGAAATTGCTGCGGTTGAGGGCAAGGAGGTTGTTTCCTGCTGTCTCCTCTAGGGTTTTGAAGGTTTCCTATCTCACATTCAGGTCCTTCATCCATTTTGAGTTTATTTTTGTGTATGGTGTAAGAAAGTGGTCTCATTTCATTCTTCTGCATGTTGCTGTCCAGTTCTCCCAGCACCACTTGTTAAAGAGACTGTCTTTTTTCCATTGGATACTCTTTCCTGCTTTGTCAAAGATTAGTTGCCCATACACCTGTGGATCCAACTCTGAGTTCTCTATTCTCTTCCATTGGTCTCTGTGTCTGTTTTTGTGCCAATACCATACTGTCTTGATGATGACAGCTTTGTAGTAGAGGCTACAGTCTGGGATTGTGATGCCTCCCGTTTTGGCTTTCTTCTTCAATATTACTTTGGCTATTCGGGGTCTTTTGTGGTTTCATACA
>CM053559.1:69019255-69172704 GCA_028646485.1 Cryptoprocta ferox | reverse complement strand
AGCCTTTGCTGCATCCCAAAGAGTTTGGATTGTTGTATTTTCATTTTCATTTGTTTCCATGTATTTTTAAATTTCTTCTCTAATTGCTTGATTGGCCATTCATTCTTTAGTAGGGTGTTCTTTAACCTCCATGTTTCTGGAGGTTTTCCAGACTTTTTCCTGTGATTGATTTCAAGTTTCATAGCATTGTGATCTGAAAGTGTGCATGGTATGATCTCAATTCTTTTATATTTATTGAGGGCTGCTTTATGACCCAGTATGTGATCTATCTTGGAGAATGTGCCATGTGCACTCGAGACGAAAATGAATTCCATAGCCTCAGGATGTAGAGTTCTAAATATATCTGTCAGATCCATCTGGTCCAGTGTGTCCTTCAGGTCCATTATTTCTTTAGTGATTTTCTGTCTAGTTGATCTACCCAATGCTGTAAGTGGAGTATTAAAGTCCCCTGCAATTAGCACATTCTTATCAATAAGATTGTTTATGTTTGTGATTAACTGTTTTATGTATTTGGGTGCTCCCAAATTCGGTGCGTAGACATTCATAATTGTTAGTTCTTCATGATGAATAGATCCTGTAACTATTATATAATGTTCTTTTTCATCTTTTGTTACTGCCTTAACTTTAAAGTCCAGTTTGTCCGATATAAGTATGGCTACTCCAGCTTTCTTTTGACTTCCTGTAGCATGATAGATATTTCTCCATCCCCTCACTTTCAATCTGAAGGTGTCCTCAGGTCTAAAGTGAGTCTCTACTTGTGGATACCAAATAGATGGGTCTTGTTTTTTTTTTTTTTTTTTATATATACATTCTCATACCCTATGTCTTTGATTGGAGCATTTAGTCCATTTACATTGTGTTATTATTGAAAAATGTGGGTTTAAAGTCATTGTGTTCTCTGTAGGATTCATGCTTGTAGTGGTGTCTCTGGTACCTCATATTCCTTTCAACAATTCCCTCATAGAGTCCCCCTTAGGATTTCTTATGGGGCTGGTTTAGTGGTGATGAATTCCTTCAATTTTTGTTTGTTTGGGAAATCCTTTATTTCTCCTTCTATTCTGAATGATAGGCTTGCTGGATAAAGGATTCTTGGCCGCATATTTTTTTCTGTTCATCACACTGAAGATTTCCTGCCATTCCTTTCTGGCCTGCCAAGTTTCAGTAGATAGGTCTGCAACTATTCTGATATGTCTCCCTTTGTATGTTAGGGCCCTTTTATCCCTAGCTGCTTTCAGAATTCTCTCTTTATCCTTATATTTTGCCAGTTTCACTATGATATGTCATGCAGAAGATTGATTCAAGTTACGTCTGAGGGGGGTTCTCTGTGCCTCTTGGATTTCAATGTCTGTTTCCTTCCCCAGACTGGGGAAGTTCTTGGCTATAATTTGTGCAAGTACCCCCCTTCAGCCCCTTTCTCTCTCTCTTCTTCTTCTGGAATTCCTATGATATGGATATTGTTCCATATGATTGCATCACTCAGTTCTTGAATTCCCCTTTCGTGCTCCTGGATCCATTTATCTTTTTCTCAGCTTCTTCTTTTTCTGTAATTCTAATTCACCTAGTCTCCTCTCTGCCTCTTCAATCCCTGCAATAGCTGCCTCCATTTTATTATGCACCTCGTTTATAGCATTTTTTAATTCATCACAACTATTTTTAAGGTCCATAATCTTTGTAGCAATAGCGTCTCTGGTGTCTTCCATGCCTTTTTCAAGCCCAGAGATTAATTTTATGACTACTGTTCTAAATTCTTGATCAGTTATGTTGCTTCTATCTGTTTTGACCAATTCTATTTTTTTAACTTTTTTATGTTTATTTATTTTTAAGAGAGAGAGCATGAGAGGGGGAGGGGCAGAGAGAGAGAGAGAGAGAGAGAGAGGGAGACAGAGAATCTGAAGGCAGGCTCCAGGCTCTAAGCTGTTGGCACAGAGCCTGATGCGGGGCTTGAACCCATGAACCGTGAGATCATGACCTGAACCGAAGTTGGACACTTAACTGAATGAGCCACCCAGGCACCCCTGTTTTGACCAATTCTTTAGTTGTCACTTCTTCTTGGAATTTCTTTAGAGGAGAGTTTTTCCATTTTTTCATTTTGGCTAGCTTTCTGTCTCTTGTAAGTTTTAAAAGTTTGTTATCCACTCTGCACCTGTAAGTACTGCTATATTAAAGGAGGCTCATAGACTTTCCAGGGCCTGTCCCTTCAGAAGTGTTCTTTTAATGGTGTCCCTTGGTCTCTCTTGTTGAGACTTTGGTTATTTTATTTCCCTACTCATAGTGATATTTGGGACTCTCCACCACGTGTACTTTGGCTTGTTTCTTGAGGTAGCCCTGGAAAGGAAAACAGACAAACAGGGAACAAAAGCATGCAAATGCACAAAAAAATGAAATAAACAAGCAAACTGAAAGGAAAAACAAAACAAAACAAAAACAACAAAAGACAAAGGACAGTCTAAAAGCATAAAACCAGAAATCCCAGCTACAAATTAGAGCAAGGTGGAGGCAGTGCTGATGGAAGAGCATATACAAAGAGAGAAATGACATGGCTGGGGAGAAAGAGAAATTGAACACTGACCAGGCAGAGAGACTAAAAGGCTTAATTCAGACAGAGAAAAAGGAGAATATGGTAGGAAGTGAGGAGAAAACAAACAGACAAACACGAAGATAATGTTACCCAGAGAAACTATATAGTCTGATTATTTCAAAGAGAGAGAAAGGAAGGTAAGGATGGAGATGTAGAACATGCATCAAGAGAATGGATTATATATGCCTGTTTAAGCAAACCTATAACCAGAATACCTGGTCCAGAGGAGGGGAGAGATAAGAATGAGATAAGGGAGAATATATCTGAATAGCAAGAATTGATCTAGAGTTAATCACGGCAATGTGTCACTGCTGATCTTGGGAGAGGGGCTGTTTCCACAGCAACTATCCGGGCTCCGGTAACAAAGCAGCTACTCAGCGCAGATGGGCGTGGTTTGGTGTAGGCAGGTCTTGCTTCCACTGTGGGTCCGAAGGCTGCTCCCTGAGGCCCCGCCTTGGTGGTTGTGGGGAGAAAAATGGTGACCTCCTAGTCCCTTCTTGAACCAGGCGTTCCAAATCACTCTTTTGGGTCCGATCTCACTGTGCTGTGGGCACAGCCAAGGTGGGCCATGTTATAGGTCCCATACACAGCATCGTTTCCAGATCTTACTCCGTGTGCATTAATGATACTGCCCAAAATGTAATCCTGCAAGCTGGCGCACTTCCTAGCAGGGGATCGAGTAGGGGACTGATTTCTCCTGATGCCAAATGCGTCCCTTGCTAGCGTCTATCCTGGAGGGAATTTCTGGGATTGGGGCAGTCAGCCCAAAGAAAGCTCCGCAGTTAGAGATAGGATCTCTCTCCGAAAGCCCTGTGGTTAGAGATGGGATGATAGGATCCCTCTCCGTCCTGGGCTGAGTTTTTTCTCTTCTCCAGGGACCCTTCTAATATTCCCCAGCTGCTCTTTCTCTTCCCTTTGTCTCTCCGCAAAGGTGGCTCCATTCCCTCCATGCCTCCGTGTCCCGGCCCGTTATTATCTTCCCCAGTTCTCAATCACGCACCTATGAGGCTGTCTTTTTAGTGGACTCCATCTCTTTTCCTCCCAGACTCTTGTGGTTCAGAGTCCTTTGGCTTCATCCCCTCTTTGAGAAATGGAGGCGGAAGTACTGAACTCCCTATTTCTCCGCCATCTTCAGTGTGTATCTTTGTAGTTAGTGTCTCAAGTGCATGTACATATTCCTCTTTTTAAAGATTTTTTATTTAAGTTTGGCAATATAAAAAACATCAGTAGGATTATTTAGATCTCAAACAATGTGAAATGCAAGCCAAACAAAGCCCTTTCCAGGTTCATAAACAAATATGGATTCCAATAGCTAAGGCATGTCCCCATTCACTGCTAGTGAACATTTAAATAGGCATACAAATCACTATAATATATTCATTTATCATTTGGATTCACTGAATCCCAATTTCTAACTACACTATCATCGAAGAGACATGACCCTTCATTCTACCTCAACCAAGGATTTAATTAGCCTCATATAAGATTTATGTTTCTTCGAAATACGTAAATCCAATGTTACTATATTTTTTAAATAGTGTTTTAAATTATAACAAGAAGACTCATTTTTACACTGATAGTTCATCATGACAAATCCTTTAATTAAGTATCAGAATTCTCGGTTCTGCCAGTCAGTCTCCAATTTAATAGTTTATTCATTGGGGATCTGTAGAGCAGATATTCTATAAGCAATAACCTTAGTACTTAAATCAAAAAGCCCTCCCACTCAGCAACTATCTAAAGGAGTGTCCATACTTGCATCTGCAGGACGCAGGTGGTCTGAGTCACAAGTAAAGAATGTCTGGTGGTCCTGGGCAGAGAGATTCATATCATAGTAAGTCAGTGGCTCTCTCCCTGTTACCCAAGTGTACCTGGTAAAGGGGAAATAAATGGTCAGACATTTTGAGAGAAGAAAGTAAGACCTACAAGATATTAAGCTGCATAGAAACTGAACTATAAAACATTAACTGGATACTAAAACAACTTTGACAATGAATGAAAAAAAGTTTTTTTAATCATCCTGTTCTCCCTTTAGGAGGTATATCAGCAGAAAAAAAGTAAACATTTTCCCCTATATTTTTCTCTAAAAATTTTACTAGCACTAGCTAATGAAAACTTTCCCTCATTACTCTTATGAATAGGCATTTCCCAAAAGCCATGAAAATTCTGATATGCCTAGTTAATCTGCAAAATTAAATTCCAACACAATTTCTATGACATCTTTATAACAATGTTCTAGGTAAGCTTCAAAATATTTTGATTGTATAATGCATAATGAAAAGAATAACTGTAATAGAAAATTTCTAAAAACTACACATTTTTGTACATTATCCCAATTCTAGTCCCAAAATAATTATAAAACAGAAAAATCAAAACATTTGAGGATTGTATCAAAAAAAGAAGCACTACACAGACTGTTACAATGACCCCTAAATGAACCAGCAAAAACATTTGCTGCTGTCTTTACTCTCTGAACTAGACCCATTTGTTTCCCAAGCTGTCAAAACACTTACCGATTATATTCAGCACCCCTAAATAAATTTAGTGGATTTCGCCATACTTTGCATTCTGCAACAACGAGAAATATGAAAATGTTACACAGAGTCCAGAGACACTACAAGCTAATTAATTCAGCATACCACCCTTCCTGGCCATTTGATAAGATAATTTTATTCTCCATCCTCTACATGAGAAGCAATGTGGAAAAACTCTGAGTGGTTGATCAGGAAACATAGCTCAGACACCAGGACTTTGGAAAGTTTCCCCTAATCTGTCTGGGCCGAAGTTTTCTCATTTGCTAAATCAAGGTATATACCAACATCAGGTAGTTCATAACGTCAACAGTCATTTCACGAGGTCTACACAGATTCTATAAATTTATTTCTGAAATTACAGGTACAAGGTATACTTGTAAGCTAAAGTTAAGCTCTAGAGTATAATATGCAATTATTTAATTGGGTTCTATGTTAATACTGATTTTGTGATAATTCACCAGATTGCTTTTTACATTTCCATAAAACAGATAAGAAAATTAATAAAGTTATTATTTTAGGGAGAAATGCTATGAAAATAAATTGTTTTAAAGTATTAACACTGTTTACTTACACAGATACTTGGATTAATCATTATACTAATATTATAATTCTAGCATATACTAATAGATTATACATCTTTCTTCTACAAAAACCATAGAAATTTAGAACCACAAGACTTAGAAAAATCAATCATTAGTTTTTAAGACTGTCTTATAAGTGTGTGACTAATAAGCTACAATTCTATTTAAACAGCCTATGATTAAGACTTTCTACTGATTCAGAATACTACATTTCTTTGAGTGAATAATATTTTATTAGAAAATAAAATAAGTCAACAGTACTTAAAACATCTCTGTGTGTGTAGCTGGCCAAAAAACACACCCAAAGACATAGACACACAAAAGTGAGCAATTATTGCAGAAATCAAAAGAGCATGAAAGGGTGATTCATTAAGATTCTACCCTCACATCTGTTATATGCAATATCCATCCTCTCACACTCACTCATCCATCCATCCATCCATCCATCCTTCCATCCATCGAATGAGGATTGGGCACTCAATGGGGAAAACAACAAGTAAACCATCTATTACAACACAGCATGAAAATGAAGAACACTGTAAGACAGGCAAAAGTGAGCCATTATTACAGAAATCAAAAGAGCATTAAAGGGTGATCCATTAAGATTCTACTCTTATGCCTGTTATATGCAACATCCATCCTTCCACACCCACTCACTCACCCATCCATCCATCCAATAAGCATTAAGCACTCAATGGGGAAAACAAACAAGTAAACCAACTGTTACAATATAGCATGAAAATGAACACTATAAAACACCATACACTGTAACCTCAATAGATTTTTGTGAAAATAGTGAATGAAGTGTTTACACATAACAGGAAGACATGCTTTTATTTTAAAGAGACAAATTTATCTTTAAATTAGGGCTGGAGCCCACCTAAAATCTGCACAATGTTTATAAACATTAGCCCTAAATTTTCTAACACTTAGCTTAACTCACCATTTAGGAAATGCTCTTTGCTCAGTTAATTCAGCATCTTTGAATTTTGTTCCTGAGGAACTGAAATTCTGTGGCTGTCACTTCATATGGCACTAACTAGAAAATTATCATTTCTTAAATAATTACTTTTCTTACAGATGTAAAGTCCCTTGGAAGGGTCACTAATGAACTCCAGAGCATGGCTCGAATCACACTAGTGAGCCAAACAACCATGATCCCGGCTCTTAAGGCTATTTTAACTTCTAGGTCCTCATTACTCCCACCCTCTCCTCAAAAGACGTCTTTCAAGATCCAAAGCGGTCTACCTTAAAGCTTCATGAATAATGCAAGGCTTGTATTTAGCATATAACAAACATGTACACAGATAGTACAGAGGATGCTCGTGGTGGCTTTTTTTTTTTTTTTGCAATAAAACAGGAGCATTTGGGGAGATGCCTCTCCTGCATTGAATTTCATCTGAAATATTAGTAAATAGGTTAGGGCAACTAATTTGTCTCCAGTTAACACATTATGATATTGGCCCAGATACTCAACTGACAAATTCTAAACCAAAATGCTTTCAATTAAAATTTCAACTCTATTATATATTGGATACAAATGAAATTATTTCTAAATAAAAATAACTGCAAAGAAAATGGTGTATATACCTAGAGTACTTTTGAGCAAAACTAAAGATGCAATCTTCATTTAGAAAGTGCTGCAATATAGCCAGCAGGGGGTGCTACAAACATTTTGAAATAGTTTTATGGCTTTTATTGGAGAAATGAACTTCTTAAAAAGTCACTGTTAACATTAGTGTCGTACATGTGGTCTGTATTTTTTCTTCAAGTATCCCTGAAACATAGAAATGAGGATCTAAGTAACTAACAGATGTAAAATATTTCGAATGAGAAAAAGTATGTGACACAGAACTATGTAAGAAATGTCTTCATTAGTTATATCCTTCATTAGCTATATCCCCTTCAAATTGGTGCAAAACAGGTGTAATTTTTTAAAGAAATATGCGATCTAGGGGACAAATATAAACACATGTCAAAGTTTTACCAGGAATTAGGTCATAGCTATGTTAATTTCTTCTTCCCTACTCTGTTTCATAATCTTAATCACTACTACAAAAACTCTCGCAGCCTAGAATCACTATCACCCAATAAATAGACTGCTTGATGGTTTCGTGATATTGACAAAAGTTGTAAATGCCAAATGTATTAGAATGTGACGATTTAAGTCAAGAGTTAAACTCAGATATCCAGAGGGTAAAAGTTTTTCCACATGAGGTCCTGTTCCTTATCTTAATCATGTCTTTGAGAAATAAATTCTTTATTTAAATCAGAATTAAAAGTTTACCTCCGAAAGGAATTTTTCATTCTCCATTAATATCAACAATTTCAGTCCCCTTTAGAAGCTGTAAAGTTGACAGAGACTCCATCAAGGGCTTGCCGACATGAACAGTTCAATTAAAAATATGCCCCAATACAATAAACACACTCCCTATGGCTCCATCTGTAGCAGCACATAAGAGTCTCTATCCACAAAGGACGACAGAAATGTTCAGACCTCGGCATGCATGCAAGATGCAGTTCAAGAGGAAGAGAAGCAATATGTATTGGAATAGTACTTGTTTAGTTCCCAAGTCTGCAGAACAGATTCCCCACTTTGTGATAAGAGGATGGTTATATAAGTTTTTATGTGGGAGACAAAGAACACAAAAATTAATGCATACTGCCATCAAGGACTTCTAAAATCAAGCTGCAATCTTTTCTTCAGTCTTTCTTCTGACAAGTCCCTTCTAAAACTTTCCATCTCAGTGATCGTTATTTCATGCCTTTTGTACTCAGTTACCCCTCTAGAATGCCCACACCACCACTCAAAGGACTGTATGGTTTAAACATATTTAGAATGGCTATGATGCACTAGTCCCTGCACCAGATCCTGGGTTACAAAACAAGAGGAGCTTATGGCCTTGGGAGAAAAATAAAAAGGGCATCCAGCTGAAGAAGCTCTACAGAAAGAACAATGTACTGGCAAACCACAGACTTTCCCTTTGTCACAGTCCTCCAAGAAAAAGAGAACTTAATTCTCAGAAAAACCAAGCGGCTCTGAAGTCACGGGGCTTTTATTCACATGCTAGAAAATATTACTCTACATCCAATTTATTTAACTCTGAAAACCTTTCTTTCTTAAAAGTAAAAGTCGCCACTTTTAGGGTCTTTGAATATATAAATTACGAATTCATAGCCTAGGAAGACTTACTATACTAAAAAGTTACCACCTCTTCCTAGAATCTAAAAATCTAATAATGATGGTAATATTATTATTACAAACAGTAGCAACAACAACTTTTGTCATAGCTATAAGCTTGATTTTCATGGAGCCTTTCTATAAGAGGTTTTAAAGCTCACATCATCTATATTCCTTACATATGTTAGTGAGGGGCATGTAGTAGGCCCATTTTACAGAAGAGTGAAACACAGAAAAGCTATACAATTTCCCCACAGCTCAGAGCAAATGAGATTAAGGGCTGGTATCCAGACTGTCCAACAACCACCCACCATATGCAACAGACTTGTTACCCTGCAACATCATATTTCAAAAATCCTATGACTTCATCAATTAAATTTTCCACTAGAAAAACAGTTTTTAAAACTCCTCTGGGGAAATGTTAGGTACTTTTTAACAATACTTTTAAATATTTTAGTTTCCAAAGTACAAAAGAAAAAGGCTCTAGATAAAGTTTAATCAGATGTATTATGACAATCAAGATTAATCCCAAGAGGCTCAATTTCTGATATATGATTCTGCCATGTATTTATTAGTTTTGATATCTCAGAAATGAATACCTAGTTCTCTACATCATACAGGCTAATCTTAAACAATCCTTAAGAGAAACAATATCCATTTGCTTAAGTAATTAAGCTTTAACTATTTTCATAAGTTCTGAAATAATTATTTTGAAAAAAATAACAGTAGTAAAGGCACAAGGTAACATAGGTAGCTTTCAACTCAACAAATGTGTTACTGCCTCAAATTCTACGGAATGAGAAATGGTATAAATAATGATGAGTTTCAAGACCTTTTTTATTGATCTGCTCTATTCAAGATATTGTACTACTTTCTTCAAGTATTGCTAAAATGGTTAAATCTTTATTGTATCTTCATACATTTCTTATTGATCATTTTTGACTTAAGTCAATCAACTTGACCAAACAATGTGGAAATTGTGAAATCAATTTATTAAATATTTGTTCACCAGGGACTAAACCTGTTTTAGGCATTTTCACCATTCAACTGGAAATCAAATCTACACTACAACACAAATTTGAGTGACAAAAGATTTTAAAAGATATAATAAGCATTGGCTAAGAGAATCATTTTCAACACCTGCATAGACATGGCAAGGACAAACTGAGTTTTTTCTAATTGAGACGATTAAAGAGCAAACCCAAAGGTCCTGGACGTGTGGCAATTTGCAATTTTGCCAAGGGATATATTTGAAATGCGAGTACTGAAAGGCCTAGGCATAAAAGTGAGTAACTGAGCTAATGAGTAAACCTCATTGCACCCATAGCCATATCTCCAGGGGCTGAACCATCTTCCCCCTCATATTCATAGAGAAGCCAGTTCATTTGGAGGATACTGCCAGATGGCTGTCCTCTGACTTGTTATTTCTGCATGACCTCACTGACTCCTCAAACTACTCTGTGAAGTAGATAGTGTTGTTATTCCCACGTATGCAAATTAAGATACCAAGGAAGGTTAAGTAACTTGCCCAAGGTCACACACTGTAAGTGATGGAGGTGAGATGAGGGCCACATCTGTTTGACCCCAGAGCCTGAGCTCTCAACCATCAGCAATCCTGCCACTGAGCTGTTTCTAAGTAAATTTGGCTAATGTCATTTCTGAAATAATGTCATGTACCACAGTACAGGTTTTAAATGTAATTATTTATTTTAATGGTTGAGTAATTACATTAGTATTGAGTTTACAGACCTCACAGAGGGTCTAAACTGAACTCTTTAGCTAAGTGCTTGAGACTTTGGACTCTGAATAGAGACCACCTAGGTTACCAGCCCTGTGACCTTGGGCAGATGACTTAACTTGCCCTATGTCAGCTTCCTCAACCATAAAATGGAGATAATGATAGTATCTGCCTCAAGGGGCTACAGTGAGGATTGAATGAGATAATAATGTAAAGCTGACAGTAGGCACTAAGAGTGGAAGTATTATTATTAGAATTATATGACTTTCTATGAAGAGAATTATCTGTTCTGGTGTTAGGAAAATTTGAAGATCTATGAAGGTCTTAGGATATCTTTGTGCTCTACCTGAGTTTCTTCATCTCCATTGTTTTTCTTTAATTTATTATCTATATTTAGTCAGTACTTAAACTGCCTCTAGCAACGTAATGAATTTTAATTAAGAATTCCAAGTAAAATCTTATAAAAAGTTTTACATGAAACATACATATATGACACATACATATTATGTACATATATAAGATATAAAAATTAAATGAGATTAAAATGAAATGATTTGAGACAGGAAGTCAAGCAACTATGACAAGAGTTTGTCTGAAGATCCAGCTCTGTGCAAGAGGATCCTAAAGCATCTCAGGGAATTTAAACTTGACTTGGGCAAGGATACTTGTCATGTGATGAAGCATCCAGCACTTTTCTAAATATCTTGAAGGTGAATGCTGCAAACTTTGTCTTTATGGCACTGTACTCAAGAACAGTGAGAATTATCAAACAGATGTTCCCATGAACCCAAATTCAAAATGCTACCAGTCCCTCAGAACCTACGCCCCTCAAGACAGGGAGAAGTTAGCCATGTTTTAAATCCCTATACACCATCAGATCATAAGCTGATTTGAATTAAGAAATGGCAGTGAGAAACATGGTGATGTGGGAAATACATCAGCAGGGTTTATCAAGAAAAATGGCATGTTAGCTTCCAAATAAAGCAAAAGAAGTGAAATATTCATAAATGTTAGCCTAAGCCAAACCACCTAAAATGTGGCTACATTAAGAAGTTATATAATTAACTACATTTCTTCTCTGACCCACAGATAAAGATTACTACAAATTTTAAAAGAGTCTGCACTCAGGCCACTTTGTACACATACAAAAGTTAAATAAGATATAAACAGCCTGCCCTGTAACAATCATAACCCTCTCACCGCCACCTTGTCCCACCCCAAATCACTCGTAAGTAGGCCAGGTCTTTCAGCTTTAACCAAAACAAATAATTCTTTAACAAAAGAGCTATACTATGAGTCTTCATATAGACCAATGTTTATAACTGGTATTTTGTTTATTTTTAGCTTTTTCAATGATTTTTCTCAAATAAGCAATTAAACTGCCTTTGCCAATATCCATGGGACTTTGTCAGCTATGTTGTATTTCTTGTAAGATTCAGCAAAGAGCTGTCTTGTCATGTTCCAATAAAATTCAAAAGATTCACCTATTCATTATTAAGGCAACAGCCATTTTATTATTATTAAGGAAATAGGAATTTTAAAAAAAATAGAAAATGTATTCTTGATTACCCTCTGCTTTGGACTTTCTTTTTCCTTTACTTAGTTGAACTAGACTACTAAATAGAAAGTGATTAAGAGTAGAGATAAACACAATGTACTTTAATAATATTTTTCTTATCCAAATATAAAAATCACCAGACGAAAAGAGAATTGGAAAATAGTATCAGTCCCACTGGGTATGATACTTCCATACCAGCATACATGTTTGTTGAGCTGAGTTAGCCAAATTTTAGCCAAACTGTCAAGGAGAAGTGGGCAGATTGAGCCTGAATATACTTAGACAAGGTAATTTCCACTTTCCTAAATTTAACTATTTGAACATTGTTCTGAGATCAGATTATAAATACTGTATCTATTATACAAGAAATGAATAGAAATATTGCATACATAGTAATAGATATTCAGCAAATACTAGTGAAATTAAATTGATAATAATCAAAAACTCAATCTCAGCCAGGTAAAAACAAAGTACAAATAAAACTGAGAATTTCCATGATTATTTTTTCAATTTTTTTAATGTTTATTTTTGAGAAAGAGAGAGAGAGAAAGAGAGAGTGTGTGGGTGGGAGAGGGGCAGAGAGAGAGGGAGACACAGAACTTGAAGCAGGCTCCAGGCTCTGAGCTGCTAACAGAGAGCCTGACTCAGGGCTCAAACTCATGAACTGTGAGATCATGACCTGAGCTGAAGTCGGATGCTTAACCAACTGAGCCACTCAGGTGCCTCTCCATGATCATTATTTTTGAATATATTTTTATAAAGGGCTTAGGTGCTCCCTTTAAAAACTGCTATGAAAGCACTAAGAATAGCATCAAGATTTATATAATGCATAAGGCTTACTTCAAGGCATCCACAGAGAGACAGCCAAATAATAGTGACATAAGAAGAGTGTAAACCCTAAGGAATGATGCCAAGAAATTTAAATTGAGTAGAGAGAGAATTTTAATGAAAATAGAAATGTACTCACAATGAAGAATAGCCCCAAATGAGGCTGCTTTCCATTTCCAATCTGTTAATTTCCTAAGTTTTGTACCATTCCAAGACTATGGTCCTCACAGCAGATGCAAAGTGATGGCAGTTATCCACAACTGTGTATGTGATGATGACTTAAGACCCTCCATTAGAATAATGTACCACACTTGTGAGAGTGGTGGTTACTGTTTCACTTTGCTCAGCTCTCTTTCTGTTTCTTTCACAAAGTGGGTATGTTGACAAAGTCCCAGACAATTTTGCTACCTGAGTGGTGCCATCTCACATGTGTACCCTTTAGGACGAAATAAATGTGTACCTGGTGGTGCCCACTGCCACTCACAGCTGGCTGGCAAAGGGTCTATTGAAAGGGCACTGGATCCACAACAAGAATAAAATATATGTGCACTGCTCCTTGGTGATTATCACCTGGCTAGACAGTTATGCAATGTGGACTGCATTATTCTAGAAGGATGGGAAAAAAAAAAGATCTAATCCAGGTCTTTAATTTCTTCCTCTTCATCCTTCAAGTATCAGAACTGGTTCCCTCCCCTTCAAAAACCAAACTTCTTTCCCTAGTTTTGGTCAGGAACCCTTCTTTGGTTCTCCATAGCACTGTATGCTCCCCTCAGGTAATCACAGCGCCTACCACTGTGTCTCCTTCAGTAGACGAGCATTCCATGAGGATAAGAACTTTGGCCAGGTTCATATTAGGGACTTAGGAAATGTTTACTAAGCTAATAAAGAGACCAAACTAGGAAATCATATTCTTCCTTCTTCTTTTATGAATGTGGAAATTACATAATTTCCTTGAATGCACTCATTTGTTCATACACTGAGTTTCAATCATGGAGCAGACACTGTGCAAAATGCTAGAAAATCTGCAATAAAGCAGTAAACTAAAACATTATAGTGCAATTTGATAAATTTTGCTAAATATAAAAACATTACAAGTCAACAAAGGTGGAGAGATATTGTACAACCCATCAGAAAAGGCTTTCCAGGAGGTAGCACTGGAGCTGGGTTATGAAAGACAGGCAAACACGTGAGAGAGGGAGATGGACTTCTAGGGAAAGAGTCATGAGAAAACACGGCATGTTCAAGAAATGAAAAGGAGCTCCTGGTGGCTCAGCTGGTTAAGCGTCTGACTCTTGATATCGGCTTGGGTCATGATCTCATGATTTTGAGATCAAGCCCCATGTTAAACCCCATGTCAGGCTCCATGCTGAGCGTACAGCCTGCTTGAGATTCTCTCTCACCTCCTCTCTCTCTTCTTCCCCTGCTCATGAGCTCTCTCGCTCTCTCTCTCTCAAAATAAATTAATTTAAAAAAAAAAAAGAAAAGAAATGAAAAGGAGAGGGACAGGATTGTGACCAAAGCCAAAGTTGGCAAGATAGGTTGAAAGCAGCTTATGCTACTTATGCTACGCTAAGGAATCTGGAATCTGGGCCTTCTCTTCAGTGTAATGGGAACTGAGGAAGCCTTTTAAGCAAAGGAGTGATATGATCACATCTAGGTAGGCATAAGGTTCTGCAGTTAGCATGGAAGAGAATGGACACATTCAGTAAGGGTTGAGAAACTAGGGACAAGGAGGCTGGAGACCCAGGCTGGGAACACTGACCTAAATGAATGATCCTTAGCTAAACCAATTTGGAGAAAAAGTAAAGCTAAACAAAATAAATATTTCCTTTCCCCGTGATCCTTATATTCTACTTCTCTGGTAGATGTTGTCAACTCCTTGGGAAAATAAAGTGTATTTTTCTCTAGAGTCTCAGATTTAAATAACAGCATTATATTGTCTTATAGTCATAATAACTTAGTAAAAACAAGCAAACAATGTCCAAATCAAAGGACTTTGCATACCTGAGACACTTTGCCTGTTGGAATCTGAGTCCCCATTACTGGAGTTCGAATTGTTGGAGGAGTTGTTGTCAACCCCTCCCAGGAGGGGGCGCAAGTGGCTTACTGACACTTGTTCAATGAAAGATGTTCCATACTTGCGAAAATACCACCATTCAAATATCTAGAATAGAATAGTAAATGTGACTATGGTCCTTGGTTCATGATTTTTGAACACAAATCATAAAATATGCTGCATTTACAAATTACACCCACCTTAAACACTTAATTTTTTATTCTAAAAATTTTGCTTAATTTATTCTAAAAATTAGAGTTTAACAAAATTAAAGCACCAATTACATTTTAAATCCTCAATGTAGTTTTCTCCCCTTAAAAATGGCTTTCAAGGAAAATCTGTAACTACAATCATGGATAAAAGAACACTGTTAAGAGCTGCTCAATATTATTTCCTCCAAATTTACATAATATTGTAATAACAAAATCATCATAGCTATAGACAACTTCAGAAATGTATACAAACAAGCAAGTTTTAGAAGTATGGTTTATGAAATATTCCAGTTCTTGGCACCTTACATTCTGATAAACCCGTACCTGCATAAAAATTTTAAAATAGCAAAACACTTTTTATTTAAAAAATAAGTATTTCCTTAGAGAAATGCTGGTTTTACAGAAAGAATGAAAGGCACCCCACTTCCTGTACGGATGGTACTCAATTACTGAGAGACTCAGCAATGTCCCACCTGCTAAGAAGTGCTTTACAAGCACAAGCATCTATTGAACATCATTAATGTTTCCTAGTTCATCAGGTTACCAATTATTACGTGCCATGAATTGCAAAGGAAAAAAGAAATAATTTTCATTAATAAAAGGAAAGAAGCAATAACACTCATCTGACTAGGCTGCAATCAGGACTTGTAAGCACTGGGAAGGCAAGTGACACCCCCCAAGCCTGCTTCCCTGACCCTTGGTCCCTCCAGTGAACACTCTCACCATAGTTCAAAGCTGTTCTCTCCCACATCCTTTCATTTGCTCCCTGTCTGGTTTAGGATTTGTTTCTTAAGCAGCCACAAATCATTGCAGAGTAGAAATTTAAGAATCAGCTATATCCCAGATTCTCACAGATTAACAATAATTATATTCTTAAAATACAGCATGTGGAACTAACATAGAATTAATTGCCTTTATCCTTACTTATTTCTTAAGAACAAGATTTTGTTATCAACTCTGGAATGGACTTTGGGCTATTATTTAAAAATCAATGTTGTCTTTCTTTTGCTCTACAAAACAACAACACAAAACTCTTTTAAGACCAGAAAGAATGTCTATGAATGATCAGAAGGAGCTATCAGTCAAACCAAATGTCTCCAATGCTAGAACATGACTTTAATTTAATTCCAAAAAGTTACCCCCTCTGACTACATGAATTTTCACATGTTGAGACATTCAAGTAATTTCACTGGGCAGATAGGGGAGAATATGATATGAAAGCTAAGAAGGGACAGGACTAGTCTATAACATTTGGAATGCTAGCAATAAGAGATCTTGCTTAACAAAAGAAGAAAGTTCAAGAATAGTAAATTTACAAACCATGAGTCTAGGGAGTTTGTAACCTCAGGCAGGTTATTTCATCTATTTGAACATCAGTTTCTTCGATTAAAAAGTAGAAATCATATTTATTATTCATCCTCAAGGTTCCTCAATTTTTACACCCAGGTAAAACACCTAGTTTTAAACCCCATGTAAAAGAAAGAGCTCAGTGCCCATTGCATGTGTGGCTCTCAAAAGTAATAGCAAAGCTACCATTTATTATACTGATGACATACATGCCTCCCCTGCACAGCACACCTGACATACCGGTGCACTGCTCTTTCACTTATCTGTGATTCGGGCTAGTATAGCATCTTCTTGTCTGTTGCTAAGTTGTTGGCTGAAAGCCCTAGAAATCATTGTGAAAAAGGGTACTGCTCACCATTCAGTCCTGACCACCTGACAAAGCCCTCAAGAGATTCGTGGGTTTGCCTTTATTAAAAGAGAATAAAAGCTCCAATGGACCCAGAACACTGGGCACAGAACTGGCAATGGCTCTCAGTCACTGTGGGGGAGAGCTTTCGTTGCCCTAAGCCTTTGCTCTGCTTTCTACATTATGCTGCTTGGGCACCTGCCAGGCCTTAGTTCATTCATTCAGTCACAGAGCAGGCAGGAAGTGCTCCACACCAGGCACAAGCTGTGCTCCAGGGTTACATAATGCAGATGTGGCCCCTGATACTACCAGTCCATGCCACAGACCACAATGCTTCTCACAGGTTGCTCCTGACATAGCCCAGCCCATACCCATCACAAAAAGAAGACAAAACAAGAGAAAACACACGTTGGAACTCTAGATTTTTCAGTTTCTCCAGGAGAATCACAGAGTGTCAGCACTAAAAGGGACCCTAAAGGATTACATACAGTCTCTATTTATAGTTGAAGAATGAAGAATAACCAAAGCCATACAGCAAATTAAGTAGCTGTTTAGACTGAAGCCCCAGCTCTGTACCCCTAATCTCGCCAGGGCCCTGTAACAAGACACCTTTTTGTAACTCCAGTGCGCATTGAAACACAGATGTAGCCTATCATTTCCCTTTCCAAATCTTAATTTCCCAATGCCTTCCAACTCCACTGTCCCTTTGCTTTTTTAGCTATCAGAACCAATCCAGAAGTAGTCTGTCAAATGGGACTGGGTAATTCATCCTAAGGTATAAATGATTCATATTAATAAGGTATTTCCGTTATAATAGGAGACAGACCTTCCACTCAGTATTTCTAATTCAGGAATAACAGATCTCAGTAAAGACTGGGTTATTCATGCAGCTGTTTGGAGAGAAAAAGAGGGTCTTCTCAGGCCTGTTTTATCACAGCAGTAGATGGCTTCTTACCTATCATGGTCCTTCTTTATACTGTATTAGTGTGCCTCGTACCCTAAGGCAGAGACTCTTAATATGTATTCAAGGAACAACTAGGAAAAGGAAGTAGGAAAGGACTTGTAGCCATAAACTTCAAACCAAGTCTTCTAATCTGGGACTACCATAATAATCTGCCCCTTATCCAAAAACATGACAGGTTTTGAGCCAGCACCCCACAGTATTTTTAATTAGCTGCACAGATCCAAATGGGCAGATGGTGTTATTTAACACACACATATTTGGTGTCACTTTGAATACTTCTCCCTGGTGCATAACCTACAATGTAAACAGCAGAGCTCTTATAAACAAATTTAGATTTTAAAATTAGTCTTTCACATGCTAGTAGCTTAAGTGGGCTTGCCACAGTGGAATAAAACTGGTTTTAATCTGACAAGTATAAAATTAAAATATAAATTTACTATTTTATAGTCTTAAAAATGTAATCTCTCTAGTGCTTTTTCCCAACTCATGCTTCACCCCAAAGATTTTATAGATCAAGTGAGAGAACTAAAAAGCATCAACTGGATTGGGCATTTAGGAAATCAAAAGTGGTCCTCCCATCTAGCTGAAAGGTCAAAACCCAAATATACTTTGTGATAGCAAGGTATGTGACTTTATTTGGTTCTCTTGATTCTCTGGGCCTCAGTTATCTAATGTTGTAAAATAAGGTCACAGTAAGCACTCAGTTAATGTTGGATGCATACACAGATGAATGTTTACTGGATGGATGGATAGGTGGACAGTTAAATGGATGGATGACATGGGCTAGCCTGGTTATTTCATGGGAGACAGTCTAAATCAACAGCAGGACCAGTGAAAGATTTTGTGTTCTTTTTGTTTGTTATAAAAAAGACAGACTTACCCATATTTGTGGAAGAGTAAAGAATCTAGTGAAAAGAGAGACACTAAAAAATGCAAAATAGTACAAATGACCAAGAGGCACGATGCCAAGAGCTCAGAAAGCACACCCACCCTGCCTTCAAAAGGCAACCTACCATTTCTTGCTCTGAGACAGGAAGAAAAAGGAAAGATGAATGCATAGAGGGGAACATTCTATTTTGGAAAGTAGGGTGTGATATGAGCTGTTTCACCTGTCAGAAGGCAACAAAGGGATAAAGTGGGTGACATTGATCTCAGTGCAGATGCAGGTAAGGTTAGTTTGTCTTCTGAGAATAAGGGAAGTGGTGATACAACTGGGAATGTGAGAGTGGTAGAAGGGGTTTGGATCCAAACTTTGCAGGACAGAAGTACCAAAAGCTATACTTGGGACCCAGATCATATTTAAAATAAAGACCCATTTTTCAAGAACCTAGTTACAAATGTCTCATGACCTCCTCCTTACTGTTTGGCAGAAGCAGAGAGGATGACCAAAAAGCACTGGGACTGGTGCTGAAGATTCCGATTTGGAGCTGACCTATGGTACAAACTTGTTCCATTTTCTCCCACAGAGAAGGAACAAAAATTGAGCAAAGGGATAAACAAACAAGCCCTTCTGTCTATCTTGCAAACCTAAAAGCTGAGTCTTTCCTGCAGATGGTTAGATTCTTCCGAGCCAATAAGCCCTCTTCTTCTTGAACTGCATGCTCTCTATATAAAATACTTCTCTTTGTGAATCAGGGACTTCCCTATATCCTACACCACACTTTAAAATGCTTCCAAATTCCCATATAGCATCACCTTAGTAATTCCACGCCAATTCCATTAACCCCATGGGAAATATAATGATGTCTCAGCCTGAAATTGGCTAAGTGTTTCTTAGGATTAAAGTAGGTAATGATATCACAAGAGAATAGATACAGAGATGATGGAGATTAAAGAAGAAATCTGAAACTTTCCCGCAACCTACTCCCAAATGGAAAGGCTGCAAAATTGACACCTGCTGTAAGTCTTCAGAAATATATCTGGTGGTGAACAGTTTTTTGGCAAAGCGGGATATTCTGGGCTTAAATGAGATAAATCAAGGCAGTAAGCATGGATTATATAATATACATAATCTGTTCATTTCTTTTTAGAATGCTCAAATATATCCTTTTCTCTGTACCCACTAACCCCTTTCAGAGTACCCCTCATTTCCATATGACAGACTTTTTTTTCCCCTTTGGCTCCTGTTATGTTCTATTTAGGAATACTAATGTGCTATGGAATGGGTCTTAGCTTCCCATTTCCTTGGTCTCAGCCAATCCCTCCTCAGTCACTGTTCCCCTAAACAGCTGAGGGGGGCTGTATGAAGAACTGGTATTCATGCCCTTCGACTCCCCGCTTCCTAGCTACCTATCACCAAGGCTTTAAGAAAAGAGAGAAGACAGAAGTGAGGCTCTTTTCAAGGTCAACAGTCAATGATCCGTCCCCACCTCCATGCTTGTATGTTCCCAGAATGAGAGTTTCCAATGTAGCATTAGAGGGGAGGGTCACTCTTCTGATGTAAACTCATAAAGACTACTGACCTTGGGAGAAGCCATCTTTCACCGTGTGCCTCAGGCCCTGCCAGGTCATGCTGTGGTGGCAGCTATCCTCAAGGCCCTTCCAGAGATTCTGATTCAGTTGGTCTGGGGTGGTGGTTGGATCCATCACTTTAAACAAGTTCCCCAGATAATTCTGACACAATCAGTTTATTCGTCCTCTCACTGGATCTCTGTGCTTTCAATAAATATTTTATAAGACTCTACCCAGGCATTATATTATATTTAGAAAAACAGAGATATAAAAAAAAAAAAAAAACCACAGATATGGTCCCAGTCTTTGTGAAGCTTCCATTACAGAGAGAACAAAAGCAATAAATGATGACACAAAATATCATTATAAATTGTGGTAAGTGTTGGTCTCTGTTCCAGATTAGCCAAATCTGACCCAACCCATGGTCAACTGGATAAAGAAAATAATGTCTCCTCCAGAGAAGGAGGAGTCTCCCTCCTTCTCTCTTTCTTTTCTCTTTTATCTTTTCTTGTTCTTTTCTTTTCCTTCTCTGCTTCCACCTCTTTTCTTATCTACCTGACGCATTTCTGTGGCTCTGTTAAAATGAAAACATCAACTGTTAGATACTACTGTTATCCACCTTCTTAATCAATACCTTTATGAGAGGTAGAATGATATTATGGCAAAGACGTGGAAATTTACATTCTAGTCCTCACTCCACCCTTACCTAGCAAAGTGACCTGACCAAGTCATAAGCTTTCTGGATGCCTAGTCTTTAAGTGTTTACTGTTTAAATGGGATGGCTTCTATTTGCAAGGACATGGATGGAACTAGAGTCTATTATGCTTAGTAAAATAAGTCAGAGAAAGACAAATACCATATGATTTCACTCATATGTGGAATTTAAGAAACAGATGAGCACAGGGGAAAGGAAGGAAAAATAAAATAAGATAAAAACTGATAGGGAGGCAAACCATAAAAGACTCTTAACAATAGAGAACAAATTGAGGGTTGCTGGAGGGAAGGTGGGCGGAGGGATGGACTAAATGGATGATGGGGATTAAGGAAGGTAGTTATGATGAGCACTGAGTGTTGTAAGTGATGAATCACTAAATGCTACTCCTAAAACCAATACTACACTATATGTTAACTTGAATTTAAATAAAATCTTGAAAGAAAAAAAAAGTGATGAGCAGCAGAGAGAAGTCAAAGGTGATAATTCATGAGTGACTTTGTGAAACACTGGAATAGACAATGTTTATGTGTTGATGTTTGATGTTTTTTTATTTTGTTTTTAAGTTTATTTATTTTGAGAGAGAGGGAGAGAGAGACAGAGAGAGTGTGTGCATGTGTGTGTGCCCACGCACGCACGAGTGAGCGGGAGCAGAGAGAAGGAGAGAGACAATCCCAAGCAGGCAGTGCAGAGCCCCATGTGGGGCTAGAACTCACAAGCGAGATATCATGACCGAGACAAAATCAAGAGCTGGAAGCTTAACAGACTGAGCCACCCAGGTGCCCCTGATGTCTGATGTTTAACTTGATGTTTAAGTGTGGACATTTGACATTAAATGGAGCAACAGTGGCAGAAACAAAAACAAAAACCTGGATTGGATGGCTTCTGAGAGTTCCTCCTGAGCCCTGCAACTGCATGATTTTCAAGCCTCTCAATTTGTGCTCATATGTAAACTGATAAAGCCAAAAGGGCAGTTTTGTCCCTTTATCTGCCATCAGCTTGTTCACCTTCTTCACTTCCGCCATGTCTAATCATTAATCCAATCCACTCAGATACTCATGTCCATAGTCAGACCCTGACAGGCATATGTCTACTCTCTAGCCTGGCATTTTACTTGGGTCTCCTGTGGAAAATCATTAATTTTTATGGTGACCCCAAGAAGCTGTAATCTGATAAAGCTGAATGAGCCTCAGTTTCCTCCCACTATCTGAAGACCCCTACCATATGGCCCCCACAGCATCTCTCCTTCTTCATACTACAGCCAAGGGACAACTTTCTTCATAATTAACACAGCCTGACATTTATATACAGTCTCCTACACCCCAAGAGCCCTTCCAATCAAGTTTTCCTGAGTCTTTTTTTTACTCTTACACCATCATTTCGGTGAGTCACATGCCTGTCAATTAAATTGCTATCTCAAGTGCAGGTCAAGTTCTTTAGATAAGGAAAATTTGAAAGGAGCCATAACAATCTCCTAGTTCCATTCCCTTACTTTTGAGGATGGAGGACAGTGTCACAGAGATCAGGATTCAAATCTTACCATTTGTCTGCTATAAAACCTTGGTCAAATTATTTAATGTTTAGGTCTGCTTATACTCAGCAGCATAAAGCCATGCAGAATTTCAAAGAGAATTAAATGAAGTAATATATGCAAAGTGTTTACTATCGGGCATAGAGTGGTAACTCAATAAATGGACCTCTGATACAACTTATTCCCACCTAATTATCATCTCTTCTATACTTTCCCAAAAACATATTTTTATATGTAATCTATGAGCTAAGTTTTTTATTTACTATTCTAATTTCCTCCCCTTTTAGTTCTTGATTCTCACTTTTTAAAATTATGTCCCAGATGCCTCTTTTCATAGCTATTTAATATATGTGTGTAGAATGTATGTATAAGAGCATATCTATATCCATGTTAATAGGATATAGGGTCTATGTATAAATGGCGATACAACATAAAGCATTTTCTCCATTCTACCAACATTTTAAGAAAATTAAAGGAAGCATCTTCTCCACATAACCATCTTACCACTCTCAACAACAAAAATAAAATCCAGAAATTTTCTCCATTGAAATAAACACTGCCCAGAGAGGGTACTTCAAGCAGACTGGGCATGTCCTTGCAAGAACAACTAAAAGACTACACTGGTGGGCTTGGGCTGTGACGACAGGTGCAGCTCCTGTGGCTGGAACTGGACTGAGATAGGAAGGCTTGTGCCAAGAGGGTAGAGAAGCCGTTTGGAGGTAAGCAAAGGAGAGAGCTGGCCAGATGGGTATGTGGGCATGCGACCAGAAGGGAAGAGTGAGAGGTAGGTGGTGTAACAAACTCATTGCTGGCTTTCAACCTGCGAAATTAAGAGCTAGCAGTGATACCTAGTAAAATACACACCGATTAGTCCTCATTTATTTTTTAAACACGTTAGTGTAAAAGGCAGCAGCATTTGCCAAATACATTTTATTTTTATGTATATCTGTTCAGTTAGATGACTTTTTCAGGGTATTTTTGTTTGTATTTACCCCCTCTTCTCCTAAAACATCACATTACACAGTTTCAGTCTCTAGCATAGGAATCCTGAGGTCCCCAAACAACCACCTCCCCAGGGGCATCCCTGTACTTTCAGGGTTCACTGCCTGGCTCTCCTTCCATTGCTCAGGGGAGAGTCGTTAGGTAATTGTCTCTCCTTGCCAGGAAACAAACCACTAAGCACCTGATCCTTTACCTCAATGCTACCTCTCCATGAACACACTTGGCAGAAAACAGTGGCTGAATAGGAACCTCAACCCTGGGGACATTTCAAGGGCTAGCAAAGCTGAGTCCCCAAAGGCAGGATAATAACCAACACCAATAACCTCTAAAGCAGGAGCCTAAAGCTACCAAGAGCTATTCCCACATTGTAGTGACTTTGCCCTCAGTACAGACCAAGCATTTTTGAGAAAGGCCTTTCAAAATCTTCAAACAGCAGAAGTTTCTACTGCTCAAAGTTTCACATCAGTTAGGCATATCCTGTGTCTCCTGAGAATGCTGCAAGACAATATTCACTGCAAGACACCCTGAGATGGTGCGGCAGTGATTGTCAGGTTTCAGCAGCTGTGCTCACACAGAGAGGAAGCCTTGCCAGCCTGGACCTGCAAAGGTGGTCACGATCTGCGAGAATCCCTTTATCTGTAAAAGTAAGCTGATGGGACTTTGCCTCCCGGAGTTAAAAGGCAAAATGACTGTTTGGCCCTGCTTACCAGAGTGAAAGGAAATAACCCACACTCTGGCAATCAGTTTATAGTCTCATGAAACCACACCAACACAAAATCCATACCTGCTGTTTGTTCAGCGAGCTAGAAAAACAGCTGAGAACTTAGCCAGAAGGTGGTGAAACGAGCAACAGACTGGCGGGGCTGAAATCCTGCTCTTCACTATTTGTCAGCGATGTGACCTAAGGCAGGTTATGGACTTGCCTGTTCTACCTATTCGGGCTATGCATTAGTAAGATGGAAACAACAGGAGCAATCTTCTCCTTGTACGGTTACGGTTGCGAAGAGCAGCTGAATTAGCACATATGTGCCTGGCACACAGGAAGCACCACCTAGGTGGGTAACATTCTTAAGCAAACATCCCTGAGAGAGGAATACGCAAACAAAAAACAAAAACCCACCTTGTGCATCAGAGTGAATTACTGATTTCAGCATGAAACTGCTCTTCAAACTGTATCTAAAAGTTCACTTTTTTCTACTTGTTTAACCAAAAAATACTTCAAAGCTAGTTTAGAAAGAAAATATTAAAATACTATTTTAAACATAAATCATTTTTAGATGAAGACTTGTAATACCTTCTCCTCTCCCCCCAAAAATATATACGTTAAAAGGCTGCCATGTTTTCAGCATATACTTATTAATCATTTATCAAGCATTTTCCAAGTTTGAGGTTTCTTGGGTCCATTAAGAATATCAAGGTGGGAATCTGAGAACATAGATTCTAGGCCTGGCTTTGCCACAAACTAACATGAGTTAAGTAAATCACCTTACAGCTTTATGAACAACTCTCTAGAGTGTCCTTGTTTTTCTCATGTTCCCACGGAACAGAGACTTCAGAGACACAGATGGGTGTGCAGACCTGCATTTAAGAGGTACTAGGGTACAAATTACTATTCACACCTTATTTCAACCCATTTCAAAGATAAGTTTTAATATGCCTCTCCCTTCACCTTGGCTTGCTCTCTGCAGTCAGTATTGGGCTTTCTGTGTGGACTTCCACTTATAAAACCATGTTGGAGCAGCAACTGCTGATGCCCTTCACATTCCTGGTCCAGGAATATCAACTTGAAACATCTCCTCCCTTGAGTCCAGCAACCCATGTGATACAGCAGAGCCAGATTAACCTGAATATGCTCTGACCACAAAACAATGCTCTCCATACCACTACCATCCCTTTAGGCTCTTTGCAGGTTCCTGCCCCGCATATGTTGCTCTATCTTTTTACTCTCGTTCCCTGTAAGCTCAAGCTGAAATCTTCTACTGTTCTAGATTCCCCTATGCATTTGTTCCACATTTTTATGCCCTTCTCCCCTAAAACTTGTTTTTCTAGTGATTTTAACTTCAACACTGTAGTATCTTTCTTGTCTCCATAAAAATTAGTAATCACAGCATTATATGTAGACAAAAAAAAATTCTAAAACCTCTTTCTCCGTAAAGATCACTTAATTATATTAGCATGACTACAGTGAGTTAGATAGCCCTATTTAAGTTCACTTACTTTAGGTGTTATAACTTACCACATTTCTAACTTTTTAGAGCATAAACTAATTGAACCAAAGAGATAATTATCACTGCTTTTGCCTACTTGGAATTTTTGAAAGGAAGAAATAGGGAAATGTAACTTTTGAGAGAAAAGAAGATAAAGGGTGAAAAAAGCTTAGAACTGCCACATCTACATCAATCCATATTTAAAAACCTGGGCTCTATTTATACTGATCTTGAGTATGGCCGATAATCCATTTCGAAAAGAATGATGAGAAACATTGTTCGTTGAACTGAGTCACGTGTATTTTATAGTATCTCAGACACTAGAATTTGACACAGAATTGTCTTCTTTTAATTTCCATTATATTTATATTTTGTTTTTCCCCTTCAGCAAAAGTAATATAGGACTATTAAATTTTTTTTCAAATACTTTAGAAACATGTAATCTGGGTAGTAAAAGGCCTCAACATCCAACCACCCAACATAAACACACATATGAGATAATCACTGTCATCTGCTGGTATATATTTTTCCAGAATTTTTTCCTGTACCTATACTAACCTATTAGTAATCAGCATGCTTTTAAATAGGAAGGATTCCACCACTTACCAAAATGAGCCCTGATATTAGTGAGGAAGTGCCTGTCAGGGCCACGTAGAACTTCGGTGTTAATGTGTTCAAAAACATGCTCACTGAAAAAAAGAGAGGGAAAAGAATAAGGAATGCATAAGTAGGTCAATAACACAGACTTCCATTTTTCTTTTGTGGTGAAATCATTTGTTTCTGATGACAAAAATTCTTAGAATCATAACAAAGTCCCATTAAAATGCATTACAAAGGCTCAGAATGCTAAGTGTCAAGGTACATTTCCTGAAAGAAAAAAGCTACATACAAGAGAAAAGAGCAGCTTTTTAATTTCTGTCTCCCAAAACCATTGTTGTGAATGGTTTTCATGGATTCATAACCACTGAGGAGTCGAATTAAAGTTGGTTACTAGGGAGTACCTGAGGGGCTCAGTCGGTTACGCATCTAACTTGATTTTGGCTCAGGTCATGATCTCACAGTTCTTGAGATAGGGCTCTGCGCTGCTAGTGCACGGCCTGCTTGGGATTCTCTTTCCCTCTCTCTCTCTTTCTCTTTCTCTCTCTCTCTCTCTCTGCCCCTCCCCAGCTTGTGCACGTTCTCTCCCTTAAAATAAATAAACACTAAAAAAAAGCTGGTTATTAAACTGTCAGTCAGAAAGAGAAGATCCTTATGTTTCGTGAGACCCATACATTAGAGTCCTAGATGAACCAACAAGGAATATTTCAACCTCAGAACAAATGGAAAATAACTACAGTTGATCCTTGACTGGTGTGGGGTATTAGGGGCACCAACCCCCTACACAATAAAAAATCTGCATATAACTTTTGACTACCTCCAAAACTCTACTAATAGTCTACTACTGACTGAAGCCTTTGCAATAACATACACAATTAACACACATTTTGTATGATATATGTATTATATACTGTATTCTTACAATAAAGTAAACTAGAGAAAAGAAAATGTTAAGAAAACCATAAGAAAAAGATACATTTACAGTACTATATGTATTTATCAGAAAAAATCCATGTGTAAGTGGACCTGGAAGGTTCAATCCCATGTTGTTCAAGGGTCAACTGTATATTGGCAGTTATTAAAAATTTTAAGACTATTGTTACTCCAAAGAAGGAAGGACAAATTGACAAAGTTAGCATAAATTAGTAAAACTCTTTTCACCTGACTTAAACGGCTGTTAGACTGCTCATCAAAATAATTGGAGTCAATGAAAAAAAGATAAAAAATAAATCACTAAAAATGTGCAGTCAGTTACCTTTCTGACCAATTTCTGCCACTCTGTTCATATCAACTATATAGTTGATCTGGCTGCCCACTGAGTAAGGTTCACTTCAACATTTCATTATCATTTATATCAAGATATTGCATGAAACTTTGATTATTACCAAAACAATAACTGACCTAAAGAGCTTTTTGCATGCATATTCACTTTCTTTACTGAATTTGTTACTGAAGAGGATAGCATTAGTCTGGTTTTAGAATGAAGGATATTAGAAATAGGACTTTGATATCATTAGAGGAAAAGGCTTTGGCATTTGTCCTGAGCTTGGCCCACAAAGCAAAGTCACCAGCATGACCACAGTCTCCATGTTCACTCATTCAACAAATACTTCTCTGTTTATGAATGAAACTATGGATAAGGAATGGAAGCATGAATGAGATACAGTTCCGACCCTCTAGAAGGCCACAGTCTAGTTGAGAAATGAACGAGTAAACAAGCAATTACCATAAAGTTTGATAGGTGCACTCAAGTCCTGAGCACAGGATGTTATGAAAACACAGAAAAGGGATGCACTTCAGGCTGGGGGTTGGAAAAGACGTCCAGGAGAATAAGTAGGAGTTAACTAGACCGGAGAAGGAAGGAGGAGGGACAGAAGGGCAATGTCAGCAGAGGAAGGGACCTGCATGGAGGTGCTGAGAAAAGATCATAGTCTTTCCAAATGGTTGCACAGGCTGAGGACGTGAGGAGTTCAAACTGTCAACCCTTCACAGAGAAACAGATGTAGAAGGCCCCACTGATTCCATCCTTCCTGGCTACCAGTCATCCTTCCCGGCACCTTCTCTTAAATGAGTTTTCTGTTTGACTTGTGGGCTGTCAGTTGTAATCTCAAGAGTCTGAACTAACATAATGTGCTCAGTTGATAGTCACAATTTGACTAAGAGGACTCTTTTGGAGAAAAAGAGAAAGGCACAGACGGAGCAATCAGCCTGGGTCTGTAGAGGTAGAGCTGAGTTAAGGATGGGTTTGCTTGGCCATTAAAAAAACCCAAAGACATAGTGATTTGTCACTTCCTAAGCACGTTAGTGGAAAAAGGAAGATTTTTTAAAGGAAAAAAATTAAGAAACCCAGTCGAATTCTGAAGTGTCTAAAATTCTCAAAATTTCCATCCTCACACTATAAATAACCCCACATTCCCAGCCATTCATTCATTCATTCATTCATTTATAGAATGTGCATACATGAGAGAGGGGCAAAGAGAAAGAAAGAGAATCTTGAGCAGGCTCCAAAATCAGCAAATAGCCTGATGCAAGGCTCAATCTCATGACCCTGAGATCATGACCTGAGCTAAAATCAAGAGTTGGATGCTTAACCAACTGAGCCACCCAGGCAGCCCCTCTCCATTATTTGTTAAAAGGTCAACAAAACAAAGTTATTTGCTTTATTTTATAGCTATAAACTCTCATATTTCTATGACATACTTTTCAGTAGATTTCTAGGGACAAAGTAAGTATAAAATTCTATGAAATCCATTTCTTAAAGAAAGAGAAAAGATACTCCTGAATTAGAAGTGCTTTAGTAGCCCTGCTGTAAAGATTTTCTACTGAAAATCACTGAATCCACCGTGGGCAAAAGACTCAAGAACTAATTGATCAGTGCAAAAAATATATATATGAGTTTTCTAAAGAGATAAAACTAAACACTGTCCCATTTGGTTTTACTTACTTAAGATTATATAGCAGTAGTGATTAATAATTAAAAGATGCTTCTCTGTTATATCCAGTTGTAGAAAGCTACTAGAGTGGAGAGAGATAATGAAGTCATTAAAAGAAATAGAGACACACATAGAGAAGTGAGAGAAGCAGAAACACTTGAGAGAGTGGGAGGTGCTCATTTAAGAATCTATTAACCTTATAGTCTTACTGAATATCCTGGCTCAAATCACTAAGACCTTGCACTTGGCAATTCTGGGCATAAATACCAACACTTTTTAAAGTTAATAACAAAGCATTTTCACATATTAGAGAGTTTAATTCTCATTTCAGCTCCATGAGGACCATATTCTTATTCATGTTACTTCACAGCTGGATACGGGGAAAATCCTGAACACCAGCAGTCCTGCCCCTCAAGCTCAGGCTCCTGGCATCACAGGGCCAGGCAGACATTGCTGACAAGCATGAAAAAACAAAATAGCAAATGGAAAGCCTTTCATTGTAAGTAAAAGGAGAAGAACTCTAAATAAATGATACTAAAAGATAGATGCTTTTAATACTGTACTTATTTTTACCTGTGACCTTTAAAGATAAGTTCCCTGTGATCTTACTACTGATGTGTGCAGCACCAGAGGGGAAAGGCAGGCAGGCACACAAAGAGGAGAGTCTAGTTGATGATTCCCTCGTTAAACTAGAAGGGCCACACACTGCAGACCAGACCACCTTAAAACAAGGAACACCTTGCGTAGTTTCATCAGCAATGATGGCTACTAGCAATTATTTTTTAAAACATATGAGGTCCTGATAAAGTACCTAAAATTCGGAGCAGAAAACTGTGGGGTATATTCTTTGAAACATGAACTTGGATTCTCCTGAAATTTACAGACACATAACTGTCTCTTCCTTACCAGCTGGTGCTAAGCAAAACAAATTCAAAAACAAAGACTAATCTACCTTTGTGAAGAATAGATTCATATAACGTCAATAATGTCCTATTTCAACCCAGAGACAACAATTAGCAAATCAGAAGGGTTTTCATTTGATCAAGCAGGGCACTCCCAGCAGGTCACTGCTCAGAGAACACTGCACGAGTTACTCAAGGGCGGCGCCTCAGAGACTGAATCATGGAGTGTTCTGATGGTGCTGAACTTCAGCTTTGTACAGTCTTCTCATTTAATTAATGAGCAAATGGGAAGGAATGAAGCATGGCCCTGAGAGGAAACAAGGTAGGAGGGATGGGTACGTGGATTGAAAATTAAATGACCTAGGGGTGCCTGGCTGGCTCAGTTGGTAGATCGTGAGATTCTTGATCTCCAGGTTGTAAGTTTGAGCCTCACGGTGAGCAAAGATATTACTAAATTAAAAAAATATTGGGGGGCGCCTGGGAGCTCAGTCGATTAAGGCTTCAACTTCGGCTCAGGCCATGATCACACGGCTCATGAGTTTGAGCCCCACATCAAGCTCTGTGCTGACAGGTCAGAGCCTGGAGCCTGCTTCAGAATCTGTGTCTCCCTCTCTCTCTGACCCTCCCCCTCTCATGCTCTGTCTCTGTCTCTCAAAAATAAATGAATGTTAAAAAAAACCTTAAAAAACCTTTTTTTAAAGAAAATTAAGTGACCTCTCTGGATCACAGAAAAGAGGAGATTATTGGTCAACTATGGGAAGCAAAGGATCACTCCTGTGAGCAGTGCTTATTCAGGAATCCTGTGGAATGGAGCCAACCACATTTCAGTCTCTCCAGACAGTAATAGCCTTTCCCTGAGATTCTTCAGAGCATGAGCAATCCCCAAACCACACTCCTGGAAAAGACTTTCTGCAAAACAGAGTGAACACATAACCCTATGTTTGTCTCCTCAGACACGCTTCACCTCACACAGAGAAGCCCAGGAATGAAAAGGCTAAGGCAGCATCAAAGACTTGGAGGTACTGACTAGAAAGAACTGAATAAGCAGTGTGATAAAGTCTGTAACACCCAAAATTATGGGTCTGATTTGTCCTGTGTCCCTTTTAATGTCTTTCTAAAGTATGGCAAGTGAAATAGAAAAACTTGAAAACGTAATAAAATAACAATCACCAATCACTGAAAACGTTAGAAATAAAGTCCCTAGGAAGAAAAGTTAAAGAAACTAAGTTTATTTAGGCTGGATGGAAAAAAAATTGAAGAGATTTTAGGTAAAAGCATTATCCCTGGGAAAGAGACTAGGGTTAGGAGACTTGATCTGTAAATGTGAAATCAACTGTGATGTGGTGGCCCTGGGAAAGTCCCACACCCTCCCAGGGCTGCTCTGAGGCCCTGATGAAATGTGCATTCCCTCCTAACTTCAGCACAGACTCACTGGGTGCCTACCTGGGGGCCAAATGCTGGGGAACACTGCCAGTGCCCCGAATGGGCTCACAATCCAATGGGTGAGGGAGGCAAGGAAATGGATAAGCAAATATCAAAGAGGACACATCAGGAGATTAGAAAAGCCCAGAGTACCCAAAGGGTTAAGAGATCAAGAAAGATTTCTGAATATCCTGTCTGAGACTTGTAAGATAAATCAGGAGCTATCCAGATGTTGCCTGAGGCTGCGGGGCTGAAGAGACAGTGAGAGGTAGAGCTGTAGGCCATTCTGCACGGAGTACTGCAGCTCAGGGGCCTGCAGGTGCCTGTCCTTGAAGGAGGGGGAAAGGCAGCACAGGTGCCACAGACTTGGACATGTCTGATGAGGTGCTGGTGGGGAATTCCTGCTAAATGTGTGAAACTACTTTCTATAGTGCCTGCTATACAAATACACGGAATATTGACTGTGAAGAGCAAATGGCTATTCTCAGAGGAGACAAATTAGAATGGGTCCAAATTGTATTTCTAAAACATAAGGGTGTTCGCTCCTGTTTTGTCTCCAGAATTATTTAGGGAGGACTTCTCACTAACAAATGCATGCAATGAGTAGATGTACAATGCAGCCTAACTAAAAGGATACTTAATGAATAGGAGACTCTGGTTTGCTCACTTTTCTTAGTAAATAAAGGAACATTAATCTCAACACAGGCACAAATCTTTACTTTTGAGGCTGTTTCATTGTCCATAAAATAAGAAGAATAATATCTAGCTTGTTACAGGGTTGTTGCAGGACTAAATGTGTTAGTCTAGATAAAGTACCTAACACACCAAACCTCAGCAGATAATATGTATTGTTCTTGTTGTTAGTTATGTTTTATGTTACTCTTCTTTTTGCGGTGTGACATCTTATACCAGTCCAGGTGTAGAGAGCCGAAGAAACTCAGTGGAACGTATTCCTATGAAAGTAGTGGTGGCGGCAGTTTACCAGCATTTACTCAGCACCCCCATCTATGTGCCAACCACTGTGGTATAGACCACAACCCAGGAAGTAAATCACCTGCACTGTGATTTGTCCTATGCGAAACATGGACGCCCTATAAAATAAATGAAGAACCAAGTAATGAAGGGCCCTTTCAACTGAAGTTTAGTTGTTGGAGGTGGTAATAAACTGGAGGGTGAGTCTGAAGATAGCCATTTTTAAGGCAAAGAAATTATTAAATCCCCCAAGTATACCATGTGACCCTCAATCTCTGATCTCTGCCTTTCTAGATGCCGTGGGAACAATCAATTCAGCCACAGGCCACATGGAAACCTGCAATCTTGTTCCTTAGTTTTCTTCAAGTCCCCTAGTAGCTTAGGACATAAGCTGCATTAAAGCCTAACCTATAACCCAAGCATGAGGGTTTACAAATGTTTTAAATACAAAGAACAAATCATCAAGGCCACAATATCTTCCAAACCCTGAGACAGGGACATCAAGGTCAACTAGAAAACTGGCCATTTCATGCAAAACAACATTTCTGAAACGACTTTTTTTTTTTTTAAGTAGACTTCTCACCCAGCTCAGAGCCCAACGTGGGGCTTGAACTCACAACCCTGAGCTCAAGACCTGAGCTGAGATCAAGAATGAGACAATTAACCGACTGAGCCACCCAGGTGCCCTAAAAGCAACATTTCTGACTTAATTACAGAAAGTACAGAGTCCCATGTCTATATAAACTGCATTAAGGCACATGCTAATCTTTCAGAAACCTTCTATCAAACTGTTTTCTCAGACCTTAGACCTTTCTCAGTGGGTTAGAGAACACACTGGAATAGTTTAATCCATCACTTGGATTTTTCTGGGTGAGAATAGGGAATATTCTCTTCTTTCATTTTATTGTTCTTTCAACCCTGCAAACCCCTCTCTTCCTTCCGGTCAGATTCCATTTAAGTAGAGTTGCAACTTCACTTCTTTTCCTCATTTACCAAAGGACAAGAGTATAAAAAATGTAAACTTTAATAATCTAATTTCACATATGCTAATTTTGAACAGATTTCCAGATTGTGCAGCTTTTAAAATAAAAAAAAAAAAGTGCCTTTTTTCTTGGAATAACACTGTGACAGACAAACTCTAAAGTGACCCACAATGACCCCTACCTCCTGATATTCATATCTTTATGTAACTCCCTTCCCCTGAATGTGGGTGTACATATGACTTGCTTCTAGTCAACAGATATGTAAGATACTCTCTCAGTATCTCCTTGCCAGTGTAATGAAGAAAGTGGCCATGTTGAGAAGACTATGTGGCAATGGACTATGAGCAGCCTCTAGGGGCTGAGGCCAACAGCCAATATGAAGCCGAAGCCCTCAATTCTACAACAATGATTTCTGCCAATGGTCTGAGTTAACTTGGAAGTAGATTCTTCCTGAGTTTGTAGATAAGATCACAGCCTAATTGACACCTTGATTATGGCCTTGTAAGACCCAGCGCAAAAGTCCCAGCTAAGCTGTGCCTGTACTTCTGACCCACAGAAAGCATGTGATAATGTATATTGTTTCAAGCTGCTATATTTGTTGTAATTTGTTATGAAGCAGTATAAAACTGACAGAACCATGTATATTTCATGAAAGTGGGCGTGCCTGGGTGGCTCAGGTGGTTAAGTGTCCGACTCTTGATTTCAGCTCAGGTCATGATCTCATGGTTTGTGAGTTCAAGCCCTGCATCAGGCTTTACACTGAGAGCGCAAAGCCTGCTTGGGATTCTTTCCCTCCCTCTCTCTGCCTCTCCCCCGCTCATACTCTTTCTCTCTCTTTCAAATAAAATAAACTTTAAAAAATAATAATAATAATTCATGAAAGTGAAAATCAGTGTAGACATCTGATAACTGTGGCTAACTGCAGTACGCCCAGAAAGAATGTTAACATATGCCAATTCTAACTGCCCCAGAGCTTCTTTACTGTTCATAAAAAAAAAAATACAACTTCAACCTCTGTTGCCATGACAACATGTTATTCCAAATGCTGATCTGTAATTGTCTTTGTAAATCCACTTAAAGTAGAAGCTGAATTTTTTTTATATGGAAATCAAGCCTCTCCATTTTACCCCAGTAAATGGGCTTTTTTCTAGACACACTTTAAATACACAATACATTTTCATGTTCCCAAAAAATCAGTTTTACATCTGGACACAGCATCAGTTCAAGAGAAGACTAAAAGCACACCATAAACACTTTTTCTCATTTGTTGCTTTTGCTCCTCTTCTCCTTGTCCTTCATCCCAGTCTCCTTGGGCTCTGATAACCTCTCAAGCTTTTATGCATTATAGTTCCCTTGATAAATCCTGTGGAATTTATCCTAGTGAGGAAAAGACATGGAAGTATAATTTTAGACCCATTCCAATAGCAAGAAATCCTCATAAAGCTTTCTGTCTCCTCTTCTCTATACCCTTGATGTTGCCTTGGCAACTTTACAGGTATACTATTTCTGCTTTACTGAGGCATTTGGCTCTACTGAGGCGTACAGCTGAGCACATTCCTTCTTCTTTCTTTTCTCAACGGTGATCTGGGAAACTATATCAGAGTGTTCAGTCTTCATGGCTCCTGGTCCTTGCTTCTGTCAAGCCATGAAGAACTGTCCAAAGCCTGGTCACATATAAACCTCAGTAACCCTCAAGGGCAAGTGAAGCAAGATCTCAGATAATCTGTTTGCTTTTATTTAAACACAGGCTAATAATGAGGAACTTATACCCTGGTCAAGAACAGGAGAGTGGCTAGTATAAGTCTTATAATTTTAGCCATTTAAAATATGGTTTAATTTAGAGTTAAAAATCATTTTATGAATCTTTCTGTTTCTTTTTTTTTTTTAATGTTTATTTATTTTTGAGAGACAGAGAGAGACAGAGTGCAACTGGGGGATGAGAAGAGAAAGAGACAGAAACACAGAATCTGAAAGCAGGCTCCAGGCTCTGAGCCTGCCCAATTCGGGGCTCAAGCCCATGAATATCAGCACAAAGTCCGATATGGGGCTCAAGCCCACGAACAGCGAGATCATGATCTGCACCAAAGTTGGATGCTTAACTTCCTGAGCCACCCAGGCGCCCAGAATCTTTCTGTTTCTTATAAAGTATTTACCAGCAGGAAGAAAAAAGATATCTGTCTCTAGAGGAGCAAAACTTTCCCACAGTTATACTTCAAAAGACAGAAGCCCTGCAGAGACATGGCTCTCCAGGCAGGCCCCGGGCACCTCTAAGTGGAAAGCATTCACTGTGCCTCAATCTCCCCTGAGCAACCACCACAGAGCCTGGTCCATGGAAGTATAACGGCCTATATTCCTGTTCAGCAAGTGCTCTGTATTAATACCAGCTAGTCCATTGATTTATCCAAAATGTAATGAACTTATAAAAAGGGCAAGACACTGAACCAGAACTGGAGTTGGTAAATGAAATGATATAATGAAACGGATGCTCCCCTTGAGAAGGTAAAATAAGATGCCCACACAAATAACACAGGACAGAATATGAAACATCAGAAGAGAGGTACAGATGAAACCCAGAGGAAGAAAATATTACTTTTAGTCAGAAGGATCAGAGAAACTTAATAAATGAGATGTCCTTCCTTCTGGGCTTTGAAAGAAGGATAAACTTTTATCATGAGATTGGAGAGAAGTAAAGAGACAATACAGATGCCACATGGATATGAGGCCATACACAAAAGAACTCAGTTGGAGGAGTATAGGTAGGACGAAGAGCAGCAGTGGGAGATTATGCTGGCTCAACTGCCAGGTCTAGAAAATCAGCCTTGCTACAGAGACAGTGAGAAAATACTCATTGAACAGCTGTGTGAATAAGACACATCTAGTATTCGTGAAGTGATGTGGGAAATGTACAGCTCGGACAGTTACCTCGGAGGTCAGCTCCTACGATACCACCATGGGGGGAGGTGGGGCATATCAGATTTGCAGAGGTAAATTAAACAGTATGTGGCTTTTAACAATGTGACATAAAGGGTGAGACTCTGGAGAATGTTGGCAAAGTGGAGCCAAAGTCAAATTTCAAGTGATTGAAGCCAGTGAGTGGTAAGGAATTATGGCAGCAAGTGCAGGTTACTTTTACAGGAAGTCTGGCGGGAAAAAGAAGAAAAGAATGTATCATTAAGTGTGACTTAAGTTAAAAGAAAATACAAAGGGCACCTGGGTGGCTCAGGCCATTAATTAAGCCTCTGACTCTAGATTTTGCCTCAGGTTGCGATCTTACGTTCGTGAGATGGAGCCCCATGCTGGGCTCCATGATGACAGTGCAGAGCCTGCTTGGGATTCTCTCTCTCCCTCTCTCTCTGCCCCTCTCCTACTCACGCGCCTGCGTATACATGCACGTTCTCTCTCTCAAAATAAATAAACAAACGTTGAGAAAAAGAAAGAAAATATAAATAACACTGTACAAGCTAGTAAATGAAATAGGAATAAAATTTAAATGTTTATTCCACTACACCAAGATCCACCCTAAGAAATCCAATACTGGCTCATTCTTACACCACACTTTTAAAGACATATGATTACTCTTTGGAAATGTGTTTACTCTCTCAGAGATTCTTCTTTTTATGTAGATCTTAAGGAATAATTAGAGGGAATTATGTCACCTTAAGTGACATAATTTTGAACCTGACAGTTTACACTTACACATATTCATTACTATTTTATCAGGTGCGATTAAAAGACAGAACAAAAATAAATCTATTTTCTATTCTATTGATTCTGATTTTTGCACTTTCTGTTAATTTACTTGCTTTGTTTTGAAACCTGCTAACTTACAGCTAAGGAGTTTGCCTCAATGGCAGACAATAGCTTGAGCCAAAGAAGCAACTCTAGGTCATGGGGTAATAAAATTCAAATCTGACTTTAAGTTAGGTTTTTATTTTCACAACGTTCTCCAAAAGTTTAAAGACTAATTTACTTCTCTCTTGAGAGAAAAGCTGTCCCACAACAGATGGTCTGCTGGAAGCTGTCTTAAGGCTGTTTCTTTCTAGGTGAGGATGCCTAACCAACAGAGACAAGAAGCCACGGGGAAAACCATTAGACAGACCAATATTTTAAGTATTCAGCTGTTCCAATGGCCTGATTGTTCAAAGGCTGGCTTCATTATTTTCAATTCCAGTAATTAGACTTGGCTTTGCATTTGCATCAAATGACTGGCTACTATTCCAAAGGGCACCTAAAATGATCTCCCCAGGTCCAGGGCTGGCAGCAAATTATAAGTGGTAAATCACAAATGTACCCAGCTCTAAGTAAGGTCTATAGGTGACAGTAAATAGAAACTGGAGTGCTGGTATTTTTAAATATAGGTAAGGCAGTTTTTCTTACAGTGTATGAAAAGATGCGTCTAACTTCCAGATGCCCCGTGTCATCCCTAATACCAATGCTCCCAATCCCTAAAAATGGCCTTTCTCTCCCTTTTGAATCTATTCCTACTATCTCTAATCATTTTCAGACATTGTCATCCCTCACTGTGAATGACCCGTTCATCAGTAATATTAAAAAAAATTTTTTTAATTAACAAATGTCTATGTGCAGATCCTTAGAGAAGTTTATCTCCAGGTGGATCAGTAATTGGTTAAAACCCAAGGTTAATGAGGCCAATGTTCTGAGTATGATCTGAGTCAGTCAACCTCATACCAAGAAATCCTGTCCACAAACTTGGAAGGCACCTCTGACTAGCTGTATTACAAACGGTGTTACCACTCAAAGGCCACCCATCGAGATACTATAAAAACAAACACATTTTAAAAGAAAAAAGTGGATTAATTTTCAAGGTTGTTTTCCCAAAACATTCTAAAAACTATAGAAAAAAATTTTTAAATGCCACCCCTTCCAACCCCCTGACAAAAAGTAACAAAAACTAGCACACACAGCACTGCTAATGGTAACACACAAAGGCTGCTTTTCTTGGGAATAATATACGAAGATAAAATAATGCTAACTGACAGATGTAGAGACTAAAGCATAAAGAAATATTTAACATGACTACTCAGTAAGCAAGTACAGTAAGTGATTTGCAAAAACACCACCTTTAATATCATCTAGATCATTATCTGCAAAATGTCCAACATCATTGTTATAGGGACAAAAAAATCTTATCAAGTCATACTTTTAAACACTTGTTTCAGTTCAACAAATACTGTGGAGAGAGCTACTACTTGTGAGGCACTATTCTGGGTGTTTAATGTATATTTTTATTTATTTATTTATTTGTAATGTTTATTTAATAGAGACAGATCAAGAGTGGAGGAGGGGCAGTAAGAGAGGGAGACACAGAATTCAAAGCAAGTTCTAGGCTCTGAGCTGTCAGCACAGAGCCTGATGCGGGGCTCCAACTAATGAGCCACAAGATCATGAACTGAGCTGAAGTTGGACCTTTAACTGACTGAGCCACCCAGGAGCTCCTAATGTATGTTTTTAATCATTTGATTCCCTCCACAGCCCTGCAAAGTTAGATTACCCTCATTTTATGTGGATGAAACTGAAGCTTTTTGAGATTAAATGATTCACCTAAGGGCACAACCCTATTAATGGCTGAACCTTAATTTGAACACAGTTCTACCTGATCCCAAAGCCCGTGCTCTTTCCCCTTGGGGACACACCATTCTTTTAGATAATTGACCCTACATTTGGGGAGACAAAACAAAGAGAAATGTCTACCCATCCGATTTGCTTTTTGAGATTTCCAGAGTTCACTGCCTCTTCTGAAATGGCAATCTGGTGCTGGCTTCAAAGCCAGGCCTTCTGGCTGGGCTTAGGGAGCCCTCTGGGATCTGACAGCAAGGGGCTGCCCCAAACCACAGCCTCAGTCTAGGGTATGCAGGCCTGGCAATGACTTCCTCCTGAGTTAAGGGTGAGGGGAGGATGGTGGCTGATTACTGAGCCATTCATTACCACACAAACCTCATGTTAACTAACTTGACTCTCCCTCAAGGCTATTATTAGCAATGAAGGATGATGTCTGCACATTCTGATGCATTCTATTATGTATTCTATTTAATCTGTATCTTGTTCATTTATCTTACTACAGGTCAAGATAAAATCAGGGCCAGATGTTTTACTCAGAAAGAGGCAGCACTGTCTAATGTCTAAAATCAAAGTATTCAGGCCTACCATACATATACTATTATCCTGGCCTTAGTGAGGATTAATTAGAGTGGTAGGCTCCGAGGGCTGTGTTGGACACCAAATAATATCAGCTTTTTATATAGTAGCTATTACAGTTACTATATCTACAAAAGTATGGTTCTATTCTAATAATTACTGCTTTAATCAACACTTGAGGTAGTATCCCTTCATATTTTCCAAGTTATAATTATTTTTTCTTTCATTTTGAAACAAAATAATATATTTTCTCCTCCTACAGTGAGGTCTGCTAAAAAAAAAAAAAAAAAACAAAAACAAAAACTTAAAGCATTCTGAAGTTACCATACCCTTTGTTATACTTGTTACTGAGAATTCCATAAATCCTGTGTTTGGTTCTCTTTCACTTTAAATTTATTTGGTGTGATATACACAGTCCTAAACATTCAATGGATATAAAACCCAGGGACATATACAAAAATGTATTAAAACATACACCATAATCTTCCCTTGCACAAATGTGGTGATTACACATTCAACTACAGGATTTGAATACCTAAACCCAGAATATTTAAACCTAGAAGATTATCTATATAAATTAAAAGCATTAAATCTGGGATTTTCTAATTTACTTGCTAACATCATCCTAAAAATATGATGAAACCTTATTCATCCACTTGTCCATCCTAGGTTTATACATGTGAATTGAGCACATTTCTGTTGTTTTTTAAATCACCACACATCTAGGAACTTATCCTAAGGAGATAAAAATGGATTTCTGTATATATTTATCTTCAGGATATTTGGCAAAATATATTTATAAATATATTATTTTAAAAGCAAAAAAAAAAAACCCAAAACACTAAATATCCAAGAAAAATGGTTAACTACTATATGCCATTATGAAAGAATAGTATGCAGCCATTAAAAATCACACTATGGGGGGGCACCTGGGTGGCTCAGTCAGTTGAGCATCAGACTTCGGCTCAAGTCATGATCTCATGGTTCATGAGTCGAGCCCCACATCAGGCTCTGTGCTGATGGCTCGGGGCCTGAAGCCTGCTTTGGATTCTGCATTTCCCTTTCTTTGCCCCTTCCCTGCTCATGCTCTGTCTCTATCTTTCAAAAATAAATAAACGTTTTTTAAAAATTAAAAAAAAATCACACTATAGAGGCACCTGGGTGGCTCAGGTTAAGCATCTGACTCTTGATTTGGGCTCAGGTCATGATCCCAGAGTCAGGGGATCAAGCACCATATTGGGCTCTGTACTGAGTATGGAGCCTGCTTAAGATTTTCTTTCTCTCCCCCTACCCCTCTCTCCTACTCATTCTCTCTCTCTCTCAAATAAAAAAAAAATCACATAGACATGAAAAATGATCACTACATTTAAGTATAAAAAGCAGATTATATAACTATTAATAGTTTGACACCTTTTATTAAAAAATTCGTAGATTACATATTTACTATCTATGTAGATACAGTTTCTAAGCACAGAAAGAAACGTGGACAACACACGTTCCAATAGTGCTCACCTCTGAGTGGTAGAATTACATGTGATTTTTTTTTTTTTTGCTTCACTGTAGACTTGAAATTTTCTACTATATGCAATGTTGATTTTAAAATTTTTTTTTAAGTTTCTTTATTTTGAGAGACAGAGCACCAACAGGGCAGAGAGAGAAGGAGAAAGAGAAAATCACAAGCAGGCAGCATCAGTGCCGAGCCCAACATGGGGGTCAAACTCATGAACCGCAAGATTATGCCTTGAGCTAAAACCAAGAGTTGAATGTTTCACCGACTGAGCCACTGAGGTGCCCCTGCAATGTCGTTCCTTAATTAGGGGGGAGACAATATTTTCAAAGCATGGCATAAAACTAGAAATCATAAAATAATAATCTTCAAAGATGGGATTATATGGAACTTTCATTTTATACTTTTTATATTCTCTATAGTCTGATATCTTTTAAACACCTGAGTATTATTCTGATAATGAATCAACATATATACAGATTTAAAAATGGGGCGCCTGGGTGGCTCAAGTCGGTTAAGCATCTGACCTCAGCTCAGCTCATGATCTCATGGTTCCTGAGTTGGAGTCCCACACTGGGCTCTGTGCAGACAGCTCAGAGCCTGGAGTCTGCTTCGGATTCTGTGTCTCCCTTTCTCTGCCCTTTCCCCACTTGCACTCAGTCCCTCTCTCTCAAAAGTAAATAAACATTAAAATAAAATTTAAAAACAACCAATACATGTTATTTTCTATTTCAAAGAATGAGACATTTTCTAAAGCAGTAATTTAGGGGAATTTTTAGAAGAATATTTCAATTTATTTTGGTTTAAAATTAGATATTTAAGGATAAGTTGACAGATTAACTGCAACAATAAGAGAAACAAAACTCTCTTATCTTTACTAAGAAGTTTTCTAGGAAAAATAAATAGGAAAAGTTACATATGTTTATATGTATCTGAATTCCAGTTTCAGAAAGATGGTATATGAGGACAATGATTTTTTTTTTGAAATTTTTATTTAAATTCTAGTTAGTTAACTCATAGTGTAATATTGTTTTCAGGAGTAGAATTTAGTGATTCATCACTTACAGTTAACACCCAGTGCTCATCACAGATTTTTGATGTTTACAATGCTACAGTCTTGCTACAGTCAAAATCTTATATGGAATTAGTTATTTCAGTGCATTTATGATTGTATATGGATAACACTCAGATTAACTTAAAAAACTGTTCCTAAGTCCAAGAAGGAGAGCTATTTAAGAGGTCAGCAACTCTGGGGGCGCCTGGGTGGCTCAGTCAGTTAAGCATCCCACTTTAGCTCAGGTCATGACCTCACAGTTCCTGACTTCGAGCCCCATGTTGGGCTCTGTGCTGACAGCTCAGAGCCTGGAGCCTGCTTCGGGATTCTGTGTCTCCCTCTCTCTCTACCCCTCCCCTGCTCATGCTGGCTCGCTCACACACACCCTCTCTCTCTCAAAAATAAATAAACTTTAAAAAAAAAAGGCCAGCAAGTCTGATTTACTATGCACAGTCTGCATGGAGCTGTGCCACCTACTCAAGCACTAGCATCATCCTTCAGTATCACAGTGGGCTGATGACATGCTTTAATTGCTGAGCTACAGCTAATTATAAGGCAAATGAAACACTAAGAAAGAATTCACCCCAACCAATTAACTAACAGAGTGGACATTAATTGTCTTAGCATATGCTAATTCAAACTTTATCACCCATAAAGGCATTCATACAACCATGACCCTTTGTTGTTACATTCTTTTCCATGATTTATAACAGTAGGAATGACCCTCATGCAGAGCATCCTTCTTGGCATTCAGCTTTTTCCAGATGGGCATGAATTTCGGTGCTTCACCATAGGCTTTAAGCAGCATTATTTAAATAATGTAAATTACTGCATGGTTATAAGTTGATAATAGCATAATTCCATTAGAAAGCATAAAAGTAGTATGATAACTTGGATTCATGATGCTTATATAATAACTTATTAAGTGCAATTAACCTGTGTCACCAGATGGCTAGATTAATTAACACATCTAATCAGCAATGCTCCTAAAAGTAAGGTTGTAATAAGAATGATTATAGTTCTTGAAATTCTTATTTTTTCTACTCTACCATTAAATTGTTGAAACGCCAAGTTGTACCTTCTCAACATTAAGGAGGTACAAACTATGCTTAGATTCTATATCAGTGTTGTATAAAACCATTACATAAACATACTGCAACTAAAAGTTCTTCCCTCTGTTGCTCCACTCCTTCTAGCTAAAGTGGAACACTTCTTCCTAGAAAAGACCTGGGGATCAGATTTGCTCTCTCTTGAGCCAAAAGCTTAATGTCTCTCTGAGCCAATTTTTCTCATCAATAAATTGAAGCATTTGGACCCTAAGGGTCATTTTCAATTCTAAGACAAATGATAAATCTCAAATGACAAATCCAGCATACAGTTTAAGTTATAAACTACAAACTTTGCAACTCATATCCCAAAGGATTCATCTCACTAATAAAGAGCTCCCCAGAACTTCTGCCATGGAGCAAAGTAAAAATTGTCACCATGATGAGTTCAATGGGCATTACAAAGTATATTCAAAAATTTTAAAAAAATTATAAACCTTTAAACGATGGGTTCTTATATCCTTAAGAAACATGAAGGATGATAGTCAGTATAATTTTTTGAATAGAATATATTTGAATAGATTTGCAATGTGTTTTACAGTAATTATTTTCATCTTTATTTTTCATGAAAATCCTCATGAAGGGGTAAGAATTATTTTCACTGGGGTGCCTGGGTGGCTCAGTTGGTTAAGTGTCTGACTCTTGGTTTGGGCTCAGGTCATGATCTCATGGTTCATGAGATGGACCCCATGTCCAGCTCTGCACTGAAGGCGCAGAGCCTGCTTGGGATTCTCTCACCCCACCCTTCCCCTGCTCCTGTGCTTGCTCTCTCTCTCTCTCTCTCAAAATAAATTAAAAAAAAGAACTATTTTCACCATATGAGCATACCACTGGTATCACCTTCACCAAGAAATAATTTTTAAGTGTTTTCTTGGAATTAAACTAGAAAGAATGAAATAACTGTACTTAAAATTATTAAATTCATTCAATAACCCAATTGTGATACCATCTCATAGTTCTGCTGCAATGCTAATTAACTTGAAATCATTCTATGAAATTATACATCTGTACCAAAAGAGCACAAGTACAAAAAGAGCATTATTCACCACAGAATCACTACTTACCAACAAACAGACATGTCAGTTACATATAGCTCACTACGTCAGAAGAAGCCAAATTTCCAAATTTTACAGGGACTCTAACTAGAACACCATTATTTATTTATTATCTAGTGCTGGTTTCCTTAACTTTACCTGATGGCATTACAGAGATCTAGGAGGTTTAATCTCTCAAAGCCTTATTACAACAAAAGCCTATTACTCTACTTCATTATTTGAAGTCAGCAGGGTATCTAATGACTTTTCTTTTCCATGTACCTATCAGGGATGGCTATTCACAAGGTGCAAACTGCATTATCTTCTGCCAGACTAGCTCATGGTGTGGGTGGGGCAGGAGCCCAGAAATAGTTTTTGCGTGGTTTAACTCTTCCTACTGTCAAAGCTCTCTCCATGAGGCAAAAAAGACCAGCCATCCAAACTAGATACTAGATTAACTGTATATAAGACATCATGCTAACAATACTCACTATTCCGTTAGAGGACAAATGCATAAAACATCCAGCTTAAAGTAACTAATGTGATTTTTCCCCTTAATTTCAGAAGGATTAAGGTAAAAAATCCAATCCAGTGATCTAACAAAAATTTTAAACGTATTTTTTCCATAGTGCATGAAACAGTACTTTGCAAAAATTTTAATGCCCTAAGAGAAAGACATCTACATAAAATAGAAGGAAAAGTCTGAGGTTAGTTCCTGACTGATTCCTAGAAACAGACAAAAAGATGTGTTTTATTTGCTTAACAAACATTTGTCTAGAGCCTATTACAAGCCAGATACTACGGTACATATTTTACAATATTTTACAATCCTCATAACTATTGTGTGAAGTAAGTACTATTGTCCCCCTTTTACAGAGGATAGAACAAGCACAGAGAAGTTAACTCATTTACTCAAAGTCAAACAAGTAGTTGTGGAAGCAGGATTTATACCCCAGCAGCCTAGATCTGGAGTTTGTGCCCCTAACCACTCACATGCTGCCTTCCATGATACTCTGCCTCTCCTCTGGAGTACCAATGACATTTGGCGACTTTAGGCAGTTATTATTCAATAACTGTAGACATTCTCAGGGAGACAGAAGAATGAAAACAAAAGGCAAACAACCTATCTGTCTCCCTAAAATATGCCTGAGGTGTCTGTATCATTCATCTGAATAGAGTTCTACTTTACCATGTCCCAAGGTTCCTTTCACTGTGATAGTATATTTTTCCCCAGAAAAAGACCTGTTATATAATATACTATAATTTTCATTGTCACTTAATATCTTGTATAGCTTTCTATTTCAGAACATCCAGACCTACATCATTCATTTAAAATGCTACACAGCAGTAGACTGTGTAGAGGCCTAGCAATATGGCTAAATAGCCTATTGATTTCTCCCAGTGTTTATTACTGAATTTCTTCTGCTTTTTTCCCCAGATCTCATTCCAGTAACCTGCTAATTTCACATCCCTTTTCAGTCCTGTTCTTCAACAACTGAAGGCCAGCCTCGGTGCTCCCAAGTGGGTGCCAGCACAGCCTTCCTGGACTTCTGAGAATCATTAGCCTGTGATTTTTAGTTACTATGCTCTCCCTTTCTTTGTCTCAAGCTCACTTCTGCAATAGCCTATTATGTGCCTTAGTGCCTGAGCACCTCTTTGGACTCTGGACTTGATGTGATACATTTCATTGCCTTCATCCATCCCGTAAGCCTGACCAGTTACAGTGGCTGCATCTCTTTCCCAATTCTGGCCCCCGCCCACCTATCTTGCTTTGCTAGAAGGAATTAGCTCTGTCTGCCCAGGGCCCAAGAAGTGCAAAATCAGGGCACCTGGATGGCTCAGTCGGTGGAGCATCCGACTTCAGCTCATGGTTGGTGAGTTAGAGCTCTGCCTCTGGCTCTGTTCTAACAGCTCAGAGCCTGGAGCCTGCTTCAGATTCTGTCTCCTTCTCTGTCTGCCCCTCTCCTGCTCTCTCTCTCTCTCTCACTCTCTCTCAAAAATAAACATTAAAAAAAATTTTTAAAAAGAAGTGCAAAATCAAACTCAATCAATAGGTAGTAATTAAACTTCTGCCTCCAAAGCCCAGAAGACATTGTCAATGGGATTTCACAGTAGATCTCTGCCACTAAGTAAGGATGCAATTTTATGTTTAGTTTTAAAACTTGAACCAATAGAATTCTTAGAAAAATAGTAAAGAGTGAATAAAGGCAAAAATAAGAGTTACTCTAAGGGGAAAATGGCAGTAAGTGCAAAGATACTCTAGAGAAGATCTGGCATTTCTGAAATCAAAACATCTATTACTGAGTAGATTATGACTAATCTTTGTTTCTAGGTGAACTGAAGAGAAACACTAAATGAACAATGATGTAGGTTATTTTCAAATCTAACCTGCTCTCTTAGTTTTTTTCCATCAGGCTAAAATTTTTATATAAGCCATTCAGAAGATATAATATTATAGAATAACAGCAACTGAGGAGAATAGGGTAGAGGGTGAGGCCTGAGGATGACTTCAGTTAAAAGGTCTTACTGTGAAGTGTTGCTTTCACTCACTGATCTACACTATATTTAAGAACGCACTGGGGCGCCTGGGTGGCTCAGTCAGTTGAGGATCTGGCTCTTGATTTCAGTTCAGGTCATGATCCCAGGGTCATGGGATCAAGCCCAGAGTTGGGCTCTGTGCTGAGCATGGAGCCTGCTTAAGATTCTCTCTCTCTCTCTTTCTCTCTCTCTCTCTCTCTCTCTCTCTCTTTCTCTCGCTCTCTCTCTCTCTCCCCCCTACTTGCACTCTCTCTCTCTAAAAAAAAAAAGGGAATGCACTAATATGAATATGATTTTCTTCACCACATCCAATCTATATCATTGCCCCCAGATAATTATTCCTCTAGGAAATGTGAGGTTGAATGAAAACTATTCTGGTCATAACATTAGTACATATGCTCTCACTTTAAAAATAAGTGGCTGTTGAATAGTCGCTTAATTGCATTTATAAACTGTGGAAGAGTATTATCCTGCCAGAAAATTCTCACCCTCACTCTCACACCACTGGAGATTTCCAGTTAGGTCTAAAGGCCAGTAACAACTATAGGTCAAGAGAGTTTCTGGTTTACCTAAAGTGGAAACTGTTGCCAAGGAAAAAGCAAATGAAACTTAGTATATTTTATTAAAGAAAATCAAATGGAACATAGTTTAGTATATTTTGCTTTTAATGCTTCTTTCACAAGCTGAACATGACATCTGAAGAACAAGATATTTCATGCTCAGTGTTAACTTTTTACAGATCTGATTACCAGATCTTTATCCAACTGGTATGCTGATTGAGTTAACTCGCAGCTCTGAGCCACCTTACCTGTTTAGCCCACTGTGTTATTTGAGTATTATTACTTTCTATGCCTGCCATGATGCAGGAAAGGTTGGGAAGACCTGAATTAATCTTTATCAATTGTGCTATCTAGGCCTTACTTTGAATAGCCCATATTACCATATGACATCTTCGAAGAATGGTAATATGTCTAACCTAGAAAAGACCTCAGATTACCTCTTCCTAAATGGGGCTCTTCCAAATGTAAGTTTGATGAGATATTAAGAGATGTTAGTTTAATTGGGGGAGGGACAATTTGAGAAATATTGGGTTAAAGTTAAGCAGATTTTTTTTAGTACAGGATTTCTAAGAAGCTTCTACATGCTGAATACACTGTGACTCTCCAGAAAGGGAATTTAATATTTATGCTTATTTAAGCGTACATAGAGTTCTTGGAATACTTTTTTTTCCAATCGTGGTAAAATATATGTAACAAAAATTTATCATCTTAACCATTTTTAAGTATATAATCCATTAGCTTTAAGTATGTTCACACAGTTATGCAACAAATCTCCAGAACTTTTCATCTTACGAAACTGAAACTCTAAAGCTACAATAAGCCACAACTCCCCACTTCCCTCTCTTCCCAGCCCCTGGAAACCACCCTTAAAATATCTTTAGAAAGTAATAATCCACAAAACATAATTTGGAAAATGCTAATTTATCTCTTATGATTCACCCCCTCATTTTATTGATGAGAAAATGGGCCTATCCAATGTCACAAGTTAATAGTGAGTCAGAGCTAGAACTGACTTCTAGACTTTCAGTCTGACCTCTCTTCACAACACTGCAAATAGACAGGTGAAATAAGTTAATAATTATCCAAATTCTACCACCACATGTTCTGAAAATACTTGGTATCTACCAGGTTCATTTCAACTAAAGGACTAAGTATTAAGTAAAAATTTTTCCAAATCACATTAAGTCCACAATTTTCCAAACTGGGGTGCATGAAACATCAGGAAGCCCCAATTTAAACATGCCATACCATCCCAGAACATCAATTCCATTTGATGATTAAATGACAAATATTTTGATACTAAAATAATCTGGATATACTAAAAGGCAGGATGCAAAATTAACCTAGAAAGACTTCAAGGGGATTCTGTTCCAGCAGTGGGCTGCTTTGGCCTGTGGCCCCACCTGCCTAGGGCATCTGTTCCCATATGTGTCTCTGGGGTATCTGACAAAGAAAATGAGAAACACTTCACGGAGAGGAAGAATCTAAAATCTATAGCAGGACAATAGCTCAGGAAGGGCGTCCTGAAAACCCAGAGCCAAACTCTCCCTCATACACCTAGAGGGTTCATGTCAATTCTGATGCTGTTATAAGACATGCCTCAGTCAGCATCTAGACTCCAGAGAAAGAACAAGTTGGGGAGTCTTACAATAATAATGAGTCAAAAGAATACAAAAAGAAGTGGTATTGTCTATTGCTAGACCTCAGGTTTAGGATAAAATGGGCAAGCTGGTAGTGGAAGAGAAGGGTTTAATTATACACGACTTTTTACTTGGAAGGTCCACTGTAGGATGATATTTAAATTCCAGTAGGTATTTCTTTCTGTGTTTCTAAATCCACAGAACTTTAGGGGCAACCTGTCTGGCTCAGTTGGAGGAGCATGCAACTCTGGATCACGGAGTTATGGGTTCGAGCCCCACATTGGGTGTAGAGATTACTTAAAAATAAAATATTTCAAAATAAATAAATAAATCCACAAAACTTTACATAGCTACACTGCCAATTCATTATTGCAGTGTATTTATTAAGATTCAATTGTATCTAATCACACTTCACAAAAGTGAAAACGAAAATTTTTTTCCTTTTTTTCTGAAAAGTACCCAAAGAGAGAAGTTAAAAGCTTTTAAAAATAATTCTGCAGAGACTAGAAGAGTAGCTATTTTCTTTTAGATCTTGAGGATATTAGCTTTCATCCCTATGCTGCTGTCACCATTCTACACTTCAGAAATAGCTGGCAGATTCTCCAATATAAAATATACAGTGAAAACTTCCTTGCCTTTATTTTAGCTGTGCCTAAGCAGCTGGCTTGAGGCAGCTGGCAACCAGAGAACAAAATGTAGCACGGCAAAGCCAAGCACCTCCTTGATTAATATCACGTGCCAGGGCAAGGTCGGCGTCAGCTCCACTTGGCATTTCCTTTTAACCTGTCTCAAAAGATCCGTTCTCAGAATATCTCCATCAGTATGTTAATCCTGGCACTGGGTTCTGGGTATTCATTCTTCCCTCAGCTGCTCTCTGCTTTGCATCCTCTAAAATCTACCCCATGCCAAAGTGAAAGGCAAAATGGTACATTAGTCAAAGACACAGAGAATGAGTGCCACATAAGGTGAGAGGCATGTGCCATGAATATTAATGCAACCCAAGCAATTATAATTATGACAATGGGAGCTGGCACAGTTTAGTTACTCACCGCACAGAAAAGGCTACACTTAACCTTGGTGAAGGTTAGGAAGCTCTGCTGGAGTCACTCACAGGAGGCCTTCAGTTTTCTAACTGACTCATAACTCTGGGTTCCCAACTCCCCAGCACAGCCAATTATGTTCAGGAGCACTGCTAAATTCTCAGAATAAATTTGGATTTGCACTAATTGAAGATAACGTGACATGATGTAGATGGGTGGTAGTAAAGCAGAAAAAACATAGGATGAAACAGTTTATAAGAAAGTTAAAATGATTCTTAGCAATGAAGTTGGTCCGTTTATAAACAACCTATCCTAGGACTGTTGCATTAAGTGGAATAAATTAATATTAGTAATAAAAACAATTTTGTACTGAATCAGAGCCACCACCTGCTGTGAGGCATAGAAAGAAAATGGATTTTTATAAAAGGAAAGAATAGTAAAAAAAAAAAATAAATAAAGAAGAAAAGAAAAGGAAGAAAGAAAAGATATTCGTTATGCTTTAAATGTGCATTTATGGTGGGAACAGTAATTTACTTAAATGAGACCAGTGTCCTAAACTGTGAACCCTACAATAATATATGATTTTGCCTTTCACTCTTTATAGCATAAATGAGATTTCCAAACAGGCCTAAACTACCAGACTTGCTAAATCTTCCCATATAGATCTAAAAACAAAATAAAGATACTAATTTGGAAGCATGAAATAGAAAATTAAGCAGCTTTACCAGCTTCAAAAAAATACTCCATACACTGTACCCCAGCTCAGCCAACAGCGTGTCAATAAATATGTTGGATCCAGAATGAAATGTCACTGTGTAGAATCTAAGGGAATTTAAGAGAATTTATCGGAAGCCTCCTTGCTAATACAGTTGAGGAAAGGCACTAGAAAGGTAATACATGAATTATCAGTTATGGGTCTGACAAGTTTCTCTTTGACCAAACTTTAATCGGCTCCTCTTAATCATCTTCCCAACTAGGCCTGGATTTTTGGACTTGCATGTCTCTCTTTCCATTGCCCAATTTTAGCAAGAATCCTGTTAAGTAGGTTTAGCCAGAATCCTCCTCCCCCACCCTTGATACCTGATCATCCTCAATATGTGACCGAATTCCTCATCCTCCTCCATCCCCCAGGTAGTATCATCCTGGGCTGCCTTCAACAAGAATTCTCTTAGGTCAGGTCAGCAAAGATAACCTACCCTCTGAGTAAGTTTCCATCTACCAATTCCCTCCTACCACCACCCTGCTCCTTAGCTATAAATCCCCACTTTCTCTGTTGCACTCAGAATTGAGCTCAGTTCTGGGTGCCTGGGTGCTTCAGTCAGTTAGGCATCCGACTCTTGATTTCAGCTCAGGTCATCATATCACAGTTTGTGGGATGGAACCCCAAGTCAGGCTCTGCACTGAGACTGGAGACTGCTTAGGATTCTCTCTCTCTCTCTCTCTCTCTTTCTCTCTCTCTCTCCCCTCCTTCTGTGCACTCTCTCTCTCCCTCTCTTAAAATAAATAAATAAACATTAAAGAAAAAAAAAAGAATTGAGCTCAGTTCTATACTGAGGTCTCTTTCCCTTATAACAATAGTCCTGAAAAAAGTTTGTTTTTACTCCTTAAACTACTATAAAGCTCTAGTTGTCTTTGACAGGTCTTAGTCACTGTGCCACTCTAGAAAATAGTGTCTCAGTTCTTCAAAATGTTAAACATAGTTACCACATGACCCAGCAATTCCACTCTAAGTATATACTCATGAGAATTGAAAACACAGATTCCCACAAAAATTTGTATACAAATGTTCACAGCAGTATTATTCATAAAGCCAAAAAGTAGCCACAACTCAAATCCCCATCAAATCATGCATGGTTAAGTAATAAGCAGTATACCCATATAAAGAATCATATTCAGCAATAAAAAAGAATGGAGCACAGACACATGACACAACATGGGTGGACCTTGAAAACATTATGCTAAATGAAAAAAGCCAGTCACAAAAGGCCATATGTTGTATGATTCTATTTACATGAAATTTCCAGAATAAGAAAATCCATTGAGACAGAAAGTAGATTAGTGGTTTCCAGGGAATGGGGAAGGGGGAAATGAGAAGTGACTGTTAATGGGTACAGGGTTTCTTTTAGGAGTGAGGCAAATATTCTAAAATTAGATAGTGGTGATGGTTGCACAACTCTGGAAATACTAAAACCACTGAATTGCATACTTTAAAAGAGTAGATTTTATGCATGCTAACTACATTTCAATAATGTTCTTATGAAAACAAGTCCTTACCAGGTGTTCATTTGTTCAATTGCTGAGGGCCTACTCTAATCCAGTCACTGGGAATATAACACACAGACATGCTTCTTGCCCTCCTAGAACTTACAGCCATGTGGAGGAAGTCTGGATTTAAATCCTGGCCCACTACTTACTATAATCTGGGAAAGTATCTTACTTCCCTCATCTACAAACAGGGCTAAAGGTAGTACTCAGGTGATTGGCGCATTGCAAGGGCTCTCTAAATGTTACCTATTAAGTGAATATAAAGGCTGATTATACATGCCAAGAGAGAGAAGAATATGAATAAAATAGGAGGCCTTAGATCAGGAGGTTAGAAAAGGTATGACACTTGGGCTAAACACTGAAGGATCAATCAGCTGAAAGTAGTCAGAAAGAACCTGCAGACAAAAGTGCGAAGTGCAAGGTCTTAAGGCAAGGAAAAGCTTGAGGCATTCCAGGAACCGTGTATGGTTAGAGAACACTAAACAAGTGAAGAACAGATATGCAGGAGCCAGAATGTGCTGGTCTTGTAGACCAAAATAAGTATTTTGGATTTTAAGTACAATGGAAAATCACTGAAGGCTTTTCAGCAGAAGGATGACATGGTCCAAATTACATTTCAGAAAGATCCCTGGCTGCTGTGAGGGGGCATGCAGTCAAAAGGCTACTACTGCATTCCAGGGGAAAAATAATGGTGACTGGGAATACACTGTGGTAGAGATCCCAGTAATTTTGACTGCGCTGAGCCACACAGAAAAGAAAACAAGGATTTTCAGCAGAATTCCTTCTTTTCCATTCTACATACGCAGCCTGCACTGGAAAGAACACAAAAAGGAAGAGTGAACACAGTATAGAAGTGTAGCCAACCAACTAGAATGAAAAGGCTCTCAAATTCCTAGTTCCATTCCCAACCAGTTATGGAATCTTGGCAAATACTACCCCTTGAACTTCAGTACCTTATTAGTATGATTAGAAGACGAGCTCTACCTCACAAAGTTACTCTAAGACTTAACCAACAATACATGTGAGAATGCCTCCGGGGTATCAATCAGGAAGTATGCTCTATAGGTGCTAGTCAATTTAAGAGACAGACCCAAAACAAAAACAAAATACACATTATGATTATTCATTTGTTCTTCTTGAAGGTCCAGTTTTGTTTTGTTTTGTTTTGTTTTGTTTTATTTTGCTCTGCTTTCATGAACATGTGTTAAGCTTCTTCAATATACTCTAGCCTGTAGAGAACACAGGATGGATCCATCTACTTCTGTTCCGTGACACTTGCTTGCTAGGAAACCCTTAGAGTTGTTGCAGATAAAAGTCCTCTCCCATAAATGCATTTCTAGGGAGCGAATGTTACTTAAAGAAGTCTTTTCCCTAAAGAAGCCTGGGCCAAGGAATATACTGACCTAGAAACAGGTGGTGAACATTTTGCTATAAAACAGGTTTATGATGCAACCAATATAAGGACTGATTTTAGGAGATAGCCTGGCAAAGTTGATGATAAGATTATCCTGTTTATATGCTTAAACTTCTACTGAAATTAATAAATTATACCCAAGTTATACCTGAAAAACATAGCATTTTGGTCTTGCCACTGGTGAAGACACTTCTGTACATAATAGAGCCACCACCTTTTGTGAAATATATTTGCATTAAGGGTACACTTGGGACTTTTCTCAAGTTAATTAAATAGCTGTGAAAAAAAGCAAATTCTTCCGAGACCTTTCTGCAAGCCCCTGACAAAAGCCTATAGAAAAGTAGTTTTTTAATTACCTTGATATTTCATTAATGTTTTTGCTGACTTTTTATGGTAATTATATCACATTTCTTCTAAAAAATGTTCTAAGAAAGTGTTAACTAGGAAAAGCAAAGGGATATGTGTTTACCAGTATGTTGAGCCAGATAATGAAAAAGAAAAAAGAAAAAAAAAAAACCTTTGCATGTACACTGTCCCATAAACTTGTATCTTCAATAGAACAAGATAAATTTTATTTTACAGTTTAGTAAAATACTATATTAAAAAGCCAAGGTAGGGACGCCTGCGTGGCTCAGTCTGTTGCGTCTGACTTCAGCTCAGATCATGATCTCACAGTTTGTGGGTTTGGGCCCCGCATCAGGCTCTGTGCTGACAGCTCAGAACCTGGAGCCTGCTTCCGATTCTGTGTCTCCTTCTCAATCTGTCCCTCCCCCGGTTCATGCTATCTCTCTCTCTCAAAAATGAATAAACAGTAACAAGGTAAAGTAGCAAAACAAAAACCATCTTTAAATAAATGCCATATTATGTTGTCATAGCCACATTAATTATTAAGTAAATATGAGGAAATCTATTTCCCTGAATAGGGATTTAATGTTCTGCAAATTCGTATACTTCAAATCTTATGTACAGTGATATAACCTGTTATAAATAATACCTATTGGAAATTTCTATAAAGGGCACACACAGGCATAAAATTATGTCTCACGGGTGAAGGAGATACGAAAGGATAACAGTTTTACAAGTATTTTCTGAGAGTGTGTTTAGTAAACTATGCCTCTGTAGAAAAAGAAACCATGAAAGCAGATGTAATTATTTTATACAAATGTAAAAATAAATATCTTCCTCTACTGCCTCTCAACTGAATGAAACACAATGAATGGAAACATAAGCGTTATCATTCTGAAACCTTTGTATCTTTGTCCTAGGCGAGAAGAAAAGAAAAAATTAAAGAAAGGAAAAGAAAAGAAAAGAAAAGAAAAGATAAGAAATTGGAGCTGCATTTTATCATTTATATAAAATCATCACTCACATTATAAAAAGAACCTTCTAACCCATATTTTCTTTCTTTTTTTTAATTTTTTGTCTTTATTTTATTTTGAGAGACAGAGACTGAGAGTGATCAGGGGAGGGGCAGAGAGAGAGGGAGACACAGAATCTGAAGCAGGCTCCAGGCTCTGAGCTGTCAGCACAGAGCCTGACGTGGGGCTCAAACCCACGGACTGTGAGATCATGACCTGAGCCGAAGTTGGATGCTTAACCTACTGAGCCACCCAGGTGCCCCACCACATTTTCTTTCTTATTTAATTCTGCGTAGAACTTCAAGAGAGAACTGAGTGAAATTAAAAACAAAAACAAAAACAAACACTTGAGATTCTATATTCAATTATTTTTTATTTTGATGGAGATATTTTTCCATTTACAAGACAATGCCCCTATCATAGTATGCTAAAAAAAATCAGTACTTTAAAATATCATTAGATATAGGTTCATTAGAGAGTCTTAGCAAAGTCAAAGCCAAGGAATTTCTTAAATTTTCTTTTCTTCCTCTTGAAAAATGTTAAAAACTAAAAGAAAGTTCCTAGCCTTTTTGTGCTCCAATCTATCTGACTGTCTATGTGGGAAATTAAGGCACCAAGATCTCTAACTGAAGCAACTGAACTAAGCCATTACTTTGGCACAGAAAAAACAAACTAGATTGGTTACAGGGAGTGCTGGCTAAACTAAGAATATGCCATTTCTTCCTTTGTCTCTTGTCCTGACGCCTATTCAATGTTTGATATACAGAGTACATAAATATTTACTTTTTCTCTACAAAGAATCTGAACTAAATTTACCTATGATAAACTAGAATAATTATATCTTTTGAGGAGATCTCAAAAATTTATCATGTCCTAGAAAATTTAGCATATATAAAATATGTTAACGTTCTAGAAAAGGAAAAGAGAATAACTAAACATATAAACTGAACTGCTACTGTTGCTTAGCATTCTAATAGAAGGCTAACTCATTGAAATAAATCCCATAGATTACTATGAGAGTGTCACTGAATTTCATATCACAATGAACAAAAGATTTACAAGCTACAAGCTTCAATGAACCAATACTGATTCTTATCTCCATGGCAGCACATGTATAATTAGAATGAGCTCCCTGGTTGAAGGCTAAACAAGAATAAGATAGGGTCATTATTGTCAAGATTACTTACCATCTGCTACGGACTGAACTGTGCCTCCCTGAAATTCGTATGTTGAAGCCCTTACCCTCAATGTGAAAGTATTTAAAGATGGGGTTTTGGGGGTAATTAGGTTTAGATGAGGTCCTAAGAATGGAGCCTTCATGATGGGATTAGTGCCCTTAGAAGAAAAGACATCGGGCAGCTTTTTTTCTCTCTCTCTCCCACCCTCCCTCTCTCTCTGCCATGTGAAGAGACAGCAAGAAGGCAGTTGTCTGAAAACCAGGAAGTGAGCCCTCACCATGGAAGTGAATGGCCCAGTACTTTGAGCCTGGAATTCCCGAACTCCATACTGTGAGAAAAAATTTCTGCAGTTTAGGCCACTCTGTTTATGGTATTTTGTCATGGCAGCCTGAGATGACTAATACTCCAACAAATCACTGACAAGGCACCCTTTTGAATAGAAAATAAATTTAGGAATACAGTCTGAAAATATGCCTAAATTCCTTTTTTAAATGTTTACTTATTTATTTTGAGAGAGAGCATGCATGCATGCACAAGCAGGGGAGGAGCAAAGAGAGGGAGCGAGAGAATCCCAAGCAGGCTCCACACTGTCAGCACAGAGCCCTACGTGGGGCTCGATCCCATCATGACCTCAGCTGAAATCAAGAGTCAGTCGCTTAAATGAGCCACACAGGCACCCTGAAGTGTGCCTACATTCTTAAGCTTTATCCTGAATATCAATTTTCCAAAAGACAACTAGTGTGAATACTATTTATTTTCTTTTTTGGAATAGCAATGGCTACATGTTTCCTTTTAACATCAGCATCACCTTTCAGTACCATTTATACATAATCCTCCATCTTTTCCATGCCTATGGATCCAGTCCTGCCATTTACAGTACTACCTCAACTTATATTCTTCCTCTGTACAGAAGGAATTTACAGAAGTAATATTCAAATTAACTGACTGATATTTTCTGGAAAGTAGAGCATTTATATAAAATTTTTTCTTATCACTAAATCTGGGATTCAAATCATTTAGTAAGTTATTCTTTGGGGATCCAATTATTTTACATGAAAAATCATTTGCATCAAACTACTTGTAAAAGCATCGTAAGTTATTTCTATTCCCCTCATTTGCTCCCCTCCCCCAGCATCACACACACACACACACACACACACACACACACACACACGTTGTAGAAAGTAAAATTCAAATAAATTTCATCAATCTGGCCAGTAAAAAAGCTGGGCTAATGAGCTTGAATCTTGTGAAACCTGCCCTCCCTGTTTCCCCTGTTAGTGAAGGAGTCTTTAGAACTGAATTGCGTGACTGGGACTGTAGGAAAAAAGCCAAATTCCCTACCACCCACTCACCTCAGGGACCTGAGACTCCAGGTCTCAGAATTTCAATTCCACGATGTCTGTAATTGGCTTCACAAGGGCAGGAATTAGATTCCTTTTCCTATTTGTTTATCGGAAAGGCAATATTACTTTAAACATTATTGTAATTATTTTAAAATATCCTGTAAACTATCATTTTAATGGAATTGCTTTCACTATTACCTATTTGGCTTTCACACACACTTAGCATTCTGTCTTGAGATCATATTATGGCTTCTATTCGATATTACAACTTAGATGTATTTCTCAAGTATTTAGTCTTTATACTTTTCATTGAAATGATTTGATGAAATTTTATTATGTTGATGTCACATCATAATATACCAGTTCCTTTTCTATAAACATTGAGGTTAATTCCAATCATTTGCTATTATGGAAAACAAAAGGGTCTGATCATGATATATACATATATTTCCTTGGGATAGATTCCTAGAGATGGAATTACTAAGCCAAAGGGTTTGAGCAATTTTTCTACTTTTCCTATGGTTTGATTTTTGTTTCCAAAAAGGGCTGTGCAGATTTTACTGAAAATCTGCCAAAAGAAGATGTTCTCTTTGTGATGGGAGGAAGGACTACCTCAATAATTATAAAATATCTATGTGCTATAAACTTAAGAACTTTGATCATGAATTATGATAAGCATTTTTTATGTTCACTTTACAAACTGTATTTCCCTTTGTGTAAATTATTTGTTTTGTCCATTCATCTATAAAAAGTCTCAGTGTTTAGGGGATAAAAATGAACAATCACTTTATAGATATTCTTTTTCAGTCACATTGGTACAAATCTACCTTCCACTTTGCTACTGTCCCTATTAAAAATCTGTTACCATTGAGCATATATTTTAAATATTATTCAAATCTTTTTCTTTACTTCTTTCAAAACTAAAAAAATCCTTTCACAATTCTATTATATATTCTATTTTCTTTTGGTCTTTCTAGAACATGATTTTTTTCATTAATTTCATTAATTCATCAAGTTCACTAATTTATTTCAAATTTATACTGGTATATAGTAAAAGATGATATAACCATTTTTTTTAAAAACTGCCACTCAGCTCCCCAACACCACTGTAATCCTACCTGTTTGGAGAAAAAATATTTTATTATATGGTTTATATATTTTTGAATCTATTTCTAACCTCAAATATTGTTCCACAGATCTGTGTTTACACTTTTTAATCATTATCATTCATTGCTCTTCTTTTTGGAAAGTTTCTTGGGAAGCTCCCATGTTTATTTTTCCATTATATCATCCTTTCAAGTTCCCCCCAAAATCCCAGAATGATTTGGCTGAAATGACATTACATGCATACATTAGCTTTGAAAGGTCAGGGGTTAGATTTACAAATTAAAATGCTGCACACACATAGAAAAAAATGTTTTGGCTTTCTAATACTTGTTTTTAGTTTCTCTTAGGGTGAAGAAGCTTCATGTTCATTTTTGAGACTTCTGTTGTATATAACAAGTTCTCTATAACTCTATTTTCATGCCCTGCCTTTACTTACTTCAGAACATACTTGAAGGCCCACCATCTCTTCTGGCTACAAAACCCCTGGAAAGAGAAAAGGTTTTCCACTCAGCTGGAATCATGAAAGAGGTAGAGGGAAATTGTCTCCAGAACTGTAATTAGAAACCTTTCCTTTATTACACTGGTGTTGTAGTCATACGCTACCCGATAGTCTGCTTGCCTTGTTTGCATTTCTTGCTTCAACTGATTCCATTGCCTCCAGACTCATTTTGACCTCCATTACCCATATGTTCTTCTTTAACTAGCCAGCATCTAGCCCTACCTATGGTCTGTCTCCACTGGCCCCGTCCTACCCTGTCCAGGTTGCTTGCCTCCCCCAGACCTTCACACCAAATGATCCCATTGCGCATGCATCAACTGGTTACACAGGTCAAATGGATGTGAAATATCAAAATTAAATTTTAATACTTAATCAAACAAATGCTGAAAATTGATGGAAGCTTAAGGCCCATAGTCAGAAATAAATTCAAATATAACTAACAATTAGTTTTGATTCAATATCAAGAGTACAATCCACAGTACTTCTGACCAGAGCACTACCTCCATGAAATGAAGAATATGAGGGATGACATAATTCTCAATTCCATAATAAATCTAGATTCATATGTCTAAAATTAGCAGGAAATTTCACATATGAACCAGAAATACTACACACATATACATACACACACACGAAACTTTACCATGTTTTGTGTTCATTCTAGCACACGTTAGGCAAAAACCATTATTTGACTTAAGCACTTTTTCTTTTCCATTTAAATAATAATCTATTCAAGAGCAGGAATTGTATGTGATATTTCTTTGATGCCATCAACAGCAGTTGCGTAAATATGGCCAATCAACGGACTTAGAAACTGGGTTAAAATTTTTCTGTATTGTAATTTCTCATAAAATACAGGTTAGATATGAAAAATTTATAATTCTTATGCATTTTTTGATACTTAGCTTCCTCTTAAGAATTTCGATATTCAATTTTGCCACAATGAATCAAGAAATCAAAGCAAATTTAGCCTTAAAGTAATAAGAACAATGTGTCTTCATGAAAAAGAGGTTAACAACCAACAGAAAAGATGTATAACCAACTGGTATTAAATAAAACATATTTTAGGTTTTCCACATTAACTGCTTCTTATACAAATTGATTTCATTAATTTTTAAAGACAGATAAAGCTAAAGAAAACTGAATGGCGTATGTTTTTCCGGGAAATAAAAGCAAAAAATACATCATGCAAACTTCATGAGAAATAACTGCTCTTCTACAAAAACAAAATGTGTTACTGATTTCCTTGTCTTATTTAGATAGATAACCTGACTGGCTAAAGAATAATCTATTCTCAAAAAGCAAAAGCAGATGTGTTTCCAACCACTCACTCACGCAAATTAGTCAACATTCCTGATATTCTTGATACCCACTTGCAAATGTAACATTAAAAATAAAATAAAATAAAATAATTATGGAAAATGAGCTTGCTTTCCAATGAAAGCTTATAGAAATCCTGGGATCTGTTATCCTAAATCAGCGTAGTCGAGGCACTGCCTCAAACCAACTGGGATTCTGCAAAGCATCCCACTTTGACAGGATTACTATAGCTGCCAGAGTCTACAGATGGTAATAGTGCTTGAAAAAGAATCTGAAGGGATCTTGATTTTTAACCCTCTTACTTTATATTCATAGCACAAATTGTTGGTCCCACAAGTTAAAGTGACAGGCCCATGTTCACATACTACATAGTGACAAAACTCAGGTGTCTTGACTCTTTCTACTACATCATTGTCTTTTTTCAAAGCTTTCTGTTAAGAGGAAAAAATAAATCTGAATAAAAAAGTCCCTTGTACTATATTCAATTCATGATTTAGTACAGGTCTGAAATAACATCATAACTAGTTGATGTAAGAGATCTTCAACGGGGCTATTATTTGCTGTTTAGGCATGTGAAGCCATCTAATCAAGAACAGACATGTTAGTACATAACTCAATCAAACAGTCTGTTAGGAGAAGCCCTAACTCAAAACATGTAAACAAACATCTCACAATTCCTTAAGGCTTAGTTTTTAACTTTAAAAAATTCACATCAAATCAACACTATGGGAAAAACATCAATTATATCCAAAACATAATGTTGAGTTCTATATGAAAAACAGGTAAGTAAGAAACAAACAGAAACACTCCTTAGCCTAACAAATTTGAAATTCTAGTTTTAATTTTGTCCTGGCCCATTTATTATTCATACACAGGGCATAAGAAAGACATATTAAGAATAAATGTACATATATCAAATCATTATCTTGTATACTCAAATAGAACACAATGTTATATGTCAGTTATACATCAATTTTTAAAAAGAATGAATGAATACATGACAAGATAAATTAGTACAATATAGCACTAAGCATATTTATGGAAACTTTTAAACTGGGCACAATTTAAAATCATTATATCTTAAATAGTCTATCTTTCAAATCATTAGAGAAAATAAAAGGAATCAATGAAAACTAAATCTAGTTGATGATCCACAAGCCAAGATAAGCATCCCCTCTATTTATTTCATCCCAGATACTGACACAATGTTGAAATGGACAAGACTGAAGTTAGGACCCTGCCACATACCATCAGAATCCTCCCCCACAGTGACTGTGATATAAAAGAATCCTTTATATAAACAAAGCTCTTTCCAATTTACACTTTTTTCTATTTTATCTCACTTAATCTCATGTAACTCACAACTCTGAGCAAGAAACGTACTCTTCAGTAATGCACTGAAACCCTTTTTTTCACTTGACACAAATCAACATTCTCATCTCACCTCGCTCATTAAGCTGGAACAAAAAGTCCAACTGCCAATTTGAAAAGAAGGAGGAGTACCAGAAAGGTGGTGACCTGGCATTGACTGAAATATGAACATCAACAGGATCTAATATTTTATCAGGTAAATAAATTCCCACTACCCCACTGAGCAAACTAGGACTTAGGTAGTTAGGCATAGCACAGGGGTTGGAGTATGGATTGCTTAATCACAATGATATGAGTGCAAAGCCCAGATCCACCAACAGCAAGCTGTGTGATCTGGGATTCCCCATTCAATTTCACTGTACCTCAGTTTTTTCACATACAGATTAGGGAATAATAATAGTACCTACATCACGCAGAGGGTTAAATCAATCAAATCTACTCCTTAGTGTAGTGAATTACTTTTTTTAGTAATTGAGGAATTACTAGGTAAATGCGAACCACTATGTTTTTTTTAAGTTTATTTATTTATTTTGAGAGAGAGAGCATGAACAGGGGAGGGGCAAAGAGAGAGGGAGAAAGAGGATGGATCCCAAGCAGGCTCCATGCTGTCAGTGCGGAGCCTGAGACGAGGCTTGATCTCAATAACCGTGAAATCATGACCTGAGCAAAAATAAATAGTCTGACGCTTAACCAACGGAGCTAACCAGACACACCATGAACCACTATTATATATAACTATGATTATTACTATTAAACTGTCCAAGGCCACGTGACTAATAAGAGATGAAATAAAAATATCAACTAAGAGCCAATGAATGTGTGTCTAAGAGTTCCTGTACCACATTATCCCTAAATACAATAGCTAATGTTCCTAATTCATATGCTTTTTCTTATATTTAGCCCATATGTCTTCCATCCTTGCAAAGGAATATCATGAGATGGAGGTATTGCTAAAATTCAAATTTACTTGTCTGCTGCACTTCCCTGATATGCCCAGCAGAGAATTCCATAGGAGTTACATCATCAGAAATATCGGTTGTTTTTTAAAACTAATTAATGTGCTGGGAAAATGCTCACATAGAATTTAGCAGGTGAAACTGTTCTGTTCTTCACCCATGAATATGTATTTGACAAACTAAAAATAAACCAAAGCAAACAAAAACACAACATGGCACCCTGCCTTCAAGCACAGCACATTTAGAGTATAGACCCAGTGATGAAGGAATGACCAGAGAAAGGCAAAATTCACTTATATTCTGTGTTCATGGTATACTTTTAAGAAGAGGAGAGAAGCACACCAAGAATAAATGTCACCTTCCAGGCAGACTACAAGCCCACCTTTAGCATGGGCATGCGTCCTGTCACAAGCACAGCAGAGAAGATGAGTTCCTGAACCCCAGAGGACTGTTAACAATAAACTTGCACTGCAGCATCTGAAGATACAGATTGACAATTCCAAAATTGCAGGTCAGCAGAGATGCAGCATTAGCACGCAAAGCGTCCGTTCCACAGATGATATTCTTCTGTCGTATTTTATGATTTTGATACATGTAGCTCATACCTAAAGGGTGGATGTATAGGTTTTAAAACACAAAGCATACTGAGTGATTGGTGTGCATAGGAAAGCTATGTAAGGTCAGAACTATCTAGAAAACTGTTTTGGTACATCACTCTCCAAAGCCATACATAACAATCTCTACTCTCTCCCATGTAGTTACTTCCCAGCAAGCATGAACTATGAAAGCAGCTGTCTCTTTCTTACAACCGTATCTGCAACATCTAGCTCAGTTTCTAGAACTCGATAGGTGCTCAGTGAACAGGTGTTAAGTAATGGATGGCTAGAAGGAGATAACCCACCGAGACCTGAGGGGATCCACGAAGGAGGACTGGACTGAGGACGAAGCAGTGCAAATCTGGCAGCCTACAACTGTGATAAGAGGCTTGTGTCTGTTTCAGCCAGTGCTCAAAGGCAAGACGCAGAGGCGCCAGATATAAACGGAAATACAGAGAGGTGTCAAAAGACCAGGGCAAAGATCCCAGTGAGTAATGGTGCTGAAGAACTTAGCAAAGGGAACCCACGTTTAGCCCCAGCACCTCCCAGGACACAGAGAAGCACTGCCAGAGCTGAGAGCCCAGCAGACGAAGGCTGTCACTGCTATTGTTCAGATGCCCCAACCATTCTTCCAAAGCTTCCTGGAGAAGACCCTGGCTTTACCAATTATATTGGTTTGAGTAGAAGATTGTTTCCTTTGTTAAAACACTGTGTTCCATAAAAACTGTCTGAGTTTCTTCCTTCAATTAAAATTTCCCTATGAAAAATAGCAAAAAACCTAAATGCTCAACAATAGGAAAATGATTAAATGCTCCATGCCATAAAATAGAACATAGCCATTTAAAATGTCATCTTTGAATAAAAGTTACTAAGATACAGAAAAGAGTCATAATAAAATGTTAGTGAAAAAATGGAGGATACAAAACTGCACATAGAGTGTGAAGCATCACACTGATTACACAAAAAAAAAACTGGAAAAAAATTACTTCTCAGTGTGGGACTATAAATGATTATATAACTTTCTGTACTTTCCAAACTATCTACAAGGAAGATGGTTTATTTATAACAATTTATAAAATGTTATTTATTATTAAAAGAAAAAGAATCGATGAGAATAATTACTTTCCTTAAAAAAGGAACTCTCAGTGTCAGCTGGAAGGTTACAAAGCTATACCTCCAAAAGCCTTTCTGGTGGTTATGGGAAAAAATCAGTTGAAAGCAAAACATACCAATCAACCCATTTAGTCTCCTGCAGATAGGGTTGCAGACATTAGCACAACAGGTCCTGGGAGAATGATAACCTTTATAGTGAAATTATACACCTACAAAAAGGAGAGTGACCCTGGATAAAATTTAATGATGGCCCTTTAACTGTGCCATACTAATAAATGATGGCATTTTTTTGTTTTTATTTTTAAATCTTCCCTTTCATATCTGCCCTGTGAAATATTCTGGGAAACCAGAATCACAAGGCCTTGGACACTAACGCTTTTACTTGAGAACTCTGCATAAATTATTGATGACACAGAGACTGCACTGTGTTCAAAGAGTCTGCAGCAGATGAAAGGCTTTTATTTTGGTAAAAAGCAAGAGAATGGGAATAAAAACATGTGGGTGGCTAGACTCTACTAAGGGTTGCCAACCTTCATATTTCCTTTGGCCTTTGTTGTGTGTTCTTCTCCATTTCCTTCAGATAATTTCCTTCATTGATTAACAGTGCTCCCATCCATTCAGTTCCTCAAGCTAGAAACTTGGGAGCATCCTTGATTTCTCCATCTATCTCACTCCTCTTGCCCAACTCAACAGGCTCACTAGTTCTACTCTGCAAATGCATCCTCAACATATCATCTCTCTCTCTCTCTCTCTCTCTCTCTCTCTCTCTCTCTCTACCACTCCCACTCTGATCCATGACCCTACCACCTCCCATCTTACACAACAGGTGTCAAGCTTCCACTCCCATTCCACCATCACAGCCCTACTGGCCTCTCTCCTGTACTGGGAAGACTCACGCTTTTTTCCCCCTCAGAGTTCTTGCACATGCCAAGCCTCTACCTGAAAGATTCTTTCTTCATAAGGCTGACTTTCTAGAATCCTGCACCTTAACTCTCAAGTTCTCAGGAAGGTTTTTTCTGACTACCTTATCTGTAGTCAGAGATCAATTATCCTCCACCTCGGCACCCTGTTTGATAAACATGGGTGTGTCATGTATTTGCTTGATGTCTGCCCTATCCATTAAACTATAAACTCCATGAAGGCAGGGACCATTTCCTTCTTGTTCACTGTTGTATCTTTACTAGTGAAACATAGTGTATTTTAATGAACTGGAGACTGCTTTGTTTTATCCATAACTGGCATTTCTAAATCTATATTAGAGTGGGACAGAGAAAATAAATCTCTCATTTCCAAGCCAATTTCTCAAGTCATTGTTTACTTCTTCATTTGTATCCAAAGCATGCCTTACCAGGCCAATTTCTGGAATAAAAATTTGGCATGGAGACTTATAACCATGAAACACATCCCTAGTCCCCAAACACCTGGTATTAAGCTGGCTAACCTACTCTCAGATGTCACAGACTTCACATTACATCTATTTAATCCAAATCCTTTAATTATTGCCAGCCTAGGAAGTTTTCTGACAATGCATGGAGAATATAAAGTGCCAGATACTAACTCAGTGTAAAATCAAATGTGGACATGCACATTTGCATGATTTTAAAATTTTCATAGAAGACTCTAAGCATAATTCTATCCTATGGACACCATATCACAAGGCCCACCTACACAGATTCTGGGCGAGCTTCAGTTCTTGCAATCACACACTCTACTTGGTAAAAGTTCTCTCTAACTCATCTCATAAACAACACTAAGATTACCATATGCCTGTAATTAAATTGTTCTGATGAAACACATAACTCTCAGGTTCCAACTGTTTCCCCTGTGTTAATGACCATTTCTAAATCCCCTTCATTTAAAATGGGGGGGTTGGTATTATTTTTAAAATTTTTTATCCAATTTATGTAAACTAAAAGAAAACAGTTCACCCTTTTCTATTTAAATGTTTAAAATGTTCAATTTACCACTTCAAACAAGGGGTCTATGAAGAAAAAAGATGAATATCAGAAATAATTCTGATGAACCCACAAGATACCACAAAAAAACATACTTTTTTAAAACATAACTCATGTCCTTAGTTTAGTATTTTGCTCAATCTGTTCAATGCAATTCAAATCTAAGACCATCTAGTAAAAACATTAACTCCTCCAGAAAGCTTTATTGTTTTTATATTAGCGCTGCTATATATGACAGTCCTTTTATATACATTGCATTAAATCCTCCCAGCAATACTAATAGGTAGGCACCAAAGCCATCCTCATTTCATAGATCAGGTGAAAGTTCAGAGAAATAAGTAACTTGGCAAGATTAAGCCTGAAGTAAGTGACAGAGCTGGGTATTAAGTCCATGTACTTAATAACTACCCTAAAGCAATAAATGTATGAATGAATGCCTCATCCACAGAGCATTTCTGAGGTGTCTTCTACACTTTTCTCAGATTATAACTATTGTTCTTCTGTTTTTTAATCCAAAATCCTTAGTGTTTTCATTACCCACTATAGCTCAAATCACTAGTAAGTGAGTGAAGAAACATTCGCTTAGTATATGGCATATACTAGGCCTTGTCCTAGGTATTGCTGAAGCACAGAAGAACAGAAGAAAACTCCATTCCTGGGGACTAACTAGAACACAGTGGAAAGGATAAGTGTTTGCCGCATGATGGGTGTCACTCTGGGAAGCAGCGTGCAGTGACCGACTACCTCCCCAACAGAAGTTGAAACAGGCTTCACAGAGGAAGTAACATATGAGCTGGGATTCTAAGAATAAGCATAGATTCCCCAGGCAGAAAAGGGAAGAAAAAACATTTCAGTTAGCAGAAAAACATTTGCAGTGGTGTGAAACTGTAAGCATGCGACCTATTAGGTAAAAAGCAAGACTTTAAAGAGAAGCTGGAGTTGACAGTGTCCAGAAGAGAGAAAAATGGGCTTGTCAGACAGGCTGAATGCAGACTGAAAGGGTCTTCTATGCCACACTTAGGAGATAGGGCTCATCCCACAGGTGACGGTGCGCCATCAGAGAGGCAGTGCGGCAAAACTGGCAAAGCACAGACAGAAAGACATGGATTTGAGTCTTTAAGTAGAATGCATAATATCCCCGAACCATTTCCTGAAAAAGGCAGGTAGGACATTCCTCCTGGAGCTGGTGTAAGGTGTAAATGGATGCATTCTATCTCTCCACATGAAACATCTGATACAAAGCAACTGCTGAACACATGCTGCTTCCTCTCACCACTGGGAATTACGACCTCTCTAGAACTTGGTTTACTGACAGGTAGAGATCCCAAAAGAATGCGATCAATTAAAAGCCTGAGACCCAGGGAAGGTCCATGTAATACTCTCAGCACAGAGCTTCATCTATGTTTGTGAATAAATGTATCCATTCCACAGATTTTATTGATCATCAGCCATGTGCCAGGCCTTGACATAATTGCTAGGCACACAAAATGAACCATGCACACCCCACCCCAACCCCACCCCCCCAAATCTCTGCCTTTATGGAGCTTTCAGGGGAGGAGATCAGAGGGTAGGGGAAATAGACAATACACAGTAATAAATAAATTATATAATCTATTAGGAGGTGATAAGTGCAGTGTAAGAAATTTAAACAAGGTATGGAGATGGGGAGTGCCAGCAAGAGGAGTGTTCAGGGTAGGCCTCCCTGAGAAGGTAGCATTTGCTCAAAGACTTAAAGGAAAAGAGGGAATGAGCCATGCAGATATCCAGAATGAGAGCATTCCGGAAAGAAGGAATATCACGTGCAAAAACCCTAAGGCAGCTAGCTGTGTGCCTGGTGTGTTAAAGGGATAGTGAAAAGTCCTGTGTGGCCAGCTAGAAGGAATGTAATAGAAGATAAGATCAGGGGGGTAATGGGACCAAATCTCATAAGGCTTTTACTCTGAGGGTGAGGAAACTGGGGGCGGGGGGGGGGGGGGTCGCGGCCGGAGGGTTGAGCAGGAGAAAAGTCTAACTGTCGTTTGAAAAGATTCTCTTGAGCTGATGTGTTTGGAATAGACTTGGGAAGCAAGGGTAAAAGCAAGGTCACCAGCCAGGAAACCTTTTCAGTAATCCAGGCAGAAAATGACATTAGAAATTGTGACGGTAAAGCCAAAAAGACTTTTTGACAGAGTCTATGTGAAGAGTAAGAAATAGAGCGGTCATGGATGACTTCAAGAAATTTTTGCCCTGAACAACTGAAAGGATGGGGCAGTTATGCTATGAGAAGGAAACAAATGGATGGGTAGTAGGTGGAAGAGGCCCTAGAACTCAGGAGTTTGCGTATGTACTGAGTTTGATGTATGTATGTGTCCTCCCAGTGGAGATGTTGTGTAAACTGCTGGATGAATGGGTCTGGAGTTCAGAGAAGTCTAGATGAGACTAGAGTGGTCCAGACTAAGTCTAGAGATCTAGAGATAAAATTTAAGAGATGTCTGCATCTAAATGGTATTTAGAGATAGAAGAAATAGATGGATAAACAAACATTAACTTTGGAGTCATAGAATTCTTTGATTTTTGGCTCTCACATTGTGTGACCTTAGCCAAGCTTCTTCAAAACTTCTCTGAATTCATTTCCCCCTGTGTGAAATGGGATAATAAAACCTACCTTTGGGATTAAATGAATTAAGAACACAAAGCACCTAAGTGGTGCCTGGTATATGTCAAGCTCTCAGATGGTATTGGGTTCAAACGAGTGATTTTATCCAATTTGTTTCATTAGAAAGAGAGGTTCCTCTATCCTCTCTCTTGTTCTTTCACTTTCTTCATGCCTGCTTATCCCTTCCCCTAAAATAAAAAGTTCTATCAGACACATAAATCAAAACTACAACAATCCCCGTTTCTTTATGAAGCTAAGAAAGAAGACATCTAAGAAAGAAGGAAAGGGGAAAGTGGCACTGGCACCCATCCCAGTGCTGTGCACTCTGAAAGAACAATAGATGTTGAACCTAAAGGACAAGAAGCAGGGGTGGTCCAGAGACAAGAGTATTGTAACATACTTTCTTCAGAGTTGAAGCCCTTGCTGATAAGAGCGTGGTTTTCTCTTGCCCTCTCAAAGCCTCTTTGAGAAATGTAAGCGTAATTAAGTAAAACTGGCTAGAAACTGAAGAAACACAGACTGGCATCTTCCAGGCAAAACAGGTACCAACACTCCCAAGACTGGAATCTCTGTCAATCTCTGGAAATAACATTTGCTATATCACGGGGTGTGTTGGTGCTATTCGCAAGATTTGGACTTTAAAAAAATTGCATTAATATTAAATCTGAAGAACTAAAATAATATTTGCAGAATATTCTGAGTGACTCCAATAAATAGCAAATATATGTATTATGACTGTGTATGATCACTTCCTCATCTCAGAGGTGCAGTCGGGCTCCCTTTAGAAACCACTCACGATAAATCTTCATTGACTAAAGGCAATGAAACACAGGAAACTTGCTGGCCTCCTCTGAGAGGTCCTGTTGACCTGGGAATACGAGGCAGTTATCACAGAAGTAATATATATTTAATCAAGAAAATATTTCTTGACCTAAAAATTTAATTTGTCTTAAATTTATGACTTCTTCAAATAGATAGAATTTTGTTAGGCCACAATGGAAAAAGTAAAAAGGAAAAGTCTCAAACACCGCAGCAACGCATACAATGCTTGCTTCATTAGACACTATTTTTATCAACACCAATTTCAAACAACTCTAAAACTATAAAGCATAAATAATTCATCTTTATTTCCCCCACTGGGAAGATTAAGTCAAAATAAAAAATTACTGAGACTGAATACATTTCCTCCCCCAATTTGATATAATCAGACATGAGGGAGTAGAGAGCGGTAACAGCAAGGTGTTCCAAAGATTGATTATTAATAGCATGTGTTTTGTGATGCTTTGAAGATTATTAATTCTTGTCTACTTTTTTTATGGATTACTATGATAATTCTAAAACAAAAAGGTAAATCGTTTTGTGTGTTGCAATGATGGTTCAAACATTATTTATCCCACCCTTAACACTTACATTGAAAATTTCAAGACCAAAAAAGAATTATTATTAATTATATCATTCATGAAGGAATGTATACTGAGTGGAACTACCAAGGGGCACCTGGGTGGCTCAGCTGGTTGGGCATCTAACTCTTGATTTCAGCGCAGGTCATAATCTCATGGTTCGTGGGCTCAAGTCCTGTGTCGGGCTCCATACTGACAGTGCATAGTCTGTTTGGGATTCTCTCTCCTATCCCTCTGTCCCTTCGCTGATCATGTGCTCTCTCTATCTTTCCAATTAAATAAATAAACATTTAAAAGATAAAATAAAATATATATTCAACATAAAGGTCCTATAGATTATGCCAAATCACATTTTAATATTTATTACATGAACTTTTCCCTGGAAAGAGAAAAAATTCCATTATTAGATCAAAGACTCAAAAGAAAAGAAGTATAAAAGTCCCAGGAGAAAATATGGGAGGTTTTAATAATTTTTTTAATCTTGGAGAAGGAAAGGCCTTTGTAGTCAAGATACAACAAGAGCAAAAAAAATTGTATGCGTCAATTAAAAACCAATTTTATATATATTTAACAATGTTCAACCTCATTCGTAATTAAAGAAACACAGATATTATTTTTACCCATCAGGTTGACAAAGATAATTATATAAAGTTATGATGCTTCCTTTGAACTATAATCCTCATTTTATAGGTAAGAAAACTATGTATCCTTCCTAATATCACTGAAGTGGCAGAACTGTCATTTTTTCAAGTTTGTTCATACACAGCACTGTTGAAAATGAGTGAGCAGGTATCTTCATACATTATTGTTGGTAATGTCTGATGAAAGACTCTTGGGAAAAAATGTCAAATACCCCATATCCGTGGCCCCTGAAAGTGCTACACAATTTTTCCTGTTCATAAGACAATAGCTTATCTATTGTTGAAAAATTAAGATATACCAAAGTCTTGTGCCTCTCCTAGAGCTGGGCTATATATCTCCAAAACAAAAAAACTACACACAGGACTCACATATGCTAACTACTGTGTCCTTACATCCATCAGTATCCCAAATAAGGGAAAACACACGGTTGGACGTCATACTGCCTTCCCTCCTCCCTGTTAAGAGTTGCACAGTCATACCATGCACTAAGCTGCAGGACATGGGCACTCCGACTTCTGTCCTGCTCTCACTACTGCCAAAGGAATTGCATTGGCTCTAAGACCCAGATCATCTGCACATCCAAAGCCTGGCAATCAGAAAACAATGTTTGACACTGTATTTAGTAGGGAATAAAAGGAGTGACACTCTGATCTGTGTCTCTTAGTGTCTTACACTATCCATTTTACCGTGACTAAAAATCAATGTACCATCTAGCCCAGACAGAGGCTACCAAACAGAATATGCATTGGACGAATTATTTGGAGAGTAATTTAGAAACAATCATCAAAATTTTAAACTGATGAACTTATCCACCCATACCACTTTTCGCAATTTATGCTGCAAATATATTTGTGCATATTCACAAAGACTTTTGCCAAACTGAATGCTGGTGTCCCCTCTACCAAAATTCATAGTGTTGAATCCTAACCCCAAGATTGTGGTATTTGGAGGTGGGGCCTTCAGGAAGTGATTAGTTGATGAGGGCACAACCTTCATGAATAGGACTGAAGCCCTTATATAAGAGACCTCAGGATACCTGGGTAACTCAGTCAGTTGAGCGTCTGGCTCTTGGTTTTGGCTCAGGTCATGATCTCACAGTTTGTGAGTTCAAGCCCCATGTCAGGCTCCTTCACTGACAATGCAGAGCCTGCTTGGAATTCTCTCTCTCCCTCTCTCTCTGCCCCTCCCCCAAGCTTGCTCTCTCTCGCTCTCGCGCGCACTCTCTCTCTCTCCCTCAAAATAAATAAACTTAAAAAGACAGAAAGAAAGAGACCCCAAAGAGTTCCCTTGCCCTTCTGCCATGTCAGGACACAGCAAGAAGATGGCATCTTGACGCCATCCCTCACCAGAACCCAACCATGCTAGTGCCTTGATCTCAGACTTTCCAGCCTCCAGAATGGTGAGAAACAAATTTCTGTTGTTTATAAGCCACCCAGGTCTATGATATTTTGATACAGCAACCTAAATGGAGTAAGACAATTTATAATGGCCAAGCCTGAAGACAACTTAATAGTCCATCAATAGAGAACTGTGTAAATTGTGGTACAATCATATAAAGGAATTTTTTAAAAAGGTGTTTTTAAAAAACAACTCAATTGATATAAATGGTAAATCTCTACATCTTTTTTTAACACTTGATTAAAAAAGCAATAACTCAAGGAATATGAAAGCATGGATAAAAAGTTCTCATTTGTGTAAAATGAAAGGAAAGAGAAAATATATACAGCATTTATTATGCAAGGATATTTCTGAAAGGTTACATATGGCCACCCACATTCCTTGGCTCATAGCCCTATTCCTCCAACTACAAAGGCAGCAACAGCAGGTTGAGTTCTCATATTGCATTGTTCTGGCCTCTTCTGCCTTTTTCTTCCACATTTAAGGACCTTTGTGATTACACTGAACCCACCTAGATAATCCAGGATAATCTCTATATTGTAAAGTCACCTCATTAGCAACCTTAATTCCATCTAAATACCTTAACTTTCCATTGCCATTTAAAGTACCATATCCACAGGTTCCAGAGGTTAGGATATAGACCTCTTCAGAGGTCATTATTCTGCTTACCACAGGCAAGGGCATGCTGTTTAGGGAAAAGGACTTTCTTATTTTTAATGCTTTGCTGAAATAGCCTATCCAGCTATTTTAGGAAAATAGGAACATATGTATGTATGCAGGCAGAAGGAGCATTTGTGTGTGAGAAAAGGGATCTTTTTAAAAGACAATATACATGGAGAGAGAGAGTAATAACGCAATGAGAAACCATGTATAGGAAACTATATGGAAAAGAGGGGAACATTCTAGTTAGCACCAAGCATTAATCAAATTCTCCCAGTGGCAACTATTTTGTGGACCTTCATTCTTTGCTAATATTAATTCTTTTAAAGAATCTATACTATTGTTTCATAGCTCTGGCTAATTTGGTGACTGTAACATGAATGCCTGGCACAGAAACATCTCTAAGCTCCACTGCAGGAGAAGAGCAGAACACTCCAGCAATAGCAGGATTTATGATAAATAAGCAATCTGCTTCCTCACCTATTAAAATTACATTCATTCTCAATGTAGAAATAAATGAATGTGCAGTAAAAATTCAATCCTGTATTTCAGGATGACACAATTTTAAGTCCTTTAAATGAAAATCCACCAATACATCTGCATACACATCACCCAGGCTTTCTTGCTCATGTTCAGGGACTTCACACCATAATAAGGCAGATACAGCCCCCTGAAAACTTAACCAACAAAATCCTTGAATATTCAAGAAAGCATCTTCTACTGACGATAACTCTGCCTCAATCCAGAGAAAAGGGAGTAGATGGTACAGAGAGGAAAGAAGAAGAGAGGAGGAAAAAAAGATGAAAAATAAGGTTTGATAGGGTATGTGTGTAATTCCATGAACTAAGTTTTATAGAATGAAACTAGAGAAAAATATTCTTCAAGGCACTAGATTAATTCAGAGTTAATTGTAGATCATTTTGACAACTATATTGCTGCACAAGCTCTATTAAATGCAAATATGAAAGTGTACACACACACACGTCCACAACATTTTCTACCACTGATGGTTTCCCAAAAGGTAACAACACTCTATAGTGACAAACCCAGAAGCACTGGTAAAGAAATGAACTAGATGGGCAGATTAAGATTCCAATCTTTAAAATAAAGTTCCCTACAGCCATTGCCTGGAGACTTTTAGTGAAGCAACCCACTCAGATGGAATGTGCCATGCAGACAGGGGATTTTCTGTGCAGAGTAAATATACACTTACTCACCAACTGAATTTCTTAAAATGAACTGGTTTCCATGTGCAGGCATGTCACTGATGAAACTTCTTGGGCTCTTCTAGCTCCCAGGGCAGATTGCTTTCCTTAGGACCACCGTCCAAACTTTACAGGGTGATTTGCAGTCCTAGCCAGTGTGGTCTATGACTATAAGAGGTGGGCCAACTGGCCCAAACTGAACTCAAGCCAGACTCACCAGGATCACAACCGAACCAAAGGTCCCAACCACACCTGGCACCTACACAGGTATGGAATGGGTGGGGGAGGGGATTCATTTCAGTCACCTTTTTTTTGTATACACACAAAAACATTAATTTTTAAAAATAAAATTAAAAGTTCTCTTTTTCTTATACAATAGAGAGAAAGTGAATGATGTTATTGTGTTTTTCCATTACCTTATAACTTCTGAATATACACAAAGATATTTTTAAATATATACCAAAGAAAAGTACAAATTCCCAGGGTAATCTGATAATAGGAACCATGTATTTTAAACTATTGAAGTCTTTTGTCCTCCAATTCTATTTCTAGGAATTCATCCTAAGGTAAAAAGCATGGCTATGTGCAAAGATTTAACCATAAGAATGTTTACCACATCTGTTTATAGGAGGAAAAAAATGAAAAAAACAACAATGCTAAATAACCATTACTAAAAGCTTAGTTTAAAAATGTTTCAACCCACAACAAAATAATCTGTGGCTGTGGGGAGCCTGGGTGACTCAGTCAACTGAATGTCCAACTATTGATTTCGGCTCAGGTCATGATCCCAAGGTCATGGGATCGAGCTCTGCGTCAGGCTCTGCACTGAGTGTGGAGCCTGCTTAAGATTCTCTCTTTCTCCTTTTTTCCCTCTCCTACCTCATGCTCATGCTGTCTCTCTCTCTCTCTCAAAAATAAAATTAAAAAATCTGTGGCTGTTAAATTCGATATTGTGGCAAAATGCCATTAAAATGCTGTGACAAAACAATATATTGTTAAATGGAAAAATCAGACTGCAATACACACATCACTCAAAGACTATTTTATGTTAAAACAGATTGAGAAGTTATCACTAAGTGGGAGGATGAGATCTTATTAAAGACATCTGCCTTAAAGATGGAGATGTTCACTAGATTTTACACACACACACACACACACACACACAGCCCTATATATCTGTGCTAGTTATATATAACAAGCTATAGCTAGCTATATATATAGTTATATATATAGCTATATAGTTAAATCTCTCAATGCACTGCCCTGTAAGTGCTCAACCAATACATGTTTATTTATATTTATACTTCTATAACTACCCATTCAACACTTACTATATGTGTAACACTATTATAAGCCATTTATGTATACCCTTTCAACATGGGCTGCGTGTTGTCCTCAACTGAAAGATTTTAAATTTACCAAAGATTACTTGCCCAGTAAAAGGCAGAAGATTCAATCTCAAGTCAATCTGGCTCCAAATCTCAGAGCCTTCCTTTTCTTCTCCCTCCCTTTTTTCACTATTTATATTATTTAAAATGTCTACAATGAAAATGAACTTTGGTATGTTATGGAAACAACATGCTATTTTTAGATGTAAAAAAGATTAAAATGGGGGTGCCTGGGTAGCTCAGTTGGTTAAGCCTCCAACTTCGGCTCAGGTCATGTCTCACAGTTAGTGGGTTCAAGCCCTGCATCAGACTGTGCTGACAGCTCAGAGCCTGGAGTCTGCTTCAGATTCTGTGTCTCCCTCTCCCCATTGGCACACTGTCTCTGTCTCTGTCTCTTTCTCAAAAATAAATAAACATTAAAAAATTTTTAAAGAAGATTAAAATTGTTTCATGTTTTAAAAATAGCTCTCACTCTAACTTTGAAAAATAAAAGTGTCAGCAGGTATCAATCAATACTCACTAGGGGAAAATTTTATTTATAAGGAAGATTAAAACTGGCCAGCAAAGATTAATACAGGAACCAAAGTGAGCAAGTCTTTTTCAGCAATAACTGCCAAATCCTACCATCTGCTGTGGTCCTCTCTAGTTAGTATACTGAAACTCTTTTCTAATTAGCTTAGGAATTATCATTAGCAATGAAGAGGACTCCAAGTAAATTACAGAAAAGTTATCACATTAGATCTATCTTTTTAGTGCCTAGCATCTATCAAGTATTTTCCACTAAAGGCTGTAATGAAAGAAAGTCCAGATTCTTCTCTTCCACCATCGTCCCTCCTTAAAGATCATAGGGCACTAAGTATTTTTATCAAAAACTTCTCCCCTCAAAATCTCCACACACTGAGCGCAGTATCTGAACAACTATTTCGATGCAGTCTGGGGTCACTCTTGTCCCTATCTAGACTAACACTAATGCCCCCAGAAGCTTTCTGTAGTGAATTATTTCCCAAAGCATCCATTTACCATCAACTCAACAACTTAAATGTTGGGCAGTGATGAGCTAAACTCTACTGTCAGATATTGGAGTCAGATCTATCTAGCTCTATCTAGCTGACTGAAATAACGTCATGAAATTCAAGATTATGGTACTTGCCATATAATTAAAAGTCTCACGTGATCCTTCCCTCACACATTCAGAAACAGAGGTTAGCAGTAAAAACTCTTAGGGAGCAAGAACAATTTTAAACAGTGTGGAAACATGTAATAGATCATTTTAACAGTTTCATGAAAATTGAATAAAATATTCCTTCCATCTCCAAGAGAAGAATTTGAAAAGGCTATATAGCACTCAATTATTTTGATTCTGAAAGAGACTGTGTATCAATAACTCAGGTCCAGTCAATGCAAGAGGTGATGGTCGGAGGCTAGGATTAACTTTTTTGAATCAGTCTTTACCATGGACTTGTCTGTTTCCCACCCATCTGAGTGTCCTGCTCAGGTTAAAATCTTTTCCTCTTAATCTTAAAATTGGTTCTCCTCGGGAAGCTTTTGTGGTTGTACTGAACGTTAAGGGTATAACATAAAAAGGCAATGCTGTGTATTTTCATGCAAAATACAAGGTCACGGGACCTTGCTCCCAAATGCCAAATTCTTCTGATCACTAGCATAAAACACCAATGTCAGGGGGAAGGCTGCCTCATAAAATACAGCACAGGCAATTGCTCCGGCTGCCCACGCGGTTTCTGTGGCAGCTGTTCAGGGTAGGATAGCTCTCTCCACTCTCTCCACTGCCAGCCCTCCTAAAGCCAGGGTGCTGGGTCCAACCGACAGCTTTTAAATCTGGTTAGGAGGGAAAACGTTCATATGAAGCAACCTGCTGTAGTTTATAAGAGTATAAAGAGGGCCTTTAGGCTGAAGTGCTAAACACTGACATGAAAAAAAGTCTGACGCTGTCATCACATCCATACCTACCCACAGAAAAGGATTTGAAATTGAAATTGGATTGGAAGATTCGAGCATTTGGGGTTTTCCTACCAAATGCAGGGCATTTAATTATTATGCAACTACTGTTTCAAAATACAAAATGGGCATCCAAACCCAAAAGTGTATCAATGTGACACATGGTCTCCCCAGGAAAAGACATAACTGCCACCTAAAAACTCCTGGCCCCACTTCCTTTTTCTATTTCAACAGGATTCTCGGAAATGGCAGCTTAAATGATTATCTCATTTTCACAGAGGCTGGGAAGGAAACTATGTACAAAACCCTCCACAGCTGCTACTTCAGCCTGATTTCTACTACCAATTTCCAAAAGCAAAAAAAAAAAAAAAAAAAAAAGAAAGTACAGCCAGCTAAATGAGTAAAATTTCCGGTAATTTCCTATCTAGGTTCTACTGATTCGTCATAAATATCACACTGTCCCTCATTCCAGACATGATGTTTTTGGGAGTCTCATACAATACAAATGATAAAATATGCTGCATCTTCTGGCCTGGCATCCAATCATCGATAATGGTGACTTGATTGCCACAGAGAGCTGTTCACTCTTAGGGAGGCAGCTCACTGCATGAAGGCAAAATGGAAATTTTAGTGCTTCAGGAGTAAAGAGGTCTAATAAAACACAGGAAAGTCAAGCCTTAATGTGTGGAATGAGCTTCCCAAACCATAATAAACAATTCCCATAGAGATTTCTTAAATAGCAAGTAACTGTTTTACTTGTCAGCATGGGACCTCCACAAATGCAGTCCAGGACAGGAAAAGAAAAACCAGTGTCTCAAGCATTTAGTGCTAATATCCTAAGAAACCTCCAGAATGATTTATGAAATAGGCATGAGGCTATATATCTCTTTGTATGTATCTCAAGAATTCCCAACCATCTGGTTGTTTATTTTAGATCCTGAACTAATAAAGTCTTTGAGGACTGTTTATTCTACAAAGACTTTACTCAGGAAAAAAAAAAAAAAAGACTAACCCTAAATTTTTTGAAGCTACAAATTAGAGTACACTCAATGCCAAAGGAAAGGAAAAATTAACTTCATAAATACAGTCCAATTTTTATCCTGCCTAAAATTCTCAAGTAGAGAAAATCCTGAAAATATTTATGAAAAAAACTAGTCTCATGCTGGCAGAAGTAGTTAGAATGGAGGTGTTTCCTTCTATTAAAAAAAATCCTAAAAAATAACTTCACATAATCAAATTGCTGTGAAGTGAAAGGGTTTGAAAATGATGAAATTGAAAGGCAGTTAAAATTTCTACTATACGTATGTGTTTTACTTTAAGCAAATTAGATGTAATGAATAAAATTTGAATTTGCAGATGAATGATTTGCTCTTTAAAGAAGTTCCCCCCCACCAAAAAAAAACCTAAAAATAGAAAATGTTGCTTTCAATCATTTGAAATATTCTGACAAAAGAAATCAATGCACAATTTCAGGAAACAAAGGCGAGGCATACCCCGCATCCCTGACTTATTGTTCCATTCTCACACCACACACAGCTGGTGTTATGCAGACTCCAACTTCCTCAACAAGAGAGCCTGGAAAAGGTCAATTTAATATTAAAAACAAATGGACTATATGGTCAGGTGTGCAGCTGGTAATTACCCAGCAGATGAAGACCCAAGGACTCAGATACCGGGGTATTTTGTATCTAAAAAAACCCAACTTTCCAAACTTCTGCATGGAATCCAATGCAGGCACAGAGTCTTGGCTTAGTGAACGCTTGAAGGAAAACTAGGCATGCTGCAACAACACGGGAATAGTCTTTCACAATACAGACAGTATTGGGTACAGTGGGAATGCCTGTTTCCTTCACAGAGCCAAACAAAATCATCTCTTAAATATGCTGATATAAAACCTGAAAGAAACAAACCCAAAAGTAAACTTGTAGGTCTTTTATTTCCCTATTATTCCTCCTTAAATAGTGATCATTTTGTGCACCCCACCACCTGAGAATCAAGAAGAGTTTGTCAAATGTCATTTAATCCATTTAAAAAGAGATTAAATAAAGTATAGCATGCTGCAGCATCTACATCAAAATATAAAGCTTTTTAAAAAAGCTTAAAACTGAATTACTTCAAGAAAATCTAACAAACAAAAATACAAACATATAAATCAGATAAATTAGGGGACATTATATTTAAAAGATTCTCCTTAAACATCAAGCTCGAAATAAATTAAAATATGGTACCACTACGAAGGTATGAATTCCATTCACATTTTCCTCAATAAAGAGATGAATGTTGACATTATTTTATTTAATAAGCAAGACACTGAAAAATAAGATTAAGCACAGGTGTTAGGGGAAGTAAGCATAAAACCCAGAACCACCAATGTTCTGTCTTTAAATAACTCTTTCCAGCACATAATAGACTTTTGTATAGAAAATTATTAAATGGACAAATTACTTTTAATATTTAGTTTGGTAGCTGCAAGGTGAGTAAATTTCCCAAGTCCTAGGGAAAATGCAATGCAATTGGACAGATACGGCAATAACATAAAAGACTCTAATATAATAACACCTAATAAGAGGTAACATTCATTGAGCCTTTACTAGGTAATAAACATTTTATATGGCATTAAAACATAGTACTATACATATGCTCATTTTAGACAAGAAGCTGAGGTGAAGAGTAGTTAACCTACTTAAGGTCACACAGCTGCTAGAGTGAGGATTCCAGCCCAGGAAGTCAGACTCCAAAGCATACAAACCAGGAACCTGCACCTTGCATTATAAAGTGCAACAAAGTGGGGCGTCTGGCTGGCTCAGTCAGTAGAGTGTGCAACTCTTAATCTCTATATTGTGATTTCAAGCTCCACGTTGGGTGTAGAGCTTACTTAAAAATAACATCTTTAGGGGCACCTGGGTGGCTCAGTCGGTCAAGCATCCAACTTAGGCTCAGGTCATGATTTCACAGTTCCTGAGTTCGAGCCCCACGTTGGGCTCTCTGCTGTCAGCACAGAGTGCACTTTGGATCCTCTGTCCCCTCTGTCTCTGCTCCTATCCCACTTGTGCTTGCTCATTCTCTCTCTCTGTCTCTATCTCTGTCTCTCTCTCAAAAACAAACAAACATAATAAAATAAAATAAAATAAAATCTTTAAAAAAAAGTAAAGTGCAACAAGGTATTCAAAAATGTAGGATACTTTCCCACAGTGATTACAAGGGTGGAGCTCGGGTGGGGGCAACAGAGAAATGATGGCTTTGGAAAAGGAGTTGAGAAGAATTGTTCTGTGTGTAAAAGTCATGTCTATGGTAATAATAAAGAGATGATTTTTTTTTTAGGTGGCTGAGAACCACATTAGTAGAACCAGGAAAATTCATGGAGTAACTCAAACCTGAGATGAACATCAAAGAGTGAAAGAATGGTTAAGATGTGAACAGCTGGAAATAAGGGAAAGATCTAAAAAGAAGGCCTTGCATGAGAAAAGGCAGTCAGGAAAAAGCAAATAATACATGCAGGGTAGTAGTGGGAGGTAAGCCGGGAAAGGAAAATAGGAACCACGTGGTGGCTAGCTTTGAACATCTGGGCAAAACACTTATCTTTAGTTCAAAAAGCAATGAAGAGTTCTTTTTTTTTTTTTTTTAAAAGCAATGAAGAGTTCTTGAGAGTATTTTGAACAGGTGTTGGGTATTGAAAAACTAGCTGGCATAAAGAAATACAGATGACATAATTCCATATATATTAAGTCCCAAGTAAAACTAACCTTAAATTATAAAAATCAGAAAATGATTGCCTAGTGAGGAGGGAAACTGGAAGGGGCACAAGGGAACTTTCTAAAGTGACAGAGTGCTCTACATCACACGTGGGCGATGCTTACAGGAGGGTGTGAAATTGTCAAAACTCATGAAATTGAACATTTAATATCTGTATTTTTTCTTGTACGGTAGTGAGATTTCAATTTTTTTTTAAAGGCAAAAAAATCACCTGTAGAACAGATGTAGGTATAAAATAAGGCAAGCTAGGAAGATAAGTTAAGATGACTCTAACAGAAACCCAAGAGAATAATACTAGAAGTGAAGAGACTGGATGTAAAGAGAAGCAAGAAGAGGGCTGTTCATATGTAAATATGCATGTGTAAAAACATTTATACAAATCAATGTAAACAAATATATGTGCATGCGTTATAATTTCATTCATCTTGTCCCCTTAGAATGTAGACTGCCAGATGGCTGGGACCAAGCTTAATAGTTTTTCCATTTAAAACAATTTTTCTCACTACTTCAATTTGTACATATTTGATGCTATCATTTATATTCTCGACTCTCTATCTTATATCAAATATACATGTAGTGTGTACATGTTTCTGGTATGTAAACTTTTTAAAAAAATTAAACTATTGGTTGCTTATTAGGTGCCATTAGGGGCTTGTCATCCTACCTACCTATTTCATTTGAGCATTCACAGTAATCCCATGAGGTGGTCTATCAATCCCATTTTAAGATGAATCCCATTTTAAGATGAATAAACTGAGACTGAGAAATAAGATGCCCAAGGTAACAGTAAAACTATGTTTTTGTCTGTCTTATCTCAAAGCCCAGGTTCTTAAGCATTGTGCTATATACTTATACATAGGGCTATCTGGAAGCAACACAGAAAAAGGGTGAGAAAGTCAGTACAGATGAACTCATAACCCATTAAGTATATTCATTCCCACAGCTTTCCACAGATAGTGAACTGGAGGTTATTACAGGACTGCCATTTTATAAGCCATCTAAAATGGGGGTGGGGGAACCTGATGTTAGTCACTTTAAACATCAGATAAATGTTTATAGATTCATATTTATAACACACACACACATATATAAATAACATGCTATTTCAAGTCAGTTCAATCTCTATCAAATCTGGCCATATGAAGTTTAAAGACTTTGGAAATTATCACAACTAATGTTAAATAATTAGAAAGGGTTCTTATATAAAGGCAATTCCAGTTCAATTTAATTTTTAAAGGTGAAAAATGCGAACCTGAATTTGTTTTCGGAGAAAGGCTAGTTTTAAATCTCTTGGATTCATAAGGATCCATAGATTTATCAGATTCTTAAAAAGGCTGATAACTCAACAGGACTATAGGACCAGTTTCATAAGAAGGGGATCCTGTTTCCAAATATAAAAATTCATAAGTTCAGATCCTCCTAATTAATGTGAATATTTAGGCAAAAACTGAAGTAAAGTTACTTCTAAAATATAATAAAATGTTTACCTAAGATATAAAAAACAAGAGGTAGAAAAACATAGTTTATCTTGTTTTGAGAGCAAAATGTTTCAAGGGCCATAAAAGCATTCTATATGAACATAATTTTAAGTGTTCTAGGTATAAACCATTCTTGCCTCCTTGTTAAAACATACCCCCAAAAGACTTCAGGGCAACATTTGTTTGGTGAAGTCTCATTTTTCAGACTATTTTAAGATGTGTTAAGAAGTTCAAACAAGTCCTCCAAATTCAAATTAATGACATTTTACTAATACCACTTCTCTTTTACTTTATTTTTAAATTTACATCCAAGTTAGTTAGCATATAGTGCAATAATGATTTCAGGAGTAGATTCCAGTGATTCATCCCCTATGTATGACACCCAGTGCTCATCCCAATAGGTGTCTTCTTTAATGCCCCTTCCCCATTTAGCCTATCCCCTATCCACAACCCCTCCAGCAACTCTCACTCTGTTCTCTATATTTAAGAGTCTCTTATGTTTTGACCCCTCCCTGTTTTTATATTATTTTTGCCTCCCTTCTGTTATGCTCATCTGTTTTGTATCTTAAATTCCACATACGAGTGAAGTCATATGATATTTGTCTTTCTCTAACTAATTTCACTTAGCATAATACCCTCTATTTCCATCCATACTGTTGCAAATGGCAAGATTTCATTCTTTTTGATTGCCAAGTAATACTCCATTGTATATAGATACCACATCTTCTTTAACCATTCACCTCTTGATGGACATTTGGGCTCTTTCCATACTTTGACTATCGATAGTGCTGCTATACACATTGAGGTGCATGTGCCCCTTAAAAACAGCACACCTGTATCCCTTGGATAAATACCTAGTAGTGCAATTTCTGGATCATAGGGTAGTTCTATTTTCAATTTTTTGAGAAATCTCCACAAATGTTTTCCAGAGTGGCTGCACCAGTTTGCATTCCCACCAGCAGTGCAAAACTGCCAACATTTTACTCTACTTTCCCGAAGAACTTATATTCAGTGGGTAGAAAAATTACTCTACTCCAGATAAGCATTATTTTATCAATGAAAAAAAACCCTATTCTTTTAATTTCATAACTCATCTTAACATTGCTGGGAGAAATTAAATGAAAGGACAGATATACCATGTTTATAAATTGGAAAACCCAATATTGTTAAAATGTCAATTCTTCGCAAATTGCTTTATATATTAAATCCACTTTTAATCAAAATCCCAGCAGGAATTATTTTTTTCAAGAAATTGACAAGCAAATTTTAAAATTTCTATGGATATGAAAGGATCAAATATAACCAAAGCAACTTTGATAAAGAACAAGCCTGGAGGGCTTACACTACCTGATTTCAAAAGCCATCATAAAGCTATTGCAATCAAGACTATGGCATTGGCCTGAGAATAAACACACAGATCTCTGGAATAAAATAGAGAGATGAGAAATAGAGATAAGGTCAACTAATTTTTGATAAAGTTGCCAATTAAATGGGGAAAGGATTATCTTTTCAAGAAATGGTGCTAGAACAACTAAATTTTGGTAAAAACAATGAATGTTCATTTTTAGTTCACACTGTATATACAACTTTACTCAAGATGGATCATAATACACATAGAAGCAAAACATAAAATATTTGGGAGAAAATATATGGAAAAATCTTTACACCCTTCGGGTATGCAAAAATTTCTTACATCTAACTCAATAAATTTAAAACCTGGACTTTATCAAAATTAAAAATCTCACATCATTAATAAAACTAAAAATTGCAAACCTTATAGTTTATCAATATATATATCTAACAAAGGACTTGTAGCAAAATATATAAAGAACGCTCAAAACTCAGTAAGGCAAACACACAATTTTTAAAATGGGCAATGTATGTGAACAGACACTTCATCAATGAAGATATACTAATGGCAAACAAGCACATGAAAACATGTTCTACATGAGGAACATGCAAATTAAAGTTGTATCACAAAATTGTATCACTATACACCCACTAAATTAGCTAAGATTTAAAAAAGACTGACAATACCAAGTGTTGACAAGGATATAGAGCAACTAAGCCCCCATACATTGCTGATGAGAACATTAAAAAGTATAATCATTTTGGAAAACATTTTGGAAGTTTCTCCACACTTGCATTTCTAGGTCTTTACCCAAGAGAAAAGAAAACATACGTCCACTCAGAGAATTATACAGTTACCGCAGTTTTATTCAATAAGAAACCAAAACAGGTAACAACTCAGCATCAGTAGGCATATGGCTGAGCCAATTATGTTATTTCTTTTTTTAATGTTTATTTATTTTGAGAGAGAGAGAGAGAGAGAGAGAGAGAGAGAGAGAGAGAGAGCATGCGCAGGGGAGGGGCAGAGAGAAAGGGAGAGAGAATCCCAAGCAGGCTCTGCACTGCCAGTGCAGAGCCCGACGCAGGGCTCGAACTCACGAACCATGAGACTATGACCTGAGCTGAAACCAAGAGTCAGAGACTTAACCAACTGAGCCATCCAGGCACCACCCCCCCAATTATGTTATTTCTACTACTCAGTAATAAAAAGAAATAAGCTACCAACCAGCACAAACACAGCTGAAAACATTATGCTGAACAAAAGAAGTTGTACACAAAAGTAGTATATATTGTATGTTCCCATTTATATGAAATTCTAGAGATTTTGAAATTGACTGCAAAGTGGCACAAGGGAACTTTTTAAAAAAATTTTTTTAATGTTTTATTTATTTTGAGAGAGAGAGACAGCATGAGCAGGGGAGGGTCAGAGAGAGAGGGAGACATAGAACCCAAAGATAGGCTCCAGGCTCTGAGCCAGCTGTCAGCACAGAGCCCGACACGGGGCTCAAGCCCACAAACCGTGAGATCATGACCTGAGCCGAAGTCAGATGCTTAACCGACTGAGCCACCCAGGCGCCCCACAAGGGAACTTTTTAGGGTGACAGAAATGTTCTCTATCTTGATTATAATGATAAAGATGGTTACATACATGTATTTGCCAAAATTCATCAAAATGGTAACGGTAAATGGACACATTTTATCAAATGTAAATTGTTCAATAAAATTATTTAAAGAAAAAACTATTTTCCTTTGTCATATGCAGCATATCATGCAATGCCAATTCCAATGAGAAACAATTTTTTTCTTTGATTCATGGGCACTGGTATCAAAAATAATCTCATCTACACTATTTTAACTGAATGAGAAACATAATTTTAGTATTTATTAAACCTCTCTGTTCTCCCTCTCTCACTGCCTCACTCCTCATATCCAGTTGAACTTTAAATTTCTTGAAAGCTTTTTGCTCTCTTATTTCTTCACATACTACTACTCTGCATTCATAAATATTTGTGAAACTGAATCAAATGGTCTCTATATCCTGTATTACTTTCATCACCTAGTGTTATTCTGACAACAGACTAAAATTAAAGCCTTCACGTGTCATAGGATTTTGTCTATTTTATTTTTTCTCTCACTTGTTTTTAACACAATCTTTTTTTCAATCAAAATATTATTCAAGAGCCATGTAAAACAGACTACATTTATAAGCTCAAATTTATAACAGTTAATAATAAAATCAACTAATAAGAACATAAGTTCATCTATCAGTAGTACCCAACATGTCAAAAGTAGTTATTTTTAATAGGGAAATATATCTGTTTTTTAGTTTTTCAGTTATTAAAAAAGAAATTCAGATCAAACATTAAGATCAGGGGTCATCAAACTAAGGCCCAAGGGCCAAAGCGGCTCACCACCTGGTTTTGTATAGCCCTTGATCTAACAATGTTTTGTTTGGTTTGGGTTTTTTACATTTTTAAATGGTTGGGGGGGGGGGAAGAAGAGCATTTTTTGATATGTGAAAATTATAGGAAGTTCAAATTTCTGTGTTCATAAATAAAGTTTTAGTGGAACACTGCCACACTCATCTGTCTATGGCTACTTATTTGCTACAGTGGCTGAGATGCGTAGTTGCAAAAAGGACTATATGGTCCACAAGTCTAAAATATTCATTATCTGGCCCATTACAGAAAAAAACTAGCAGACTCCTGCTTTAGGGAATCCCAGGAGGAACTGTGGAAAACCAACTTCATGGAGTAGAGTTTAGAAACTCCTTGTAGCAAATTATATTTTCCAAAGATGGCCACTACAATATTTTTCCATCCTACTTGCTCTTCTGCAATGTGACTTCACCACTCTCTTACCAAGAGAAGGAGTCTAATTTCCTTTCCTTTGAATCTGGGCTTGTCCAGGTGACTTACTTGGCCAATATAATATGGTGGAAAGGGCTCCTGAGACTTCCAAGACTAGGTCATAAGAAACCTTGCAGCTTCCTCCTAGGATTCTTGGAATGCTCTGTCATGGGATGCTTCCTCTGAGAACCTAGCACTATGCTGTGAGAAACTTGAATCTCGTGGAGACGTCAAGTATAGGCATACATGCCTACATCCCCAACTGAGCCCCAAGTCAACAGCCAGCCTCAACTGATATCCATGTGGGAGAGCTATCCTGGACCTCCAGCTCAGATAAGACTTTGGATGACTGCTGCCCCAACAGACATCTGACTGCAACTGCATTGGAGCCCCTACGAGAGAACCACCCCTGGGTACAGTCAACCCACAGAACTGTGAAAACCATAATAAATGCTTCATATCAAGCCACTATGTTTTGGGGCACTTTGTTATAAGGCAACAGATAACTGAAACATCATTATACTAAAACAAATCAAGAAAGTTTCAGATGAGAAATTCCAGACTCCTGATTTAAGCCCATGCATGTCACCAAGCCAAACCCTACCAAAGCCTCCTGCTAACCGTAGGTGTTCTAGAAGTAGTTAGGGATGAAGGAAATAAGTGGTAAATAATACTCTAATGGAGTCACTGTGATTTCCTAATCTATATGCATCCCAATTAGGCTCAGTATTCCCCAAAATATGCCAATAAGTCTGAATCTTAACAGTCTGAAACTGTCACAAAGAAATGAAAAACAATTTTTCCAATTCCTAAAATTATATCAGGATCAGTAGAGAGACAACTCTTAGTTTTCATGCTATAAATAAACTGGTAATTATAATACTTCGTTATTTTTACCTAATAATCTAAACAACTGATAAGTGAACTTAGATGAAATGTAGTCAATTATCAATATGTAGCTAAGTAGCAGTAAATGGAAGTTTACCTATAAAAAATATGAACTTAATAATAAAAATCCATGTTATTCTGTGTCACCTGCTCCTGCTCCAAAGGGTGACAAGAGTCATTCACTCATATGTTTCTGGTATGTCACTTATGTATAATATACTTCTTAACCTAGAAAATTTAATTAAACTCAGTATTAACATCTTATAAAACCCACACAGCATATTTTCATACTATTACCTTATCCATAGCAGATTCAAATTTTAAAGAATTAGTGCCTAGTACATGTTAGGTACCCTGATACACTCTGGGGATATATCTTTAATTGGTGTAAATTTCATTCAAAAGAGATCAGTGGTGGCTCTGAATCATTAACCCTTTGACATTTCTGAGAATCATAATGTGTTATGAATGGTGTGTTTACTTTATATCTAAAGGGATATTACCAGAATTCTTAGGATTCCTAATTTTTTTAATTCAGTAATTATTTGCAAGATTAAATATTTACTTGTGTGACTATGATTCACACTAATATAGAAAATAGTTGTACAGATAAAGTGTCTTAAGAGGAAAACATTCCAAACTTTAGTGGCTTAAGCCAATCCTACAAGAGTGCTTGACCAGTTAGTGATGCCTACCACAGGGGGTGACCGGTAGTGACAAATACCTGGGCATTTGCCAACTGTGACCAGTTTCTTGCAGTCTCCTCTCTTCAGATTTCCCACTGAGTCCCTTTAAAGACGCCCATAATAGGGGCAACTACGTGGCTCAATCAGTTAAAGATCTGACTCTTGGGTTTGGCTCAGGTCAAGATCTCACAGTTCGTGGGATGGAGCCCCATGTTGTCAGGGCAAAGCCTCTTGGAATTCTCTCTGTCCATCTCTCTCTGCCCCTCCCCTGCTCGTGCTTGCTCCCCCTCTCTCAAAATAAATTAATTAATTTTAAAAAAAGACTCCCATGATAGAACTTACACCCAGTCTTAGAAAGTGATGCTTCCCTTTCTTTAGTCAGTCTTTCCCACCCCTGGAGCCTACTCTCCACAGATAACCCTTAACAAGCCCCACCTTGGTATAAATGTCCTGGCCCAAAAAAGGATATAACCCTAACACCAAGATCCCCTAACATCAAGAATTCATTGGATGAGCCATATTTTGAGCCAGAAGAGCTTAGATGACAGGTACCAAACCCTGGTAGAACATAGTAGAGCCAAGATTTGAATCCAGATAATTGAGCACCATAGTATCTACACTCAATCACTGAATCTGGCACATGCTGCCATTTCTACAACATGTATTAAACTGTATCTTTGTCTTTTAGTTCACAATTATGTGAATTCATTATTAATAAAAGCAAAATCTCTATACAGAAAATATTACAATTTACTCTTCTAGCACAGCAATTATGACTATATCACAGGACCTTTAATTCAAAACTTGTGCATTTCCAAAGTAACACATAAATAAACATGTTAATAAATGCTTTATATTTATTAGGAGAAAATGGTGGGATAGCAATACTCTGAAAAACAATTTTTTAAATAACAATTCCTATTCTTGTGTCCATATAGTCTTTTAATGAAAATTTAATAGTATTTGAACATAATTTAACGCAATGACTACTATTAATGTTAAAAATACACACTAGCAGTGACTTTTCCAACTCAGAATCCATAACAACAATGAATCCTATTCACATCCTGTGTAAATCCATGGGGATTCTATGAGGAAAGTTTCCATATATGGTCATTTTTCCCCATGGACTCCCCATGGTTTATACAGGATATGAATCTGGTCTATTGTGACAATGAAAACAACAGATCACTGAAAACTCATGTGTAATTTCTGCTGAACAAACTATAGACTAACAATTAGGGAAACCAATATTCAAGTAAAAATAAGTAATCTGAGAATTTAAAAATAACCACTGAGTATTTTTATTTCATTTCTGTATTAGCAGAATAAGTACATAAATATACAGAAGAAAAAAACTTCAATCCTAGGTTTAAAATATTTTCTTGATACTAAAAATTAAAATGTCAACTATTAACAGGCAAGAAACCCAAAAGAAAATGTCACATCAGAACTTATATTGTCACAGGAAAGAAAAGACAATATAGTAAAACAAGTCAGATGTTACATGAACTTATTTAGCTTCCCAGGCTCCTGTATGACCATGCCCCAACATAAATCTCTATTATCTATAATTATTTCCCCACATTTGTGATATTAGCATCTTTGGCATTCTACTTATCTGAAGTTAGGTAGAACATTAGTTTTCTTTTACACTCACTGCTTGAGTGCTAAGAGGTAAGTTTTTGTGTGTATACTTAAGTATTCGTACTTTTGCTTTATTTTTTTTAAGTTTTTAATGTTTACTTATTTTTGAGAGACAGAGCATGAACAGGTGAAGCAGAGAGAGAAGGAGACACAGAATCTGAAGCAGGCTCCAGGCTCTGAGCTGTCAGCACAGAGCTCGACATGGGGCTTGAACTCACAAACTGTGAAGTCATGACCTGAGCCGAAGTCGGCCGCTTAACCGACTGAGCCACCCAGGCGCCCCTTGTACTTTTGCTTTAAATAAGATGAAAGCATCTAAAATCCAATACAGTTAAACACTAACAACCAGATTAAAGCTATAGGAAAGGGAAATGGCTGTATACCTAAATTACCTTGTTCCATATGACAAAAACTAAAAAGGGAAAAACAAATGATAGTACTAAAATGTCAAATATACAAACAGCAAAAACAGCAATCTCTGACACAATTATTTAATAAGAACTAGGACTTATATTGAAAAATGGTCCAGTTGTGAATAGCCATTTTTGAATGAACATGGTAACTATTAACATCTCAACTGATTCACAGAAACTACACCAAAACAATAGACCCAAGTTTAATCTCATGTATGAGTGGTTGTCAAGAATGGCCCTGAAATGCATGTAAAAAAAAGAAAAAGAGTGTGACTCATTGCTTCTCTATCAAAGAGATGCCTGTTTAATTGTACAGCTTCTTGGTGACCTGATATTGCTAGAGTATATTCATTGACTATCTCCTGCACAATGGCTCAAAATTTTAGATAATTACATTATTCTTAGAAACACAGTACCACACTCACTACTAAAACTGTGAAGCTGTCAATTCCAACTTGATGCGTTTATCAGTAATGAAAACAAAAGGCAACAGCTAAACTTTGGGTGTCCATCAAAGACAAATCACATGGGACATCCTTTCCAGCATCTAGGTACCTACCCAAGGTGATGTGGGCAGCCAGAGAATGACAGGGCCAGCCATACCAGAGCTAAAGAGAACTGACATCTGACACACACATCCACCATTTCCCCATCACCACTAAGCTCACAAAATCCTACCACTTTATTGGGATGTTAGTGATTTCTTTTTCCCTTTCACAGTTGTACTAGATGTTCTTTTCAATTTATTATGACTAGAACAAAATTTTGGGAGGAGGGATTAAATGCTACCATTTGCCCAAAGGCATGCTGTTTCTCAAAAGGAAAGATATTGCTCTCTTTACTGGATTAATGAGGCAGGTTCTTTGGAAGACATATTAATGTGTTAAACCAGGGCACAATTCCCACCACAGCACACCTTAAATGGTACCCTTGAGGACTGGAAAAGATAAACGTAGGAGGGGAAAAAGGAGGAGGACTGAGCCAGATAAATGCTAATTGAATAAATGTTCATTGTACTGTAAGTATTTACACTTTGGAGAATAACTGGCTTTATCAAGAAGAACATAACCAAATGACAGCAGTATAAAACCACTTTTCTTTATTCCACAAAGAGAAAAGATGAAATTTTTCTGCCCCTTTATAAAATTTTAAGAGAAAAGTAAAATTGTCAAACTTTTGTGGAATTTAATTTATTGATCTTAAAATGTCATTAAATCAAGTTTAGTACCAAAAATATGCATTTTTAACGACTACTCTCCTCAACAAAACTTTATTGATAGTACATTTTTTTTACATTTATTTATTATATATGACAGAGAGACAGAGAGACAGAGCATGAACAGGGGAGGGGCAGAGAGAGAAGGAGTCACAGAATCCAAAGCAGGCTCCAGGCTCTGAGCTAGCTGTCAGCACAGAGCCCAACGCGGGGCCCGAACCCGTGAACCGTGAGATCATGACCTGAGCTGAAGTCGGACGCTCAACTGACTGAGCCACCCAGGCACCCCAGTACTTTTTTCTTAAACCTAAATTATTCTGACCACAGAAACTAAAATTGCATTTCCTCATAGCAGACAGAAGCTGACATACTACTCCCATTTTTAGACATGGGAAATTACAGTAAAGGAAAGGCTCAGTGAAATACTTCAAGATGGTAACAGAGCTGCAGAAGCTACACTTCGTGCTTTGTTAAGGATTAATCCACATATAACATAGAACACTTCCATTCTTTTCCAGTGGGCCCAAAATAGACTGTGGCCAAACTACAAAACTATTCAGCTACAGATCCGCTAAGTCAGAAAAACTGAGACTGGCAATCTTAAGGATATTCACTAGAATGGTATCAGAAGATATTCACTAAAACAATGGAAGACAGAGCATTTATTAATTCTGATGCCATGGTTATTTAAGTCTTTATATTGGAAGAGCAAGGGTCTACTCTCCCAGGTAAATTTTTTTTTTGTCTTTAAAGGTTTTTGGATGTGTACGTTGGAGGGGAGGGGTCTTTTTGGTATTTATAAATCAAACAATACTATTTTAGTGAGACAGAAGATTTATAACATGATACCAGCTACTACAAATTCCTGATTACGAAGGTCTGAAACATAAAATCAACTTACTCTAGTACTTGAAAATGAGGACATTGACACTTTCTTCTCTTATAGGCAAAGAGCAAGGGAAAGAGAAAATTTACAAGAGCCATTTACACATGACTCTACAAGCAACAGAAGTCAGAACAGTGATTTCCTTTTGACTGGGAAAGGTCGTCACAAGGGAACTTTCTGAAGTAATAGAAATATTCTGTATCATAATCTGGGGCATGGTTCCCTGGGTGTAAACATAGGCAAAAATTTACAGAGCTTTGACTTACAAAGCTGACACACACTTTGACTTACACCTTTTATCCTTTGTAAACCATCCTTCGATTTAAAAAGTAAAAGCATCTGATACAAGCAAAGTACTACAACCAGAAATCAAAAATAAGTATAATGAAATCAGGATGTTAGAAAATAATGACCTTTCCAGGATCTAGCACATCACTGTACACAGGGTAGATAAACAAGTGTTTATTATAAAAATTTATTAAGAATGTCTTAGCTGGTCTTGAAGATCCCTTCTGAACTAATGAGAACTTCAAATGTGACTTATTTTTCTGAATATTCTAAATATAGACAGTTTCAGCCTATAAGGCCTTCAAAAGGCAAAAAATTAAAGGCCTAGAAAGCTATATTCAAAACATTAGTTTCTTAACTCTGAGTATAGATTTAAGGCATCTCCTTATCAAAAGAAGGCAGCCATTCTCAACACTTAATGACCACTGACAGTACAAACCTACCTATGGTCTTGTAGTGATAAACAGGAAGCAATACTTAATACCCAATTAGGTTAAAAAAAATGCAAATATCTGCATGATGGTGTTCTGTCTTCTGAACGGTATTCTGTCTGTTCAGTAATCCGGTAGCTCCAGAAACCAAAGCAACCAGCAGTTTTCAAACATATCACATTGCACATGGGTGACAGTATTAAAAGATCAGGTGTGATAATCAGGCAAGGCTGTATCTGCTAAGTCAACCTAGGCAGACAATGCTAGAGTCCCTAGTCCAATAGCCCAGGGACTCCCACACTGAGCTTCAACTTCTATTTTCACCTAAAAAAAAAGTAATGACTAATTTCCCTTTAGTAAATATCTCTGTCCATACCTAGGTTCCTACATAAACAAAATTCCATGACTAAAATGAAACTGTAGAAGGTCTTTTCCACTTAGTAATCTGTTCCTACTTGTTGGGTGACAATAATTCTAATTGTACCATGAAGTGAAAATTCAAAAAATACTTTTTTAGAAAAAAATATTGTCCTATGCTGAATGGAACATTATATCTCATTGTTATTCTTTCTTGACCTTGATTAGTCAGTGTGGTTAATTTCAGCAATGAGAAGCTTCCACGTGAAACAATAAAAATAATCCCTTAAAAAGCCAATCTATAAACAAAAAAAAAAAACCCTGAGGATTATAAGCTCTCCTGAAATACAACAATTCTAGAATAATCATCAACTGCACACAAACAGATGCAGTGATCACCTGAGATCATAAAGAAAAGGTTAGATTATAAATTCTTAAGAAATGCATTTCCTAAATTCCTGGCCTCACCCCCTTCTCCCCACAAAGATAATGTCTTGCCAATTTTTAATGTTCTAGGCCATCAGGTTGAGTCTCTTCAGAAATACTTAACTGTCACCTTTGCTTATGAATAATGACAAAATTTTCTGCAGAGCCTGAACAACTGCATGGACAAGTTATACTATTCTATATCCAACATTAAATAATCCTCAAATTAGTTAGGCTGGTCTTCATTTTTTAAATACCAATTATAGCTGTCTACAAGTGCTGTCCAGCCCAGCCCATTGTGCAGGGCCTGCTCTGCACCACAGCATTTTCATTGTACAAGTTTTAAGACAGATATAAAGCTGCGAGACTGTGTTGCTAGCCAGCATATCAACCTTGAAACCATTGTGTAAAAACAAAAATCTTTACAATAAAGCTTATTTCTTATTCTTTATATCTGTATATATTATCTACTATGCTTTTGTAAAAATATGGAGGAAGAGGATATAATGACACCTTTTTGTCCTTTTAAATAAAAACTGTAAACCCTTTTTACCTTTCTAATAAACACTATCATTTCAGATCCTCCCAGTTTCTACTTTAGGGTTTAAGGACTATTGTAGAACCTACAACAATAGATCAGTGACAGACTTGATCCCATCAATTAACACGTTCTGGGGAGACTGCCTAGATTCCTGTCTTCCTTCCTCCCTCCTGAAGGCCTGGTTTTGACCACACTGACATCCCTGGCCTTAAGGATGAATAACCCAGTTAAGGAGGTGTCTCTTCCCTGAGACCAATTCCTTTGTAATTAGACCCAAAATACAAAGTCTATTAATGACCTAAGGCAATGTGATATGAAGTCCAAGCCAACAAAACCATGACAGCAAACAGATTTCTGAATAGCCGAGAAGTGGGATCCATTTACTTACATGAAGATTCAGTGCCAAACATGGCTGGCTCCAGAGGCTGCTTTAAAAAAATTAGAAGAAAGAAAAAAAAAAGGAAGGAAATAAAATCGAGGAGGGTGTACGCGGGAGAGTGAAAAGATGAGCCGCTACACAGCAGGGGTCATGAAGACACACAATGCAGTCCAAGCTGTGTCCAGCTGCCAGATTCTCCTCTTACAAGCTTCAGTGTTCTCCTGTGTGATTGAAAAGCAAGGTCTCCTACAGCACAAAAACCCGAAGAGCTGCTTGTGAAAATCCAATAGGGAAAGGCAAGCCAACGTGGCTCTTCTGGGATGCAGTGAGGCAGGTCTAGGTAGCAGCAGGGGCAGGACTGGGAGCAGCAGCAACAGCGGCTACTGCAATCCCTAGCCCTGCCGTAGCAGTAAGACAATAGCAGGGCTTATGCATACACCGATGACGTCAGAGACACTGCACAGACTGACTGCGCTGCTTGAGCCAGAGGCTCCAGGGGCTTCAGGGGAGCAGGCGATTCAAAGGGGAATTCCTTTGTCACAACATGCACAAGACCAAGAGCCACATATATGTTGACCTTCCTGACAAGATCTTCATCCTGTAATACCAGGCACTAAAAAGTACCTCAAAGAAATTTAAATATTGGCTTTATAGCAACTAACCACAAAGATATCATGCAGATCAGCGTTCTTGGTTTTATGCAGCAATTAAGCTTTTCAAGGGAATTAAGAATATCAGAAATAAGAAAAATAAACTACCTTTAAAAATAACTACAGAACTCACTGTTCTTTCTCTACACTTATGGTAGACTGACAGATCAAAGGTTATACACTCAACCACAATTATGTGAAAATATATATACTATTGCATACACATTCTGGCCATATAGATATACCCACAAATATACCCATTTATTAACAGTGAAATAACAGTGCAAGTGCTTAAAACACTGCTTGGCACACAGTGAGCTCTCAAACATTAGCAATTACATTATTAGTTATGTTGCAACTGTTATTCAAATGTGAAAACCATAGCTCTAGGAAGTACACATATTTCTCTTATCCCGTTCCTTTGACCTTAATTTTCTTTATTGTGCCTTATGAGAATTCCTGTCCTTTTCTAGAGTAACTCAGTCATTTTAAGGCTATGTGCACATATCTGTGTACACCTGTGTGTAAGTGGGCACATATGACCAACAAACACACTTCTTTTTAATCTATTGCTGCAAAGAAATAATTGAAGATATTCTTATTTTGTCTCTTGACTCACTTGATAAATAAAACTTTCTTGCATTACCTTTACTCTTCAAAATGTTTTTTTTAAACTAGAAGTCTATACATTCTCCAACAGAAGCAAAGAAAGTTTGTTTTAAAGTTTTAAAAACACTGAAATGCACAAGAAGAGTGTGTGTGTATATTCCCATAATCCCACACTTTTAAAATCATATCAAATAGGAAATTCAAGAGCTCAAGTTTCCTCTCCATCCATTCATCCAAGGTATATATCCAATATTTTCTTAAGATTTACAAAGACATGTCTTTATATAATATAGTTTTTAAACATTAAATTATGATATGAATGTGAAACTGTAAATTACCACCTAAAAACATCATTAATAGCTTTTCTGGTCAGTATATGTGGATCCATCTCATCCTTTTAATGCTTGCCTAATAGTCCATTGTGTAGTTATAGAATAATTTATTCAAGGTAATTTGACCTTTGCTTACTGAAATGCTAAACCAGTGTAATGACGTAACATAAGGTAATGAACAAATATTTTGTTGTAGAAAAGAATAACAATAACTAATATTTACTGAATATTCACTATGTGCCAGGTACGATTCTGGGAAGTTTACATGAATTAACTTACTGAATCTTTGTAACAATCCTAAAAGGTAGATACCATTAATTTCCAAATTTGATAGACGGTGAAATAATTTTCCAAGATCACACAGGTACCAAACGATAAGCTGGGATTCAAATCCAGATAGGCTGGTTCCAAAGCATTTGCTCTTAACTACTCTTCCATAATGCTTCTTGAGAATTAATAAATACTTAAAATTATAAGTATTCAACTAAAACAAAAGGAAAATAGGTATCAACTGAAAGTATGGATGAAAATATTCATAAAAGAGAAAGGTCACCAGAGAAAGCTAAAAATGACAGAAAGGACTATGCTGAAAATTGCAGGAATTAAGAAAAATGCATCCCTCCCAAATTACCGGTAATATTAACAACCAGTGGAGAATATCAGTAATGGCACTGAGGTATAACTGTAGGGAGGTACAAAAGGCAATACTCTTCAAAAGGGTTGAAACCAGAATACTGTCTTACGTAAGATCTATTTTAAATTGCATACCACACGTTGTACATGAATAGTCACACAAACGGTGGCTAGATGTGGCCAAAAGAAAGGCAAGAGGAAAAGTAGAATGAGAAAATGATCCTGAGTAAGAGATATTTCCACCAGAGTCCACGGTCTACAGGCAATAACTGCTTTGCCGAGTTATTGATGTAGCTCCTTTTCTCAGCTCGTACGTGAGGGTGTATACATGCATATGTAAATACACTTTTCTGAGTGCCTATATTTATTTATTTCTTGGTGCTGACTACTGAGAGTAAGTTAAAGGCTGCAATGTTTTTCAAGAAGTCAACTTTTTAGATAACTATACCAAGGTCACTATGTTAAAAACATTAGGTATCTCACTTGCCAGCAAAACTACACAAATGACAACCTCTGACTCCCATTAAGGTTTCTATAACCTCTGGAGGCCTGAGGTATTTCTAAATACTTTAGTATGTTGAAATCCATATCACTGAAGGCCCATCTTTGACAAAACAGATTTCAAAAATTTAGTTTACTATTTTTCTCTCCTCTAGACCGCTGGTATGAGCTCGGAGAATGAAGACATATTTTAATGGGTTGCCTGAAGAAAATATAATGAAATAAAACTGACCTGATGTCTTCCACACCCCTCAAAAAAATCAAATAATATATTCCAAGACCAAAATGATCTGTGAATTATCCATTCTGTCTAATTATGCCTATTTGCCTGCAACTTTGCCCTCTCATTAGCAAAGAGAATACTGTTAATTTCAGTATAAAATTAGCAATGAAAGGAAAGATCAATATTCAACATAATTTAGCGGCCAAAATAATCATTGTTAAATCAGAACACTGTTGATAAAGATAGTAGTGAAAATCTTAAACTAAGTCAATAGTCACTTTTAGAGGAAACCCCATTCATAAATCACTCAAGAACTATTTCTAGGGAGCTTACTGTTCTGCACTCTAGGGGTACAGCCAAGCACAAACTCCTCTACAGGGCTTACAGTCTAGTAGGTGAGACAAACAAATATGTAATATGTCAGGTGGTGGCATCTGTTATAAAGAAAGGTAAGAGGAACTCAAGGCTAAGGAATGACTGAATGTGAGGGTTGTTTAAGATAAAATTTTTAGGTAATGCCACCCTTAAAAGATGACATTTCAACAGAGACCTGAAAAAAACTGAAAGGAAACCATATGGATAACATGGAAACCCCATGGGAGAAAGAGCATTCCAAGAAAAAATAAATAGATGAATCTATTCTTGAATCATCAAGAACCATTTTCTATTGGATGACAACCCCTTCAGTGCCATGATAATGTCATTAAGTATAATATGGTTATGCTTCATCAACTGTGCTGACAGTAAAAGAGTATCTTTTTCAAATCCAAAAGAATTCACTCTCCCATGAACTGAAAACATATGTGTTCTTCTCTTCACAGTTTACTAGACTAAATATACCTATATTTGCAAATACGCAAATGTTTATAAAAATCACCATAGGAGACAACATCCGAAATACTTCCTACCACATCAGACAACTAATTTAATTAGTTTATCTATTAATGTGGTAAGAACTTAAACCACACATTCTCTCTAGAGTACATACATAAACTAATTTTGAAGGTGTCATATCTGGAATTTCTCTGGAGCCATCCCCTCTGCTCACATTAAAACTTCCTTAGTATCCCTCTTTTCTTAATTTTTGTAAAATATTTATTTGTTTTGAGAGAGAGAGCATGCACGTGAGCGTGGGGGAGGGACTGAGAGACAGGGAGAAAGAGAATCCCAAGCAGGTTCTGTGCTGTCAGTGCAGAGCCCAAGGCAGGGCTCGACCTCAGGAATCATGAGATCACAACCTGACCCAAAATCAAGAGTCAGATACCTAACCAACTGTGCCACCCAGGTGCCCCCTTAGTATTCCTCTTAATGTCTATTCAGCATGTTAAAGTTGTGTGTCTTTTGGAACACCATCTATACATTTATAAAGTATGACCTAAAAACAGAAATGTTTTAGTGGCAATATATAAACTATAGAGAAATGAAAGAATCAATGGCTCTGCTCTTTGGAAAAAAGGTACAAACTAACTGAAAACATACTCATTGTAAAACTCCCTGTAAGATTTTAGAAATTTCACTTATTTGCATATAGCTACAAAATGTGTTTCTTCCTGCTTCTACACAGTATCACACATACAGTGAGCCTTCTGAAAGTTAAGTCTATTTTATTTCAGATCTGTGGAAGAAAAATTCTGGCACACTAATCTTATGAGAAAAAAAATAAAAATACACACGCACACCACCACCACCCCCACCACACACACATACGCACATGCTATTATAGTGGCTTTACAGAAACTCTAAAATAGAAAAATACGGATTTATAGAAAAAAACAGACTTGGGGCAAAAAATTACTTTAAAACGTTTTATCTTCAAAAAATATTTACCACAGAACTCCTTTACATAGTGAGCTCCTAAAAGTTACATTTTAAATTATCAATTTCACAAAAAAATCACAATTTGATACCATATTGTCAAAGATACACACACACATGGAAAGAGATCGTTTACAGAGAATGTAAGAAGAGCTTAATCTAAACGCACACTGATACTACACTGGGTTTGGAAGGTGGGTCTCCACCCTGGTGGAAAATCTTCCAAAAGCCTTTATTCTTTAGTTTAAAAGGAATCTGTCAGAAAAGACTGTCACCGTTATGCAAAAGTTCAAATGTAAGGTAATATAATTTTGAATTAAGGTAAGTAATTTTGAATTTGCTCACAAATTTTGGCAAAGACTTAAGTCCATTCCTTCTAATCATCACCTCGCCTCCTCACCGCACCTTCACCCCCTCCAGTCTAAGGAAATCCTCCACTTACTCACCAAGCAACCAGCACCCATGGCTGGTGTAACCTTATTTGCAAACCTATACCAATTTACCATTCAGAAACTAGACTTTGGGAACAAGGTTATGCAGCTTAAAAAAGGAAGAGACTAGTTATCCATCCAAAAATTCTGGACACATTAATACTCAGAAAATTTGGGATAAACACTGAAATTCTCCAATTCACTTCATTACGTCAACTCTGTCTAAAAGACTAAGCCACACACATGCGCCAAAGAACTACCACAAAACCAAAAATGTTTTACAGAGACCAGAAGCTCTCTGTAGACCATGTGTATATTTTATTCTCTGTGTGGCATAATCTGAACTCAGATGTCACTTGTACTGTAAACTTTCTGGCCCAGAGGGGAGACATGAGAATTAATTACGGTTCACATTTTAGTTTAAGTCTGTTTGAGCCTGACCCAAACTAAAATAGAAAAAATAACAAGGATCTGTCTGACAAATTCCTTTAGGTGTGTGCCCTAAAGTAATCAAAATTTGTATATAACAAGTTCATACATGATATCTTTAAAATTACAAGCACAATCAACATAATTTTTAGATATAAATTTAAAATATTTTAAGTAATTCTATGTGACTAGAAAATATTTTAAATTTAATTTTACCTGTATAATCCATAATGAAGCGATAGGCAGAGAACCAGGCTATTTTCCAAAGTACAGCTCTATCAGACACAAAACGAAACGGCTCCCTGGGCTGGCAAACTGTTCTGGGGAAAGCCGCCTGCCATGTGACATAAAGCACACACACACGTCTGCTTATCTCGAACTCAAGCCACAACTGATGTGGCTGTGCTCTCCTTTGCCTGTTCCTTTAAAGTCATCTTAGAAAAGTCTCTCTTAGAAAAGAACCGTTATTTCTCCCATTTCATTCCTGTATTATTAGTTTAAAACTAGGGGAAAAAATTCTTTGTCTAAGTGAAAAGAACCCAAGGTGTCTATACTTCCACCTAGTACTCAATGTTACAAACCCATTTAACCTGAAAGGAGTAATCATCCAAATTTTTAGGAAGAATATAGTTTTGTCATGATATCCGTTCATTTGATAGTATGCACATTTGATCCATTGGAAACACATTTGATTAATCTGTAACCAAACCTGATAAAGGTGATGAAAGAAGAATCCTTTAAAGCAGATCTAAAACCTTGAAGTCATTTGTCTGAGTCCTGAAACAGACGTCAGATGGAAAGGACATAGGGTCATTCCTGAGACAGACTCCATCTGATATAATCTTTAATGTCACACTGCCAAAGACCCTGAGCCACTTTCTCCGTCATTGGCAATTGCTTTGATCCTGAGCGTGTCCTGGCTAAAACTTTAAATAAACTTTAACAGTGGCTAACTTCATCTGGATACCATTCTTAACCTTGCCCAGAGATAAGACATAAATACAAAATTTTTATCATCTTTTTTTTTTTGAGCAACTTGAGTGGTTGGACAATTTCCAATTTAGAGATATATTAAATACTCCCCTAAATTGCAGCTGCTTTGAGAAAGATAAGGCATTCGTTGTTTAGAGAAGTTTTGTTTTGCTTTTATTCTGCTACCTTGAATAAGTTTCTCAGTAAGATAATTACAAAGTTGACAACACTATATAATATGATTGCTAGTTTCAACCCATCATCAAAAGTATGTATCCTACAGAAATCTAAAAATTCTGGGCTCAAGATCATCATTTAACAGACCTCCCATAATTTTATAAAATAAATGAGAAAGCATCCTCTCAGTCAGCCATCTAGTCAATGCCTCATTACCATAAGCAGATCCCAATACACCACCATTCTGCTAACAGTCAAAAGCTGTTAATTCTCATTAACCTCACCTGCCACTGCTTGCAGTCCTGTCTCACTTCTCAGGCCTTAATTCTCTTTATCTTAATCTAGAGTAGAGATTAGAAAGCTTTCCATGAGCTACAAAAACTTCATATAGTTTCTTCCTGGTAATGAGGATGTGCAAATGGTTAAAACAGTAATGCCATAACTGTTTTAAAATGGTAAACTTGAAATGCCTAATAATAACTGTCTTAATTTCCACAAAACTAACAAGTGTGTGGAAACACTGATAGCCATTATCAGATGCCACATGAAATGACATTTTATGCCTTTCACAATTTACTGTTAGCATTGCTTTTTAAAGTTCTTATCTAATTATTTTAAGAGCAATTGTTTTATTCTTATCCTTCTTAATATTTTATAATTCTTGTTTATATCACAGATGTTTTAAGGAAATGCCTTTGATTGACAAAATTAGAAGATAATGAAAAATCCAAATGAGAAGGGACAAGATAGGTGGATAGATGTGTAAATAGCTATAAAACCTACACTATACAGGCTACACTCAAAAAGACAAGAAATAACAAGTGTTGAGGATGTGGAGAAAAAGGAACCCTCATGCACTGTTGGTGGGAATGTAAATTAGTACAGCCACTGTAAAAAACAACGTAGGTTCCTCAAAAATTAAAAATAGAAATACATATGATCCAATAATTATAGCTACTATTTATCCAAAGAAAATAAAAATACTGATTGGAAAAGATATATGCACCCCTATGTTTATTCCAGCATTATTTACAATAGTCAAGATATGGAAGCAATCAAAGTATTCACAGATGAATGGATAAGGAACATGCAGTATGCATGTATGTGTATAAGACATACACACACATATACATACATAATGGAATATTACACAGCCTTAAGAAAGGATAAGATTGTGCCATTTTCAACAACATGGATGGACCTAGAGGATATTATGCCAAGTAAAATAAGTCAAGACAAATACCATATGATTTCACTTGTATATGGAATATAAAAAAAAAACAGAACAAATGAATAAACAAAAACAAAATGCAGAATCAGACCTGTAAATATGGAAAACAAACTGAGGATTTGCAAGGTGGGGCAAGGTGGGGGCAGATGGGGAAAATGGGGAAAGGGGAGTGGGAGATACTGAACACCTGAAACTAATGTAACATTGTTATGTCAACTATACGCAAATAAAAAAATAAAAAAATAAATTTTTTAAAAAGCCTACAATCTACAGTTAAGTGATGTGCCACACCTCAGAAAGCCAGCAGGGTGGTTGAGAGCCAGGCTTTGAGTCAGACAGAGAAGTTCAAGTCACACCTTAGCCACTTATTAGCTGGATAATCTTAAGCAAGTTTTTAAATCTCTCTGAGCCTCTGGTGGCTCATAAATTGACAAAGGACTGCCTGGGACATGATAATAGCTAATTTGTAAATAAAGAGCTAATGTGTAAGTAGTGCTTAATGTGTACCAGGCATTGTCTTACATCATGTATTAACTTATTTAAACCTCACAACAGCCTTGTAGGGCAGTGTCCTCATTTATAGATGAGGAAATTGAGGCATGGAGGGTAAATCAGTCACTTAACTAAGGTCACACACTAAACATAGCAGAGCCAGGATTTAACCAAAGTCCAGCTCAGAGTCCTACATGACACTGCCTCTATAGAGTAGGTGATCAACAAATGAAAGCAAAAAAAAAAAAAAAAAAAAAAAAAAAAAAAATTCCAAAAACTTAGTTATTTCCAATAAAACCTGCAATTTCCCAAATATTTCAGTTCAGAGTTTATAAAAATTCTCTCATATAGTCTATGTTCAATTCCAACATATGGAAAGATTAAACAGAGAAATAGAATGAAAGAGATGTCCAAAGTCATATTGATAGTTTAAAATGAGAGTTGCATTAGCCAGTTAAGCAGAAATAAGCATTCAAGTGCAGAAAGCTATAACCATAAAAGGACCGGAACTATTCCCCACACTCCCAGCAACTACCACGTCCATCCCTCTCTACTTTTCAGTTCTCTAAATGTCACAGTATATACTACTTTTCTGGCCTCTAAAGGGTTTGGACAAGTTCCTCTGACTAACTACACAGGTCACTCAGGAGGAGGGCCTTCAACCACTTCTCCTTACCTTCCTCCCCAAAAAACTTGTCCATCCCCATCTCACTCTCAGCAAAGGAGACTCACTGGTATGTCCAGAGGCAGCCCCCCCCCCACACACACACACCATCCCCGGCAACAATTACATCACAGTCCTCTCCAACAAGTAGCAACAAGTCAGCAGAGGCACAGGGACCACCCTCCTAACACCAACTAACTGACTCAGCAGCACCCCCCATTATACCATAGAACCCCATTTCAGATTCCTGCTACAATTTAGCCTTTCATGCTCCAGGCTAGAAGAAGCATAGTTACTGAATCAATAGACCTGAGGCCTAGCCTCAACACTGCCACTCAATTCCTCTCTAAGTCCTGGAACCTCTGTAGGTGTCCATTCCCTCACTGGCAAAATGAGAAGGTTGAACTAGATGATACTTAAAATCTACTCCAACTCCAATGATCTAGGAGTCTCCTGTAAACCAATTAAAGCTAGATGAGAAAACTCAAGTAACTCCTGCAGGTGACCATCCTTCCTCCTCTAGTCCACACCATCCCCTCTTCCACCCTGCTGGAGCCTTGGAAATAGCCCCACCTCAAGGGTGGGGAGCTAGGGAGCCAGCGTGTATCATCCAAATCCAGTGCATTTACACACGGGATGGCTCTGAGGGAGCCTCCAACAGTTTACAGGAACACTGTTTCTCTCTAGACAGGCCCCCAGTAACTCAGCCTGGGGTTAGCAGATGAATATAAACATACAAACCACACAGAAATAATTGTTGGGAGGCCCTCCCAACTGGTTCATGGTAAAGGTCACCCCTCATGACAACAAGGCCTGGGTGCCAGCAAGAAAGCTTCTGAAGGAGACTCCTCCTTCCAGGACATGATCGAGATGGCCTGGACGGGGAGTGCCAAGTTTTCTGTAGATGACAGCACAGGGGCTGAGACAAAGCTCTCCACTCTCTCCCTGTCCTGGTCTTCCTACCTGGAGTAGTTCCTAAGATGTGAGTCTGCAGCCATTTTCCCTCCCCAGAGAAGGAGAAAGAGCATGACTCCCACTTCACTCTTCCCTCTTAAATCTGAAAACCATAACCTTACCATAATATTTACATCATATTTCCACCCATTCAATAACTCACTTTACTGTACATTTTAAAACCCCAGAGGTGGATTATAAATGTTCACCCTGTTTTTCCACATTGCAGAAACGATAGCATGGGGTTTTCCCTCTGGTGTCTATTCTCACCATCCTTACCAACAACTCAGAGTTGAGTCAAAATGCTTTAGTGTTATGCCTCATCCCAACTTCCCCTTAATCTAAGTCAGAACAAACTTTACCTAAGATGTTGCTGCTCTCCCAAGCTTCTTACCACCCAGTCCAGCCTGCATTTGCTTCAACAACTCCTTTTCATATTCTGTCATTCTTCATTCACTTTGCTTATCGAGCCCCAAGACTACCTCCTGGCCTACCTCACAACATGAGAAGACTCCAGTGATTCCACCAGGTGAAACCAACTCCTCCAGTGAGTGAGCTACCCCCGTATCTCAAAACTTTTAACTAAGCTAAGACGGACGACCATCAAGCACCAACCAGGTAACAAAACAAGTACCCAAGCCAAACATAATCCCTCTATAGAAAGCTTCTTTAGGCAAACCACAGACCTTACTGTGTGATTTTGGTCTGTTCATTTGGCTAGAAAAAGGAATAGCTGTAAAATAAGCAAAGACAGTTATGAAAAATACTCAGGAATGGACTATTGTGGGTTGTCTCAGAGGCAAAAAATCAATGGAGAAATTCTTCAAGAAATACGGTAGTATTCAGTTCAAGTTTATGGTAAACAAAGAAAGTCACGAATTATCCATGGTACTCCAAAACATAAATCATTCTTGTTGTTTTATAACAGGGGTCAGCACATTCTTTCTATAGAGGACCAAATAGTAAATATTGTAGATTTTGTGGGACCTTCCAGTCTCTGTCACAACTCCTCACTCTGCCATCTTATTACAAAAGTAACTATAAACAATACATAAACAAATGAGGACAGCTGTGTTCCAATAAATATTTATAGACTGTGAAATAAGACTGTGAAATAAGAAGTATTTTTCTTCTTTTGGATTGTTTTCAATTATTGTAAAATATTTTTTCTAGGAACACTGTTAACTTACAAGCCATACAAAGATAGGTGGCCCTCGGATTACAGTTTGCCAACCCCTGTTCTGTAATCTTTACTATAGGTGATTTGACCTTTCTCTGAAAGAGCTCTGATTTTCAATTAGGTCTCTGCCATTAACAAGACTCACAAACATAATGGGATTCCATCAATAACTGCTTTGATGGATCAGGGCTGGGAACTCAAGCAAACTTTCACCCCAATCCCCTTTGCTTACAATGACACCATGAGTATTGATAGCCCACACTGCCTTGTTCATTCCCTATGCCTTAGACTTAGTGGTAATTGCTGAATCAATTGTGGAAAATCTACTTGCAAGGGAAACAAAAACATTTACAACCCACATATATCTCTAACGCTCAAAAATTCTATAAAAAAAAGGGAAACCATTAGTAAAGATTTCCAAGTCTCCTCAATTATCCTATAAGCCAGGAAACTTACATGAAGTATGCTCATAGTATAAAATACAAGTAATAGCTAGTTTGGTATGAGAAAATCTGGCACTGCTCACCAATAGTAGCTGAAAGAGAATTCTTGAGAAACACGAAACTTAGGTTTCAAATGCTAACTGGACAGTTTAATGCTTTAGTTGGCCTTCTCACAGCAGTATCTCATTTATAAAATTAAGAATTAGGTTTAGATTATTACCGTGGTCTTTTCTGGCTCCAAAATGCTTATAATGTGCTACACTAATCATGATACCTGACCTAGCCCATTGAGAATTTCAGCATTTTTCACTTTTCATTATCCTACAGATAAGAGGCAGATAATTTCCTCTCTGCTGTTTTATCTCTGGCTTTTTGAGAGGCTGTTGAAAATATATTTCTGATCAGGAATTGCAGCCATCTCAGAAATAATCCAGTCTTAGCACAGATATGAGTGAACCGAGAGAAAATACAACACAGCATAACACGTGGAAGATGTTTTTAGAGACAGACATTTGTGCCTTCTGCAACCATAAAATCCAAGTTGTATGCTTCCCACAACAAAAGCATACAATCAGGTCCTTTAGTACCACAGAAATTTGTCTTCGAAACTGCTTCATTTTCTCACAATAATCACATCCTTGATCTATAGGAACCATACTGCAGTCTGACTCCAGAATCAAGCAGATCTGGATTAGTCTCTGACACTGCTACCATATAAACTGAAAGTTACTCACCTCCAAGCTTCACTTTCCCCATCTGTAGAACAAGGATGCTATTCTTGGTAGCCATGGAAAGATATATGCATAATGGTGTATAAACACTGTCTTTGGAAAGACATATTCAACATTGTTAGATGTGAAAAAATAATGTACAAAGCAGTAGGAATAATACAGCATTTTGGAGTTTTTTGGAAAAGCATACACTGGAAAAAAGGAAGGAAATTCTGACACTTGCTGCAATGGATGAACCTTGAAGGTATTATGCTAAGTGAAATAAACCAGCCACAGAAAGACAAATAGCATATGATTCCACTTTTAAGTGGTACTTAGAGTACTCAGATTCACAGAGACTGAAAGTGGAAGGGTAGTTGCAAGAGGCTGCAGGGAGCAGAAAAGGAGAATTGTTTAATGGGTATAGCACTCCAGCAAGATGAAAGAGTTCTGAAGGCTGGCAGCATAACTACTGAACTGTACACTTAAATGCTAATTAAGTGGTAACTTTTATGTTATGTATATTTTGCCACAATTTAAAGTTTTTTGACTAGGGACACCTAGGTGGCTCAGTCGGTTTTGCATCCAACTCTTGATTTTGTCTCATGTCATGATCCCAGAGGATCCCATGATCCCAGATAGAGCCCTGCATCAGGCTGAGCATGGAGCCTGCTTAAGGTTCTCTCTTTCTCTCTCTGCCCCTCTCCCCCAATTCGCGCATGCTCTCTCAAGAGAAAATAAATAAATAAATCTTTTTGAATAAACTTTTCAAATAAAATTTAAAATACTTAAAAAAAACTGTACAGTGGATAAATCCAGCAATAGAATTACTGATGGTTTTCACTTTGTCACAGCTGCAAAAGTAGAATGAGCTCTCTATGAAAAATATTCACTCCACACACACAAAAAAGGCATTTCATTTTATATGTAAAGTAAGTCTAAAAGCCTGAAAGCTGTGAAATCCACCAGCTGAGAATTAGTTTAATGATAAAATACCGTAACCAAGAACTATACATATAGTTAGGGCCAGAATGGCTGGCCAAAAGAAGGATAAAAGATTAGTAAGAATGAAGTGTATTTCTGTTCGTAAATTTGTAGAGAAATACTAACTTCAAATGGCATTTATGCAAAGATCATTTAAATTTTAATTCTGAATAAAAAGGCTTTCTAAAAAATAAAAATTTCACTAATTCTAGTGCCAGCAATGTTTGTTGAGTGAATAAATGGACACGCTTAAGCAAAAAGCAACTCCTTGAATCTCAGAAAATGTACAAACCTTTCAGAATATATGACCATATTACACCGCTACCAACTGGTGGCAGCATCCCTAAAGCACAAGGACAATAACTTGGAAAGGAAAGAGTTCATTGCTGAAACTTTAAAAAATGTAAAAGAATGACAAACTTGTAACATCTTTTCTCCTTTGAAAGCTTTATTATTTCCAACAAAATATGGACAATGCCCTTTTAAAAAACCACATGGACTCTACTATAAATCAACTCTGAAAATGGTAGAAGATGGGGAAATTGCTGGAATTAAAGCAAGATCCACTTTCTTATCCTGCTTTAGGCAACACTGTCCCTAAGTTTTCTCACACATGAAATATGTGAACCTCTCAGCAACCTATTACCCATATTTAATGTCTGAGAACACCTTGTAAATGGTGAAATATCAGGAATTAGTATTATTTATTAAATTACTCTTTCTGACTTTTTCACTTAAACAACAAAATATCTCTGAAACATTTCTATTTATGATCTATATATACATAAGTTTAACAAACAAAATGCATCAGCTTTTGAATACATTAAATGACAAATTAAAGATAAAAAAGCATAACAAATATCTGTCCTTTGAGTCATTCTTTATATGGAACACTATCCTCCATCCAACTCAGACTTTTTCCCAGGATTTTTTTTTTTAGCAGAAACATGCCCTACATACTTTTCATGAGCATAATTTATTTTTAAATTAATGTCTGGGAATTCAGCATACCATATCTTAAAACAGTGATCCATGTTAGCCATTGTTTCCACAGTACACCAGCACTTGGGCAGGAAGTACGATATACAAAGAAGGAACTAAATCTCATGGGGTCTTATCAGCAATATCCTTTAGCATTTCATAAAGATCTGATACACATATCAATCATGAAAACTTGGAATGTTTTTATATTAATGGTAATGACCAATGTAAAGACAGAGGAAAAACAGGGACCATTTATGACTCTTTATCATAGGAGATAACTAAAGGTGAAGTGAGTTGAAACTGGGGCTAGACTTAGGATGAACAGCTTTTATATCTTCCTGTTCTGTACAAATGTTAAAATAGTATTAGATTTTTATATATACATAACATGAATTACTAACATTGAGATTCAATTCTCGCAATAAAACATAAGTAAATAATGATCAAACAAAATGGAGAAAAAATTTTAAGTTATTTTGTCAATACTATAATGCATTAACAAATACATCCCACTTCAGTGAAATTAGATTCAAAGGACTTATGTCTTAGTATTTCATTGAGAATGTAAAAGATTCTCGGAATGTGTGTTTAAGGGAAAAAAAGCATACACTGAGGACAGATGATCTGACAATGAACAAAATACAGAGGCCAGTGAACTTCCAGGCATTATACAGTAGCAAAACACTTAAACACAGCCATGTTACAAAAATATCTCAGGAAATAAAAAGATAAAACATGTTAGGTTCCCTTACCCTACTTACCTAAAATACTCCAAAATACATTTGAATCAAGTCTTTATAGAAATACAGATTAAAGTACTGTAAATATTTTCTTTTACCCAAAATAGCCCATGAAAGATAAGTCATCTTTTTAATTGTTTACTGTAACTTCTGTATTTTCTTAATTTGGGTACTTCTTTTAAGTCATACTAAATCATAAATTTATCTCTAAAACATCACAATAATAAAGGCTCACAGACATTCCTTAACATTTGACATAAGGTATAAGTACATTAAATGTAAAAAATAAAATAACTATTAAAAAAGAAAAATAAATGTTTTATTTCTTTAATCAAGTCTATTTTCAGATACTCATGACCTAGAATCAGTGACTGTTCAGAGACAGATTTCTAAATGGTGAATAGATTCTTTAGGTCATTTGGGGGACAGTCCAATGGTAGCTTCTACATTTTCTCCCTGAGCACAGGACAAGAACTCGGTTGCCATGTCCCTTCAATCCACTCAAAGAATTAGGGAAAAAGTATGTGGGAGGCAGAAAGCTTCTGAACTTGGAACCAATGCCTGGGGACTGAGCCATTCTTTTTTGGTGGTTCATTCACTACGGTATAAATGTCTTTATATGAATTGACAAAAAATTTATAACTGTAGAAATTATATAATATTATTCTAGGAATACTTGTTTCACATTTTCAACAAAAGAAAAGGTTTCAAAGAAAATGAAAGACCAGAACTAACATTTATTGCATTCTTCAGGATGTGGTTGAGATGCCAGAACACTATGACAGAAACCTTCATCTATTACATTATTACAATCAGTTTCTCCATCTTTGTTACAAAATCTTGATGGAATCTATGTTAAAAGGCATAAAAAAAGTCAATGAAGAACTCTAAATTATTAAAATGCCTCCTTCCAGAGTTAAAAAAAATTTCTACACACTGTTCATTTCTTTTCCATATACACATATTTCTGAATGAAGAAATTCAACAAGCTGAATATTTCATTGTGTTTCTCCACACATCATGGGCAACATGATGAAATGGCAAAATTCTGAGCCAAATGGTTAATACAAAAACAAGATCAAAGAACTCTAGCTATCTCCCTAGACCTCGAATTATAATTGCCCAAGAAATCATTTTCAGGACATTGAGTTCTTCCTTCCTTAATTAAATAATTGTATTGCTATATATCCAAAAGGGAATCATCTTCCATCTGGATCCAGTTATTCTACCAAAAATATAGTATCCATACTATTCAATATTCATCCATATAAATATGCAGAGAAACAGAAAGAAAGAAGGAAGGAATGGAGGAAGGACCTAAATAGAATTTATAGTGAGATATCATAACAGTCTTCTCACCTTAAAAAGTAGACAATACACAATGGCCGTATCATTTTAAGAGACACTGACCTCAGAATTATAGACAACTGAAAATGAGTACAGTCACCCTGCAAGGACACCCTCCACATGTTATGAATCAAACAAGTAACAACTATGACCTACAGACAACCCATTTAGAACTCCTTCCTAAGAAACATTAAAAAATAAAATAAAAAATAATTTTTAAAACAGTTCTGCAGTAAACCACAGTGGGGGCCGGGGTGGAGAATCACATTCTAAAAAACTAATTCAGTAAATGCATCTGGCATTGTAGAGAAAAAGAATATATTTTATGTTATTATTGATTTGTGCAATTTTTTCATTCAGTGGTTCATAATGAGGGGATTCTGCCTTGAATACACATATGCAAGCATAAGTGCACACATGCATGCACACATGCACATGCACGCGCGCGTGCGCACACACACACACATACTGAAACACAGGGAGCTAGCAGAGATTTTACATACCTAATGTATTTGAAATAGAGAGCATTAAACATGTATCATGCTATTAACTGAAAGTAATTAACAAAGCTTATAAACTGTATAAAAACAATATTGTCTTAGAAACTTGAAAACCTCCCCCCAAAATAGATATTCTTACTTGATCTCCAGCTAAAATTAGATAAACTTCAATGTTTAAGAAAGTATGTTTCATATAACATCTTTTCGGATTTCCATATATTATATTTTGTCTTTAGGCAAAATAGAGACATCAGATATTTATTAGAACAAGATAAGGAGCATTATTATACCATTGAGGGGAAAAATAAGGAAATTGCTCATCTTTTCCTTTTATTAATATACCTCCTATATTGACATTAATGCAATTATCGATCTATCACCCATAATTACAAAAAAAAAAAAGCACAATAACACCAGACTGTATCAAAAATGGTCTCCGGTGACTATGACAGTTACACAAGAAGTACCTTCTTCCAAGAGTGGCCAGGGAACAATCTTAAAGGCTCGTAGGCTTTGTCAACAACCCACATGGATTGCTTTTGAAAGCGTCATTACCTGATCTCTGCAATTTTATCACCTTTACTAACTACTAGTCCTTTCTGTAACTCACACAGACATAAAACCTTCTGTTTTCAGCCCATTTATCGAGTGAAAAGATCCTTTCCAGGAAAACAGATCTGTGCTCCAGGGACCATAACAGAAAACAGCAGTAAAACCATTCACCTGCACTTAGCATTGGTAGTTTCTTTTCTACTTTGTTCTTTCAGGAAGAAAGTTGCCTTTAAGTTTGGAAATATATTCTATAAATACATGCATTCTTCTATACAATACAAGTAGTTTGACTAATTTGTTTTTTAAAGTAGAGAAAGATGAACACTGTTTGGGTGAGGTTCAGCTGACCACAATTAGATCTCCTGTTTTCTTCCATTCACTTGCAGCAGAACGGTTTTTCAATCATCCCCATGGGTTTTATGCACACTAGATAAGGTGCCATTTTCACTGCTTAGGTTCTGAACAAATATTAAATAGCTCCTTCAGCATTTTCCAACATCATTTCCAACATTCAAATGTTCTTTGAATCGTTTGGTGCTGAAAAGGAATCCTAGACTCAGAACACCATAGGCTACAGAATAGAAAAACCTTATAGCCAGAGCTTTGGAGAATGTGTTCCAGACGTCTGTTTTTCAGAGGAGATAAACCTTTGGTTGCTAGGATTCCTAAATTTAATATAACTCTTACCATCAAAAAGATCCAACAGTATTTCTCAGTGAAGGTGCTACGAGCATTTTAAGCAGGATAATAATGCAGTTAACATTCCTGGCCTCCAGGCATTCAAGGCCAGTAACACTGACCAGTCACCGTGACAACACAAAGCCCACACACATTTCCACATGGTGCTGTGGGACAGCACTGCCCTGGAAACCTTAACAATGTATTTCTCTATCATCTTAAATAAGTTACACAAAGCTCCAAAGAAGCTCTTCCCAATAACTCAATTATTCTAACACGCTACAGAGTTACTGTACATAAAACTAAGATGATATAAGATATAGGACTAACCCCTAAAGGAACATGCTGCTTGAAAAAAATCCCACTTCCCTTTTTCTTCCACTTGTTTCTCCCTCATAAAAATATTAAAGTTACCTCTAAGTCTGTGCTGTCCAATATGGTAGCCACAACTATGTATGGCTATTTACAATTATAGTAAAAGTTCCGGGGCACCTGGGTGGCTCAGTCAGTTAAGCATCGGATTCTTCATTTCAGCTCAGATAGTCCTGGGATCGAGCCCTGCATCAGGCTGTATGCTGAGCTGGGAGCCTGCTTAAGATTCTCGCTCTTGCTCTCTCGCTCTCGCTCTCTCTCTCTCTCTCTCTCCGCCCCTCTTCCACTTGGCCTCATGCGCTCTCTCTCTCTCTCAAAAATAAAAATGTAATAATAATTCTTCAGCTGTATCAGCCACATATGCTCAATAGACACCATATTATAGAACATTTTCATTATCAGAGAAAGTTCTATTGGACAGCACTGCTCTAAGTCTTCCAAGCATATGACAAGGCATGACATTGTCATTTTGAGGGTAGTTCACAGCAAAGACATAGAATTCTTTGGTAGCAATAACAGAAGCACTATGCATCTCCAAACTCTTTTTAATATTTGGCTTTGGAACAAAATTCCAGACATGAGCAACATTAAAAACAGAAACTTCAATATTAGATCAGGTTGATTAGTATCTACAGAATGGATCAGCTCTCATAATATCTCATAAACAAACTGTTCTAAGAGATAATGTTGATCAGTGAAATAATACTTAGAAAGTGCCTAATCTTTCTTTCTTCTCCAGATATCATGTTCTAAGGGCCAAACTTTGTTTTAGTAACAGAAGAACTGTCCAGTGGCTACGTGCCCTTCACAAGGTTCTTTGTAGCCCTTTGGGGCCAAAGAGATATAGATACGTTCCTATATGCTATTTGCTCCTCCCAATTCAGAGCTGGTCCATCCTCTCTTTCATCTGTCACTAGGTACTCTTCCTCACAGGGTTTGTAGTTTGTACATTTACCACATCTTGGAACTGTGCCCAAGAAGGGGTCCAGAAGGCTGGATCCCAAATATTTATGTTTAGTATGTAAACTCTTGAAAAAAACATTTGCAAAAAGTCATTTTCTCCACTCTACTATTTGAAACTCTAAGACCAGGGCAATAATTCTGTCATAATTTCTTGTAAATCAGACTTTTCCAAACCTTTGAGTGTGGGGGGGGGGGTGACCTTTACTGGCTCAGTTGGTTAAGTGTCCTACTCTTGATTTCAGCTCAGGTCCTGATCTCAAGGTTATGGGATCAAGCCCCACATCCTCACTGAGCATGGAGCCTGCTTAAGATTCTCTCTCACCTTCTCTCTCACTGTCCCTCCCCACCCCGGAATAAATAAATAAACATTAAAATATAATAATAATAAAATAGAAAATAAAAGGGGGAGGGATTTCAAGCTCATGTTGTCACATAATTTGGAAGGCAGTAGAGCACAAGCATGCCTGAGTTCCATCCCTGTTCCACCATGAATTGACAGGCTCTGAGACCTTAGGCTCGGTAAGTCAAGGTTCCCATCTGTAAAATGGACAAGAGATTACCAAGCAAAGTGCTCGTTAATACGGAGCAGGGGCACAAAATATTTTGTTAATGTTACACTTGCCCTTGCTGTTCCTTCTGCCTGGAATACTTTTCCTTTGGTAGCTCACAGAACTAGTTCCCTTTCATTCTTTAGACCTCATTTTAAATGTCACCTTCTCAGAGAGGCCCTACTTACCCATTCAAGTTCAGTAAATGCCATGTTATTCTCCATCATAGCCACTTGTTCAGCTCTTTCCTGGCACATCTCACAAACTATCAGGAATTTATATGTTAGTTTAGTTCTTCATTACCAGTTTTTCTCACCATAACATAAGTTCCATGAGGAAAGTATATCCTGGGAGAATAACACAATGCCTGGCACACAGCAGACTCTCAATACTTGGCAGAGAAATGAATGAATATTTGGATTAAACAAAGTTAACTGCTTCCTTCCTACAGGACTTCTTTTACTTTCCCAAGCAAATATGCATTGTGACTCTTCTACAGGGCCATATGGTATGTAGTATTTCTCCACCTTACTCACCATAGAACCCTTTTCTTATAGAGCATCTTCCTATCTCCCCAATAACATTCTAGAGGACACAAACTGCAAAGGAAAAAAAAAATCAGTTACAGATACCCATTCAGCTGTGTACCAGAAAGTGTAAATAATATCCAATTGTCATCTAGGAATTTTATCACCTAGCTTGACAAATGAGGGTTAGTCACTCATTTGCACCATGAGAAAACACCAAAATAACTATGAAAGTAGGAAGGGGTAAGCCTTCCTACAGCCTGCTATGGAAGTTGGAAGGGGTAAGAACTTCAGATTAATTCTAGAATTTCACTAGATGGCCACATATTAGAGACCAAAAACTGGAAGCCCCAAGGTCATACCTAGCCCATAGATGTATTGTATTAAATCTAAAGAGTATTTAAAACTTTTTGAACTAGTTGCAGATATTTGTAACTTGGGAGACTTTGCATAAAGGTAGCATTTCTAACTTCCTTTGAGAAGTTGGAAGGTACAGTCCACTGATGACCCACACTCCCATATAGCAACAACAGACTAAAATGTATAACTCACTGCCTTAATTTACCTACCTGACTCCTGTTAGAAGCATTTGAGTTTGCAACCCTTGGATGTACCCAGTTATATTCTACATCAGCAGCTGAATACTGGGAATTGAGGAAGAAGTAAGCACAGTCAAACAAAAGAAGACTAGGAGATAACAGTCTGCCATGTGGTCCACCTCAATCTGTAAAACAGCTTCCTCCTTACTTGGGACTGCTTTCCATGGGCTCTTAATCAAGTAGCAGCCCTTGACACTTAAGGCTTACATGTCACCTTCCTGCCCATTTATATTATCTCACCAGGAAGGGTTTATTCCCCTCACTTGGCATTCAATACTGGACATGTACATAATGGCAATACCTTTCCTGTATGGCAACTTGTTTCTCAAAAAGTTTTCAGGTAAGTAAGTAAACAAATAAATATGTATTTTTTGTATATACATGTACATAAAACCACATAACTATCTCACAAAACTATCTCACAATGGGGTAGGTTAATATTACTATTCCTAACTTGTCAAAGGGTAAAGACACAAAGAAGTTATAGTCTATCCCAAGTAAGAGCAGAGCCAAGACTAATATCCAGATCTCCTGAATTGGTGGTTCTTTCCTCTCTTCCAACTAATCACTAGATTTCTTATGTGTATTAGTCAGGGTCTTAGCAGGAAGCATATTCCACAGCCAAATTAGAATACTTTGAGGAGAGTTTAAGAAAAGAATTATTTACAGTGGTGTGGAAAGAGTATAAGATAATCACAAAGGATAGTACAGTGCCCTAGGACCATTACCATCCCCAAGATGAAAAGAACAACAGGGTTTCCAGACCAGGAAAGTGAAAACCATACAGAGAGTAAAAACCATATGGAAATACGATGGCTTTGGTGAAAGAGAAGAGCCAGATGATTTACTCTCTCTAGGTCCTCTCATCTCCAGCAAGCCTTCTTCCCATTGGCTAAATCCAACCAGAAGACAGAAGATAAGATATCTGACTGAAAAAGTCCATATCAGTTACCTCCCAGGACAGAATGTAAAGGTATGGAAGTAAGAGTGAATCTGAAGGAGAAAACAGAAGACGGTTTCATATATTATGCTATCTCCAATCACTTATTTAAAAGGGGGAAAGAAGATTACATATATTCCCAGCATCGATGTCCCTACAGAGAAACGACTTTTAGTACATCATGTTCAAGAATACATATTTATTTCCCTTTTTGATTGTGGTCTCTAAGACAGATCTCTTCCATGTCAAAGTATTCCCTCTAATGTTTTAATGAATTCATGCTTTGTAGTCTTTGATATAAAAATACCACCAAAGGTTTTCTCTTAATCTAAAAACATTGTGCCCTTTGGTTTCTTCTTGTTTGGTGGTAAATATGCCTTCTTAGATACATCTAGTATATTCTATTATAAAAATCAGGCTATATTCCCCCCAAAGAATTATATTTGCTTCCTTGGCCAATGATTCCATTACTTATTATATACCAAAATCACTGGTCAGTTAGACATCATATATTTTGGCAAATATATGTCTTTAAGTTTCTTTGATACTTCTAGAAAGATGTCTTTGAATCCCAGAAAGTTAAAGTACATTTACTAATCAAGACTAAACATTTTCCTATTTGCTTCAAATGAAAATATAGAACCCTGAAGACATTATACTCAGCAAACTAAATCAGTCACAAAAGGACAAATATTGTAAGATCCCTTTTATATTAGGGTAGTCAAGAGTAGTCAAATTCACAGAGATAGAAAGTAGAATGGTGGTCACCAGGGACCAGCAGTAAGAGGAACAGAAAGCTTTAGTGTTTAATGGGTATGAGTTTCAGTTGGGGAATATGAAAAAGTCCTGGAGGTGGATGGTGTTGATCATTGCACAACAATGTTAATGCACTTAAATGCCACAGAACTGTACAATGATTAAAATTATAAATGTTATATATATCACCCCAATAAAAAAGGAAATTCATAAATTAGGACATCTGCCTTAACTAAGACAAAAATTCATTTAATATCTCTGCTACTTGCTTTTAGTATCTAAAAATATTTTTTACAATATAATCAAAGGGTAGGTATCACTACCCAAATTCTTAGCCAAATTTCTATCTTCAGTGTATTTAGAATTCTTCCTATTGTTGGGCTTAAAGCTTCTACATGGTAGGGCTCAATTTCAACCCCGATCCTCCTAAACAAACTCTACTTCTCCAACCCTACTATCCATTCTGAGAATAAAAGCTCATGTAATCCCTCAGAAGCAGTCTTTAGATTACCATGTGTATAGCCCATGCAAGGTACTGAAGTTCAAAGAAGATTAAGTCAAGGTTACTGCTGTGAAGAGCTCAGTGGAGGATATCAATATGACTAGATAATACTTCCTCTTCCCCAAATTCAAGCAGGTAGTTAATCGTGCTTATTGCCTCAGAGGAAGCATGTTTTAGAGTGGAAGAAGTAGTAGCTTAGGAAGCTTTTAGGCTTTGTCAAAATAAAAGACAAATTACTTACAACAGCTCCAAATGGAAACCACCAAATACATATCAATGTAGAATGGATAAATAAATTGTGGTCATACAATCCACTAGGAGTATTACACAGCAATGAGAATGAACAAACTGTTGACGTAGCATCATAGATGAAACTCACAAATATAATGGTGGGGGTGGGGGGAATCTAGATAGAAAGGAGTATGTACTCTATGATTCAGTTTATATAAAATTTAACACAGTTTGTAAAACTATAGCTCAGAGCATGAGGAAGTCTTCTGGAGTGCTGGATAGTGCTCTACCTCTTAATCTAGGAGACAGTAACATGGGTGTGTACCATGTCATGAAAGTTCACTGAGCTCTAAATTTATGGCTTCTGCTCCTTCCTATATATGAATGTTATGGTAAAATAAAATTTTATTTTAAAATTTTCAGCTCTCATTTTCAGGAGATATAGACAGTGGAGTATACAGTATGTCAGATGGTGAAAAGGGCTATAAAGAAAAAAATAAAGCAAGGATAGGGAATAGGGAATGCCTATTAGGGTTAGGGTTAGGGTTAGGGTTAGGGTTAGGGTTAGGGTATGGAAATGGTATTACAATTTTCAAGGTCAAAGAAGGCTGACCTGAGAAAGTGACATTTGACTAGAAACCTGAAAAGTGAGGGTGTGAGCCATGCAACTTTCTAGGGGACAGTACATAGAACAGAGAGTTCAACCTATGCTTCTACACTGCAATTTATATAACACAGAAAGAACTGCCCACCTATTTTCTAACTTCCTTTCTTTCTTTAGTGCAATTGTAACAATCTAGACCCTTGTAATTTTTTAAAAAGGTTGTTCCTAGAGCACCTGGGTGGCTCAGTTGGTTAAGTGTCCGACTCACGGTTCCAGCTCAGGTCATGATCTCACTGTTTCATGAGTTCGAGTCCCATGTCGGGCTCTGTGCTGATGGTGCAGAGCCTGCTTGGGATTCTCTCTCTCCCTCTCTCTGTCCTTCCCCCACCCCTCCCTCTCAAAAATAAACAAATAAATAAAAAATTTTTATAAACGTTTGTTTCCCCATGTATATACACAACAGAACAATACAAAACAAAACAAGAGGAAGGGGATGCTTAGGCACTGATAAAGCTAGCATGCTGAACAAGTCAAAGAGACGAGTTTTCCCAAACTAGAAAGAAACTGATCCAAAATGGAAAAAGAACATTGAAAGAGAAATTATTCATTTTTGCTTGTTAATTCACAGTAAAGACAAAGGATAAACAATCACCAGCCTCCCCAAGCCTGAAGACCCCCCCCCAACACACACACGTGCTTTCAGTTTTCTATCAGTCAAGTATCACCAGACACATGAGGAAAATTTCTAATGGAACAGTGACAAAAACAACAAAGACTTTACACAAAAAGCACTTGGAAGAAACCAAGACAATAAAAATAAAAAGGTATTTTAAAATCTATATTCTCAGAGTGATGAGATGATTTTAGATACTTGGGCAAGAACAGATGCTATTTTTAAAAAGGGGATGACAGAACTGTACACTTGAAATGGGTGAATTTCTCAGTCTATAAATGACACCTCAATACAGACAGTGCAGCCACGACCTAAAAACCCAAGATGCTGTCTGATGAGCGTGCTGAGGAGAGTCACAGAAAGCTAGCCACTAGCTACATGTGTCTATTGAGCACTGGAAAGGTGGTCATTCCAAGTTGAGATGTGCTAAGAGTATAAAATACACACTGAATTTCTTTTCTTAGTACAAACAAATATACTATAATTACCTCAGTAATAATTTTTTATATTTAGTACATGTTAAAATAACAGTATTTTAGATATATTGGGTTACATAAACATATTAACAAAATTAATTTCATCTGTTTCTTTTTACTTTTTTAATGTGGCTTCTAGAAAATTTTATTTTTTTAATTTTTTTAAATTTTTTTTAAAATCTTTTTTTAATGTTTTATTTATTTTTGGGAGAGAGAGAGACAGCGTGAGTGGGGGAGGGTCAGAGAGAGAGGGAGACACAGAATTCGAAGACAGGCCCCAGGCTCTGAGCTAGCTGTCAGCACAGAGCCTGACGCGGTGCTCGAACACACGAACCACAAGATCATGACCTGAGCCGAATTCAGAGACTTAACCAACTGAGCCGCCCAGGTGCCCCTAGAAAATTTTAAATTTCATATGTGGCTCAAGTGTGGCTATGTATTATATTTCTATTGAATAGTACTACACTAGATGACACATTTGTTGAAGACAAAGATTGTATCTAAATAATTATTGTGTCCTCCAGGGAACCTAAAGCATAGTAGACCCTCAATAAGTATTTGCTAAATAAATAAACAATGAATATTTTCACAGCACTAGTTTCCAACCTTATCATTCTGAGAGTGCATTTTGGAAGTGCATCCATCCCAAGGCAAGGTAGACAATCCATTCAAGTAGCTTGAATTGCCTGTTCTTATTATCTTCTGTTGATTATTTAAAAGTATTTTTGCTATACTTTATAGATCATGACTTACCCCTTTCATACGTTATTTTAATACAACAATCATTTTAATCACTACCCTCAATTATTTCAATAGCTGTAATCACAGAGATTTCTAAAACTAAGAAATGAAATCAATTGCTTTATCTTTTAAAGCCTGCCCTCTAGTGCTCATAATACTATTAGAATACAGTTGTCCACGAAATCAATTTGCTTTATAATAAAATTTAAAATAAATTTAATTATGAAATCTGCATATAACAATGCAGATACAATGCAATACAAGACTTAGAAAACCATAGTAAAAACCAAATGTCTCCCTCTCTCTCTGCCCCTCCCCCACTCGCACTCTGTCTCTCTCTTTCTGTCTCTCTCTCTTTCAGAAATAAACATTAAAATATGTATATTCAAATAAAAACACCAAATGTTGCAGATAGCTAAAATACTGGCCTCAAGTGAATGAATCAGTTTAATGAAAGGAAGTTGAAGATAAAATTCCCTTCAGTGTCATTTTTTAATATCAATAAATATTCCTTTTATTAAAATGGACAAATTTGCAACCCAATTTCCCACCAATAGCATTCCAAATATACCCACTCTACCAGATTGATCAAAACAGCTCATAAATCTGGAATAGGGACTGATTCAAGAAAATACTTATGACTCCTCCTATAGAATTATAAAACTATTTCAAGCACTTAGGATTTTTATAGGTCAGAAGAGGGGTTAAAAAGCCAGTACCACTGAATGAGCAAAGAGGGAAAATAATGTATAATATTAGGACTGGCTAGGAAATTTTTGGAAAATAAGAAGAGTGTGGTCATGGTAGGTGATTCCTGGTACCAGACAGAGACAGACTCCTGAAGTGGGGAGAAGAGAAACCCCTGGTAACACGCTTCCTGTGAGTTCTGTCTGAGCAAGTAGTAATGGAACTGCGGAACTGGGTGCCAAGAGCAATCTTTTGGGGAAAAATTATATATGGAGTTCAAGGGGGCGTGCAGAGTGAAAAGAACCCAAAGCATGGGCCAGTTTTCAGTGGCAAGAACAGAACACCCAAGTAGAGCAGTTTCTTTTGCTGTGGCCTTGAACAGCCAGGCCAGCGATGCCACAGCAAGGCCAAAGGCCTGAGGAGGCTGCATGACAGGATGCATGCTCCCAGTGAGTCACTCTTGCCAATGGCCTCCTACCCCTCAACTCTACCTCGGCTTCATGGAGACTCCCCCAGAACCCAGTTAGATGCCTAGGGATGAAAAATACCCAAAAATACCAAACTCATTTAGATGGCTGTACATAGCATGCTACCGCTCATTTATTAAGCTTATAAGCTTACAGCCCTTCATCGAGGTGACTATGAGGATAATAAAGGAGAATTCTTCAGGAGGGCTGAACACCAAATAATCCACTTGTTCACTTTTCAAGAGAGAAGGCCTAAACTCAGAATCTATATAAATTCCTGGGCAGTGGCTAATGTCCTGCTGAATAATCAAGGACTTGAACAGAGTAATACTAAAGCATTGGTGGCTAGGAACTTGAAAGACTGGGGAATGTGGATGGGCTGCCCATGTGACAGGGCTCAGAGGATGAGAATGCATACACAAATTCTCATAAAAGGCCCAACTCCAGAAAAAGCTCTTAATCATCCTCAGTCTCCTCTGCTGGTTTCTCCTCTTCTTCCCAACCTCTTTGACTTAGAAAGCCCCAGAACTCAATCTAGAGCTTCTTCTCTTCTCTATCTATAATCTTATCTAATCCTGTGGCTTTTAGTACAACCTATAAGCTCTGTCCAAAAGCTATCTCTCTTTGTCTACTGACTCAAATATCCAACTATCTACCAGACATCTCCATTTGAATGCCTGAATATCTTTAACCTAACATATCCAACACTAGTCTTCCCCCAAAACCTGCTCCTCCTTGCCCTCAAATGGCCTTCCCCATCTCATTTGATGCCAACTGGGATGGATACATGGATTTTCTCTTCAAAGAATCTAATATTTAGCAGTAATTAAAAAAAAAACTGAAGTAGGTAGAATTCATTCATTCTGACAGTGGCATCTGAGAAAACTATCCATTAGTTCCTGTTACCTAGATCCCTGGAGATGCTCTATATTTTATCCTTTCTGTAATCTAACTCACCTTTTTATTAGATTCTGAAATTTTCACTTTTCTTTAAATTGGCTAGGGTTAGTTTCTATTGCTTACAAGTAAAACCCCTTACTCCATATAACCACTAAGCTCTCAGCTCACTGACTCTGTTTTGCCACCACCAACTCCCAATTTGCCACCAAACCCTGTCCTCTATCCTCCTTTCTACTTACACTTAGGATGCAGAAGCAGCTCATTATAATAGACTCTAATCATACATGCCCAGAACTGTTCTGTATATTATCTGAGAAATTCTAAAGATTAAAATTATCTTTCACCAAAGTATTTGTTCCCAAATTGGCTATGTTCAACTATTCACAGAGAACACAATGGGTAGGAAATCTGTCAGAGGGTGTTCCCTGCAGCCCATCTAAAACAGTCTTATACCACAAATTCTGATAATCCCTTCCTTTGATCCCACACAATCTCCATTATAGCAGCTAACCTCAGTCAAACACAATTAATTATTCGTGACTTCATGAAAGGAAGGGACAATGTCTTCTCATCTCTGTACCTCATGTGAGGCAGGCTTGATAAATGTTGAATTTTATCAGAAGGTAGTACAGAAATGATTCACATTTTTAAAATAATCACCATACTTCCAAAAGATATGCACTCTGAGTTGAACATGATGTTGATTATCCACTACTAATATATCTGAGCATGAGCTATCAGCTAAATCTTTCTAATCATATTATAAAAATAAAAAGGAAATTATACAGGGGCCTACAAAGTGCTTTATTGCATTGATATTTCTAACTAATTCATTAATTATCTTAGGTCAAATTTTGTGTATATCTCAAAAATAAGAATACCATGTTTACTGACATTCTTTTTGTAATAAATGTCTTCTGTCAGGGCACCTGGGTGGCTCTCGGTTAAGCATCCGATACTTAATTTCGACTCGGGTCATGATCTCACAGTTCATGAGATCAAGCCCAACGTGAGATTCCCTCCCTCCCACTCTCTTTCAAAATAAAATAAAAATAAACCTTAAAAAAATAAATATCTTATGTTTAAACTTGAGAATTACATGAATAAACAGAATGATCTAAAAGAACTTCCAATAATTTCTGCCCCTACCCTCCAGTTTAATCTTTTATCTAATCAACAGGCAGGTTGAGCATTATCAACACCAAATATGTAATCCAAAGTCAATACCACATATGTAAGTCTCAAAGTTAAGTCTCAAAGGTAACAAGATGTGTTTTCCTCCAAAAACTACACCTATTTTGTAAAAGAAAGCCTCACAAATGCGTAGACAAGCACCATCTAGTGGCAAAAAGAAGTACTCCAGATAAACAGTTAACATTGACAGACACAAATTAAATTACATACCAAAATCTAAATCATTGATATCTGTTGTTCAGGACTCAATTTTGTTAAGATGTTTTACTAACCATGTGCTGATTAAAAGTAACGCCATGTTTAAGATAAAGATTAAGACTACATGTCATTAGGACAGTGTAGGCTCAGTTGTTTCTTAACATTCTTAAATGAACGTCCTCAACTTGAAGTGGAAAGAAACAAACTAACATCTGTATTGAGTACCTACTGTGTCATGTATTGGGCACAATTACATATGCTAATCTCATTTAACCCCCACAACAACTCAGTAAAGAAGTTATTAAAATTCCCATTGTAGGGGAGCCTGGACGGCTCACTCAGTTAAGCACCCAACTCTTGATTTCAGCTCAGGTCATGATCTCATGGTTCGCTGATAGAGCAAAGCCTGTTTAGGATTCTCTCTCTCTCCCTCTCTCTCTCTGTGCCCGTCCCCCACTCATACATGTGTGCGCTCTTTGTCTCTCTCAAAATAAATAAACTTTAAAAAATTCCGATTGTACAAATAAGGAAACTGAACCTCAAATACTACATAACTTACATCATATGAACATCAAGTGATGGAGCCACCTCCCCATCTACTGCTCATCTATTACTGGGTCCTTGCGGAAGAATAAAGTACTGCAACAGGCGAAGTGTACACAAACTGAGCACTTACTTTAGGTCATATATAACTGACCCCAACATGGACAAGAGATATGTGCTGTTAGGTAACAGATAATCCCTTACACTTTGGGATTAATCAGACTGCTAGCTAACAGGGGACAAAGCCCTGAACATGCTGAAGTGTATTAGAAAGATCACAGACTTTGGTATCAGGCCTAAGTACAAACCAGTATTAGCAAACTAATATTAACTGAGTGCCTCCTATGCAGCAGCTGGGGCGGGGGCTGGGGCTGGGACATAAAGGTGTCAATGGGAGAAACAACTGGCTCTCACAGAGTCTACAGTACAGCTCTTGACTAAGTCTCAGTCTAGCGGAAAAGATGACAGACGAGTAGACCCTTTGGGCACACTGGGAGAGACTACCTAATCCATAACCTGATGTGAGGCAAAAAGGAGGAGTTTCTCAGAAATTTTTTAACTGGATAAAGAAAGTCCTCTTCACAGAGAGGCCTTTAGAAATTACTCATCCCAACTTTCAAAATTTTCTTCTCCCTCTCTCTCTCTCTCTCTCACACACACACACACACAGCTAAGATGAATATGTGCAAACTGTGGTGTGTATTCAAACTTCTACTTTCTAGAAGACATGCCCTTTTCAACAGGGTTCAAATCTTAGATCTTCACAGATGTAGAGTAATATCATTTTAAGAATTGAAGGATTTAACAAATAGATGATGGCATCGCTTAATGAAAGAGGATAAGACTTTGAAGCCAGGTTTATTGCAATTCCAGGTCTGCAGTACTGATTAACAGATTATTTGGGTTTGTTTGTTTTGTGTGTGTGTTTTGGTTTGGTTTGTTTTTAGCAAGAAGGGTAGGGAGGGGACAATCTTAAAGGTAAGGCCACCTTTCTCTTTCTCTTCCTAAATAATTCAGTTCTCAACTCACAGGGAGGGCCAAGCAAGGTAGGTATCTATGCTGGATGGTGAGACACACAGCGGGGTGGCAGCACAGAGGCCCAGCACAAGGTAAAGGAGCATCTATGCAAAAGAGCAGCCCCACCTGAGGTGTCAGAGCCCAAGCAGGATAAGAAGGGTGTAAGAACAGGTAATGGCCCCATGTGCGGTATCAGAGGTGAGTAGTGTGAGGAAGACATCTCCTTGGCAGAAGTGGAAAGGGATATAGAGTTACTGGTGTTGGAGCCCAAAGAGGATGAGCAGGACCTCTGCAGAGGACTGCTCAGAATGTGGTTTCAGAATCCAAGTGTGTCAAAGCCACAGTGAGGTTAGAAGGGATATTAAGAGACACTGGTTACACACAGCTATGTTGAGCAAAGAGTAAACATATTAAGAATAAAGGGACCCAGGCATCTCACTGCCAGTGAAGCAAAGAATATGGAAAGGAGGAAAACTGAAATGAATCCTGGATTAGATTGCAATTTGAAGTATCGAAGTGAACACATGATTTCAAGAGAGATATATAAGGAATAAGTAGATATAAAGAAATATACATGTATATAACAAATATACATATATATGTATGTAAAGACATATTTACACATACCCACAAACACATACATATATTCCCTTGCTCTGTCCTCTTGAGCAGACTGGGAACAGCAACACTCTAATAAGTAAAAAGCGTACCTTATGCCCAGCCCTTGGTTTCTAAATATTTTTCTCCACTAAAAGAAAAGGATTCTTAGAGAAATCACTGATTCCAAGGTTATAGCAGGTAAAGCACAAGTTGTAACTGGACACCTTAGAAAGTAATTAAGTCCTCAAAGAATGACAGGGACATGTCAAAAGAATATAGAAGCCAGCTTGAAGGGGCTTACATAGGCCAAATATGGAACAGTTTGAACATCAAAAGAATTATAATAGTAACAAATTATAGCCCATTAAACAAAACAAGAAACCAGGAATCCATACTGGTAGAAAGAAAGAAATTAATACATTAAAGCCTGATAAAGAATTCACATGGTTTCAAGGCACTTCTCCACAAAATATTAACTACAAAACAACAAAGAATAACTTCACAGTACTGAATCCTTGCAGACACCACCTTAATCAAGTGACCAAAATGAGCATCATCAGTAATGGGACAAATAAAAATCATGTACCACCTGAGAGGATGCAATGAGAAAAATACAGCATCACTACTGTGTTATTCCAGCCAAAGATGCATACATAGCCTGAACTTCATCATGAAGAATCATCGGGCAAACCCAAACCGAAGGGCATTCTACAAAATACTTGGCATGTATTCATCAAAACCATCCAGGTTACGAAAATCAAGAAAAGACTAAAGAACTATTCTAAAGAAGCCTAGAAAGACACAGCAACTAAATGCAATGCATGGTTGAAAACTGCATTCTTTTGCTATAAAGCACATCATAGGTACCACTGGTAAGACGTGAATAGGGTCTGATAACTACATAGTTACTGGTTATTGGTTACTTGGTATTGTACCAATTTCTGATTGGTTAATCAAAATCAATTAATTTTAAGGGTTTTACTCTGGTTATGTAGGAGAACACCCTTGTTTGCAGGAAATACTAAAGTAAAGCAAAGGAAATCACATCAGCAATGTACTCTCCAATGATTCTAGAAGAGGGGAGGAAGGAAGGAAGGAAGGAAGAGAGAGGGAGGGAGGGAGGGAGGGAGGGAGGGAGGGAGAGAGAGAGAGAGAGAGAGAGAGAGAGAGAGAGAAAGAAAGAAAGAAAGAAAGAAAGAAAGAGAAAGAAAAGATGGAAGGAAGGAAGGAAGGAAGAGAAAAGAAAGAAAGAAAGACTCCCTGCTGCCTGTAGCAGCATTATACTTTCAATTTCTCTGTAAGTTTGAGATTATTTTTAAGTAAAATTTTAGTGTAAAAAAAAAATGAATGAGGACTGCCAGAGGGGGCTCCATCTAGACAGTTCCTTGTGACCTACATCATCAAATAGAAGGGCTCGGCTTGCAGATGAGCATGCACTGAATGGGAGAAGACCTAGGACCCTGAGAGTCCAGGAGCTGACAGACCTGGATGCACCATAATGTGGGAGTAAGACTCTAGCAGAAAAGGTCCAGCTCCTCAGAAAACATAGGACAAGAAGTTTAAGGCATCAATGGAATATATTGGTTATGTGAGGCACTTTAGAATTTGGGGTATTTGGAACCATTTGGACTCAGGTAAACCAGAGGTATCCAACTTGTAGATGAGTCATCTGGCCTCCACGCTCAGAAAAGTGAGGAATTTTTAAGATAATTAAGAATATGAGTAGGGGTGCCTGGGTGGTTCAGTCGGTTGAGCATCTGGCTCTTGCCTTTGGCTCAGGTCATGATCTTCATGGTTCGTGGGTTCAAGCCCCATGTCAGGCTCTGCGATGGCAGTTATACATTTATAAACTTAATTAAAAAAAAGAATATGAGCATGGAAATGACAACGTTACATGAATTAAAGTACACTTTGAGTACAGCATAGAATATTAAGTATCATGCTAGAACGGTTCATTGGAGCTAATGGAAAAGGACCTAGAATATTAGGCTTAGATATCTCTATTTTACTTGATAGGCAACAGAAAAACACTAAAGGATTTGAAAGCAAAATTCAAGTATGCAGAATAGATTAGGAGAGATAAGAGGCAGCAAGATCAACTGGGACATTACTGTAATAAGATTATAAAGGCTGAAATACAGGTAGAAGTAGAAATTGAAGAAAGATTCATGAGGCATTACAAATCTGACAGGATTTGCCAACTACCACATATAAAGGAAAAGATAGATAAAAACTATTATGTGTCTTGAAAGTGGTGGGGTCTTTAAGGAAAATGGAGCTCTGTTAGCAAGAGAGGAGAGAGAGCTAATGATCTGTATTCCAATGAAAATATCAAATAGACTGTTAAGAATGCAAACCTGGAAGTTGGGAGAGGGTCAGAAAAGAAATATATGACTAACTCTCATCTACATAAAATCACTAAAGGGTTCAGCCTAAGAAAAGAAAATTGTTGCAAACAGAACCTTGAGATAGACCTTGTTTAAAAAAAAAATGGTTCAAGGAGTCAGAGAAAAATGCCTTATGTTAGGTATTTTTCCTTTGCTCCCTTCCATGTCTACTTCCCGCCTTTCCCACTCTGCCCTCTGGCTTCTGGCTGGATCAGCCAATGAGAGGCCCTAACAAGGGATTAAGGGAGTAAAAGGAGACTAGGGATGGGCACTTTTCCCTAGTTCCCAATGTACAGAGTCGCCTCAGAGTCACAGACTGGCTCTGTCTCTCTACTAAAGGCCATGGCCCTTCTACAACCATCTCTCCGGGTTCCAGGAACTGCTGTTTCCCCTTGTCCCTTCAGACCTACAGATGGTTAGGGCTCCCTGCTAGTTAGCACCAGTGGATTGCACTATTTTTTATTATTAATAACATATCCTTTATTATGATCCTGCCCACAACTTCATAAATAATCCCTTTATTAAATTCTTCTCAAGTAACAATTTGAGTGTATGACTTGTTTCCTGCTAGGACCTTCATTGGCATAGTACCCTTATCTTTGCCAGCAATAATTATCTCCATAATATATATCAAAGAGTTTAATTTCCCCCATTCAAAAATCCTTACACAAAGTTCTAGTCAACAGCCTCTTCTAGGATCCACTGGTCCTTTCTACCTTTGGTCTCTTCTGCAGACTTTCAAGATGCTGGATCTAAGACATCAGAAGTGGGATTCACTCTCACTAATCCTGTGGAAGCTGGGGCCTCCAGGGAAAAGGAGATCTGAAGACATCAGAAAAGCTTACACTGTAGACCAGGAAGCAGCCTCTCCCTTCCCTGGGCAAGCGACACATTGTTCCACATATACTGGCCCAGCCTTCGTGACCTATTGTTTCTCTCTCTGAAGACTGCCAATGGCCAGTAGGCCTACCTGTTTTACCAAAGGATGTGAGGCTGGCCAGAAGGAGCCAAGGAATGACTCAGCTAAGCTCTCTGGCACCTTTCCCTGCTTACCTGATGGGATAAAATTTACTGATGCTGAAGAATACAGCAAGCCAACCACTAATCTATCAAAGAGAATCCTGGCAATTGCCCACCCATCTACTGAAACTTGCCTTCAAGATTAAACCCCCATTACCATTCAGGGTTTTGTGCCCCAATCGGCTGCACTCCAGATTAAAATCACCTCTGTAAAACCAAGCCAAGCAGGAATGCTGGGCCTGACTTAGTAGCAATGAAGACAATGGTGCAAAGGAATTTGGGGAAAGCGGGGAGAGAGATTCACTGAAACTAAGCCACAGGAGTTCTAGAAATCACATTGAAAAGTCAAAGAATCACACAGAAAAGACCTGAACTTCTGAGTATTAAGTCACATAAGAATGTATTATTCCAGCAGGAAGAGATGTACCAAACCTTGATAAGGAGGTAGCTTTTATCCCACCTGTAAAAGAAACCTATTTCATATACTGTTGTAGAACAGGCCTGTCCTGGCAATACTAAGCCCTATCCGTCTCACAGAAACCAGAAATGTCTCAGTGGTTGCTAAATAGATATATGCAGTTGGAAATGGAAATTAAGATAACAGTATATCACTTGGTACCCATCAAACTAGCAAAAATGTTGAAGTCCGGTAACCTCAAGATTTGGTGACAATGCTGAAAAATAGAAGCTTGCACACAGGACTGGTAGAGTATTATAATGGAATAACCATTGTGGTAAAGTGAATCATTGATCATAATTCTATACATCCTCCTTGTTTTGGAATTATGATCCACGTCTTTGACAGATGACTGCAGTATCACCCACTAGAATTAGCAAAGTATATTTCCCCTCCCCCAGAGATGTTGGGCTTGGCCATGTGCCTTGCTATGGCCAACAGAAAATGAACAGAAGTGGTAATGAGCTAGTTCTAGGTATCATCCACATGGGGTTTTACATACTTCTACTTGTCTTTCTTCCCATGAGAATGGGTAGCTGTTTGTATAAGAGACTGAGAAAAATGGAACAGACCTAAACCCAACCTTAACCCAACCTGCAGCCAACAGACCAAAGCCCAGAGTCTGAAATCAGGAACCTGGCCTCATTCATCTAAGTTGCAACCAACTCACATAACAATGGGGAATAAAAATTACTATTCCAAGCCATTAAGTTTTAAAGTATTTATTTGTTTCTATTTTGTTTTATGTAGCACTACATCAGCAATCTCTGAGTGCTACAACCATCCATAAAGTAATCTGACAACATCCAATAAAGTTAGAGATGTTCATACGGCTGAGAAATAAATGCTTCCGAGTATATGCCCTAAAGCAGAAGTCCTCAGCCCAATTAGATTTAACATCTTTTTATAAACAAATAATTTTAAGCACCCTTCTTCTATCCCATAACAAACTTAACAGATAATCTATGAACTCTCATGCATAAATTCCAAAAAGATCAGTATAATATCCTAACTGTAATATAAAGAAGAAATAAACAGAACATAATGTGTAATCGGGGCCAGGACTAAGATGACACAAGGGGCCCTGGGTATGCAATTTAAAGAGGCAAAAAAGCCTTTTTTAATAAAAATTTAAAAAAATAAATAAAAAGAATAAAGAGATAAAGTCATGCAAGTGCTGAAGCTGTGCCTGCAGGACTCTGGGAGTGAATATCTCCTTAAATTCTGCACTAGGCACCTCATTGCCTCATCCCTGGCCCAGCCCTGTTTAAAACAGTTCAGTTGTATTCAGAATGCAACGTTTTCGTGACTTCGGTAGAAGATTTAATGAAGTACACAGATACTTATACTCCTACAAAGCATCACCAAGGATGCAAAACCTACTGATACAGGCTGATGCAACTGTGTTGTATTAGTAACTCAGACACTACAAACAGTATTGCTATTGGAGTCATGAGTTTCCAAAATGATGAACAATTCTTGGTGAAGCTCTAAACAAAGTAGTCTTTAGTCAATTTACATCATAATTTGAATTCTTAAAAACAATAGCATATACTATAACTATTAAAAATATCTTAGGATGGCATGCAGAATCAATAGATAATTATAAGCATTTTTGCCTATATGAATACCTGTGGGAGATATTTAAAAATTATGTGGGATACAGGAAAACACACACATTGTGTGTCACCAAGAATCCTTGTCCTCATCCTTTCGATGCCAATCATTGTGATAACTAAAATTGTCCCCCACAAATTTCTACACTTTCCCTATTGGGTTCTATTACAACTGATAATCTCTTCCCTGGGGAAATCAGACACAAGTCCAAAAAGGTCTGTGCAGCATTCACTGTCCATTCATAATGAAATGTAGATGCCATAGTACATTCACACAATGGAATATTATTCAATTAAAATCAATGAACTAATAACAGAAACAAGTTCTGAAAGGTATGTGCAATACCCTTATTATTACCTTATTACTACTTTATTCATGTAAATATTTTAAACTCACAAAAAATTACTACATATTGGTTATGAATACATTAAATAAAAGGAAATAATACCCACTTCAGGAAAATGGTTACCAATAGAGAAGGAAGGGAGAGAAAGGGACATGGAGCAGCTTTACCTGTACATATAAGAGTTTATTTTTCAAAAAAAGAGAGAGATGGGGCAGGAAATATACAAGATGAGCCAGGAATATTTTGTACCACTATAAAGTAAGGAAGTACTTAAAAAGAAATCCATAATGGGGGCGCCTAAGTGGCTCAGTTGGTTAAGCATCCAACTTCAGCTCAGGTCATGATCTCAAAGTCTGTGAATTCCAGCCCTGCACGGGCTCTGTGCAGACAGCTTAGAGCCTGGAGCCTGCTTCAGATTCTGTGTCTCCCTCTCTCTGCTCCTCCCCCACTCACACTCTTGTCTTGCTCTCTCAAAATTAAATACAGAGTGAATAAATAAATAAATAAAATTTAAAAAAATTTTAAAAAACCATAATGATGGGAGTATGTCAAGGGGACCCAGGAGACATCTGAAAGAGTTCCTAGGGCACCTGGGTGGCTTAGTCAGTTAAACATCTGACTCTCGGTTTCGGCTCAGGTCATGATTTTACGGTTTTATGGGTTTGAGCCCTGCGTCAGGCTCTGTGCTGACAACCCAGAGTCTGCTTGTGATTCTCTGTTTCCCTCTCCCTCTGCCCCTCCCTCACTTGCACTGCCTCTGTCTCTCTCAAAATAGATTAAATAAATAAATAAATAAATACTTAGAGCTCCCAATGGCCAAAACTACAATAACATAAGCAATCAAATAAATTAAAAAGTATGGGAGTATAACCCAAAATATAAAATAAATATCCATGAGCCCATATTGATGAAATAAATAAACAGGAACAGATAAATCTCCTATGAGAACAATTCCAACTCTGGGTATAGAGACTCTACCCTCAAGGTGGATAACAGATTGAATATACAAACAGGCAGTGACCAGACCACATATAAAAATGGAACTCTGATCCAGAACTCGCAACACCAGTCCTGAAAGCCAAACCACAACTTCTGTAGTAATCAACCCAAACAGTCAGGACTTGACCAATTAATGACAGTTTCTCTAATTTTTTGTCCCCACTTCTCATTTAGGATCATCCTGAAAAAGCCTAAATATGCTCCCCTAAACCAACAATGTAGGATGCTCTGCTTTTCGTTAGCCTCCTTCAGCTTCCCTGTGCCGTAAGCCTCCAATCAGGGCCTCCCTGAAGCCTTCCTTTTTCCTACTGCAAAGCTTTCCTACTTAGCTGCTTGCCTTCAAGCCCCTGCCAAAAGCAAGTGAGGATGCTGTAGCAAGGTCTGAGTAAATAGTCTTTACTCGTTCTCATTTGGACGGTCCTTGTTTATTTCCACCAGGGGAAGCAAAACTCTTCAATCTTTAATTGTGGGCTGTGCAAGGTGACTTCCATTCTAAGAGGACAGTACTTGGGGATTGAGGGGGCAGGCAGGAGAGTCACTTTACAGTGTAGAACTTGACAAACACTACCTCAGCCAGGTGATCAAGGTTAACACTGCTAAGTCAAACTGATAGTATGTATTCTTGATATGTGATATAAATGGCACTTTACATAATCCCAGAAAAATTATGAGAAAAATACCAAACAAAATTCCAACTAATGGATAGTTTACAAAACACCTAACCAGTACCCTCTCAAAACTGTCAAGGTCATCGAAGACAGTAAAAATATGACAAACTGTCACAGCCAAGAGGAGTCTAAAGAGACAGGACTGCCAAATGTAGTATGGTATTCTGGATGGGATCCTGGACCATAAAAGGACATTCAGTAAAAACCAAGGAAATCTGAATAAACTCTGTGCTTCAGTTAATAAGGATATATCAATATTGTTTATTAATTGTTACAAATGTACCATACTAATGTAAGATATTAATAATAGAAACTGGATGTGAGGTATATAGGAAGTCTCTACACAAAGTAATTTTTCTTGGAAATCTAAAAGTGTTCCAAAAAATACAGTTTATATAGTTTATACTAAAAAGAGAAAGGAAAAGCAATATGAATACTTCTGGCAAAATGTTCCTATCCTTTTCCATACAGGTAAAATACATCATAATCAGAACTTTTTCCATTTCTTAATTCTTCACAATGAACTCCAATTTAACCTCAACAGAGTCTCACTCTTCTTTTCTCATCCTTGCTTCAGCCACACGTGCAATGTTGTAAAGGCACCAAGTTCTGAAGGCACTTTGTTAATGCAGCTCCATTAGTCTTAGGGGCTCCTAGAGCAAGGTCTAACTCAGTAACTCCCACCATGAATTTAAAGCTTTCTCATCCCTTAGTGTTTGATATCTGTTTGCTCCTTTGGGCTCTGCACATTTTACTTTGTATTAGAGCTGACTGTATGCCTGTGTCTCTCTTTCCATCTCTGCACCAAGGACCTTGAAGACAGGAATCACGTCTTGATCACATTTCTCCACACCCACCCCACTCTTCAATTCTCTTGTTGGCTAGTCAATGACAAAAAGAGATTCCTATAAAGCTAAGTATTAATGGAATTCACATATCAGTAGCATATTTTTAATAAAATACAACATTTTATTGAGATAAATGACTGTGACAAAGTAATGTAATCCGCCAATAAGATACTGTCTTAATGTTCTAAATATTTTTTTATCTCCTTTTGTTTTTGTAGGTATTCTAAACAGGAGAATATACATTAAAAAAGCCTTTATGTTCTACTTCTAGGTCATGTTTATCCTTAGAGAGTAAGCTAGACATGAAACGATGGGTGGTCATAATGTTCACGACACAGTAGGAAAAAGCCCGTCCCTATGCCCTCACTGTTACACAACTATTTCCCTGGTTAGTCCCAGCCTGCTAATTACTACACATACTAATATCATTTAAGTGTTCCCTTTAGACTGAGACATAATAAATCTCTGTTCTCTCTTAACAGTTTTGATACAAACTTTGAATTTAGATCCTCTCCCACTTAAACAGTAACATGTTGTTTGTCTTATATTTTTTTAAGTATCTTACTTGTTTTCTCCATCACATATATTCCCATGGTTAAAACTAAAAGTGTTTATTTTTAAGAATTACAGTTCCTTTAACTGTCTTTTAAAATCCAGCAGAAATTGCTACATTACTTTCTGTGGCTAAGCAAAAAAAAAAAAACACAAAACAAAAACAAAAAAACCTATAAAAACTGAACATTTTCAGGAATGCTTCTATAGCCAAAACTAATGTCTGTATATCTTTGTTGAAACGTAATTGCCAATGCTTCTATACTTCCCTCTAAGAATTTAATTGTTCAAATAATGTAAAGAAAGAAAAAGTTTATTTTTAGGATAATAACTTTCTCCAAATAATTAGATTTGCTATAAAATTTTGAATATTACATTTTCCCAGTTTTACTGAGTGATAATGATAATGCATATACAACTTCTGGTTTAGAGAAAAAATAACTGAGAAGCAAGTTTCTAATATTTAAAAATTATAATTTAGCTTCTTGCACTTCATCTCCCAAATGTAAGGGTGCAACTTCAAACATTCTCTTTGTTAACAGAGCCAAATAAGCTAAGAAAAACTTGTCTCTCTAAACCATAATGTCAAGTACTCTATCTAAGCCTGAACGGAGAAAAGTATAATTTCTTTTGTTTTATTTTATTTTTTCCTTTGTCTTGTTTTATTTTAAATAAAAGATAACAACGATAGAGGATAGGAATTGCCCACCAGTACAAACCAGATCACACCAGTTCTTACTATGTGCCATTTCAGGAATATAAATTTGTATCCTGGAAAGGGAACCAATGGGGTCAAGTGAATGTAATAAACACCCCAAGAGCATCATGTTATTAGTCCTATTCGTAATGCTCAATAAACAGTACCTAACAAATAAAGGAAAATAGCAATTTGGTAGAAAAGTAAATTTCATTCTCTCATTCCCAAGAGAAAGAAACTACAAACTGGAAAAGCTTGACAGAGAAAAGAACTGTACTATTACCTATTGCTAAACAAATTACAATTTACAATGATATAACAATTGACTTCTTAACAAAACAAAAAATCCTCTAACTGAAGATCACACATAGATCCAGATCGAAACTGCTTATAGAGCCACTTCTTTTTTTAAGACTTTTATGCCTCGGAGTGTTTCAACTGTTTGTGTTATTTTAAATTGTTAAGCCTTTTATACAAACAAAAAACAAATAGTGCTTGCTCACTGACCTAAGAGACTCCTTTAAAGCCCTCTACAGCTTGCTCAAATTTTCAAAAAGGCTGACCTTAACCAACATCCTTTGTTAGATCTGTTAAGTCAATTTAAGAAACAAAGTTAGGGTACTCTATAAAGTATGCCTATAGCTAGCACACTTTCAGTTTCCTAAAATTCAGAGAGAGAAAAATTCTTTCTCAGATAAACATTGCCTTATTTTGCTGAGAGATTTAGTAGCAGGAATTAAACAGTGACTCCTCTGGCCACAGCCACAGCTAATGTGAAATACTGCTGGGACTAACTGAGCCTGTCAGTTTCTTATTTTAGCACAGTAGGTAGTGCAGGAATGCCTGCTATATTTAATGACTGGTAACAGTAACACATGAGCAACTAAGCTACTCCATTGTAACACCGGAAATTAATTTCATTACATATTCTCTCTCTTCTGGGAAAGTAAAAACCTTTTATAGATATCTTTACAATGACATCTCAAATACAATGAGGATGCTAGAAGATATTTCTTCATATTTACAACAAACAGATGTTCAGTCCTGTGTAGTTAAAAACAACCCATTAAACCATTACCCTGCTTAGTGCAATTCTTAGATATTCTTTAGGAGGCTATCCAGGAAAAATGAGATCCCATTATATATTTTAACCTGCCATTTCCCTGGGAGAGACAAAGCCTACAGAATACAAACTTCTAGAGAAACAACCTACTATAGTGCCTTGGATTTAAATAGTAGTTTAAAGTCTACAAAGCACTTTCTCATTCCATTTACCATCTCCTATGAAGTTGCACTCCAGTCAAGGAACCAATTCTATCACGAGGCTGGTAAACCAAAGGCAACTGATCTCCAAGCTACAGAAATATTCATACAATCTCCAGGTGCCTTGTGCCTTGTGCCTACTAGAGTCTATTCAGCAAGTATAAACACTCCTTAAGTTGTGCTACTTGTCCAGCTCTACACTCGCTGTCAATCCCATTCCAGCCCCACGTCCAGACAATCACTGAGCATCCTGACCCATCTGACTAATCACGCTTACACCAGACTACTTCGTCTCCTTACTGTTTTCCAGCTCTGAATTTGCCCCTTAGTTCCACCTAGGGAAAACACCTCTGAATCACAAGAACACTCTTTTTCCTCCCTTGTCTTTGAGCTTTTGCCCCAGTTATCTCAGAAGAATCCCCTATCTCTCTGAGTTTCAGTCATGAGCTAAATAATAAGCCCAGCCTTGAATGGTGAGTATTAGCAACAGCCCTCTGAACCAAAGGAAAGAAAAACCTTATGTAGTGAAGTGAAATAAGAAAAGTACCACTAGTGCCATTAACCTTGGGAAGCCTTAAAAATACTCATGCACTCACCTTTTCACATATTATCACTGAGTGATGACCATAAGATGGAAATACAAAGATGAAAAAGTCATAACCCCTGCTCTCAGAAGAACCCATTAAAGGTTAGTTCATCATCCCTTCCTAGTTCACATCAACAGATTCACATTCAATCCTATTTTTAAATGTGACTTTACCAGGCATGGCCCTTGCTCACAGGGAGCAAAATACACCTGGGAACATTAGTGAACCTGGCAATATATTAGAGGATGGTAATTGTTCAGCACAGAAAACAGTGCAGAAAGTGGGAGGAATATAACTGACATGAGACGGGAGATCCAAATAATAAATGACAGGAATAATACTTCAATCTACAGGCACCTGCCTCTCCTCTCCAAATGAGTGAATAAACAAACCAGTGGATGAATGAATTAACTAATGAATGAAAACAGTTCAGAGTCAGCAAAATGGACTAACAACCAGGTATACAATATATGCCTGCTGATATTATTTATGTGCAGTGCTCAAGGCTCACTACTAAAGGTTGTCTCGTTTAGAGTTCAAAATAGGGCATCAGAATGGATAAAAAATAAGATTCATCTATTTGCTGCCTTTAAGAGACTAATTTTAGACCTAAAGACACCTGCAGATTGAAAGTGAGGGGACGGAGAATGATTTATAATGATAATGGACGTCAAAGAAACCTAGAGTAGCCATACTTACATGACACAAATTAGATTTTAAAACAAAGACTGCCACAAGAGATGAAGAAAGGCATTATATCATAATTAAGGAGTCTATCCATCAAGAAGATCTGGCAATTGTGGGGTGCCTAAGTGGCTCGGTCGGTAAGCACCCGATTTCAGCTCAGGTCATATTCTCACAGTTCATGGGTTCGAGCTCCGCTTCAGGCTCTGGGCTGGCAATTCAGAGTCTGGAGCCTGCTTTGAATCGTCTCCCTCTCTCTCTCTCTGCCCCTCCCCGACTTGTGCGCACGGGCGCATACTCTCTCTCTGTCTCTCTGTCTCTCTCTCTCAAAAATAAATAAACATTTAAAAAAAATTTTTAAAAGATCTGACAATTGTAAATATTTATGCCCTCACCTTGAAAACACACAAATGTATAAGTCAACTAATCATATACACAAAGAAAATCATTGATAATAAATACCATAATAGTAAGAGGTTTTAATACCCCACTTACAGCAATGGACAAATCACCTACACAGAAAATCAATAAGGAAACAATGGCTTTGAATAATACAGTGAACCAGATGGACTTAACAGATAAATTCAGAACATTTCATCCTAAATCGCAGAATACACATTCTTCTCGAGTGCACATGGAGCATTCTCCAGAATAGATCATATACCAGGTCACAAATCAACAGCCTCAACAGCAACAAAAAGATCAAGATCATACCATGCATATTTTGAAATCACAACACTATGAAACTTGAAATCAACCACAAGAAAAATTTGGAAAGCCTTCAAATACATGGAGGTTAAAGAACATTCTCCTAAGAATGAATGGGTTAGCCAAGAAATTAAAGAAGAAATTTTAAAAATACATGGAAGCAAATGAAAATGAAAACACGACAGTCCAAACACTTTGGGATGCAGCAAAGGCAGTACTAAAAGGAAAGTACATTGCAATTAAGGCCTATCTCAAGAAGCAAGAAAGGTCCCCAATACACAACCTAACCTTACACCCAAAGGAGCTAGAAAAGGAGCACCAAAAAAAAGCCCTAAGCCAGAAGAAGGGAGATAGTAAAGATTAGAGCATAAGTAAATATATACATACAATATACATACAAACAAAAAAACTGTAGAACAGATGAATGGAACTGATAGCTGATTTTTTGAAAAAATAAACAAAAGTGATAAACCCCTAATCAGACTTCTCAAAAAGAAAAGAGAGAGGACTCAAATAGATAAAATCACGAATGAGAGGAGAGATCACAACCAACACCACTGAAATACAATTGTAAGAGAATATTATGAAAAGTTATATGCTAACAACTGGGCAATCTGGAAGAAATGGGCAAATTCCTAGAAATTCACATACTACCAAAACTCAAACAGGAAGAAGTAGAAAATTTGAACAGGCCCATAAACAGCAAAGAAATTGAATCTGTTATCAAAAATATCCCAACAAATAAGAGTCCTGGACCAAATGGCTTCCCAGGGGAATTCTACCAGATATTTAAAGAAGAGTCAATACTTATTCCTCTCCAACTGTCCCCACCCCCACCAAAAAAAAAAAAAAAAAAAAGAAAAAAGAAATGGAAGGAAAGCTTCCAAACTCATTCTATGAAGTCAGCATTACTTTGATTCCAAAACAAGACAAAGACTCCACTAAAATGGAGAATTATAGCCAATATCCCTGAGGAACCTGGATCCAAAAATTCACAAGATACTAGCAAATCAAATTCAACAGTACATTAAAAGAATTATCCACCATGATCAAGTGGGATTTATTCCTGGACTTCAGGGATGGTTCAATATTTGCAAATAAATCAATGTGATACACCACATTAATAGAAGAAAGGACAAGACCATATGATCCTTTCAATAGATGCAGAAAAAGCATTTGACAAAATACAGCATCCTTTCTTGTTAAAAAAAAATCTAAGAAAGTATGGATAGAAGGAATATACCTCAACATCATAAAAGCCATATAGGAAAGGCCCACAGCTAGTATCATCCTCAATGGGAAACACTGAGAACTTTCCCCCTAAAGTCAGGAACATGACAGGGATGTCCAGTCTCACCACTGTTGTTCAACATGGTAGTAGGAAGTCCTAGCCTCAGCAATCAGACAACAAGAAATAAAAGGCATACAAATTCGCAATGAAAAAGTCAAATTTTCATACTTCTCAGATGACATGATACTCTACATGGAAAACCTGAAAGACTCCACCAAAAAAACTGCTAGAACTGATAACGTGAATTCAGCAAAGTTGCAGGATATAAAATCAACATACAGAAATCAGTTGCATTTCTATACACAAATAATGAAACAGCAGAAAGAGAAATCAAAGAATTGATCCCATTTACAATTGCACCAAAAACCATAAGACCTAGGAATAAACCTAACCAAAGAGGTAAAAGATCTGTATGCTGACAACTATAGAAAGCTTATGAAAGAAATTGAAGAAGACACAAAGAAATGGATAATATTCTATGCAAATGTATTGGAAGAACAAATATTGTTAACATGTCTATATTACCCAAAGCAATCTACACATTCAATGCAATCCCTATCAAAATAACACCAATGGAGCACCTGGGTGGCTTAGTCGGTTGAGCATCTGACTTCAGCTCAGGTCATGATCTCATAGTTTGTTTGTTCAAGCCCCGCATCGGGCTCTGTGTTGACAGCTCTGAGCCTGGAGCCTGCTTCGGATTCTGTGTCTCCCTCTCTCTCTGCCCCTCCCCCACTCACACTCTGTCTCTCTCTCTCTCTCTCTTTCTCTCTCTCAAAAACAAACATAAAAAAACGTTTTAAATAAAAAATAACACCAGCATTCTCCACAGAGCTAAAACAAACAATCCTAAAATTTGTATGGAACCAGAAAAGACCCTGAATAGCCAAAGTAACATTGAACAAGAAAACCAAAGCTGGAGGCATAATAACTCCAGACTTCAAACTGTATTACAAAGTTATAATCATCAAGACAGTATGATACTGGCACAAAAACAGATACATAGATCAATGGAACAGAATTCAGAACCCGTAAATGGACCACAAATGTATGGCCAACTACTCTTCAACAAAGCAGGAAAAGAATATCCAATGGAAAAAAGACAGTTTTCTCAGCAATTGGTGGTGGGAAAACTAGACAACGACATGCAGAATAATGAACCTGGACCACTTTCTTACACCATACACAAAAATAAATTCAAAATGGGTGAAAGACCTAAATGTGAGACAGGAAACCATCAAAATCCTGTAAGAGAAAACAGGCAACAACCTCTTTGACCTAGGCCACAGCAACTTCTTACTGGACATGTCTCTGAAGACAAGAAAAATCAAAACAATACTTCATCAAGATAAAAAGCTTCTGCACAGCAAAGGAAATAATCAAAAAAGTTAAAAGGCAACTGATGGAATGGGAGAAGATATTTGCAAATGACGTATCAGATAAAGGGTTAGTATGCAAAATCTATAAAGAACTTAACAAATTTAACACCCAAAGAAACAACTAATCTGGTGAAGAAATGGGCAAAAGCATGAATAGACACTTTTCCAAAGAAGTCCAAAGACACTTTTCCAAAAGTGAAGACACTTTTTAGATGGCTAACAGACACATGAAAAGATATTCAATATCACTCATCATCAGGGAAATATAAATCAAAATCACAATGAGATACCACCTTCACACTTGTCAGAATGGCTAAAATTAACAACTCAGGAAACAGCAGATGTTGGCAAGGATGCAGAGAAAGGGGAACACTTTTGCACTGTTGGTGGGAATGCAAACTGGTGCAGCCACTCTGGAAAACAATATAGAGGTTCCTCACAAAATTAAAAAATAGAACTATCCTTTGACCCAGAAATTGCACTGCTAGGAATTTATCCAAAGGATACAAAAATGTTGATTCAAAGCACATGCACCTCAATGTTTACAGCAAAGCTAATCAACAATAACCAAATTACGGAATGAGCCCAAATGTCCATTGACTGACGAATGGATAAAAAAGATTTGCTATATATATACATATGTATATGTATATATGTATATATATATGTATATGTGTGTGTGTGTGTATATATATATATATATATACATATGTATATACAATGGAATACTACCCAGCAATCAAAAAGAATGAAATCTTACCATTTGCAACAACATGGATGGAACTAGAGTGTATTATGCTAAGCAAAATAAGTCAGAGAAAGGCAAATATATTATTTCCTCATGTGGAATTTAAGAAACAACAGATGAGCTTACGGGAAAGGAAGGAAAAATAAGATAAAAACAGAGGGAGGCAAACCATAAGAGACTATTAAATACAGAGAACAAACTGAGGGTTAATGGAGGGGAGGTGGGTGGGGGATGAGCATTAAGGAGGGAACTTACTGGGATGAGCACTGGGTATTACATGTAAGTGATGAATTACTGGTTTCTACTCTTGAAACCAATACTACACTGTATGTTAACTACTTGAATTTAAGTAATTTTTTAAAAGAATATATAAACAAATAAGAACATATCAAATAGTGCTAAGTGCTATGCAGAGAATTCAAATCTGGTGATATCACAGTAACTAGATGGTCATTTTAGATTGGGTCATCTGGGAAAACCTCTCAAAAGAAGTGAATTTAAGCAGAGATGTGAAGAGTAAGAAGACTATTGTGCAAAAATCAAGTAGGAAAGCATTCTGGGTGGAGGCCACAGCTAATGCAAAAGCCATAAGACAGGAACAACCAAGTATATTTAAGAATAAGGAAAAAATTGCAACATGTCGTAGAAGGGAGTAACCTCAGGAGTGGTAGAAGTTCAGATAGGACGAGTAGGAATGGGTCAGATAAGCTAGTGAAATAGATTTGGATTTTACTTTCGGTGAGATGGAAAGCCTTTGAAGGAAGACACATAGTATCTGAAGTTGTATTCAGCAGGAATTAAGAGTTCAAACTGGAAAAAATATATTCACTAAGTATATATGTCCACATACATTAAGTCCATGTATTTGATTGTTTCTACACTCTGCACTCAATGAAATTTATCCCAAGACACTGCAAAAGAATCTGAAAGCTAGAAAGAATCTTAACGAATATAAAACTATCACTGTACATGTATAGAAACTGAGGGCCTAAGAAAAAGGTATCATTGGGGCGGGCATCTGGGTAGCTCAGTTGCTTAAGCATCCGAATCTTGATTTTGGCCCAGGTCATGATCTCACAGTTTGTGAAATCAAGCCCTGAGTCAGGCTCTGCACTGACAGTACGGAGCCTGCTTGGGATTTTGTCTCTCCTGCTCTCTGTCCCTCTCCCACTTGTTTCCCCCCTCCCCACCTCATAAAATAAATAAAAAACAGTTTTAAAAATCTTTTTTAAAAAGTTATCATTTACATTGCTTCATTAATAGCTGAGAGAAATGGCTCCAAAATAAGTAAGGGCAACTAAAATGTCTGGGATATATCCTAACCTGAAAGCTGACATAAATTAGTAAATTATCCTTTTATGTGTTCATGAACTGGGCCACCAAGAATTACATGCATATGACCCATCACAGAATTTAAGTTTTTGTGTCAGCTTCTGACCTGGATCTGAAGCTAAAAATTTAAGTAAGGCACATACCCACTAATGTGTTTAATCAGTTTCATTATTCCAACCCCAACCCACTGAGTACACCACAACTTGGAGATTCATTCATCCAATGAATGGTGAGAAACTACTCCTTTGTGCAAGAAATTTCACTGGAAAACAAAGAGTTTGAGTCACAACAATAATTGGTACAAGGTAGAATCTGCCAGCATGCCTCTCAGATGACAGCACTTTATCTGGAAGGATCGGCTGGCAGCAGGCAAACTGCTCCTTGAAGGGTGGGCAGGATTTACAGATGGGGAGAACATTTTAGACAACAGGCACAGCAGGGGCAAAAGACCGACATTAAATGCAAGCAACCCTTGAGACAAGAAATCCAGAGTATTAATTACATTTAGGACAACTATTTCCAATATGAAAATACTCAAAACTGAGTTATACCTAAATGATACTTACGTATCATTTCAGCTCAGTAAGAATAAGAGTTTTGCGTATTTACCACCTTAATTAACACACAAAAAAGTGTTATAATATAAACAAACCTAAGCCTAGGTCAGACTATTACATTTGTTTTCTAAAAGGAATTAAATAGGATTTCAAAAGCCTTTGAAAATTTGCTTTTCAGGAAACAGAAAAAGAAATGGAAAATCACTTATGCTGCCTGGTGCAAAAATTGCAAAGGTCCCCTTTTTAAGAAAAGATGTTAACATGCAAAGTGTTTTAAATTCAGCATTCAAAATTTCAGAACATAGAGTACATGAGAAAGGGCTATCAACATTGCAGTATAAAGTTGTGCTATTTTTTAAAGACTAATCTATTCTACTGTTTTTCTTGAATAATATCTTGCATGACTGCTCCTATCAACAATTAATTTTCTGTCCTTTTGGAAAAACCATTATTTTAAGATATTACTTCACCTGAAAACTGACAAGCAATAATATAATTTGGGGTTTTTAAAAATCATGTCAAAAGTTCATTCTATTTTCAGTAAATCATAGAAAACTATTTAACATTCTCCTATCCAACCTAAGGGCAGAGCATAAAAAAAATCAATTATCAAAGCTAACCAATGTGTGCTATTTCTAATATGTTTGTATTCTCCCTTATCTTTCTTAAAATCCATTTTTCATTGCAAGACCTGGTTGCCAATGTGACGTCTTCCCTATGTGGAATTCTCTGAACTTCATCCTTAAGTGGCACAGATAGGCTCAATGCCGTAAAGTTCAAGTAAATCCAGATGGTAATACTAGGGAAGTAGAACAATGAAACTCAGGCACACCATAAAGAGAATGTTAGAAGTATTTTTACTTGGAAAACTATACATGATAGAAGAGCAGCAAAGGTATCATTGTTCATTAAAGTCTTTTTCTTTCATTGTTTTAAATTCTGCATGATTCACAGTGAGCTGAATCTGACCTGCACTTCCACACCTTTGTGACTTTGGGAGGACTACTCTCTGCATCCCAGAACCACGGAATTCTCTTCATCCTCCAAAGTTCAGTTCAAGAAAGCTCCCACTGCCTTGCCCTGCCTCAGTTTGCATTTTGGAAAGTTGTTCCCATGTGGTAAACTCCTTATTTTGCCTGAGTTTTACAAACTTGTGTATCTTCCCTATCATAGCACCTGTCACAATGTCCTATGCATAGGAGACATTCATGAAATGTTTTTAAGAAAGCAAATCAGACAAAGCACATTTATCAAAAAACAGATCAAATGAGGTCAGAAATATTTAAGTTGTCATTGGTAATCAAGTTTTTAAGAACATGCCAAGCAGACAGCCAAAACAAGTTTTTAAGAACATGCCAAGCAGATATCCAAAACAACTCTGAAACATTTCTACCAGATTCCACAAAGTACAGAGTCGGGGCTGTCATGGAAGCCCTGGGCTCCTGGCTGCCTCACCAATCGGCCTCACTGTGGTGGTGTCCTCACCTTCCCTGAGGAAAGAGGCCTGTGCTACCCACAGCTCCCTAAAAGCAGCTCTAGACTCAGTGGCTGCTCCAGGGATACTCGTTGTCACCACCACAGGAAAAGCAAGCACCACAGGACTTAGGAACAGAAAAATCAGTCCCATTAGAATCCACTAGCTCTCCTGCAAGGACAACGTCCCCATTTCCCTCATCTTCTCACAAAAATAGCAGAGAGGTAGTTGTCTCTATATGCTTCTCCTTTTACCTTCCTTTCTGACTAAAATGTGCATAAAACCACACTGAAAACAGAAGTCCTGCGTCACTAGAGAAAACACCCTCAGGCTCCCTCCATCATATATCTGATGAGATCTGGCCCTGAAGGCCTGTACATCTTCACATCATCTGTATCTTACAAGCCCCAATGAGCAACAACCCTATACAAATTAACAAAGGTATTTGTAGACGTACCAGGTTAACAGTTGCTGGGAGATCTAACTACAGTATTTTCTCCCTTAAAAACACATAGTTTCCCAATAGGTATTCTGCTTCTTGCCTGTTCTTCACAGAGCATTGATAAGTGGCACTTATGGGCACATGCAGACACACAAAGATGATTATTTAACCTACGTTCAAAAAGACGTGGTACACAAATGTGTGTTCCGAAATAAGAATCTTAAATTTGTATTAAATGAGAAACGTTCACATTTTTAAAAATCCTATAATAAATTTCTGGGGAGAAAAAAAATCAAATTTATCAATAAATACAGGATTTCCTTACCACATATTTTCAAATAAGTTCTCAAAATCACAGGGCTTTGGGACTAGATGTATCTTGGAGATATATCTGCCTAAGCCAAGGAAGATAGTATTGTAACAATCAGCTACTCTAAAAGAAAAATAGCCAGAAAGCCATGGTCTTTGAGATGACTAAATCCAAGGGCTGAGCAACAGTTATTAAAATGGCAGGATGATTCTAGGGCGCAGAATTCTGTCTCCCAGGATCACTATGAAACAAAGGTAAATATGAACATGACTTCATATTTAGAATTTAATTTAATTTAGAATTTAAAAGCACAAGTATCTAACAAAATGAGTAGATTATCTTAAATGTTCTAAAAATTGTTTTAGTGCAGTTAAACCACACAGGAAAATGCATTACCAGACTTGGATTCCAAGAGTATGTAAATATATACATTACATACATCATCGGGGCTGTAAGGATTCTTCAAAATACTGTGAAACTAACTAACTAACTAACTAAATAAAACCTATCTAACTTGAGTACCACAACTATTTCCAGACTTCAAAAAGGACTGTAACACTTTCTTCAAAATATATTTTGTGTTTCTCAACTGTCTCTGGAGTGTTTCTGTTGGTGTGGATTTTCTTTGTGGCTGTTTTTTAAGGATTCAGTCGCCTGGCTGCCAGTTTATTAAGATCCTGTTCTAATCACCTCCTGTACTTACGACAGTGGGTATGAGACACGCGGGACTCACTTCTTAGCATGTGGAGCTGAATCAAAGATTCGGGACAAGGCTTGTTACCAGAGCCTAATGCAGGCGGGGAGAGGGTAGAGAGCACTTAACACCATCACGAATTCGATTTCCCGTCTCTCCCGTCCCTCTGACATTCCGTTCGGTAACCCGACACGTCATCCATACGCCTGACAAGATAGCCCTCTCCCCTTCGAAATTAAAGCGCCCCACCCCCACCCCCAACGCCAGGGGCTCAAATTCAGACCACCGAGGGAGCAGCCCGGACAGTCGAGCCCCCAGGTCCCGGCTCGGCTCCTGCTGAAGGCCTTCAGCGAGAGGCACCCCTGGGCAGCACCCCCACGGAGGCGCCCTCAGCCGGCCGAGTGCCGGCAGCTGGGAAGAGACGCCCGGCCCGACTACACTTCGGGTGTTCGGCACCCTCGGCAAAGAGGCAGTGAGTAAGGAAGGACACGGTCTAACTCTGAGGAGAACCTCGGGGTCCGCGCACAGACACCCCTGGGGTCGTCCCCGGGAACGCCCTAGCTCCCGACGCCCATCCTCTCGGTCGCCCGCCGACTAGCACCCAGCAGGGCGGCCGGATCGGGTCGCGGTGCCGACGCCGCCTGCCGGGCCCGCCTCGCTGTGTGTGCGCGGCGCGGCTCCACCTCCGCCGGGCCGAGGGACCGAAAAGGCCGCCAACCGCCCTCTCACGCTCCCCGGACGCAGCCGACGGGCCCGGCCACCTGAGGCGCAGCGTCCTCGGCGGGTGGCCGCGGGCGTCTGGTGCGCGGGCCCCGGCGCGTCCCCGAGCGCGCGCCCGGCCTCCCGCCCCCGCCAGCCGCGGCCCCGCGCGAGTTGCACTAACTTTCCGGGGCGGGGGAGGGGCGAGGGCCGCGGGCCCGACTGCCCCGGCCTTACCTGTGCTCAAGTTGTCGTTGATTTTCAAGGGCACCCGCAGGATGTAGACCAGGAAGAGCACGATGAAGAACCACACGGTCCAGAGATAAGTCCAAGACCAAACTATGCAGGACTTGAGCTGCTCCAGAAAGCCCGTGCCCGCTTCAGCCATTTTTCAGCGCTGCTCTCTGCTGCCGCGGCTCTCGGTGTCTGCCGGGATGATTCACCGGCCCGGAGGCGCCGCTCGCGCCGCCGCCGCTGCCGCCGCCGCCGTGGCCCGGCGCCCCCGGGGCCCGCCAGCCGCCCGGGATGCGGGCGCGGCGGGAAATTGCGCGGGCCACGGACGCGCCTACCTTTCCTTTTCCAGCCTTATTGCTAACTCTCTGAAGGCCCCTACATGTGGCTTTCGTGGAGGGATCACGTGGCCCCTGCCCCCTCACGTTCTGATGCCATTTATATTTATTGTGCTAATATTTAGAAAGACAGGCCAACTGGGGCGCTGAGGGGAACTCGACATAATAATGATAACTCACATATGTTGAGGGTTTAGTATATGCCAGGCACTGTTCCAAGCTCTGTAGGATCTCATTTAACCCCTTCAACGATCCGCATTCTGTAGACAGGGAAACCGAGGCACTAAGCGATCTAGTAGTTTACCCTAAACTAAAGCCAAAATTAAGTTGCAGTGTGATGGATGCCACACATCCGTCCATAGAGGTCTCAAACTCTACACTCCACTCCTTGTTCTCAGAATGCAGGCTCAGAGGGATGAATAAACTCAGGGCAACTGGGAAAAGATAGATGTGCTCCTGTCACTGGTTTGTAGGCTGGAAAATAAATCACTCTATTAAGCAAGATTTCGGTTGCAAGTCCTATTTACCTTTGTTTTGTCTTCCTTGGAGCAGCACAGGGGGTTTCCAAAGAAATCTTTAACAAGAAGAATGTTTATCCTCTAATTTTTGGGGATGTTCACAGTTCAAACAATTCTTATCCTGTTTTTAATATAAACAATTCTCTGGGATAATTATGGCTTATTCTAAATGGGTTAGTTTGAGCAAGATTATTATAAATGTTTTTGTCTGGGCTGAATAAAATGTCGCCTTTACCAAATGAAAGTTGAAAGTCTGTTTCCATAAATGATTTCACTTTCTGTGCATTAAATAGTAATAAAGTAATTGCAGTTTATCCGATCTACAGCCAAAACATTTTTAGAATTCTGAGTATTCAGCAGAATATTTTATGATAAATTTTGCTTTGCCTACTTGTAGTTTTCTTTATAATAAAACAAGCTCCTTTAACTTCTTACATGCAGGATGTATTTATGGCCTACATAAAAGAACTACTCTCATATTTTCACTAATTGCAGTAGAAATAAATAACATGAGTATCTATCGATGATACTCATCATCATAAAATGAACCATCTATTTTATGTTAAGATAAGTAACCGCCAGATTCTCTACGGTAGAATTGCCTACATACTTTAAGTGAGCGTCTTGGGGCCTGGCTTTTTGCTGTGAGTGAACTTCAAAGAAAGAACATGAATATGACTCAGATGAGCCACAATTTTCTGATTATCTACTAGGCACTCCTGGAGGATCAGCCTGTCTTACTCATTATTGCCTCTCCCTGGTGTGCAGCCAGGGACCGAGGTTGGAGTTGGAGACATGTCTTTGTGCTTGGACACAGGAGTAAGAGAACATGATCTCTTGGGAAGTGTGGCTGCTTCAGTGTGGCTGAGATGCAGGCTCTCCATGGAATAGTGTCAAGAGAGAGAAAGCTGAAGAAGATCTGATTTTGCAGGGCCTTGTAGAAACACAAAGGTGTTTACTGTCATTTGGCATTGCCCACATGAATCCAAATGACCATTCAGAGATGTATGTAAGTGGACATTAAAGAATATTTAAGAAGGTAGAATTGACAGGCCTTGGTGACTAGTAGGATAGGCAGGATAACAATAAAAGGCAAACGGTGGCTCTTTTGAGTGGAACCATTCATGACATAGTAACAACCCAGATATGTTGAGCCTCCTCTTGACCATCTCCCAGTGGAATGGCTCACAGTCACTGCAAGCTTATCGTATCCAAAACTCACCTCCAACTGCTCCTCCTTCTAGAGTTTTTTCAGAGAATGAGCACCACCCTTCCAGCTCCCCAATTCAGAAATCTGAGGATCACCCCCACCCCCAGAAGGCATGGGAGTCCCTCTCACCTCCTTTCCTCTCCACATTCAGTTGGGCATCAAGGTCCATCTCCAATCTATCACTTCTCTCTATTCCCCTGCAATAGCCTTTTGATCTTATAACCTGGTCATCCCTCACGGAGACAAATGTGTGGACTTTCTGCCACTACTTTCTCCACAACCAACAATAGCACCACCTTCACAAACACCACCGCCATGCCTCATCCCAGCTCATTCCACCTTCTTCCACACTTCTCAGCCAGTTACCTTTAAAAGTACAAATCTGGTTACTCATTCCCTGCTTAAAATCTTTCAAGGCCCCGTCTACTCCACTCCTACTCCAGCACAATGCCTACCTCAAGGATACAATCTAGATGGCACTCAAGGTTTGCAGGGCACTCCTCCCAACCTACACTGCCTCATCTCTATCCTAGGCATGTGCTCTCCGTACCACCACCGTTTTGGCACACATGCCCTTCTCTTTCGTGCCTTTCGACCTGCTCCACAGGACCTGCCTATAGTATACTTTTCTGTGATATTCTTCCCACCAACCTTCTTTCCCTGCCAAAACTGCCTGATGACAGCTTATTTAGAGATGCACTTAAAATATCACCTCCTTTGTGACACCAGCTCCCTCCTGCCTCCTAGAGTTCGCTGTCTCTTTTCTGAGATGCAACACCAGGAAGCTTACGGTAGGCTGTTAAAGCATAGGATTGGAGCCGGCTCTATGTGTTCTATTCTTGGTCCTACTATTCACTACCTGTGTGCTCTTTACAAGTTACTGAGTTTCCTGGGCCAGTTTCTTCACCTGTTCAGTGGATTACACTTGTACCTATTACATGGGGCTGTTGGAAAGATTTGATGAGATGCCTACTAAAAAGCTTTGCACAATGCCTAGTCAGTAGCTTTCCTCTCTATTAATAGAGGACTTTAATATTAGGTGATATGTTATTATCGCTTATTTTAGTCCTCTTTACCTCCTAGTACAAATAGGGCTAATGTTTGGTACATGGTACATGGTCAGTAAATACTTACTGAGTGTTGTATAAAGGAATGAAAATCAATCATATGAAAAGAAATTTCAAATGTTATATTTTATAAAGAATATTAATCTTAGGGGCACGTGGGTGCCTCAGTCAGTTGAGCGGCCAACTCTTAATGTCGGCTGGGGTCCTGATGCTGGTGTTGTGGGATGGAGCCCCACCTCCCTCAGGGTCTGTGCTATGTGTGGAGCCTGCTTGAGATCTCCCTCTGCCCCACTCCCCAGCTCACATGCGTGCTCTCTCTCTCTCTCTCAAAAATTTTTTTTTAACTTTATAGTTTATTGTCAGGTTGGTTTCCATATAACACCCAGGGCTCTTCCCCACAAGTGACCTCCACCATGACCATCACACCCCTTCCCCTTTCCCCCTCCCCCTTCTGCCCTCAGTCTGTTTTCAGTATTCAAGAGTCTCTCCTGCTTTTTCTCCTTCCCTCTCCCTAACTCTTTTCCCTCCTTCCCCTCCCCATGATCCTCTGTTAGGTTTCTCCTGTTAGACCTGTGAGTGAAAATATATGGTATCTGTCCTTCTCCTCCTGACTTATTTCGCTTAGCATGACACCCTCGAGGTCCATCCACTTTGCTATGTCAAGGTCCATCCACATTGCTATGAATGGCCAGATTTCATTCTTTCTCATTGCCATGTAGTATTCCATTGTATAGATAAACCACATCTTCTTTATCCATTCATCAGTTGATGGACATTTAGGCTCTTTCCATGATTTGGCTATTGTTGAAAGTGCCGCTACAAACATTGGGGTACATGTGCCCCTATGCATCAGCATTTCTGTATCCCTTGGGTAAATCCCCAGCAGTGCTATTGCTGGGTCATAGGGGAGTTTTACTGATAGTTTTCTGAGGAACCT
>CM053559.1:68917004-69018755 GCA_028646485.1 Cryptoprocta ferox | reverse complement strand
TATGGCCAATTAGTCTTTGACAAAGCAGGAAAGAGTATCCAATGGACAAAAGACAGCCTCTTTAACAGGTGGTGCTGGGAGAACTGGATAGCAACATGCAGAAGAATGAAACTAGACCACTCTCTTACACCATACACAAAAATAAACTCAAAATGGATGAAGGACCTGAATGTGAGACAGGAAACCATCAAAACCATAGAGGAGAAAGCAGGAAACAGCCTCCTTGACCTCAACTGCAGCAATTTCCTACTCGACACATCCCCAAAGGCAAGGGAATCAAGAGCAAAAATGAACTATTGGCACCTCATCAAGATAAAAAGCTTCTGCACAGCAAAGGAAACAATCAATAAAACGAATAGGCAACCGACAGAATGGGAAAAGATAGTTGCAAATGGCATACTGGATAAAGGGCTAGTATCCAAAATCTACAAGAAACTCACCAAACTCCACATCTGAAAAATAAATAATCCAGTGAAGAAATGGGCAGAAGACATGAATAGACACTTCTCCAAAGAGGACATCCAGATGGCCAACAGACACATGAAACGATGCTCAGCGTCACTCATCATCAGGGAAATACAAGTCAAAACCACACTGAGATACCACCTCACGCCAGTCAGAGTGGCTAAGATGAACAAATCAAGAGACTATAGATGCTGGCAAGGATGTGGAGAAACGGGCACCGTCCTACACTGTTGGTGGGAATGTAAACTGGTGCAGCCGCTCTGGAAAACAGTGTGGAGGTTCCTCAAAAAACTATCAATAAAACTCCCCTATGACCCAGCAATAGCACTGCTGGGGATTTACCCAAGGGATACAGAAATGCTGATGCATAGGGGCACATGTACCCCAATGTTCGTAGCGGCACTTTCAACAATAGCCAAATCATGGAAAGAGCCTAAATGTCCATCAAGATGAATGGATTAGGAAGATGTGGTTCATCTGTACAATGGAATACTACATGGCCATGAGAAAGAATGAAATCTGGCCATTCGTAGCAAAGTGGATGGACCTCGAGGGTGTCATGCTAAGCGAAATAAGTCAGGCAGAGAAGGACAGATACCATATGTTTTTCACTCATAGGTCTAATAGGAGAAACCTAACAGAGGACCATGGGAAGGGGAAGGCGGGGGAAGAGTTAGGGACAGGGAGTGAGGCAAATCATGAGAGACTCTTGAATACTGAAAACAAACTGAGAGCTGAAGGGGGAGGCGGAAGGGGAAGGAGAGTGATGGTCATGGAGAAGGGCACTTGTGGGGAAGAACATTGGATGTTATATGGAAAACAACTTGACAATAAACTATAAAAAAAAGAATACATGCACACACATTGTCATCTTACAGTGAAAGATTGACAAATGACTAGGTTTAGAAATTATATGATGAAGTATAATCACATTTACTTTTCTTCCCCTATTCCTTTAAAAAAGATATCTTAGTTTCTATTTAAAGCCTTTTACAGACATGTCAATACTTAGTGACATCCCTGATCTGTTTAAAAAATCAATATTCGGGCGCCTGGGTGTCTCAGTTGGTTGAGCGTCCGACTTCAGCTCACGTCATGATCTCACAGTTCGTGGGTTCGAGCCCTGCATCAGGCTCTATGCTGACAGCTCAGAGCCTGAAGCCTGCTTCAGATTCTGTGTCTCCCTCTCTCTCTGCCCCTTACCTACTCATGGTCTGTCTCTCTGTGTCTCAAAAATAAATAAAACATAAAAAAATAAAATAAATAAATAATCATTATTATTTTAATAAGACAAGGTTTCTTGATATACAGAATAATCCTCATAGAAAGAAAGCAAAATAGAATGATCAGAGCCTTGTGAAAAGAATCTGCTCTCTCTCTCTCTCTCTCTCTCTCACACACACACTCACACAAATAAATAAATAAACTTAAAAAAAAAAGAATCTGAAGGCAACCTAACCCTATCTTCACCCTGAAACCCTGCTCTAGCCGTGGAGACAGTACATCATTTTCAAAGAAAAAATAAAATAAAATCCCTTTGGAAATTTTTATAGTCTTCTTTATGCTGCCAAAATACACTCAGGAGAGAAGACTAGTAGATGAGTGAGATTAAGAAGAAAAAAAAATCTAAGAGATAGCAGAGAGATCATATGTATTCAAAATAACAAGACCAGAAATATATATTTTAAGAAAACTTCTAAAGTTCTTTCTGATCCTTTGTTTCGTAGGCTAACCAATCACGTGAGGTAACAGTATTACTCACTTTATTTGTTCTATTTATTCCATACTATTATAGTCTGTATCTTTACTCTTGGGAGGGTAGTCTAAGATGGGCTAGTTTTCGGTTATACCTTCGATAGCGTAGAAATGATAATAGTATACTTCTCTTTCTATTCTTAATACTCAAACTAAAATTAAAAAAAATATATAGCACTTTTAACCAAACTAAAAATCCACTGTCTGAAATTTACTGTGTGTGTAAAACACCATCAGTTATCCCAATTTTATTATTTTATTTTAAAAATGCATATTTTGGGGCACCTCGGTGGCTCAGTCGGTTAAGCGGCCGGCTCTGGCTCAGGTCATGATCTCACAGTGCATGGGTTTGAGCCCAGCGTCGGGCTCTGTGCTGAAAGCTCAGAGCCTGGAGCCTGCTTTGGATTCTGTGTCTCCCTCTCTCTCTGACCCTCCCCCACTCACACTCTGTGCCTCTCTCTCTCAAAAATAAATAAAACATTTAAAAAAAATTTTTAAAGTGCCTGTTTTTAGCCTATGACTGGCTAGAATTTCAGGATTCCAGAGTCACATCTAGACACCTCTTTGCTAAAAATTATAGAAATTCAAAAATACCCAGCACTAGTAATAACCATCATATAAAATAGTTGTGAGTACAAAAATAGTATGTTGTCTACTTACTTGCTATGTGCATAGCATGTTCTTCTGTGATTTTGGCTTCATATTTCAAGTTCATGCACGCACACAAACCTCCAAAGCACCTGACAAATTTAGACATATCAATTAAAGAAAGAATCTGTTGCATTGGAAAAAAAATCCAGAAATCAGGTTACACTCATGTTATAGAATTATTGGTAGAATTAAGAAAAATCTGATAGTCATGATATAAGCTTAAATTTTTTATTGATACAGAGCATTTATTCTCAAATATCTGAGAATTTGACAATTGAAATGACTGAGAATTAACCAATATGTATTCCCTTACATTTTATTGGTTACATTTCATTTTGTTCTCATTTCTAATGTGCAAGACTATACTTAGGCATGCAAATTAAAGTGGAAATTTCACTATCATCTGGTATATTTGGCCTGTGTAGAAAGTTAATCTAAAAAAATGGAAAGAAAAAAAATCAGATTATTTTCATCTTAAAGTACATTTCAGGTTAGTGTTAAGTAATGTGCTTGCCCACTCCAGCCAAATTAATTGTATTCCTAATATCAATTCTAACTCCTCTTCTTTATTTTGCCTTGCAAAAATCATTCCAAATTTCCATTTTATTTTGCATTTCAATGCTATTGCACAGCTGCTAAATTTGGCACCTTATGCACATTTCACTATAATGGATCTTATCTCCTTGTTAATAATGACAGTGAATATGGATTATAATTGAAGCTGTGTCTTCCCTTGAATCTTTCCGGACTCTAAATTATCTTTATAGTACTATTTTTACAGTACATTTTTTTTCCTTGATCAAAGTTTGTCATTCTACCTGAGAGCTGAAGATGTCCACATACTCAATCAGCTGATTTGAAGTAACTTGTCAAGTCTGATTGAATAAACTGTAGCAAAAAACTTGCTATGGCTTAGATTTAATTATCTGCTCTTCTATTTTTTGTGTGCATCGCATATTTATACACACTTTCATTCCAAAAGAGGCACTTAACTTGGACTCCCACATTTAGACACATTTGTCAATGTGTCTAATATATCACTTCATAGATTTGTTCATTGGTCCATGTCCTTTTATTAGATCCCCTCCTGGGCCTGACACAAGCCTTGTATGCTGAATAGAATTGCAATCGTGCTACTAAACTGGGGAATAAGGGAGATACTGATTTTTTTTTACCTCTCAAACAAGTTGATTTTCTCAATGTATAAAACTGAAGACCTATGTGATTTGCATTATAAGAAAGGACCAATGCATGTAAATGACAGGGGAAAATATTTCAGTTTGAGGAGGCAGCCTCTAATAGACCCATTAACTAGCTTTCCATCACAGTATTCTGACAGAGATTTGGCTGACCACCAGCCTCATCTGTAAACTGGAAACAGTAATAGCCTATGTTTATCACGTAGGAAGGGAGGCTTACAGAAGCTGGGAGGTTGCATGAGGTTTTCTGGGACTTTCCCAGTTTTAAAACTGCAAGTCCCATATCCTGAGAACCCCGTCAGTCCCAGTTGGGCTAAATGGCCTCTGAGTTTTCTTTCAATTCCTCAGACTCTAAGATGCAGGGCTTCTCCCAGGCAAAACTGGGAGGTGGGATGCAGTTTGTTTTCCACACTTCCTGTTGGGACTTCTCTCTTCCTCAGCTGCCTAGATCTTCACTTCCTTCCAAAATCTGCTCTTGGAACTATCAATTAATTTGTGCATAAACAAAATTTATGTCAGCTCAAAAAGTTACTCTTCCTAGTGCTATTGACACAAAGCAGATATCAAAACCATAAAAGAAAATAATGCTTCTCAAGTGTGTCAAGACATCAGCAAATCCTAGGTGTCCAGGGGGTCCTTACTCAACCTTGCTATGCTAACTGTAATTCAATAATATGAGGCAAGAATAGATAGATGAATATATTATACACCTGCAATAAAAAAAATCATTGCTAAGAGCATGTAACCATTAAAAAAGCAGACAAGCTAAAAATCTATACTGTTTCTTTTATAACTAATTTGCTACTGATTCACCTATTTTATTGTTTATGAGGACCCTAGAAAACAGATGATAGCCATAGGCAAAGGTTTAACAACAATGTATGGGAAAGAAACTCAACTTTGAGAAAACTATTTTCTTTCCCAAAAATTAAGATTGCCATTAAAAAAAATTTTAATGTTTATTCATTTTTCACAGAGAGAGAGAGACAGAGCACGGGAGGTGGAGGGGCAGAGAAAGGCAGAAAGAATCTAAAGCAGGCTCCAAGGTCTGAGCTGTCACCATGAACCATGAGATCAAGACCTGAGCCAAAGTCGGACACCTAACCAACTGAGCCACCCAGGTACCTGCCGCAAGATTGTCATTTTAATCTAGTTCACATAACGTTCTGAGTTCCAAGAAATTATAGATGGAGAAAACGGAGGTAAGCAAATGAAACTGCAAATTCAGATACCAACCAGCTGCAGTGGGATTTGAATCATGAGATAGTAGAAGCAATCTAGAATTTAGTAAATAAATATGTAGGCTTAGAGAAACGGTCTTCTTACTTTGGCTGGCAGTAAAAACAAACAAACAAACAAAAAGAAAACAAAAAAACCCCTTAAACTCAGTCTCAAAGTGTGTATATCTATTTATACATTAATATGTTCCACAATACCAATATACTATGTACACAATAAAAATAAATATTTAGGCATTTCAAAGGTGAGTTGAATATAAAAGTTTAGCATTTCCTGCCTAAAACCTAAATGATTATCTATGTATTTCTGGACTGACTGCACCCCCTTTATTTATTTATTTATTTATTTATTTATTTATTTATGTTTATTTATTTTTGAGAGAGAGGGACAAAATTCGAGCAGGGAGTGGCAGAGAGAGAGGAAGACACAGAATCCAAAGTAGGCTCCAGGCTCTGAGCTGTCAGCACAGAGCCTGATGCAGGCTCAAACTCAAGAACAGTGAGATCATGACCTGAGCTGAAGTCAGACGATCAACCGACTGAGCCACCCAGGTGCTCCCTGTACCCCCTCTTTAAAGATCTGTGCTTTGGAAATCTATATTGACTACAATTTCATTTTTGTCAAGTTCCCTTGAATCACAAGGTTGCTGCCTATTGCAGCTAATTCTAAAATAAGTTTGAATGGAGACCTCATTTTGCTGGCTCAGCTGAACCCCCTGAGCAGTACCGGCATCCAAGCCTCCTCCTGCCAGAGCACCACGCTTTCAGTGGCTTCAGTCAGCGATATATGACTGCTTATGTCTGCACCTCCACAGCAGCTGCAAGTTTCCAGAGTCTCCTTAGTCAATAAGCGGTTGACTATATCAGGAGTCAGGGAGACTGAATCTTACCTCCACAAAAGTGTTATCTTTTTTATCTCAGCTCATATTCAGCAGAAAAATTTTTTTAATACAACACTGTTATGATAATGGTAATTGACTTTGCTTTTAGAAGTTTTATTTTATTTTTTTGGTTGAGATTCCAGTTCTTTGAAAGTATAAGGAATTCTCCTTTTTTTATCTCTACCTTTTTCTTAATTTTCTTGAACATATTAATCATAGTTATTTTAAAGCCTATATCTGTTAAGTTTAATATTTGGATCACCTATGGATCTATTGCTATTGTTTATTTGTGGGTTTTTTCCTTCCTTTCTTGGCTGTATGTCTAAAGATATGGCTAAGAATTTTTTAATGAATGTTTAACCTTGATTATAAAAAGAATTATAGAGGCTGTTCCTGATGGCATCTTCTACTAGAGAGGGTTTACCTTTTCCTCTGCTAGAGAGAATGGATGTGTTAAAAATGAGTTTTTGTTTATGGAACTAGTGGCTGTCAAGATATGAAATTGGCTAAAACATTTTGAAGATACACTATCCAGGATGTAAAAAAAAAAAAAAAAGGTGAAAAACAGTGCAAAAAGCCTGATTCCTCAACAGTTCTGGGACCAGTTAATAACTGGAAGTTTTCTGGTTATCTCATGCCAACTACATACTTCAATAACTATATGGTTAACTGAATCCTGTTTTCTTCATGCAGATTTTTCATATAAGGGTAGTAGAGCACCTAAAATTTCAGAAAATAAGGATTTCATCAAGCTTACAGAACAAATCATATACTCTTTTAATATCTGTTTCACGCTTGAATGCGTGTCAGAGTTTGGTCTGACACTTGATTTCATTTTAAGATACGACCTGGTAGCTAGCATGTTGAGGCTGTAAGGAAAGAGAGAGGAGGAGGCCTATAGCTATAGATAAATATTCATAGCTATTGATATTAACCCACAAAAAAGAAAAGCAGTGCTTGCACATGATCAGATTGACTTTGTTCAGTATACAACTTGATCCAAAGAATCCTAATATTTAAAAAATGAAGAAAATTGAATAAAAATAATAAAGAACCATGACTTGTGTTAGTTGACTTTTTAGTATATTTGCCCCTATTGGTTTTTCCATACACAATTTTTATATTGTTTTAATCATTCTCTAAGTTCATTTTTTCAGGTTGCTCTTACATATTATCTTAAAAGACTTGTCCAGGTTAGTATACAGTCTTCAAAAGCACCATATCTAGGGGCGCCTGGGTGGCTCAGTTGGTTGAGCATCCAACTTCAGCTCAGGTCATGATCTCACAGTTCCTGAGTTTGAGCCCCGCATCAGGATGTGTGCTGACAACTCAGAGCCTGGAGCCTGCTTCAGATTCTGTGTCTCTGTCTGTCTCTGCCCCTCCCTGGTTCATGCTCTGTCTCTCTCTGTCTCTGTCTCTCTGTCTCAAAGTTAAACATTAAAAAAAAATTTTTTTTTAAAGAGGGGCACCTGGTGGCTCAGTCGGTTAAGCGTCCGACTTCAGCTCAGGTCATGATCTCACGGTTGGTGAGTTTGAGCCCCGCGTCGGGCTCTGTGCTGACAGCTTGGAGCCTGGAGCCTGTTTCAGAGTCTCTGTATCCCTCACTCTCTGCCCTCCCCGGCTCTCTCTCTCTCTCTCTCTCTCTCTCTCTCTCAAAAATAAATAAACATTTAAAAAAACTTAAAAAAAAACAAAAACAAAAAACCACAAAAGCACCATATCTAATGATTGCATGATATTCCAAACAACATAGAATTTTTAAACCATTCCACAATTACACTTAGTAAGTTTTTGCTAGTTTAAGTAATCCCATAATGAATATCATTCCATTCATAACTTTTTATTTTTTAATGGGGGTGACAGTCTTGGTGGAGGTCACTTGTGGGGAAGAGCACTGGGTGTTATATGGAAACCAACCTGACAATAAAGTATAAAGTTAAAAAAAAAAAAAAGAACATTTTCCTTAAGTTCCTTAACATATGCTCCCTCTTTGTTCTTCAAAAGCAATTCTTGAAAACATGACTCATCCTGACTATATAACATCCTAAAAACCACAACTTTAAGTTATATCATAGTTGAAAATTATTGTGCAACATGCATTATGAGTTTACCCTGTGATTATGTTAAATAAGCTCTGTGACACATGTAGTCCTGCTGATCAGGTAGATAGTTGCCTACTTTTCATTGTAACTAAATTTTCTTTTCCATTCATTTACTCAAAGCTTTGTAATAGGCATTTTGGGCAAAAATGGGGAAATCTGTGCACTTGATAAGAGGAAAGTTTCCATCCTGGGGTGCCTGGGTGGCTCAGTTGGTTGAGTGTCCAACTTTGGCTCAGGTCATGATCTTGTGGTTTGTGAGTTCGAGCCCCGCATCGGGCTCTGGGCTGACAGCTTGAAGCCTGAAGCCTGCTTCGGATTCTGTGACTCCCTCTCCCTCTGCCCCTCCTCCACTTGTGCTCTGTTTCTCTCTGTCTCTCAAAAATGAGTAAATGTTAAAAAAATTAAAAGAAAAAAAGAGGAAAGTTTCCATTTTAAGTTTCTCATAAACCATAATAGAAAATAATTTAATCCCCAGGGAACAACAGCCATCATCTATCAATCTACTAGAAAAATTCCAGAATTTGCAAACTTAAATCGCTCTACACCTCAGGCAACGATTAACTCTATATCATCAAAATGACACATCCTCCACCTTAGAAATTTTATTTTACTGTCAAGAGTCTTCGTCTATTGTTTGGCTCAGAAAGATTCTGTGAAAATTCCCTCTGAGGAGACACCCTGCCCAGAAACAAGTTTTTCTGGTTAAACTGCACCCTATCTGTATTAATTGTCTAGGGCTGCCGTCACAAATGACCACGCACTTGGTGGATTACAACAGTACAGACTTAGTCTCTCAGAGTTCTGGAGGCCAGAGTGTGAAATCAAGATGTCATAGGGCTGTGCTCCCTGGGGAGGCTCTGGGGAAGTCTGTCCTCACCTCTTCCAGTCTGATGCCTCATCCTGGGTTTGTGGTAGCTCGCCTCCACTCTCCGCTTCTCTGCTGTGTCCCCTCCTCATTTGTCTGACAAATCGCCCCTCTGCCTTTCTCTTATAAGGATACTGTCATTGGATTGAGGGCCTGCACGGATAATCCAGGATGATCTTCTCATTTCAAGATACTTAACCTAATTACATCTGTGAAGACTGTTTTCCAAATAAATTAATATTCATAGGTCCCAGGGATTGAATGTGGACATATCTCTGGGGGAGGGGGCACCATTCAACCCATAATACTATCCAACTGCCATTTAATGAGCAATACATCACATTCGCCCTGCAGACTCTTGTTCTCTCTTTCTGAACCATGAACAACAACCTCAAAATGTGGAATCTGTTTATAATAAAGAGCTATTATCCCTGGTTTAGCCTATGGCTACTAAAGAAATTAGGTTATTATAACCAAAAAGCAGTTTAGATTTTCACTTTGGTTCTTTAAAAAGGTCTTCAGATCTTCAGCAACCATACACAGTGCATTTCAAATTAACAGAGAATATGATCAATACTATTTACTGCTTAATTATTTTCATTCTATTAATCCTGACATCTCCTTTGAGATTTCTTTTTAAGTATAATTGAGAATTTAAGACTTCAAAAACTCTTTTTTCTTTTCTTGAATATAACTTTCTTTGTGGTATTATTTACTTAAGTTAGGGTAACTTTCTTTGTGATAGTACTTACTTAAGTTGCAAAGAAATATGTATGTGTCAGTATGTGCCTATAATTTCAGAATTTTTAAACATCTTAGACATATTTTAACTTTTTTCTTTCAAAAAAATTTTTTAACGTGTATTCATTTTTGAGACACAGAGAGAGACAGAGCACAGGTGGGGGTGGGGCAGAGGGAGAGGGAGACAGAATCCAAAGTAGGTTCCAGGCTCTGAGCTGTCAACACAGAGCCCGACGTGGGGCTCGAACTCACAAATTGTGAGATCATGACCTGAGCCAAAGTTGAACGCTCAACTGACTGAGCCACCCAGGCGCCCCTCATGTTTTTCTTTATAGATGAACAAAATAAAACACATTTGAGGTAATCATACTTGGTCGACTTCTAAATAAAATTGAGAATATCTCACTTTAAAATGCTGCCTTTGGTTTTTATCTTATGTGAAAGGTCCAGGAATTGTTTAAGTAGAACTCTGAGGTAATCCACTGTGTGATCTTGGCCATGATACTTGACTTTTCCAAATCTCCATTTCTTCATCTGTCCAGTTTGAATACTGCAACACTCACAGGATTAAGTGAGTTTCCCTATGTAAAGCTTCTAGCAGTGGGTGAATGTTCCTTTTCTCTTCCTTCCTGAAGAGTTGGTTAAGTTGGTCATTATTGGCTGACTAATGCCTTTCTTTAATGTCTTCTTCCTGCTGTTTTTCATACTTTCATGGTTTCAAATTGTGGTTTGCCAAGGACATCAGTAATGTTAGGCTAAGGATAAACAGCAGACAGACGCCTGGGCGGCTCAGTCAGTTGGGTGTCTGACTCTTGATTTCAGTCCCACCAGGGTGGCGGGATTGAGCCCCAAGTCTGGCTCTGCACTGAGTGTGGAGCCTGCTTGGATTCTTTCTCTCTCTCTCTCTCTCTCTCTTAGTCTCTCTCTCTCCCTTTGCCCCTCTCCCCCACTTGTGCTCTCTCTGTGTAAAATTTAAAAAAAAAAAGGATAAATAGCTGACCCAGATAAGCAGATAGGGGTGTCCACTGGCTCAAAGCAGATGCTTTCTGGAAAACAGCCTTTCCGGCGATTCCTCTCATCCATGCAAAGCTATCTTTCAGCAAGCCAACTCTTTCTTCCCTCCAATCACTCGTTGGGAAGGCAAACAGGAAATAAGGGATCTCATCTGCAAAAGCCAATTCATTGTATATTAGACTATAGTACATCACATAATCTTAAAAGATTAAAATCAGGATACTATCACAAAGGGATTATATTCTTAGACTAATAGGAAAGATAATACAGGTATAAAATAGCTATAAAAGTATAAAAATCTTAGAATAGTGTACTTACACTTTTCTCCTCTCAGTCTTCGTGCTATTGATGTCATATATTTTACTTTATACATGCTGTAAATCTGCTATAACGCCTTATACTACATTGTTATTAGTTTTATTTACACAATTATTTTTTAAAGAGATTTAAATAATAAGACAGAACACATTGATCAGTGTAGCTACCTTTTCCAGTGCCCTTTGTACCTTTGTGTAGATCTGTATTTTCAACTGGTATCATTTTTCTTCTGCCTGAAAAAAGTCCTTTGACATTTCTTATAGTGCAGGCTGGCTGGTAATGAATTACTTCAGCTTTTTATGTCTGAAATAGTTCTTTCTTTCTTTCTTTCTTTCTTTCTTTCTTTCTGTCTCTCTTTTTTCTTTTTTACTTTCTATAATTTATTTATTTTTTATAATTTACATTCAAGTTAGTTAGCATACAGTGCAACAATGATTTCAGGAGTAGATTGATTAATGCCCCTTCCCCATTTAGCCCATCCCCCCTCCGACAACCCCTCCAGCAACCCTCTGTTTGTTCTCCATATTTAAGAGTCTCTTATGTTTTGTCTCCCTCCCTGTTTTTATATTAATTTTCCTTCCCTTCCCTTATGTTCATCTGTTTTGTATTTTAAAGTCCTCATATGAGTGAAGTCATATGATACTTGTCTTTCTCTGACTAATTTCAGTTAGCTTAATACCCTCTAGTTCCATCCATGTAGTTGCAAATGGCAAGATTTCATTCTTTTTTGATCACTGAGTAATACTCCATTGTATGTATATACCACATCTTCTTTATCCATTTATCAATTGATGGACATTTAGGCTCTTTCCATACTTTGGCTACTGTCAATAGTGCTGCTATAAACATTGGGGTACATGTGTCCCTTCGAAACAGCATACCTGTATCCCTTGGATAAATACATAGTAGTGCAATTGCTGGATCATAGGGTAGTTCTATTTTTAATTTTTTGAGGAACCTCCATACTGTGGCTGCACAGTATGCATTTCCAGAGTGGCTGCACCAGTATGCATTTCCAGAAAAAAAATCTTATTTCATCTTCATTTTTGAAAGATGTTTGCACTGGATATAGAATTTTAGGTTGCCAGATTTTTCTTTCAGTGTTTTATTGATGTTTCTCTACTGACTTCTCACATCATTTCCAACAAGGAATCTGATGTCATCCTTATCTTTGTTTAACATTGTTTACAGTTAACATTAAACATTAACACTTAACATTGTTTTTTTCCTTTGGCAATTTCAGGTCTTTATTGATTTGAATCTTCATTATGGGTCACATTTTTCTGTTTCTCTGCATGCCTGGTAAGTTTTTATAGGATGTCAGACACTGTGAATTTTACCTTATTAAGTGCTGGATAGTTTTGTATGCTTGAGCTTTGTTCTTGGATACAGTTAAGCTACCTGACAACAGTTTGATCCTCTTGGGTCTTGCTTTGAAGATTTGTTAAAAGCAATCAGAGCAGGGCTTAGTTAAGGGCTAATTATTCCCTGCTACTGGGGAAAGGCTCTTCTGAGTAATCTACCCAATGCTCTGAGAATTGTGAAGTCTTCCAGTTTGGCTGAGGGGAACAGGCAATATTCTAGCCCCTGTGTCACCACCGGGTACTCGTTTCTCTAACCCTTAGTTTAAGGTGGTCATCTGTCCAGCACTGAGTAGTTTACTGGTCAGTCCTCTGCTGAATATTGATGGGGGTGCCACTGCACATCTCCAGGATTCTGTCTTTCCCAGCACTCTGTCCTGTGAACTTGAGCTGTCTCGGTCTCCTCAGACTCTCAGCAATGTCTCATCAGTTCAGGCGACTGTCAGGCTCTTCCTCAGTCTCCCCTCCATGTACTGTGGCCTGAAAACTCTCTGAGGACAGTAGACTTGGACAATAGTAGTGTTCATTTCATTTGTTTCTCAACCCTTAGGGGTCACTATCCTTCCCTGCCTGATGGCTTGTGTCTTGAAAATTGTTCCATATGTTCTGTCCATTTTCTTGCTTCAAGTTTAAGAGTGAATAGGTTCACAGTCTATTAAAAGTCCCCAGCCCATACCTGGGAAGGGGTCTAAAGGCCTGCATCTGTGTCTGAATCTGCATTTGCCTGTGCCCCGGCTTCTGGGAGCTTTGCATCCAAGGACACCTTGACCTCCTCAATCTCTTTGACCTCCACAGTGGGGTCATCTGGGTTGCCTACATCTGGAAAGCTAGGCCTGAGCCATAGTGGTGTCTGAGTGCCTGGGGGCCACCCTCCTGTGCTGCCTGTGGTTCTGGAGGCAGTGCAGGCGGGAGAACAATGCCAGGGCATCTGGGTGGTGGCCATTAGGGTAATTAAAAAACAATAAATAAGTAAATAGGTAAATAAATAATACATATCTCTAAAATAACTATAATAAGAATTATAATAGGATGGGTCTTTAAAGAGAAATACAAATTAAGCATTGTAAGGATTCAAAAAAAGAGAGATCAGTTTGCAGAAGGCTTTTTTGGAAGGGATAGCCCTAGACTGGGGGAGGTGCCAAGATGGCAGAGCAGCAGGGAAGTTTTTTGCGTCTCCCCTCCCTGAAATGCAGCTAGATCAACACCAAACCATCTTGCACACCCAGAAAATTGATCGGAGGATTAATCCAACAGTCTGCATAACTTGAACCACAGAACTCAGTAGGTGCACGGCATGGAGAGGTGAACTGGTGGAGAGAAAAGCGGAGGCGAGGAGGGTAGGGAGCTGTTTCTGCTTGCGGAAGGGATAGCCCTGGGGTCAGGCCTCAAGATATGGATAGAATTTGCACGTGCAGGGAGGGCATACAGGTAGAAGGAAGAGAAATGAAGAGGCAATTCAGCAAAGGGATAAGTATGGGTTAAAGTAAGTGAGTCTTATAGTATAGACAGTTTCGTGAAAATGTTTCCAGAAATAATTTTATATGTTTCATAACTTAGAAAGTATTCTTGTTTTATGGATGAAATAATCTATTCTTACACTTTAAACAACAATCATTTACAGATTTCTGGCTCTACACCATGCAATCAAGCTGCCTGGGGTTCTAGTTTGTTCCTTCATTGTGAAATGTTTATTGAGTGCTGGTCAATGTTCTAGGTGCAGGGGCTACATTAGTGAACAAAACAAAGACCTCAGGCCTTGCGGAGCTTACATCTAGGACAGGTGGGCTGCAGAAGGCTGAAAGTAAAGAGAGACAATAAACAATAATCATGAGGGGCGCATGGGTGGGTCAGTCAGTTAAACATCCCACTTTGGTTCAGGTCATGATCTCACAGCTCGCGTGTTGGATCCCTGCATCAGGGTCTGTGCTGACAGCTCAGGAGCCTGCTTCAGATTTTGTGTCCTTCTCTCGCTCTGCTCCTCCCTGCTCATGCTCTCTTGCCTTTGCGCCCTCTCTCTCTCTCTCTCTCTCTCTCTCTCTCTCAAGAATAAATATTAACAAAAATTAAAAGAAAAACAATAATCATGATACAGAGTCTTTCCACACACCTTAGTCATTTTTAAAGAAAATCCCCCCATTTCTTTCATTCAACTCCATAAGGTAAATGGTTTAACTTGCTGAATGACTTGTACACCAGCCTGCTTCTTGTATATATTCATAGGTGCCCTGAAGGGATGGAGAGAGTTGCTTTTAAAAAGTACCTAATAAAAATAAACTACACATGTAGGCCAAGTTTAGAATTCAAAATGAGTTTTATGTTATACTGTTGATGAATAGGGCTTTATGAGTGAAAAAAAAATAGGTTGTGCTAATTAGTAGGTCCCTATGGCTGAAAGAAGAGTGTAGTTCCCTCCTGTATCCTAAACTGTGCTGGCTTGGAAGTTGCTGAATATTTAGTAAGGAGAGACACATGTAGGCATTTGTTTTCCTTTATGAGCTAATGGAGGTGAATGTGGTCTGTAGACGGTTGGGCACCATCTCAAATTATAGTTTGATATGTTACAGTAAGGACTTGTTCCAGGTCATACAGAGAAGAAGCATAAAAGCTGTATATTTGTTCACTCATTCATTCATTTATTCATTCACTCATTCATCCAATAAACATTATCAACCCTATCCTATGTCCCAGAACAAGGCATTCATAGTCTAAAATAAAAATATAACCTGCACAGTCAACTATAAGAGAAGGCAGATTACTCTAAGTAACTTCAGAGGAATGTGTGAAAAGGTGGATTCTCTCGTGGTCCAGGTAGCCAGTTTCTGGTTCTCCTTTTTTGCTCTCCATTCTGTTCCATTCCATTCCATCTCTTCCATCTCATACTGTGCCCAGATTTATGCCACTTATCTAATTAAGAGCTTTCTATGGATTCCCACTGCTACCCCGTTTGGGATAGCAAATACTTGGTTACATATATAGCCATTCTCTTGAATCACCTTGGTCAGACATTGTTAATTGATCACAGCACTTCTTTCTACTGAATCTGGGTTCAATCGCAGAATCCTTCTCAACATAATGCTCCACAAAGCAACTGTCAATTGATCAGATTGGCCCTAAAAGCTATGTCCCCTAGAATGGTATTCTAGGCCAGTGAGAACTGAGCTCTTTTTTTTCCACTGAGTGATTTTTTTTCCTCAGGTATGAAGAGAGTCGTGACATTTTTAAGCTGTTTCTAAACTAAGAGGTGTTAGTATTTTATGTATTAGAAAATTAAGGCTCACAGAGGTTAAGAGGCTTGCTTGCTCAAAGTCACACATTTAGTTAAGTTCAGGAACTGGGGTTCAAATATCAATATTTTTATTGCAAATTCAGTTTCCTTACTGATACATCAAAAAGTTTCTTAATTTTATGGACCCTGGGACTGTAGGTGATTCTTTTTCTATCTCTTGAAGTTATACAGCTAGTTGATAGCAAATAAAGCCCAGTGGCTACCAATAAAAGGTGTTAAAAGGAGGCATCTACCTTTCAAGGGTTATGTGGCCACCTTCTTGTGACTGAAAGTCTCAGGGCCACATTGCTCTTTTGGACATTAAAACTCAGAATAGGATATTCTGGGAGATCTGTAAGTTTTTAAATAACTTTTGTAAGGAATTTTGAATTCTTTTTTTTTTTCACTTAGTGAAACTGATGTATGTGCAGTTGGAATGATATGACTAGGGTCCCACATTGCGTGATTCCCGGGGCAGCGTCTATACCGTGCTGATTTGTGCTCCAGCAGAGCTGTTCACAAGAACTGTGATGTGAAGGGGCCTCCGGAGCCCTGTGGTTCTGTACTTATTACCAGCTCCAAACTACTCACTGCCACAAGATTTGGGAACTGCATGTGCATTTGAGTCGCTTATTCTACAAATGGTGATTGATAACCCTCTACGTTGGACCCATTTTAGGAGCTGGGGATTCAGGTTGCTTTTCATTGTGTTCAGCTGATATAAAAGCAAATCTAAGTAACCAAACGGGGTTTCTTTTTCTCACATAAAAAGTGTGATCACAAAATGTCATCATCTACTCCATACCTGCTGAGATGTCTCTTGATCTCTAAATGCACAGTCTAAGCTTCTTTCTCCTTTCGAGCTGCAAAGCTTGGAGCTGAAGCAGCCATTTTGTGACCACGAGAAGACCAAACAAACAATAAAAATGCCACATGCTACAAACAGTGGAGGGGAATAAATGAGAAAAGAAAAGAAAAAGATGGGAGTCCTTGATGACATCATTGAGTTGCTGAACTAACCCTGGACTCGCCTACACCTGGACTTCTTAATTAACAATAAATGTCTTTATGGTATAAACCAGGGTTCTTCAAACACATTTTTTTGTAAAAAAACAACTAGTAAATATTTTAGACTTTGCAGGAAAATACATAAAACAGAAGGTATTTTATAAGTACTTATATATGAAGAAAGAAAACACATTTCCACAATTTTTTAACTGACAAAATATAAAATATAATAAATGGAATAATAATAAATGAAATTCTTTTGGGAGAGGTAGGTAACATTTATTTACTTAATTAGGGTTAAAGGTAGTCTTCACTAGCATCCTGATAGAAACCTCATCTCACTGGCCTACAGAGCGTTCCCTTGCTTCTCTGAAACACAGTGAACTTCCTTCCCTAGAACTTACCAGAATGTATTGTCCACATTTTTGCCACTTATATAACTATCTTCATTGTGTTGGATTTTTTCATATGGGGAAGCAAGGTAAAAATACAGGCTCTGGGTTAAGACCACCTGGATTTGAATTCCAGCTAAATTATATCTAGCTGGATGATCTTGCACTACTTACTTAAACCATACGGAAGCTTCAATTTCTTCATTTATAAGATGAGTAGTAATACCTACTTCATAGGTTTAACTAAATGAATTGTTTAGAGCAGTGCATGGTATACTTTAAAGCATTTGATATGTGTGTTATTCATCTTTTGATTTTTCCCAACCATTTAATAATGTTAAAACTTAGCTGTCTCGCTGTACAAAAACAGGTGATAGTCTGAATTTGGCCCATGGGCCAGTTTGTGGAGCCCTGTTTTGAGCCACTGTTAGGTGACTTGAGGCTGACAGCATGAATGACTATACAAGAGTAAAGGATAGGGTGCAGGACCCTCCACATAGCATTTAACTCTTTTATTTTATTTTCAGTTCTCTACCTCTACCACTGTGCCCTCAACAATATTCCCCTTTACACACACACACACACACACACACACACACACAGTTTACAGGTCTTATTTAGTATCAAGGGTAAAAAGAAAATCTGGTTCAGTCAATATTCTTTAAGTACATTTGTTGTTGTCTTACAACTCTCAGATCCAGGGGCCCCTGTGTGGCTCAGTCAGTTAAGCGTCTGACTTCAGCTCAGGTCATGATCTTGCAGTTTGTGGGTTAGAGCCCTGCATGGGGCTCTGGGCTGACAGCTCAGAGTCTGGAGCCTGCTTTGGATTCTGTGTCTTCCTCTTTCTCTCCCCCTCTCCCACTTATCCTCTGTCTCTCTCTCAAAAATGAATAAACTTTAAAAAAGAAAAAAACTCTCAGTTCCAGGCCTTTTTTTTTTTTAAGTTTTAAACTTAAAAACAGAGGCAACATGAGTTGGGGAGGGGCAGAAAGAGAGGGAAAGAGAGAGAATCCCAAGCAAGCTCCAAGCTGCCAGTGCAGAGCCTGACAAGGGCTTGAACTAACAAAACCATGAGATCTTGACCTGAGCCAAACCAAGAGTCAGATGCTCAACACACTGAGCCACCCAGGTATCCCCAGGCTTTGGATGTAAAATTCAAGACTTTATACACCCTTGTTCCCAGTTTCCTCTCTCTCTCCCCTTAGGGAGTTGTAGTTTTGTGTCATCTGGTCTGAATAAGATTTGGAGAAGGAAGGGTGAAAGAACATGAAGAAACAAAGTAATCAGTACATCAAGTAATCAATACTCCCCGCCATGAAATAAACAAGTTAGTGAGAGATTGTCATGGGGGTATGAACGGAACAAGCTCGTTGGCTAGGAAATTAGTTGGTGGGGATGGGTAGGGAAGACTACTTTAGAAAGGTCATTTGGTAAAGACCTCTCTGAGGAGGAGATATTTGACTTTAGACCTGAAAAACAGAAAATGCAAGCCATATAAAGAATGAAACAGGGTACCTGGGGGTGAGAGGGGCATAGGGGAGAAGCAGCAGCATGTTAAAATGGCCCAGAGGTAGAGAGGGCACTTAACACACTCCAGAAACAGAAAGGAAGCCAATGTAGCAGGGCCAGGAAGGGAGGAAGAGTGTGGGACAACACGTGACTGAGGAGGCAGGCGGTGCCCTTGAGAACAGGGGGTGTTGAAGACTTTCAAGCAGGGAGGGGAAATGACAAGGTTTGCATTTTAAAAGATCACTTCGCTGTGGCTCCATAGGAAATGGATTGGAGAGAAATACCAGTTAGACTGCACAGTCTGGGTGCTTTGTATTAGGGCACTGGGAACATAAGTGGACTTACTTAGATACATTTTGTCAGTAAAACTAACAGGGCTTGCTGTCAATTGGATGTGAGGATGAGAGAAAGGAAAGGACTGAGGAGAATGCCAATAGCTCTACCAATCCGGCCAAGCTCATTCCCACTCACGGCCCTTTGCAGGAGCCATGCCCTTGTGAGAAATACCCATACCTGAGTTTTTTGACATCTCCTTTCTTACCTTACTTTACATGCCATCTCTTCAGAAAGGCCTTTCCCATCTTGTCTTCTTTATGCACTTACACTATCTGGCATTTTCTTGTCTACTTGCTTAGTGCCTGTCTCTGCTAATGAGTGAGGACTTTTATAGTCCACTTCGCTGGTACATGGCCAAGTACCTACAACACTGTCTGGCACTGGGAAGAGGTGGAGAAAAGTTTGTTAAATGAGTTATGATTTAAAAAAAATAATTTAACTCCAACAGTGGGTTCTGCAAAACTGGGTTTTTCTTATAACAGATGTAGGAACACTACCCAGATCAAGAAACACTAGATTATAGAGGCCATGAACTCCCTTAAATTATATGAAGTATGTGTGTGTCAAGAGAGAGAAAGAGATGAATGGGCAGACACACATGCATTTTTCTGAGAAAGATCATAGTTTTCTTCAGATTTTCAAATGAGTCCTTGACTTCAAAAGGCAGTTAAGAAATGCTGTACTCAGCTTGAAGTTTTGAGTAACTTTTCTAAAAGCATTAGTGGGCAACACCCTAATTTACTGCTCAATATTTCCACATCATAAGGGCCCCTTCCCTGAATGCTAACTGAAAAGTCTCTCCCTCAGAATCAGTAGTGTCCTTCCGCTGAGTAACAGCCGGCTCACGACAAGTCCACGTGGTCAGAAACAGCAGCACAAGGTGGCCTCATTTCTGGCTTTCCCATCTTCTGGAACTACCATTGGCTTAAAACGAGAACAGTGACACCTGCTGGTTTTTCTCAGGAACTGCCACTTTAAACACTTCACTGGTGAAAATTGCAGAAACATTAAAAACATATGCTTAGAAACAAAAACTGCTTTCCCTTTCAAACAGAATTTTGAAATGCTCAGTGAGACACATGGTGATAGTATTTCTGACCACAAAAGATGCAATATGAAATTAAAGTGGTCAAAAATGTTAAATGTTTTGGAAGGAGAAATCTATCAGTCTTCTTTATGACTTCTTAGTTTTGTCTGTTTTTGCTTTTTATTTGTTTGTTTGTTTTTTAGAAAAGCTTTCTCTAATTTAAGATTATCAGTTCCAAAACATTCATCATGGTTTGGCTAAATTTTTAACCCATCTAGAATTATATTATTATCATCATCATCATTATTTAATATCAGATGGGATGGGGAGAAGCTCCATTTTTTAGGGTTAGGTGTTGCAGGTGACAAGAAACAAATTAGCAGTTGCTTAAAAAAAGAAAGAAATTTATTTCCCCAGGTAAAAATCCAAATAGATGGTCCAAGCTTATGTATAGTGCTCATATATCATGTGTGCCTGAACCTGATGGCCCAAGATGATGGCATCCAAGTTTCAGGCACCAAGAAGAGGTAAACAAGAAGGATGCATAATAGGTTCAAATCCCTAGGGAAGTGCCCAGAAGTTACCCTATAACAATTTTGCTTATCCAATTGGCCATAATTTAGTTACATAGCTCTAAGAGAAGCTGGGAAATGTAGTCTTTATTCTGCAAGAGCTAAAAATGGATACTGGGGGCAGCTAGCAATTCTGCCAGATTATCCCTTTGACCTGTGTAAACACACCCTTCCTAGCACACAAGATAGTTTCCCACCCCTCCCTAAGGAGATACCCCCAAATACCTACCCTCTGACTGCAGTCAGCTTGAAGTCCAAGACCTCTGTATATGTTGTTTTCCTCATCAGGAACAAATGTATCTCCTCATCGTCCAGCAATCATAAATTAAAAGATTTTGTCCACCCAACATATCCACCATAAAATGGAGTTGTAGGAACAGAATAATCACAATTCAAAAATGGAACAAAGTGGAAACTACCCTATCACCGTTGCTTATCAAATGTCACTCTGCAGTTATTTCAAGGTCCCCCTACTCAGGCAATAAAGCGAGTTTCTTGGTTAGCTCATGGGGCGGCCCTGAATCTGCGCTTTGGGAAAAACTCCTTGACTATTTTTCCAAGGAAGGTTTCTCATTTTCTTTTTAAAAATTAAAAAAAAAAATCTTTTCTTTGTTTTTGAAAGAGAGAGAGAGAGAGAGAGAGAGCGAGCAGGGGAGGAACACAGAGAGAGGGAGACACAGAATCAGAAGCAGGCTCCAGGCTCTGACCTGTCAGCACAGAGCCAGACGCGGGTCTCAAACCCACGAGCTGTGAGACCATGACCTGGGCTAAAGTTGGACACTTCACTGACTGGGCCACCCAGATGCCCCGGTTTCTCATTTTCCCTTACCATTCCTGCTTACAACTGGGACTGTTTGATTAGGGTGGCCACCCATAGTAGTTTGCCTGGAATCATACCTGTTTACACCTACTATCCATGCACTTATTAAAGCTCTCCTTTCTCTCTCAAAATTATCCAGGTTTGGGTAATATATTAAATAATCATCCCATTCCTACATTCAATTCACAAGGAACTGAATTCCGCCAACCACATGAGCTTGGAAGAAACCCCCAAGTCTCAGGTGAGATTACAGTCTAAGACATCACTTTGATTTCAGCTAGGTGAGACCCTGAACAGGATCCAGCTAAGAGGTGACAGACTCCTGACTCATGGAAACTGTAAGATAATGAATTTGCCCCTTGTTTACAGATGTTACCTTTGTTATAATCTGGTACACAGCAATAAAAAACTAACACACCTTCTGAAACAATGGGGTAAAGTAGGAGGGTAATACCCTTATTCTCATCCCTGCCTTCAATGTTGTCCGGCTGATGTTAAGACAATGATCGATCCTGGCAGTTTCAGGAGATCAATAATTAGCACATGGCAATCCTTGAAAGATCCAATGTTGCAAGAAACCCAACTGGGTTGCTCTCCTCGAGCATCCCAAACACAGGAAGGATTAAGTTCAGCTGTTAAACCTTTCCCTCCATCTCAGTTTAGAGATTATCTTTAGCCTGAGAGCACAGTGAGTGGGTCACCATTCTGAATCTTCTGCCATCTTTCCTATTATTAAATCCATGTCATTCTACTTTCCAGGGCATTTAAAGCAAGAATTTGTTTGCCAGGGCCTTAACAAGGGTCACCAGCTTACTAGCTTGCAGTATCTGTGCCCTACTGAATCCTCCTAGCCAGTGGAGCAATATCCCTTTCTTCTAGGGCATTATTCTTGATTGTCAAAAGGAATAGGTGTCATTGGCCTTTGGGGCAGAGGTGATAAATGCATCAGAGTGCAGGGTTTGCACATTGCACTGTATTCAAATGTCAGTAGAACCCGTTGATAGACATTGTCTTTACCTAATGCCATCTTTTAGGTTTTGTTACCTGTAGGACCCCACTTTTGGTACCAAACTGTATGTAGAATGAGAGGCAGAAGTAATTTTTATAAACACCCAAAACAAGGATAGAAGGAACTTACTTAAACATCATAAAAGCCATTTATGAGAAGCCCATGGCTAATATCATCCTCAGTGGGGAAAACCTGAGAGCTTTCCCCCTGAGATCAGGAACATGACAGGGATGTCCACTCTCACCACTGTTGTTTAACATAGTGCTAGAAGTCCTAGCATCAGCAACAAAAGGAAATAAAAGGCATCAGAATTGGCAAAGATGAAGTCAAACTTTCACTTTTCGCAGATGACATGATAACTCTACATGGAAACCACGACAGACTCTACCAGAAGCCTACTAGAACTGATCTATGAATTCAGCAAAGTCGCAGGGTACAAAATCAACATACAGAAATAGGTTGCATTTTCATACACCAATAATGAAGCAACAGAAGGAGAAATCAAGAAACTGATCCCATTCACAATTGCACGAAAAACTATAAAATATCTAGGAATAAACCTAACCAAAGATGTAAAAGATCTGTACGATGAACACTATAGAAAACATGAAGGAAATTGAAGAAGACACAAAGAAATGGAAAAACATTCCATGCTCATGGATCGGAAGAATATTGTTAAAATGTCATTACTACTCAAAGCAATCTACACATTCAATGCAATTCCAATCAAAACTGCACCAGCATTCTTCTCAAAGCTAGAACAAACTATCCTAAAATTTGTATGGAACCACAAAAAAAACCTGAATAGCCAAAGTAATATTGAAGAAGAAAACCAAAACAGGAGGCATCACAATCCCAGACTTTAGCCTCTACTACAAAGCTGTCATCAAGACAGTATGGTATTGGCACAAAAACAGACATATAGACCAATGAAATAGAATAGAGAACTCAGAATTGGACCCACAAGTGTATGGGCAACTAATCTTTGACAAAGCAGGAAAGAGTATCCAATGGAAAAAAAACCTCTTTAACAGATGGTGTTGGGAGAACTGGACAGCAACATGCAAAAGAATGAAACTAGACTATTTTCTTACACCATACACAAAAATAAACTCAAAATGGATGAAGGACCTCAATGTGAGACAGGAAACTATCAAATCCCTAGAGGAGAAAGCAGGAAACAGCCTCCTTAACCTCAACTGGAGCAATTTCCTACTCAACACATCCCCAAAGGCAAGGGAATCAAGAGCAAAAATGAACTACTGGGACCTCATCAAGATAAAAAGCTTCTGCACAGCAAAGGAAACAATCGATAAAACTAATAGGCAACTGACAGAATGGGAAAAGATAGTTGCAAATGACTTATCGGATAAAGGGCTAGTATCCAAAATATATAAGGAACTCACCAAACTCCACACCCAAAAAACAAATAACCCAGTGAAGAAATGGGCAGAAGACATGAACAGACACTTCTCCAAAGAAGACATCCAGATGGCCAACAGACACATGAAACGATGCTCAGCATTACTCATCATCAAGGAAATACAAATTAAAACCACACTGAGATACTGCCTCGCGCCGCTCAGAGCGGCTAAAATGAACAAATCAGAAGACTATAGATGCTGGCAAGGATGTGGAGAAATGGGCACCCTCCTACATTGTTGGTGGGAATGTAAACCAGTGTAGCCCCTCTGGAAAAGTGTGGAGGTTCCTCAAAAAATTAACAACAGAACTCCCCTATGACCCAGCAATAGCATTGGCTAGGAATTTATCCAAGGGATACAGGAGTGCAGATGCATCGGGGAACAAGTACCCCAATGTTCATAGCAGCACTTTCAACAATGGCCAAATCATGGAAAGAGCCTAAATGTCCATCAACTGACGAATGGATCAAGAAGATGTGGTTTATCTATACAATGGAATACTACATGGCAATGAGAATGAAATGTGACCATTTGTAGCAATGTGGATGGAACTCGAGGGTGTTATGCTAAGCGAAATAAGTCAGGCAGAGAAGGGCAGACACCATGTTTTCACTCATAGGTGGAACAGGAGAAACTTAACAGAGGACCATGGGGGAGGAGAAGGGGGAAAAATAGTTGGGGAGAGGGAGGGAGGCAAACCATGAGAGACTCTTGAATACTGAGAACAAACTGAGGGCTGATGGGGGTGGGGGAGACAGGAAGGGAGGTGATGGGCATGGAGGAGGGCACTTGTTGGGATGAGCACTGGGTGTTACATGGAAACCAACCTGACAATAAACTATAAAAGGAAAAAAAAAAAAAACCCCACCCAAAACAGCAGTGGCTTAAATAAGGTACACATTTATTTACTTTTCAAACCAGCAGTCCAAGATTGGTAAGGTTTTCTATGTCATGGGACTCCAGTTCATAGGATCTGGTTTTCAACTACCTATTGGACTCTTAATTATTGTTTTGTGGTTGCTTATTAGACATTAAAAAAATCAACCATTTGTCAAAAAAGTGGCAAAGTTTCTCCTGTGGGCGGTTTGTCTTTCAACTTTGCTTAGAGTATTTTAAGCCATACACAAAATCTTATTATGAAGTCAAATATATTAATTTTTTGTATGGATTGTGAGCTTTTGTCTTAAAAAGGTCTTCTAATGTTCTGAAATTATTTGAAAGTTGTTAGCATAAATTCTTAAAGACCTTTTATCATTTATACCATTAGATCTTTGATCCAACTTCAACTTGGTATGAAGTGTGAGGTATGGATCCAAATTTAGTTTTTCCAGCTGGCTACTCTATTGTCCCAACACCACTTACAGAGTCATTAATCTTTACCCCACAGATCAGGCATGCTGCCTTTAAAATCAGTACTGAGTATAAAATTTTATAAAATATTTCACTGAGAGGATTATGTGTTTCTTTCCTTTACTATGCTAATACAATGAGCTACATTACTAGATTTGTTTACAAGGAATAATCATTGCATTCCAGTGATAAATCCTATTCGGTCATAATATAATATGCTTTGATTATCAGTACAATAGTAGATTGCAGTAGGAGATTTGTACAGTAGTTAGTTCCTTTAACTTTACAGAGAAGTTTCAGAGGTTTTTTTGGGTACTTTTCTTAAGGTTATGTATGCCAGGTTCATTAAATGTATTTCCAGCTCTTTCTGACATTCAGAATATCTAGAGCACAGAAATGATCTGCATATGGAAAGTCTGATAAAGTTCACTCTAAAACAATAGGAGTCTAATGACTTTTTAAAGAGGTATTAGTACATTTCCTCCTCAATTTATTCTATGGTGATGACTTTCGCCATTCTTACTACTTTCATTTGATTCAATTTTGTATACATGCATTTACTCTCATATTGTGTTCCAACTGTGTTGGCCTAAGTTTTATATTTTGGTACAAAATATCAGACATAAAAAATTGAGATTATTGTAACAAACACCTGCGTACCCATCAACTAGTTTACAAAAAAAATTCCTACAGATACAATTGAATCCCTCCATACTGTTCCCCAATCCCATTCCCATATGTTCCTCCCCACAATACACTATGTTTTACTCCACTCCATCTCTTATACATATGCTGTACATAAAAGTCTCAGAAGTTACTTACCTTTCTGCAACTTGCTTTTTTCTCTAAGCATTTATACTATGTTGCTATATGAAACTCTACCTCGAGTTTTTAAAAGCTGTATGCTATACCAGTGTTAACAAACCACAGTATCTGTATTCATCTCTGTTGCTGGATATTTAGACTGGCTTAAGGTTTTCCCAATACAAATCTCTGGCATTTCTTTTTTACTTTTTTCTCCTTTGTAAAGCCCTAGAATAAGGGGGGAAATGACTGCACCTGAGAATTCTTTTTTAATTCAGCTTTTTCTACATTTGAGGTATTTTCAGTATCCTGGAACACCAATCTCCTATATTTTCCTGGGCATTCTGAAAGAAGTAAAGTCTCTCCTAAGGGTCTAATTTATACCTAAGAGATCTGTGGCTCCTTGGTATTTCTCTTTACCATTCCTTTGGGAAACAAGAAACAACCCCTCGTTTTCAGGTATAAGTCTGGAAGAGATCTGCATCAGTGCTCATTCAGATTCTGTTAACTTAGCAGAACAAAACTTGAAGCCAATGAGGAAGACAGTGACTTTTACTGTTCAGTCATGATTTCTGGAGGTATCCTTTTAAGAGAACTCTTTTGATATTTATTTGGTTTAAAAGCTGGGCATTTCACAAATTTCCCCAAGAAATTATCTTCTAAGATATACCAACCAACTTTGTCTTGTACATATTAGTGTACAACTGCATACTAGTGAAGGTTTGTTATGAGAATTAGTGGCTGATTTGACATCTGTGATGTGTACTCTCTAGCCAGTTTACGTAAAAAAAAAAAAAGATCTTTATTCTGTTAGTCCTACTTTTACACAAGAATAAAAATTTTTAAGACAATATATTAAAACTGACAGTTTTCTTAGATTATACCAAAACTAGGGGAAAATGTTCTAGTAACTTATTAGCCATACTCTCTAGTTGTATAAGAACATTTATTTTCATTTTACCCTTTCTGTTGACCTCATTTTATACTGAGATATGTGTAGAAACAAAGTCAGATTTAGTTTTCAACAGGATAATGCTGTCTGACCCATACATACCAGGGAGCTAGTTATACTAGAAACTGATTAGCTGTATTCTGATACTCCACTAAGGTACAAGAGGATTTCCTGTCTAAGTTGCATACATACTTAAAAAATAAATGAGTGTGCTGAAGTAGAGTTTGCACTCATCCTTTCCAGGAAAACTTCCTTAGCTGGCCATTTCTTTAAACACTACCCTAGGGGATGCTTAGGTGGCTCAGTTGGTTAAGCATCTGACTTTTGATTTCAACTCAAGTCATGATCTCAAGGGTCCTGAGATCAAGCCCTGAGCTGGGCTCTGCACAGCCATCCTGGAGCCTGCTTGGGATTTTCTCTCTCTGTCCTTCTTGCCCCTCTCTTACTCCCTCCTTTTCAAAATAAATAAATAAACTTAAAAAAAAAAAAGCTACCTTAGGTTAAGTTAGGATTGAAGTTTATCTTGTAAATACTCTTATTTTATTTGTTACCCATAGCACACCTTCCAAAACAGAAACAGGCTCAAGGTGTACTAAGGTAGGAGTCCCCTCAAGCCTAAGAGCAGGTGGCAAGCAGCCTAATCCATTTTTCCCAGATATGTCTTAAAAATATAATCAAAACTTTCTTTTAAAAAAAATGTTTGACAGAGAGAGAGAGAGAGACAGAGACAGAGAGTTAGCACGCACAAGTGGGGGAGGGGCAGAGAGAGGAGAGAGAATCTCAAGCAGGCTCTAGCATTATTAGTACCCAGCTGGATATGGGGCTCGAACCCACAAACTGAGATCATGATCCAAGCCAAGATCAAGACTTGGACACTCACCTGACTGAGCCACTCATGCATCCCCATCACTTTCTATAGATGTTGTGATGTGAAAAAGTTTAAAGAACACTGCCATAGACCCATGACCACTTTATAGATTCCTTCAGGAAACAATTTTATATTTTCTTGAGTCTACAATGCCTAGAATAGTTGGTTTTCTGAACACAGTGTGGTTAATCTTAAATGATCTGACACTAATTTCTAGTATCAATTAGGCCTTAAAAGTTTTACTAGTTCTTTTAATTGAATATTTTGAATATTCTCCAATAGCTAGCTAGCACTACTGGCCAATCCTACAATAAAGCTTTCGCATAATAATACTCAGAACATCAAATGTGAAGATGTCTATACAAAGTCATGCCTTGAAAAATTTTCAGTTTCAAGGACAAAAATACTACAACTTAGGAATAGCTAGTGCGCTGTAATGTTGCTTTTAAATAATCTATCCTAGAGAAGTGAGAAGAAATACACATCCTTCTCAGGATGTTTCACAACACACATGTAATTACAAAACACCTGTGTTAACTGTTGGCTAACTAGGCCTTTATATTTTACACCCACTAGCAGGCAAAGGAACAAACTGATTATCAGCATGAAGATCTTTTCAAAGGATCTGATACCATTCCAAAGTTTTTGGTGTGATCAAGTAAAAAATGATTTTAACCACAGAAAGGGCGATCCAAATGCTAAGGCATTATCTATAGTTGTCTTTAATTACTCTAAGAATTTCACTTTTCAAGAACATTTTTAATGAACCAGAACTTCCAGAACACCTTTTCCTGTTCCCATTTTAGTTTCCAAAATCCCAAATGAAGAAAGCCTCATGGATATCTGTACCATATATTTACCTAACTCATACAAATGTATTATAAATGTATATTTAGGAATAGTCCTAAAAAACAGCACTGATGTCAGAATACTTACTTATACCCACAGCAACCCCAGGCTTCACAGCTGCTTCAACTCCTGTCCCGTCCTATTTTAGCCAGTAACTCCCCTGATCATATTGTTATGACTAGTAAGTGTTAATTCCTCAAGATCTCAATTTTAAACACATCACACTAACCACTGCTTCCTACATTTCCAGGTCATTCCCTTCTAGTACCCCACCTCTAACCATAAATATTCCACTGACTGTACCCCATTCTCACTATCCCTCCCCTCCCTTCTTGGCTTCATTTTCATTTCAACTTTGACCCCTCTGCCTGTGGTCAGTCAGCCTCTCTTGGTAAAATCACAACTTGGTTAAATTCAATTCATCTACGCTCTGCCTGCACCCATGCAGCTTTACGTGTTTAAAAGAGCCATACTCACTGGTCTCACTTTAAATCATCACTAACCTCGAGTCAGCCTTCATTTCCCCTGGCTACCAAACCCTGTCGACCAGGTCCATTCGCTCCCCCATTCTTCCAGCCAAGAGGACCCCTCTACCTCCTGTCTCTAGTATCTAACTGCTACATGCTATTTCCTCTTGAAATCTAAAACCATCTCCTGACCAGCCCTTCCCCTAACCTCGAATCTCCTCCAATTCCTCAACCCCAAAATGTCCCTGACATTTCTTTCTATCTCATATTCTGCAACAAAACTTTTGGCAAATCTTCTTGATTTTACCTTTAACATATATCGTGAACTCGCCACCTCTGTAGCCTATAGCTACCACCTCAGACCAAGCTAGCATTCGCTCTCAACTAGATTACTGGTTAGCCTCCTAAGTGTTCCCCTAATTTTGCCCCAGCCTCCATACTTCAGCCTTAAGGTATCACTGACAAGTGCCAAAGTAATTGACCTTCAGGGGATACAAACCCATGATAGTCTAACTGATAGGACTGAGCTAGCCAATTAGATTCATCTAGTACTTAGTTCAGAACAATCATAAGACTTTTGAAAATGTCTTTTTAAAAAGGGAAGAGATACTTAACATTGCTAATTCATTTTCTTCAGAAATCCCAATATGGCAAACTTCTATTTTTAAAATTAGAGAAAACAATTTAACCAAAACCATCAAATTTCATATTAAATTCTCAATGTTCTCAATGCCCAACCCGATTTTTAAAAAGAAATTAAATAACATGCTTTCACTGAGAAATTTTTAAATTCTATACAATTCAAGCTAATGAAATATTTTATTGTACATAGTAAAAGTGGTGTTTTAAAAAAAACACTTCCAGGCCCAGACATCTGCAGGAGTATGTGAGGAAGGGATTCCACTGGAGTATAATAAGCAATACTCGATTGAATGAAACCATAAATCCACCCCACTCTCTATAGTAAATGCTAACATTCACCACAGGGTTGAAAGCCTGTAGCATCAGTAAATGTGTATTTTAGAATATTACAAACATGCTTATGATGCATAGGAAGACGGAAAAATTTAGACTGTAATGCACACCATATGTACTCCCAGCTTTTCTGATTTACAACCAGTTAAGAATCACAATATCCAAAGAAAGTATTTTAAAATAGTATGTGACTCACTGATAAGTGATATTCTACTCAAATAAATAGGAAAATTTTCATTTTAATGTCACATTGAATTTCAGTACTTTTCAATCCAAGAAAAAAAATAAACTGAGACATGGTCATGAGTTCAGGATTATATATATTACAATTTGCCTTGTTATAATACATTTGTGGCTTTATGATAAAAATAACTCAAGGACATATGGAATTCAAGCTAATTTGCGTAACTGTCACAAGAAAAGAAGCATTAAATGCATTTCTGAAATAAGTATTTTCATTTAATTTCAGAATCTCAAAACAGCATTAGACCTTGGTCTTGTTTAAAAAAAGTTTAGTTAAACACTAAGCTAGCTAAATAACCTTCTTGAAAGGTTCAAACACAATTGATATAGAAAACGCTTTCCCTCTAATCTCAATCTTACGTAAACGGAAGAAGTGAGGGGGGAAAGGTAGACAATTTCCTTAGCAGCATATATGGCTAAATCCATCAACCACCTTAAACGAGAATGTCCATTATTGACCCCATTAAAAAGAACTGGGCAAATCTCAAAAGTTACCCACTTCATAAACCAAAAGACAACAATTTTAGGGTTACGATAAGTAAAATATTTTTGAAACTTCAAAAACTTTTGACAGTAAACTAGAGGAATCATCTTGTAATTGTAAGAAAGATAGGTATAACAAAGTAAAAGACACTCTAAACTTAACTGATTTTCCATCCTCTTTGAACAAAAGAAATGAAAACTAACGGTTGATTAGCTAAGCTTTGTGCTCTAACCAAACTAATTAATTACAGTGATTTTAAATGGCAACAGCCCATCTGACTGGGTGGCTGGACAGTTCTGAACACTTTTGCAATGATTTTTTTTTTTTAAACGCAAAGACACTGAAATGACCCGGTCATGCAATGCTCCTCTCATGCATTCTGCATCTCTTTGCCAATCTTGTAGCTAAGGATCTTGTTCCAATCAATCTTAGTGCGTGTAACTGGCAACTGTCGACGTAAGGCTTTGAAAGTAGTGTCCGACATTGTCTGATAATTCTCACTGATGGCAGTCTATGAAAAATAGTAGTTAAAAGTTTAAAGAAATAAAAGGAACAGAACAATTTATAAAACACACAGATGTTTTAGGAAATACCTTTATTTAAGCAGCAGCTTTTAAAAGTAAAATAAAAACCCCAATGTGGTTTTAAATGCTATTTAAAAGCAGCTAAAAGAAAAAGCTTACATTATTATTATTATTTTTTTTTTTTTAAGTAAACTCTAAACCCAACATGGGGCTTGAACTCACAACTCTTGAGATCAAGAGTCGTATGCTCTACTGACTTAGCCAGCCCGGTGCCCCTCGAAGAAAAACCTTGTAATCATTTTGAATAATTAAATTTAATCAAATGAACTTGCAAATTATTTAATATTTGTGTGTGCTCATTTTGGATCTATTTTACTATTTCACTCAGAACAATTTTATAAATTACTGTTTGCAAGGAGTAGAAATGTGGCCAATCCACAAATTAAATGCGTAAGTTCAAGACTGTAGTTTAGAAGCAGATAATGTAAAACGTAGAGTATAAAATGAAGTAAGATCTACACAAATCACACATAATCCAAATGCTTTGGGAAATACTGCATAAATTAAAATTTTCAATCAGAAATCCATTTAAAATCTTGACATATTGTGACCAATACTTAGGAATTACAGTTGGCTAAAACAGTTTTGGGTATATTTTTAAAGTCTGCCACTGAAGTAAAAGAAAAAAACAAACAAAAAACCTTCAAAACTATATTTTATTATAGTGAAACAATGAAAAAAGTGAGGCTTATGACTGAAATTAAAATTTCAGTGCCATAATTTATAAGCAAATATAAATCATTTAATATTTTTGAAAATCATACCTGGTACTCATTTTCTGCAGCTTCTACAATCTTTATAAATTCTTTTGCTGTCTGCACCTCATTCTGAATGAAAAACAAAACCAAAGTAAATAGTAATTTAAAACTACATTATTTAAGTTTTCCAATTTTTTTGAGTATAGTTGACATACAATGTTACAGTAGTTTCACCTGTACAACATGTGATTCGACAAGTTTATACATTATGCTGTGCTCACAAGTGTAGTTACCATCTGTCACCATACAATGCTATTACAGTATTTTGGACTATATTTCTTATTCTGTGCCTTTTATTACCATGACTTCATTCCATAACTAGAAGCCTGTATTTCCCACTCCTCTTCACCATTTTGCCCATCTCTCACCTACACTCTCTCTGGCAACCATCAGTTTGTTCTCTGTATTTATATCTGCTTTTCATTTTTTTTCTTGTTTTAGATTCCAAATGAGTGAAACCCTATGGTATTCGACTCTCTCAATCAGACTTATTTCACTTAGTATAATATCCCGCAGGTCCATCCATGTTGTTGCAAACAGTACAATCTCCTCCTTTTTAATGGCTGCATAATATTCCATTGTGTGGGTGTGTAAGTGTATTACACACATCCCCCACATCTTCTTTATCCACTCATCTATTGATGGATACTTAGGTTGCTTCTGTATCTTGTAAATAAGGTTGCAATAAACATAAGGGGTGCTTGTATCTTTTCCAATTAGTGTTTTCATTTTCTTTGGGTAAATATCCATTAGTGGCATTATTGAATCATATGGTATTTTTATTTTTAATTTTTTGAGGAACCTCCATAGTGTTTTCCACAGTGGCTAACTAGTTTGCATTCCCACCAATAGCGTATGAGGGTTCCTCTTCCTCCATATGCTTGTCAACACTTATTATTTGTCTTTTTGATTTTAGCCATTCTGATAGGTATAAGATGGTATCTCATTGTGGTTCTGATTTGCATTTCCTGATGATTAATGATGTTGAGCATCTCTTCATGTGTCCGTTGGCCAATTGTATGTCTTCTTTGGAAAATGTCTATTCAGGTCCTCGGCCCATTTTCCCCCCCTGCCCATTTTTAATCAGACTGTTTTTTTGGGTGTTGAGTTGTATAAGTTCTTTACGTATTTTGGACATTAACTAACCCCTTATCAGATCTATAGCTTGCAAATATCTTCTGCTATTCAGTAGCTTCCCTTTTTGCTTTGTTGACAGTTTCCTTCACTGTGCAAAAGCTTTTTATTTGATGTAGCCCCAGTAGTTTATTTTTGCTTTTGTTTCCCATGCCTGAGGATACATACTTTGAAAAATGATCCTAATGGCAAGGTAAAAAAAAAAAAAAAAATCACTGCTTGTGTTCTCTTCTAGGATTTTGATGGTTTCAGGTTTCACATTTAGATCTTTAATCCATTTTGAGTTTATTTTGTGTATTATTTTAAAATAAGTGCATCAATATATGTATGGTTAATGATTTACTATAATTTAATAACACAGATGGAAATTATGGCAAAGGGGAAAGACTGGAAGATCAGTTATCCTACGTCTAAGGGGAACAAGGCAAAAATATTTTAACAGTCTACATAATGAGCCTGGTTTCACTGCTTAAGGAAAGTCAAGTCATAATAATACATATTGATGGTGCCTGGGTGGCTCATTCGGTTAAGCATCCGACTTCGGCCCTGGTCGTGAACTCGCAGTTTGTGAGTCTGAGCCCCATGCTGGACTCTGTGCTGACAGCTCAGAGCCTGGAGCCTGCTTTGGATTCTGTGTCTCCCTCTCTCTCTATCCCTGCCCCACTCGTGCTCTTTCTCTCTCAAAAATAAAAATAAACATTAAAAAAATTAAAAAAAAATACATATTGATGAAAACTTCAATTATAATATTTAACATGAATTTGACAATCTTTATAGGTATGTAGTTAAATATTTCTAAGTAATGACTAAATATTATTAAATATATACTGAACAATATTTACCACCATAATAATACATTTTAAAAATATTAGGAAAAGTCTATTTTAAAGTTTAAGGTGAGGGGCACATGGGTGGCTCTGTCAGTTGGGCGTCTGACTTCAGCTCAGGTCATGATCTTGTGGTTCATGGGTTCAGACCCTGCAATTGGCTTCATGCTAGCAGCACAGGGCCCGCTTGGGATTCTCTCTCCCTCACTCCCTCTCTCTGACCCTCCCCTACTCCCTCTCAAAATATACTTTTAGAAATAAAGTTTAATGTGAATTTACTGTAGTGTTTAAATATGTTCTGGAATATATGGGTTTCTTTGCTTTTTCCTAACAGTAAAAAAGTTAATGGAAATTTAGAAGTTTTCGTATATCAGTATTAATGTACGATTCTTTAATATCTTAGTTTATGTATTATACATATTTACATATATATTTCCAGAACATGTGCATTTTTTCTGTCCAAAAACAGTAAAAATAGAAAGAAAATTCTGTGTAAGGTAAAGTGAAAACTACATTTCTAAAAAGCAGCACAAAAAGCGTATAAGTCAAGTTTAATTACTATGACCATCTCTCACAAATCCAAAGTCTATAATTTTGTAGACAGCTGTCTCTTAGGAAGAATCTTTGCTCGTCAAACTCCCTAAAGAAGAGAGCACCAAGTACTCTGTTAAGCAAATAATGTTTCATGTATGTACATAATATAGAACAATGCCAAATACAGTGTCTCACGGAAAACCAGACATTAGTTTCTTTTACTGGCAAATTTTGCAAGTAGAGTACCACTTAGCAAAAAGGCAGAAATTATCTAAGTGCTAATGAAACATTTTTTAAAATACCAGCTCTCTTCCCTTCTCAGGTAGCATCTGGCCTTATATGTTCACACATTTCTTGATGTTAAACACTTTCTTATATTAAAAATTAACTCTTTATATTTTAGGTTAGCTAATTTTGTATATTAGTAGTTGATGTTTATAATATATTGGTACTTTTAGGTGTACAACACAAATTTTTATGGGAAAATGTAAAATGTGATTATTAGTGTTATTAAAATCACTGGAGCAAAAAAATTCCACAAATAAATAGCTGCATATGTAATGGAAAGAATGTATGAGGAAACTATGTGGGGAAATAAAACCAAGTTCAAAGTTTCTTGAATTTGAAAGCTGAACTTGAGAAAAACTTCATTAAATCATAATCCAGATAAGGGGGAAAAATGGAGTTTAAAAGTACAGAATCACAGACCTAAATTTAAGAGGTAAAACTATAGAGTTCTTAGAAAAAAATACTGCAGTAAATCTTCATGACTTTAGGCAATGGTTTCTATTAATATACCAAAAGTACAAGTAAGAACAAAAAAATAAATTTGACTACATCCAAACTAAAATCCTTTGTTCTGCAAATGGTATGATCAAGATACATGGAAGAGGAGAAAATACTGGCAAATCCTGTATCTGATACAGGACTCATATTCAGAATATATAAGCAACAATCACAACTCAACGATAAAAACACAAATAACCAATTAAGAAATAGACAAAGGATCTGAATAGACATTTTCCCAAAGAAGGCATATAAATAACCAATAATACATGAAAAGATGCTCAATATCATTTTCCATTAGGAAAATGTAAATAAAAACCACCATAAGATTCATCATTCATTCATCATCTGAATTCAAGATTCATTCATATCAACTAGGATTGTTATAATCAAAATGACAGCCATAAGTTTTGGTGAAGACGTGGAGAAATTGGAGCCCTCAACTGATGGAAATGTAAAAGGGTGAAGCCACTTTGGAAAAAGTCTGGCAAAAGTTTTTCAAAACATTAAACATAGAACTACCATACCAGCAATTCCACTACCACCAAAGAAAAATTAAAACAAATTAAAAAAAAAAAAAAAAGAGTACACAAAGGTTCACAGCAGCAAAAAGTAAAAAACAACACAAATGTCCATCCAACTGATAAATTGATAAATGCAATGTGGTATATGGAATATTATTTGTGAATAAAAAAGAATTTAGTACTGATACATGCTCCAACATGGATAAACATTAAAAACATTGTTAAGTGAAAAAAGTCACAAAAGATCACATATTGTAGGATCCCATTTAAATGAAATGTCCAGAATAAGCAAACCCACAGAGTTAAAAAAGTAAATTCACAGTTGTCTAGGGCTGAGAGGGGTTTGGGGAAAGGGCTGGTGGGGGGATGGGGAATGACTGCTAATGGGTACAGGGTTTTTGGAAGACAAAAAAGTGCTAAATTAGATTGTAGTGATTATTGTACAATCTTGTTAATATACTAAAAAACAAGGAAGTTTACACTTTAAATGGGTGAACTGAATGCTATGTAAATCATATATCAATAAAACTGCTAAAAAAGTTAAGTACAGATTTCGAGTTAACTTACCATCTTTAATCTACCTAAAAACACTTTAATCAGAAGCAGAAATATTACTTAAAATATTAATTCTAAAACTATTCTGGTTTTATAGAAGCATTAGGTTGTTGAAATTTTATTTTGGAATTAATTACTTACAGACACTGTTAGGGAATCTTGTATATCTTTATGACTCACTAACTGAACATTACCATCTTCATAATAATGAACCTATTAGAAAAAGAAATTATAGAGACATTATAGGAATCATCAAGATCTTCATAGCTTCAACAATCACATCAGTTCATATGACTATCAATTTCCACTTTAAACCTAGACTTCTCTGCTGAGCTCCTGACCTTTCAAACTCCAATGAAACTTTCTGTTCTCGGTCTAGGGAGGAGACAAATTTGCAGTTCTTGTATTTACTCAGGCAAGCCCTCCACTGACTTGACTGCTGGAGATTTTTGCCTCATAGATATTCTACTGATATCTAAACTCAAAATGTCCAAAATTGAGCCCACCTAGCCCCCGCAAATGTCACTCCTCTTTTGTGCATTTCCACCATTCATTTAATTCCTCGAATTCAGACATGAATTTGTTCAATAAACATTGAGTGATTACTATATAAGCCTGCTACTAAGGAAGGTTCTAGGGACGCACAGCTTTTAAAAAAAGAGAGTCCCTGGCCTTATATTTCAACACAACACAGTAAGAGTTGTTCAAAGTCTTGAGACTCTCTATGAGATTTAAAGAAGGATTTCAGAAAAGAGGTAACACTACTTGCATTTAGCAATATGAGTATGACAACAATTAAACCAGGGAAGATAAGGCAACTGAACTTAGAGAACAGCATTCTTTAGAAATGGATGTACTTATAACTGGAATGTGTGTGAGATGTGAGAGGGAGAAGAGTTGCTGGAGAAATAAATAGGTAAAGACAAGTCAACTTTGGGCCTTTTATGCCATGCAAATATGTCTGGACTATCTAGTAGGTGACAGCAGTCTTACCTAAGAAAGTAATATATCTAGATTTAAATTTTTAAAAATTATCTTTGTGATGATGGCAATGTGAAAAATAGATTAGGGGATGGCAAAGGGTCCAGTAACTCAACAAAATAACAATTCTATGCTAGGCATCATGCTAACTGACGAAGACGGAACTGTGAACCAGATAATTCCAGCTCTCAACAAGTTTTGGCTCAACAGAGGCTTCATTTTAGAAATTATCCAGGTGAAAGCTACTGAGGCCTAACTGAAGCCTCATCGGTCATCATTCATCAAGCACGTCATGTCTGGCTCTGTTCTAACCATTTTGCCCATATCAACTAATCTTCAGACAATCATCTGAGCTTTCTATTGCTGTTTTCATTTTTTGACTCATGAGGAAACAAGCAAAACAGCTAAATTAAATGACTTCCTGTTGTCATATAACTAAGCAGACAGAGCTGGGATTCAAACTCAGGCAGTCTGCTTTCAAAATCCATACTCTTAACCTCTATTCTCTAGCTCCTAATGCACAGTTATACTGAGACATAAAAGCAGTAGGATAAAGATTAGAAATGTATAGTGGAGTCAGGTGATAGAACAGCAGTATCTGATTCATCTTTATTCCTTTATAGCTTTTAGTATAATACCTTTCAGGATAGTTAACAAATATATTGAATAAATGAGTGAACCAAGATAGAAAAAGACTGTTCAGTCTTTTCCTTTAACTTGTTTAGTAATATTTATATTCAAATACTTGGTTTTAGTTATTAAATGTTTTCTATATAAACATTTGAGCTTACATTAAGAGTCAAGGAATTCAATTATGGTGGATTTTTTATAAGAAACCAAAGAGGAGTATAGAAGATATTTAAAGAATATATGTCATATGTACATATATTAATATATACATATAATAAAAGGTATTTATAATCTAATACACATACATATACTAATATTAAACTTCACCTAATTCCACCTAATTCAGAAGACAGAACAGTACAAACTCAAACTCAGAGGATGCCTGGATGAACACACTGTATGAAGAGCAGACCAAATGGTAGCATCTAATTTTAGCTGTGTTTTTAGAATCTGTAAGCTATCCTTGCAGATTTTTATGACTACAAGGTTATTTGAAAGATGAAATCAGCACTACTTGTTTTTCCTATTACCTCAAAACAAAAATCTGGAAAAGAAATGGTGATTGTATACTAAGAAAATGTAAACTTATGAATTAGTTGTTTCTCTGTTCAGAATCATTCAGAGATCAGTAAACAAATACTTTTCATTTCATACCTGAATTTTCAAGATGCCAACCACTTGAGTGGTTGAAGGAGTGATTGTAAACTTCCATTCTGACCTCCAACGACCATTCCTTAAAAATAAAAACAGCAGCTGTAAATAAGGTAGGGAAAATAATTTGAATAAATTTTTAAGTTCCAGATTTAAATTTAGTGCTACAGTATGCGAGTATGTGGGAAGGATGCTGGATATTCATTTTTTAACCACTGAAATACTTAGAAGAATCAAAGGGTTAAGTTCAGTTATGAGCTACAATTTAATCTTCATCCTGTTGATAAAAAAGGACCTATATAATGGATGCAACTAAAGAATTCTAAAGCTAAGGCTTAAAATACAGTTTAAAAGTAAATCAAATAAGCTACTTTTGGAGAAAATTTTAAGCTACTTCTTCACAACTGACACATTTGTGCTTTAAGTAAGAATAAACTGCGTAAATAGGTGAAGGGGAGTAGGAGATACAGGCTTCCGTTATGAAATTAGTTAAGTCAAGAGGATAAAAAGAAACAGGGACTATAGTCAAAAGCATTGTAATAAGGTATGGTGACAGATGGCAGTTTTACTTGTGGTGAGCAAAGCGTAACTATAAACTTGTCCAATCATTACACTGTGTATCTTAAACTAATGTAACCTTGTATGTCAAGTGTACTTCAATTAAAAAAAAAAGAATAAACTGAATAAATGTTCAGATTATCAGGGGCTTTCAAAAACACAGTCAATGCAGTTTGACATTCACTGAATGATACAAAGTACCAAATAATTTTAAAAAGAACTGATAGAAATACAACATTTTAAGGTTCTGATATCTAGAAAGAAAAGGGCTTTATATAAGGAGTTGAAAGAGTCAATTTTTTTTTCTCTTTTCCAGTTATAGGATTAAATTTCCACATAAAAGGTACAACCTCTTCTCACTTCTCAAAACGACTTTTAGGGGGCACCTAGTCGCTCAGTTGGTTGAGCATCTGACTTTGGCTCAAATCGTGATCTCGCAGTTCATGAGTTCGAGCCCCACGTCAGGCTCTGCTGTCAGTCTATCAGCACGGAGCCTGCTTTGCATGCTGTCTCCCTCTCTCTGCCCCTCCCCCGCTTGCATTCTCCCAAAAATAAATAAATATTAAGAAAAAAACTTTTGGCATACAAATTAACACATATTAATGGTAGGAAATTGTGACCTTACAAACAAGCAACCAGTATATTGTTAACTCATTTTTGTCTCCCAGATAATGAATTTTATCCTGTTTTATTCTGCCTTTTTGTAGCAACTCTTCCTTCTACCTCTGTTTGCTTTTTGCATGTTAAAGACATATTCTGAAATGCAAATTTATACCTGTTAGGTTTTTCTGAACAGTACCATGTATTTCTAAGACAGCCATAGAGCTAATGGATTCACTATACTGGTTTTGCTATAAAATTACTTCTGGGTTCCTTGCAATATTCTTGCAATCTACCTAATCATGAAAACCCACAGAATGAGAGTACTCCCATACCTAAAGTTAACACTTAACATTTGAAAAGTACTATTAGTAGACCAATGTTTATGATCTACAAAATAAAAGAGAATTTTATACCATGTCTTGATTTTGAATGACATCTAAAATTATCCATAAGTAGCTCATTTGGAAAAAGAACGTAGGTCTATTTTTTATTTCATGATTCCAAAAGAAGTTACAGTATTCCTTTTATTTAGGTATTAGTACTGAGTACTAGTGAGTTCTAAGCACATACATTTCGGATTTATTGTGATAATATGCATATATCAACACTGACTGCAAAAAGAAAAAAGGAATTCCATATCAGGTAAGGGTAACTAACAATTTAAGAACTATTTCAAAAGATCCTTCCAAAGGCATTACTGCCAACCATATAGTAATGGTAAATGATGCTGAGTAGACAGTACAGTACCGTTTTATCAATGGAGTACATACTTGAGATGTCCTAGATTTTATTTATATTCTTCCCTTCTCTTCTATTAACACAGCAATTAACAAATGTGTATTTTTTATTCAACAAATATTTATTAGGCCTCCAAAACTGCTAAACATTAGGGAAATAGTAGAGACCAAGAAGAGACTGTCCTAGTGAAATCTAAGAAACATCCATGACTAATACCTTTTGAGTTTTATTCCATCTGTATTTTAGGTGAACTTAAGTATATTTCTTTGCAACAAACTATTTAGATTTTATGGAGATTATTGTGATATGTCATGTTTAACACTTTGGAAGTTCATTTAAAATTTATCTTTTCTAAAAAGTGGAAGTAACTTTTAACTTCAATGATACAATGTTCACAGTGGTAGTTAGGGAGAAAAATTCACATTTTTGTGAAGCAAATTAGTGAGAACAGAAAACTCAAGAACATCATCTTCATTTTACATATGCTAAAGCTCAAATAAATTCTATTTTTGAAAACTGATTAGTAAATTCAATGTAACATCTCCAATACATTTTAAAGTAAAACTTAGTAATAAGAATTTTCCTTTACAATCTTAGTAAGATTGATTTTAGAATATGTATCTTGGCACAAATAGCACAAATTAATAGTGATTTTGTTAAGATTTCTTTAGGATATTGGTAGGTTACTGCTACAAGTTTTTATGCCTAAAATGGAGAAACTACAATTATATTAAGTCCATAAAAGTAACTCTGTACACCAGAATCTTTAGGGAATTGCGGCTTGTCATCAAGGCATATGTTTACAGATGGAATTGATTTTCCTTCAGTGATAATGGATCTACATTCCTCCAAATGTTCTTGGTTAACCTTGTAACCTTGCATTATTTCTAAGATGGTTAAACAGTGGAGCAATCTTGGGCCATGGACCAAATCAGTCCACAGGGGTTACTGATACCTCTTACTCTACCCTCAAGAGCACAACCAACCAACTTAGCTAACAAGTCAAATATTATGACTATACTTACTCTGATGATCTTAGCATGTATTAACAAAAAAGAGGGGTTAAGGTAAACATTTCACTCAATTCTGAATTTATGAAGTCTTGGAGGGCCTCAGAAATTTTATTAAAAGAGGTATCTCAGGAATAGTATTGTCCAAAAAATAAAAAAGCCCAACAACATGTCAAAGGTCCACGACTAATAGGGAAAGTCAGTGCTTTAGGGAACTGGACTTTTATAAGGAATAATCAAATAATTTATTTGATCACAAAATTATAACCTAAATAAAATGAAATTATGATTATAATCTGCCTCACTGTATAAAACATGTCATTATTTCCTTACATTTGCCAACCAAGCACTAAGTAATCTACATGAAAATGTCTACTTCAGAGCCCCCAAAGTTCACCAGAAAAATCACTGTTCTTTCCTTTATGATCAACTCAGTCCTCTTCTCCCATATAAGCCTCACTCAGGAACAATCCCTTCTCAGAATGAGCATATGGGCTTGCCAACTGGTCTGCTTGCAGGCACAAATGTTCCCTTAGGAGGCTGCGTGCAAGTCTCTAAAAACACTCGCAATCCCACGCGCTTTTCACAGAGTGTCAATGGATTTACTGCTACCTTTAAATAAGTATGTTGATTATGGAGCAGATACCTTTCTTATATCAAAAGGCTGAAGCTTTATGTTTAGATTGCACTTAGTCAATTATAAACAAATACAGTATAGGTCCAACCAATAAAGCAAGGATTACAAAGGATATAAGCAATGTCAAAATTCCCCAAAATACAAAATTGTCACTTACCAAAAGTTTTTTGCTTGGAACTGATGGCTTTCTATGCATGCAATAATGGTTTGCTGTCCATCTATTTTTTTACCATATACCTTAATGGCAAAAAAATAAAGAGAAGAGTGAATTCAGGGCCACAGAATGTTCAATTTTAAACATCTATAAAAAAAATCGTGTATCGCTTTGATAGGAACATATAAAAGAATCCCAAGTAGGTCATCACTTCAATATAGTAGCTAGAAAAATAAGTACTCTAACATGTATACCTATAATCACAAATTTTAGTGAATCATGAAAGAGCTCAAAATTTATTTACTTATTTATTTACTTTAAATGTTTATTTATTCTGAGACAGACTGCAAGTGAAGGAGGGGCAGAGAGAGGGGGACAGAGGATCTGAAGTGGGCTCTGCGTCAACAGTAGTGAGCCTGATGGTGGGGCTTGAACTCACGAATCACGAGATCATGACCTGAGCTGAAGTCAGATCCTCAACCAACTGAGCCACCCAGGTGTCCCAGAGCTCAAAATTTATGAAATAAAACTCATTATTATACTCTAAAATATTCACAAACATCCTAGACATACCAAACTTTTCATTCCAAAAACAGGTATCATGAGGACAGTTTATCATGAGGACAGTTTATCATGAGAACAATTTGGCTGTTCACACGCAAACAAATACTGGACCTACACTGTGATTATTATCTGTTTCCTTTAAGATCTTGGGGGTTGCCATACTTTAGTCTTTACAAAGTATTAGGATAGAGCTGAGAAAGTTAATTTACGTATAGATGAGAAAGGTCATTAATAGAATAACTGTGATAATATGATGATATTATTTCACCTCTTGCTTATTGCTTTAAAAGTAATGGATACTTTGTGTCTTTCAATCCTCCTGGAACAAATAAGACTCTCATACTCAACCTAACTACCTATTCTTGAGTAATTCTTCCAAAGTAATCCTAATCAACAAGGTTATAATTCAAAGAATTTGTGAAGTATTTTTGGTTATGTTGCAATTTTTCCTCAAATAATTACTGAGAGCTAGATACTTACGGGGACCATATGAATTTCTGTCCTACCCAGAAAACTTCTGAGAGTGAAATGGGATACTACTGGTAATATTAATAATTATGTTGGGAAAGCAAGTATAAAAAAGGATGTATGGTAACCTTAGGTTCCAGAGGTAGGCAGAGGCCAGGTCCATAGGGCCACAAAAGCTTGGACTCTGTTCAGAAGCCTGGATTCTATCCTAAGTGTAACGGAAAAACCTTTGAATGATTTCAAGCATGGGATTTCCATGATCTGATCTGAATTTCAAAAGATCACTCACTCTATGGAAAGGATCAAAGAAATGCAAACTGTGGGGACATAAAAAGACTATTTGGATACAATCTTATGAGAAAAAGAAAAGAAAAAGCATTCCTAGATACTATCATAGTTTATCCTGGAAATATAAAAATACGTTAAACCTATGAAAGAAAACATTAAAAAAAATACTTGATTATAAAACATGCAAGGACATGACTCCACTTTCAAATAATTTGTTCTAAGAGCTTATAACCTAATGAAAAAAAGTTTGATCTAAACTTAATGAGATGAGTTGTGAACATGAGATTAAAGAATCTTACCAAACTCTAATCAATGCAGGACAATTCTTATGTGGATTTAATTCAAGTTATAACCATTTTCCCATTTTAGGCAATCATAATATATTTACTATTTAAAGTTTCTTGAAAAAAATATTCTTAGAAATATGTACTTGGAGAAAAAAATGGCAAGTTATAAAATATCAGTTCTGTAAATTACAGATTTCAGGAGATCATAAAAACACTGTCATATTTACAGAAGACAGAAGAAAAAATACGCCTATTGATGACTTACAGTGCAGACCCCATTTGGATAATGTTCTTTTACATAAGCTCGCAGAGCAGTTTCTACTGAAGTTCTCCATGATTCAATTGCATTTTCTGCTTCATATGGTCTTGGATCAGTTGCTTCCTTTCTTAAGTGATCAAATTTGAAACAGATTCTGTTTTTGGGATCCAAAAACTTTCCATTTCCCAAGTCACCATGTTCTGTTATCAATACCTTCAATGATGCAATGAATTTTGAAAAAAAAAACAAACTATTTAAAATAGCATTTAAGTACAGATATACATTAATATACATTCACTTAAACTTTGTCCTTAACATGGTAAAATAATTCTACTCCAAGCAACTGGTTTAACTATATGGCACGACTGTAGTAATTCAAATGAGGCTATTCTCATTCAGCTTAGATCAGTGGATCTGACTTTCTCCTAGTATAACTTCTGGCTACCTGGTGAAAATAATGCATCTTTTAATATACTGCTGGAGTTCTTTTTTTGTTCTTGAGAACTATAAAGTTTACTATTTCTGTAATCAGTTTCCAGTCCTCAAAACTAAGAAAATGGTAATAACCTCCAATGAGAATGGTTACAAGAATAGTTTTAACGCAGACAGAATACTCTTCAGTGTGTTCTATATTGCTCCTGGGCCCCAAATCTCAACTACTGTGAAGTGCCTGTTTTTATAATCTATTCACTGAGAGCTGTTTTCAACTGACTTCCAAATTTTTAAGCATGTAATTTATTCACTTATGTACATTTAAACTGTACATGCGTAAATGTGATATTCTGCGCTTTAAGTTTCCCTTTTTCTTTCCTCCCACCTCTCCCAATCTTTGATTCCTTACCTATGTCAGGACTTCCCCCTCCCTCTGATAAAAAAATCATGTAAACATTGGATGTATTCTTCTAAAATTTTTTCAGTCATATAATCCTACATAGATAAACAAATACACATCTATTTATACACACACACACAGGGTTTTGGGGGGTCACTGTTTCACAAGAAAGGAATGAAAATGCACGCACACACACACACATCTGTCTGCATCTGACTTTTTTCAATATCAACATTATACTTAAAGAAATCCTTCAAAGTCAACTGGAAAACCTCTCATCATTCTTTTTAATGGCTGAATAAATGTCCCATAATGCATATATAACATAATTTACTCTGCCATTCCTTTACTGATAGACCATTTATTTTCTGGCTGTTTTTCTTTTTAGGGGGAGGAATGGGTACATTAAAAAATTAAAGTAAGTATTTCTGTACATAAATTTTAACATACTAATGTTTTTATTTACATTAAATGCTTCCACATCTCTTAAATAGATTTCCGGCAAGTAGGGACAGTAGCGTAAAGGGGCTATAGGTTTTTAATTCTTAATACACTTCCAAAAAATGGCTGTGACAAATCACATTTTTATGAACAGTATATAAGATACACTTCCTTTCACATTACTACCATCAATAGGCATACAATTTTTTCTTCAGTCTAATAAGTATAAAATATCTAATTACTTTAATTATATTTCTCTGCCTACTGACAGAAAAAATTCCTTTCATGTGTGGGCCATTTGCTCTTCTGTGAGCAAATATTCTTTAACATTTTTCATCTGAGTTGTTTTTCATCTTACAAATTTATCAGTTCTTTAAGGTATCTGTTTCATATGGTTAAAATAATTATTAAGTAGCAAAATGTCTATCTTTTCTTCTATAGTTTCTGGGTTTCCAGACGAAAATTTAAGACAGTCTTCCCTGCCTTAATATTGTACAAGTAGACTCGTTTCTCTTAAAATTTTAATCATTTTACAAATTTTTAACCTACCTGAAACTTATTTCTGTATATTTATGAGACAGTGGTTCAAGTTAACTTTCTTGACAAAAATCAGCTGTGTCAATGTCTGCCTAAATTATGATCTTGTCATGCAAAAAAATTTTCATATATTCTGGGACTAAATTCTGGTTCTATATGCTGCTGTATTGATCTGTTTATCTACTTTATACAATACCATTCTGATTTGACTTTACATTGGTTATAAAGCATCTTCTGCTATCTAGTAAAAGAATTCTCTCTTATCCACTCTTACTGTTCTTACATTTTTCTTGTTTTTTCCAACCATGTATTTTTTTTGCATAAATCATGAACATTTTGACCAATTAAGATTAGGATTCTAATCAAATTGCATTAAATCCATATTTTAACTTTTAAGTACTTTAACTTTCTACTTCAAAATGGAATGTGGTGTTGCCTTCCCATTGTTCACATCCTATTTTGTATTTCAAGAAGATATCCGTGGTTGTCTTCACAATCTTTTGCCTTTCATGTTAAAATTATTCCTAGGTTAATGCATAGTTTAATCATTTACAATGGAATTCCTCCCCCTCCAACATTTCTACTGTAAAATACTTATTTGGCACAATAGAGAACAGCTAATGAGTTTTATATACTTACCTTAAATTCAGCCATCTCACAAAATTTTTTTAAGTCTAGTAGCTTCTTTTGATTGGGAGGTTAATTATATAAATCATGTCACCTAAGAGATTCTTTTTTCCTTCCTAAAGCTTTAAAAGTTCTCATTCTCCTGTCTTATTTGCTATACCTCCATTTATGTTAGATAATAGTGATAAGCAGACAAATTTGGCAAACTGTCTATAAACTATATTTTAGTGTTTATAGTCTATGATATTTACTGTGATTTTTGTAAAATAGTGTACTCTATTTAAGAGGTTTTCTTAGGGTTTTTGTAATGAGAACTAGCTGCTGGATTTTTCAAATTCCTTTTCACTGCCAATGATACATCATAAAGTTTTTCCCTGTGATTTGTTTAATAGAGAAAACATATTGTCTTACATGGAACCACTCATGCAATTTTGTAATAAATTCTATTTAGTCTTCATATGTCATTCTTTTTGATATATTTCTGAAGTCTATTTGTTAGTATCTATTTAAAGTTTTTAAAATCTATGATCATATGTGAGATTAGTGTAGTTTGCTTTTTTTGTTTTACCTTTATTAGGTTTAAGTATTAATGTTATGCTAAGTTCATAAATGAGTTTGGGAGCTATCTAATATTTAAAAAAGATGGATTACCTGGACCCAGCAAATATTCTTCTAGGGATGATAATTATCTTAAGAAAATAATAGTCAATGTGCCCAGAAGTACAAAGATGTACAATAACTTTGTTTACAGTTAAAGAAAAAAAAAGGAAAAAAAAATCTCCCAACAGAAAGAAAATAAATTTGGGAGATTCATAAAATGAAAGACTAAACAGCTTCATATATATGTATACGTGTGTATACACACATGCATGTCTATATCTACATATGCCTGTTTTCTCTGCAGTTACAAGTCACCTTCTGTCTTCGCTTTCTTCCCCCCTGTAAATACAAACTACATACTACATAATGAAAAATGCCAAATGCAAGCTTTGACATAATGAGCCACTTAGAACTATTATAGCTCTCATGTTCTACCTATCAGTTCCTTCTTCATACTGTTTTACATAAATTGTGCTTCACAAGAGCACAATATGAATACAATCGTTGTTCAGTTAGTTATTTGTAACTCTAAAACAAAAAAACTCCAAAAAACAAAAAACAAAACTAGTCGTGACCTTTGGTGGCTTTTCTTAGCTTAGCAATACTAGCTTTCACTTTGAAAGAAAAGATTTAATAATTACTAAATGCTAAGTTACTCACATGAAGAACTGTAGAATTCCAGAGCAACCAAAATATGATATAAATCTTACTAATATATATTCTAGATTTTGGATTAATATAGGATTGATTTTTTTTCCTATAAAAAACAAGAAAGTAGATTTAAAGCAATTATTTTCTAAAATCTTAAAAGAATTACATTTGAATACTTCTAAAAGGGACTTTCTGCTAATAGTATTATTGGTCTAATAATAATAGTATTATAACAAAAGAAACCAAATTTTCAATTACTTTGCCCATAAGTGGCTATGATTAAAATGAACACTTTTTAATCTTTAAACATACCACTTCACAATTCTTGCAGAATACATTAACCATTATAAATGAAACAAAGAATAGTCAGATCCTGTGTTCATACGAAACATACCTGATCTTCATAACCTTCAATTTTTACTGGAGTAAACTGGTCCAAGTTATACTGTGCAAATGCACTAAAAAAGAAAAAGGTCAATTATTCAAAGTTACAAACTTAACACTCTTAAAATAGTATGAACAATTCACTTGTCAATAAATCCCCTGCATTGCATATGGCAAGTTAAATAAAACTGTAATTCTCCATTACTGATCTTATATTAACCATAATTATTATACAGATATGGCTATTTTTAAAACTGATGAATAATATCCAGCCTTCAATGTTTAGCAAAAGAAAATTAAATCAGAATATAATTTGACTTTTCATTCAAAACCTTGAAAGTAAAGGTTAGCCATCTACAGATCTAATTATTTGAGTATGTATTTAGTACACAACATACCAGGAAACAGAGTAGGTGCCAGGAGAGATGCAGAGTAATCAGACAGATCCTATGATCAAAGGACTTACAGTTGAATAAGAGAGATAATAAACATAACCATAACACAAAGTAGAAAGGACTGTAAGACAATGACCAATAAAGAAAGCATCAAGGAGAATTATTTTATTTTATTTTATTTATGAGAGAGAAACAGAGAGAAAGAGAGATGGTGCAAGTGAGCAAGGGGCAGAGAGAGAGAATCCCACACAGGCTCCGCACTGAGAACGGGGCTGGAGCGCACCCAGTGCAGGGCTCCAACTAATGAATGATGAAATCATGACCTGAGCTGAAGTCAGATGCTTAACCAACTGAGCCACCCAGGTACCCCAAGGAGAATACATATTTTTAAAAACTATATTCCAAGAAGCTAAGAATAAGAAGAGAAGGGTGATTTCATTAGAAAGTTGACAAGGAAAAATGGCCTTGAAATAATGGATAGAGTATTCCATTTAGAGGGTCCAGGATAAACAAAACACATGAGAAGATAGGTTAGGTCCACACTATAGGAAGCACCAAGCTCAAGGTCTGACACATAGCATGTGTTCAATTATACTTACTGAAAGTCCTGTTTGATAGAATCATTATTTCATTTGGGAGGCAAAGCAGAATCACAGGAATTTTTTGAGAAAGAAGAACCTAACTACCTCGAAAGATTAATCGGGCAGCAGTGTGTATGACAACTGGACAGCGGAGCAACTAGAGCCCCCCTCCCCCCCAAAAAAGCAGTTAGGTTGTTATTAGGCAAATGTTAGAACTGCTGAAGTCTGAAGTAGGAAATGGTGATAAAATGGATTTGAGAATAAAACCTCTCTACTCTATGAGTAAGTAATGCTAAATTACACATTTATGTAATATATTTATAGGAAAGCTTCTCATAGTACAAAAAAATTATCTAAAAAATATGTAAGGATCATATATAACCTGGAAATTTTTTTCTCCACTTTTAAAATTTGAGTATTGATACTGAGTATTTTAAAATTTGGAAATATATCTTTAAACCTAATCTACCTGGAAGATTTTCTAGATGGCAAGATGTCCACTTGCCAGGTTAGCTACTGAGTCTCATCTAGAAAGGAATGTTTGGTTGAGCAAAGCACTACTGATAAATTAGCAGACTAGCAAATGCAAAAATTAGCAAAATAAAATTACTAGCTGTCAACTTCCTAACACTGAATGGTCAAAAAAGATGGAGGGAGGGTGGGTAGACAACAGAAATGCATGATGTGGGAGTGGGGAGGAAGGATAGTATTTACTCACTTCTGATTTTCTTAATTCATTAAAGGTGTAATTTTCCTAAGAATAGCTTCAACATAGCCAGGCAGTTACTAACCTTTAAGTGAATTTATCTCAGAAGTATGTTTGTGATGGGGGGAAAAAAAGTCTTCTAGATCAGTTAGATATTAGGATTCACTTTCCAGTGAAAGATGTATTTAAATAATATATGTAGATAGTAATTTGATCCTAGGCCTTTTACTGCCCATAATATCAAACCCCATCCATCTATCACTTGCGAGTGAAGAATGAAGAGGAAATCTGAATAGGAAACCATGAGTATAAAATAGGTAAATTTTTTTCTTAAGTGCTCAAAGCAAGTTAAGTAGGTGACAGTTATATGGTATTGTGGGAAAGGTACTCACTAACCTAGCAGTCAGGATACAGAATACCTAGGTTTTGTCCAAACCCTGCTATTAGCTAGCATGGGGCTACTTACCTTATCTATAAAAAGAAGGGTTTGAACTAGATGACTTCCAGAGTCCCATCCAATTCAGAAAACTTACTCCATCCACCCAGTCATCATCTATTCACCTACCCCTCCACCCAGGCAAATATCTAGGTGTTAAGCCCTCTATTAGACACAATGAAAACAGTGATTTCTCTGCTCTTACAGAGTTCTGTAGCCCAATCAACCACTTCTAAATACTTGCTCCTGTATTTAAATTTTTACACCTGTTAATATTAGTCCTAGACCAGTCACACATTATACTTTTCACTAGGTGTCTCCCTCAGTTGAGCCACTTTATTTCCCTATTTACTATTCAAACCCTGGACATCATTTAAATTCAGCTCAAAGCCACTTGTCAATAGAAATTAAAAGTTCCTTCCTTTGGGCTCCAAAAGCCTTTGATATGCCTCTATTATGATAATATTTATTTCATTTGGCCTGATACTAAACATCTCTGACTGCCCATTAGAAAATCCCTAAGAGGCTTATTTATCTCATTATCACAGTGAAGTCTGGCATTCATAGGTCAGTTGAATAAAGGCTCTTTCTGGACATTTAAAAGTTAGACTTGAGAGTACCAACTCTTTGGTATGTCTACTTTCCAATCCTATGAAACATACTGAATTTGTGTCCCTAGTAAAAATATCCCAATAAAACCACTCAAGAATAGCCATATTTTCCCCCTTACAAAAAGATAAGAAGAGAGGGGAAAAAAGATTAAAAGAGTTTTAAAGCAGCAGGGAAAAGGTGAAAGAAAGAAAAGAAGTACGTATATGTATGAAAGAGAAGTACTTGAACAAAAGAAATTCAGTATCAAAGATCACAAGTCACAAGAAATGGGACTAGTTATGCACTTACTCTGGTGAAACCGCCACTAGGACACGTTCTAAATGTTTTTATTGTACCTTGCAAGTTTTGGTTACTTAGTTTTGGACAGCTTCAAAGATGGGCGATAAAGTTTCTTTAGAGGGTGAAACCAAGGTTGGAGATATTTTAAAAGTAATTCAGAACCAAATTTAGTGAATAATGAAGATAATACTATATCTGCTTGAAAATTACTTCCTATAGAGGACACTGTGACAGTTAACCAATGATTTAAGACATATTTTTCACTTCCCAGATACTCTCAGATGTCTACCAAATGAATTCAAATGAATAGTTTTGAGAAATTTAGTATGAAGAATATTACTCAAGTCAACAAAAAGAATCAATATTTTCTCTAAATGTTCATCTAGTTAGCAATCACTTAATAGTATAACTATGTACAAGACAATTTGAACTTTCTCCTTAAGGTTTTGATGCTTTTTCTTGGTAAACATTTTGCTTTATCATTAGTTACTGATTTCTTCAGACTCATTTTCTTAGAATATCAGAATATCAGGTACTTCCATGCATACCCATCATGAAATGTGGACTACAACTGTCCCCAAAATGTGTTTCATAATAAAAGAGATATGTAGCTCACATTCTCATTTCTTTTTAGAATGATATAAATAAATTTTAGAATGGTATAAATATAATTTATTTAATTTTAATGTAAAAATCATCATCAGATAAATATTTCTTTGGATAAATAAAATTTCAATACTTTCATCATTGAGTCAAATGTGGCTATTTCACACCACTTATATAATTATGAATATTTCTTTGACATTCATTAAACTTTATTCTCCTGGGAAAAAACTCTTGTTCTTTCAACAAATCAAGTTTCTCATTTTCTTAACTAAAAACAAAACAAAACCCACTAATTCTTGCACCTACATGAAACAACCCACTCATTTAGTTACCACAGAGAATTCAGAGGAATAGTTTACTTTGAAAGTACTGCTGTTAGAAGTTATAAATGCTGTACATTTTCTTTATGGCCATAAGATTTTTGTCAACATGCCATATGCTACTATAAAGAAAATTCTTTTTTTATGAATATACAAATAATTTAAATAGGGTTTAAAAAACTTAGGAATAGGGAGCCATTCACTCAGAAGCTAATAACTAAAGTCAAAGATACAGAGTAAATTGATTTCTATGAAGCACTTTAAATATAATAATTAAGAAGAGTGGAAGCAATCCAAATGTCCATTGGCAGATGAATAAACAAAATGTGGTTTATAAACTCAGTATTAAAAAGGAAAGAAATTCTAACGTGCTACAACATGGAAGAACCCTGAAAACATTATGTTGAGTAGACTAAACCTATTACAAAATGACAAATAATGTATGATTCCACTTAAGCGGGGCACCCAGTGAGGTCAAATTCATAGAGATAGAAAACAGAATGGTGGTTGCAAGGGGTAGAGGGGACGGGAGAATGAGAAATTACTGTTTAATGGGTATGGAGTTTTAGTTTGGGAAAATTTAAAAAGTTCTAGAGATGGGACAGTAGTCACGGTTACACAATGTGAATACAATCAGTGTCAAAGACCCATATTCCTAAAAATCATTAAAATGGTAAATTTTATATTATGTACATTTTCTCAGAATAAAAAGTAATAAATATGGTGAGACAGGCAAAGAAGATTAAGAATACACTTATTGTGATGAGCACTAAGTAATTTACGGAATTGATGAATCAGTATATTGGACATCTGAAACTAATATAACATTGTTATGTTGATTATATTGGGATTAAAAACAGATAAAGATTGCTATTAAAAAAAACAGGAAATTAAATCAAAAGCAAAATCAGATATGCCTAAAAGTCTGTTGAACCTCTACCTTCAATAGGGTTAACTGTAAAGGACAGATTATTGATAAAGCCTTGAAACATTACAAAAATAGAATAAGAGCAAATTTTCCCCATTAAGGATTTCACGTATTGGGTAGAATACTAGGATGAAAAAAGACGCCTGGATGGACACTAAACACTCTTTGTATGGCACCTAAAAATCTGTTTAATTTTATCATTTTCCAATGAATTATGGGGTTAGTGAGCCTCACATAGGAGATGGAGATGGGAATAGACAAGAAAGTCAATTGTTTCTCTGAAATCCTAAGACAGTTGTGGCAAGTCATGATTGTGGTCACTGGTCCAAAGATGATGCGATGTACTAGGATTTAAACTGCCTAGTTATTTGAATCACTCACAACTCTAGTAAATATTTATTTACTTAATATGTGTCACATACTACGTTAGGTATTTATGGATGGGTAAAATAAATTCCTAATTCTCAAAAATCTATTAGGGTCAAACACATAATAAAAAGTAAAACCTGGATAAAAAAGCAATCACAATTTCAAAAATCAAAGTTTTTAAAATAATTTTATCCATTCCTGCAAATGTCAAAATGTAGTATATATATAGAAGTATTTAAGCCACTACCAAACACTCAATAGAAAAAGTTCATGTTATAATTGTGTCCTTATGTCCCTCTGTGATCAAAAATATTTCTTTTTTAGCTGAGTACACACATAAAATAGACGTATATAAACTTGATCAAAAATATTTGTTTTTTAGCTGAGCACACACATATAATACATGTATATATTTAAACTTGATGTGCAAATATCTATTTCAGGAAACTAGTACTTAAAAACCACCTTTAAAACATTTTTCTCATCATGTCACTTAGTTATGTTAACATGTAATACTTACTGAGCTGCTCCTTCCCTGAGAAGATTATCATTATTAAGCAGTAACCGAACATCTGCAAAACAAGTATTATGTTTTCTATATTATTATAGGTTTGAAATTTCTATATAATGAATGCAGACTAATTTAGTTATGTATCAACACTCCCCAAGATCAAAACTTGACTCTGATGACCAAAATAACCATAAAACATACCATCGTATTATTTTTTAGAAGATACTGGTTAGGAACAAGAGAATTAAATAAAAATACAGATTTCCAGGGATGCCTGGGTGGCTCAGTTGGTTAAGTGTCCGACTCTTGATCTCAGCTCAGGTCTTGATCTCACAGTTGTGAGTTCAAGCCCTGTGTTGGGTTCTGCAATGGGCGTGAAGCCTACTTAAAAAAAAAAACAAAAAAACAAAAACGGGTTTCCCCAGCTATCAGAAAGTTCACTTTGAGCCACTTGGCTTTTACCTGTTTTTGCTAACTGAATGGAATACAAGGAGGATTTTCACTTTTATCCAAATTGTAATTGTTTCTCCACTTTACACCATTTCAGTTTATGAAAGATTTCACAGAATGCTCTATTTATGGATAGTGGGGGAAACCTGTACATGTTATTTTATACCTTTAATAGCCAATGTAGGCAAACTGTAATGTATTTCCAAAGAAAGTAGAGATAAGCTCCACCAAAAAGATGGTCTGGTGATGGGGCACCTGGGTAGCTCAGTTGGTTAAGCCCCCAACTTGGGCTCAGGTCATGATTTTGCAGTCCGTGGGTTCGAGCCCTGCATCGGGCTCTGTACTGACAGCTTGGAGCTTCAGATTCTGTGTCTCCCTCTCTCTCTGTCCTTTCCCTGCTCGCGCTCTGTCTCTCTCTCAAAAATAAATAAACAATAAAAAAATTAAAAAAAAATATGGTCTGGTAAGATCTGCAGAAGATGGATGCCTTCTAGTTTGACAACAGTATCATGAGTTTCAAATGAATCTGCTCCATAGAAAAAGGGATTAAGCAAGAAACAGCTTGTGAACAGAACACAGATGTAGACATTTCTGTCCTCAGACAGCTCATGTTCAAACAACAGATGAATGCAGTTAGTTCAATATGGATAACTGCTTTATTTGATTTAGCAATCTCTTTGGTTATTGATTCTTAATTCTGTTCTAATTTTAGACTCAATTATTATGTAGACATTTGCCTACTCATCATTAAAACATAACTTTAAAAATAACATTTTTATTGGAAAATCCAAGCACTTTGTAAAACAAAAAGAAAAAAATCACATAATCTCATAAAAAACCCAAAAATATTCTATTCTAATCTTGTTATATTTTATTTCCCTACACACTTGGCTATTTCACACAGTTGCTATCATAAAGTACATCTCACAATGTACCCTATAAATGAAAATAACACAACTAACCTAAGTATCTTCCACTAAGTAACTGGTTAAATACAATATAAGCACACTATATAGTTCTTATAAACAATTAAAATTAAGCGGCCATGTGAAAAAAATGTAGATGTGTATTTATCAACATGAAATACATCCATAACATGATAACAGGAAGAGGAAAATGCATGTATAGTATTATCTTATTTATGTAATGTTATGTATCTGTGTCTAAACTAAATGATATTAGAAGTATTTCATTCAAATGCTGGAGAACCAGAGGGTAGAATTCTGGGCAATTTTTAGGTTCATTTTTGTATTTTGGATATTTTAGAATGCCTATGAATCATTGTTACATAAATCATAAAGCTACTTCAAAAGGAAAAATATTGACTATTCATATGCCTCTTTTCAGTAGCAGGCTCTGATTTAAAAAAAAATCTCACTAACCACTAAAATAATAATAATTGATTTCTAAGTTAACTGATTTTAAACAATGGAAGCTATTGCCTAAAAATTATTTTTAAAAATATACATATTTAAAGTTATAGTTATTTCTGTATCACAAAGCAAACTGAGGAGTTCTATTTGATAAATATGATGCTTTCATGTTCAATACTGAAAACATAATCATTAATAGTGGTACTGCATGGGAGTATATCTTTTCCAGTTCTAAATGTGAAAAAAATTTAAAAGCAACATCTATTTGATCCAGTTAGCATTATGCTGGAAAAAAAAAAAAAAGTCCTGCTTTTATCATAAAGAAAGTATAGAAGAATTTGAATAAAATCTACTCTTATAGAAAGGATCAAGCTGTGGTTCCAAGACAGGCTACACATGGGACCCATAAAGCAGTGAGTATAAGGCTTTAAAAATAAATTAATTAAAAAATAATAGTAATAATAATAAATAAATAAAATAAAATAAATTTAAATAAATAAAAGAGCTCCAGCCCAGTTCTACCAAATCAGTATCTGAGAATGAAGACCAGAAATTTATGTTTCGGTTATTTTCACCACCAGCCTAAGAAACAGTATTTGGGAACCACTCAACTAGCAAGATTTTATGACTTGGCAATTCTAAAATTTGTGATTTCTCTTGGAATTATCATACTGGTATTATCAACAAAAATAGCAATGAAAATAATAAAATTTATGACATTTCCCCCTCAAATACTTAATTCTCTTTTAACTTTAAAATATTCCTTATTTAAAACTTCTGTAATATACTATGTCCTACTTTTATTCCATACCTCTCTCTCCACCCCAAGCCTACTAAACGGTTTATCCTAAATGCCCAAATTTACGGTACCTCAACACAAAACTTACCAACATCAATTTCCAATGAGACTTAAAAAAGCAATCTCTAGGACTCATACATTCTTTTAGGGCCTTTTTGATTAACAAATCTGTAGGGCATTTATTCAAGGTAGGAACATTAACTGAAAAACTTTCTATGAATTGTACAAGAGTATAGGGGCCACTGACTTTAGTATAGTTTCACCATTATCAATTTAAGTTGTATGCCAACCTTTGGAACTAAGGAAAGTAATGGCTGACATATTAAAACAGAAGTTAAACCCTACAGGAAGCAGAAATATTTCTGAATTCTCTCCCAACTTCCCAATTCACTACTTGAGATTTTACAGTTATCTTAAAAGAATACAGAATACAGTATAGACTTGCCATTCTTTCTCTAAGAGTAACTCAGTAATTAAATTTTTAAAGGCATAAAAATTACCATATGTAATTATATGCACTAAATCATGTATTATTATAGTTTGTGGATGATTTAAGGGATTTTCAATTTTTGCCTCATTTTTTGACTTTCAAACCTGATCTTTTTTGAGGTGAGATTATATTGTATCTTACACTATGAATGAAAATTAGTGACTAACTTCTTTAAAAACATGTTTAAATAGTTTACTCTGGAACAGAATGTTTTAAAAATAAAACTAAAGAGTCCCGGGTAAATTAGTTTAATTTAAGACAGCAAAGGCCAAATGTATTTAAGCAGAAATAATACATTTACAGTACCTAGAGTAACTTATTCTTAAAACTGCTTCAGAACAGTTTTGTCAGAAGATCACTAGGGGCCATTTTCCTGGTGATTGTTTCAACCATGTCATTCTTATTGTTAAAAAGGAGCTATTGTTAGAGTTTTTATAGTAACCAGGACTGTATAACAGTTTAAACTTCGGCTTTGGATATATAATCATAAAAATGTTTGCCACTTCAGTTTAAAGGGCATGCTGTGAACTAATTTACCATATATAAATTAAATAGTTTTTCAATGTGCTCTCATCTTCTGAACATGGTGAAACAATGTTTTTTCCTCTCTTTGTTTTTGGCTGTTCATATTATTCTAATAGGGTTTTTTTTTTTTTGATGCTATTTATTTTTGAGAGAAAGAGAGTCATAGCAAAAGTGGGGGAGGGGCAGAGAGAGAGGGAGACACAGAATATGAAGCAGTCTCCAGGCTCTGAGCTGTCAGCACAGAGCCAGATGTAGGGCCCTAACCCACGAACTGCGGGATCATGACCTGAGCAGAAGTCAGAGGCTCAACCGACTGAACCACCCAGGCGCCCCAGTTTTTCTTTAAAAGAAATACAAAAATGCATTTCACAATTCCAAAAAATAGTTAAAATTCGGTCTTTTTAAAAAATTTAGTATTACTCTTTTAAGGTTAACTTACTCAAACATAATTATAATTTTATGATTTATGAAATCATAAAATTTCATAAATATATATCATAAGTATATTCTAACCATTATGAAATCCAGATTGACAAAAATTTTCATTGTAATAAAGAAAGTACACATTTTTCTACATACCCCACCACCACCAGTTTTGTTATTTTGGTTATATAATTTATTCTTTTAAAAAAAGGAGTGCCTGATATATCAAGCCTTAGTGTTATGAATTAAACACTCACCATTAAACACCTCATTAAATTCTCCAGGAGGGGCATGAATAATGAATTTTGCTGCTATACGCACCTAAAATAGAAATGAAGATATAAATGTTCCATGGCATAGACCTCCACTAAATAACCAAAAAAACATGCAAAATTATACTACTTCAAAGTTCTACTGAAAATGGCTTAACAATTTCTTTTAAAGATAGTGATACTTCTTCAAACTGTATTACTTTTCAATTATTTAATATAATTCACAATGTATAGGCTAAATGCAGATAAAATACATCTTTAATGTATTAAAGGATTCAAAGCTACCTAACATATAAACGTTTTCTTATAAGCAAATTCTTTTTTTAAAATAAAATGGAAAAAATCTGTCAACCAAGAAAAGTTGTATATGTGAAAAAATAAGATGCATTTAGGTACAATAAAGACAACAGATATACTATATTTATGTTTCTGTAAAATCATAAATTAGTGAAAAATATATAAAAGAAGAGGGGAAGAAAGGTCTAAATTCAAAATGTTTTTAAAAGGAGACCTGACTGAAGACATTTCATAAATAAAGTAAAACTTTCTATTTGTAGACAACATGATTATTTATAATAAAAAATCCCAAAGAATCTAAAACAATAATAATTTACATGTAAATGTAACAAAACATCTGTAGGACTAGTGTGCTGAACACTACAGAAAATACTAATGAAAGAAGTCAAAGAAGAGCTAAATAAACTGAGAGATATATTCATGGATTGGAAGACTCAATAATGTGCTGATGACAATTTTTCCCAAACTAGTCTATAGAATCAATGGAGGCCCAATCAAAATCAAATCAGGATTTTTCTTTTCTTTTTGCTTTAATTTTTTTTAATGTTTATTTTTGAGAGAGAGAGAGAGAGAGAGACAGAGTGAAAGTGAGAGAGGGGCAAAGAGAGGGAGACATAGAATCTGAAGCAGGCTCCAGGCTTCCAGCTGTCAGCACAGAGTCTGATGCAGGGCTCGAATTCACAAAATGCAAGATTATGACCTGAGCCAAAGTTGGATGTTTAACTGACTGAGCCACCCAAAAGCCCCAAACAGGATTTTTCTGATACATATCAACAAGCTGATTCTAACACTGATATGTTTTATATATTATTACTTTTCTATGCATAAAGAATGTAATGAATGCCAATTCTGGCCATGTATTAAGACACCCCCCTCCCCAAATGCAAGCAAGATTTTAAAAAGTCACTGTGAAGACTAAAATAACCACAAACACATACACATGGTATTAAAAATAGATTTTGGTTAAGAAATGAGAGGATACCTGGGTGGCTCAGTCAGTTAAGCATCTGACTTCGGCTCAGGTCATGATATCCCAGTTAATGGGTTTGAGCCCCATGTTGGGCTCTGTGCTGACAGCTCAGAGCTTGGAGCTTGCTTAGGATTCTGTGTCTCCCTCTCTTTCTGTCCCTCCCCCGCTTGTGCTCTGTTTCTCTTTCTCAAAAATAAACAAACATTTAAAAAAAATAAAAAAAAATAAACGAAAGGATAAAATGTTCTCTCATACCCTTAATAGTAAATGCAAAGTAGTAAAAGACAAATGAACTAGAACAGCCAAAATAATTTTGAAAAAGAACAAAGTTGGAGAATTCACACTACCTGATTTCAAGACTTACCAATAGATCTGAACTAAGAGTCCAAAAACATACTCATATATATATGGCCAAACAACTTTGATAAAGGTGCAAAGACAATTCAATGGAGAAAGAATTTGTTTTCAACAAACGATACTTAAATAATTAGATACCCATGAGCAAAAACATGAACATCAACCTAAACCTCACACCTTATAAAAATTACATCAAAATGCATCATAGCTCTAAATGTAAAACATGGAACTTAAAAAAAAAAAAAAGAAACAGAAGAAAATCTTCATGACCTAGGCAAAAATTTCATGAACACAATACTTAAACCATGATCCATTTAAAAAAAAAAAAAAGTCTGATAAACTGGACTCCACTGAAATTAAACCTCTTGCTCAGCTAGACACTGTTAAGAGAATGGAAAGACAAGCTACAAACTGGAGAAAATATCAGCAAATCACATATCTGACAAAGGACTTGTATCCAGAATATAAATTCTCAAAACTCAACAGTAAGAAACTAATAAGCAAAAGACTTGGGCACTTCACTGGATAGGATATAGAGAGGACAAATAAATGCACAAAAGGATGTGCAACATCGTAAGTCATAAGGCAAACAAATATTGAAATCATGAAACACTACAACATACCTAACAGAATGGCTAAAATAAAAAAGACTGATAATACCAAGTACTGGTGAGGATGCAGAGCTAGAACTCTAATACATGGTTGTGGCAATGCAAAATGGTATCAAGCAGTCTAGAAATCAGTTTGGCAATTTCTTACACAGTTAAGCACACACCACAAAACAATCTCACTTCCATGTATCTACCCTAGAGAAATGCAAACCTATGTCCATACAAAAATCTATTCACAAATGCTCAAAACTGGAAACAACTCAAAACCCAAATGTCCACAAATGAGTGAATGTATAAGTAAAAGATGGTCTTTCTACACAATGGAATACTACTATATGCTTTGTGTTTTCAAAATTATTTTCTTCTAAATGTTTAAAATTACTATTAAAATCAAAAGCCAAAATATAAAAAATAATTTTAAAACATGCAAGGTGGGGTAGGGTATGGAAGCAGTGCATGCTAAACATACATTGAAATCTATTATGTTTACGTAAATGTCTTAACTTCTTAACTTCCTTCATTGTACCGCTGTGTTTGCACCCCCCGCCCCCAGTGAGATAAGGAGCTGTTAGCATTAAAAACAAAGTCTTAATCATTACTAGAGGCAACAAATAAAAATTGTGGTAACTTGCTGATGAATTTATCAATATTGGTTTCTTTCAAAAACATTTCGTATTTTGAAGCAATTGTTTTTAACAGCCCTAATGACTTATAAAACTGGCAAAATTAAGGTACTAATTAATAGCAAGCAGTATACATATAGCATATTTACTACTTGCTAAGTTGCTGAGCTTTAAAAATTCAAGTTGTTTCCAAAAAAGGCATATACCATTCAGAGTTTTAATCAGTTCTACTTGGAGTTTTCACCAAGAAACCAAAAATGATCTAAATTTTTTCTTCCTGCACACGTATTTGCCTTTGTTTTTGCACTAAATGTATGCACTTAGTACACAGTGACCAAAGTTAAGGATTGCTCACAATAACCAAAGTGGATAATGGGTCAAAAGAAGTACCATTAAGGGTTGGAAGGTCATAGGAGCTGTCTGAGAACCCAAAACACAACTTGGATTATACCAGCTATGCTTAGAGATTTGTAATCTGTTCTCTGTGAATTTCACCAACTAAGAATGTGATTTTTGGATTTCTCAGACGCTAAAGGAAAGGAAGTACATCCACCACAGTATTGTCTTCTAAGAAATTGTTCAATCATCAGGGTATCTTCTAAGCACAGTTATAGACTCAACGTGTCCCTACATCCATCTTTCCTAGCTTTTTTTTTTTTAATTTTTGAAGCTAATTATTCTAGCCCACTTCTAAATCCAAGAAAAGAAAAAAGGTCATACAAGGGTTCCCAAGAGTAGGATGAATTTCTGAAAATAATAAAAAACATATTTCCTCAAAGGTTTTCTAATACATATAGAGCTTTACTCTATTTACCCCTGGGAATATTATAGCTTTTCTAGAAGAGCCCAGTAAATTATTAGATACGTTCCCAGGCCCTCTGCTAAATCTTCTGCATTACCTACCATCTTCTTCCATGTATTATTCGAAATTAAGTCCTTCTAAATTGGAGTCAGATGCAGGAAAGAGTTATTTTGTTGTATTTCTAAACTGCAGTTCTAGCTTCGGGGTGGGGGACTCAGGAGGCTTCTTGGGGAGATGGGAGATTAACTCTCATCTACGTTAGTCACTGGCAGCTGACAAGCACACTTTGTAACAACTGTACCAAGGATAGTTTTAAAAAGTTAACCTACTAATGTAGAGCTTAATGTATTAACCTGAGCTAAAAGCTGAAAGGCCTGTATTTTTCCTTTTCTTTCTCTTGGATGCAAATAATATTTTGTACAAAATATATACAAAAAGATAAACATAACAGAAAGTATATTCCATTCCTTTGTGCTTCTGGTAAAAGAGTAGATACCATATATGACTATAAAGTTACTCATATAGAAAATAAAGCAGTGCATTCAAAATAATATCCAAAATGTCAGTATACATTAGTCCTGAAAAAAAAAAAACAACTTCTGCCCATCAACTGTCTGAGATAATACAAAAGTTATTACTCACTGTCAAACATTTTTTTGTACACTGCTTTTCTTATGAGCTTTCTTTCTTCCTTTAAAAGAAATCCCACAATTCAAACAACAAATTAAGTAATGACAGTAAAGAGTAATAACTCGAAGAATAAAATAGGAATCTATAAGTCTATACTGACACAAAGAAATGAATGAACAAGGGAAAGCTCTTCATTACAACAGAATCTCAAAATCACCTTGGGTGACCACTGCAGTAATTGTTGCATGCAAAAATCATCAATGGATGCTAAAAATTTGTGGGTAAAAGTATGATAAAATAACAACAGGACATTTACATGGTGTGAAAAGTATCTTTCCAAATACTAATTATATACTTACACTGAGGAAACATGCCACACACCACTTTTACCAAATGATCAAAGTTGTAAGAGTAAAAACTGATACCATGTGCCTCCGAATAGGATATACTGAGGACATAATATCTCTAACAGCCAAAAATTCATAGGCTGAATCTAATCATGAGGAAATAAACCAAAATTAAGGTGCAGTCTACAAAACAGTCTGTACTCTTCAAAAGTGAAGACAGACAATGCTGAGAAATTGTTCCAGATTAAAGACTAAAGAGACATTACAATAAAATTCAGTATGATCCTAGATTGGATCCTGGATCAGCAACTGGTGGAATATAAATAGGGTCTGTAGATTGGAAAATAGTATTTTATCAATGTTTAATTTCTTGATTTTGATAACTGTACTATAGTTATGTAAGAGCCCCAAACAGTGAAGTACTTAGAGAGTGGGGAAAAAAATTTCTCCTCTACTCTGACATTGTGGGGATTTCCTCCCATATATATATTTTTTTAATTTAAAATTTTGCTCTTTGCATTTAGGTCTTTACTCCACTGGGGACTGATTTTTGTGTATGATATGAGATGGAGATCCATTTTTTTAATTACACTGTCATATGGATAAATAAAACAACCTAATGCTATTTGTTAAAACGTACATCTTTTCCCCAGTGAAGCAACACAAAAGAAAAAGAATCTTACATATTCACAATGTTTTAAAAATATGAGTTACTTCCTTATCTCAGTCACAGGTATGAAAAACATGTCACACACTTTAATAAATTACAGTACTTCTAAAATGTGTCTGATGAATTCAGGAGTCATCGTTCAGGTAGTAATTACAAAAATGTAATTTCCTTAAGGAACTACCGAATATTCAATAATATCAGAAGACAACAGGAAAAGATGCTGTCCTGTTATTCTGGAGAAACTGGCTAACAGTAAGAAAATATCACATAAGTAATGTAAAATAAATTAAAATCCCATTTCTTCTCACAAGAAAATTGTTTTAAAGAGTTCCAGTGGTTGTCTCTGGAAGTAATGAATAATTTATTTTTACACATAAAAATTCTAGTATGGTTATTTAGGCATTGCTGTAATTCACAATGAGCCACTGTCTACTTAAAATTAAACAATTTTGGGTTAAATAGAGGATTCTAATTACCTGAGTTCTAATTAAGATATGACCCTATCTACCATTTGTGTTTGTTTACAATAGTTTGAAACAACTCATGATTCCCGGGACTCAAAAACAATTAGTTACATCTTAGACCTTATAAAAACAAAGTGAATGGGTACTTTTTTGATGTTTCACCTATGGATAAACATATTTAATAATTTAACTTCAAATTTTCATTAAACATCTACACAAACTGTGTTTGAGTAGGGTTGGAATCGTTTAATACAGATTTTCAAATGACAAAAAACTTGTCTTTGTATAACCCATCAAAATGACCCACTTTCAAGAGTTCTCTCTTGTGACCCAGCAATCTCATAAGGTATTTACATAAGAGAAATGAATGCATATGTCCACAAAAAGACAAGAATGTTCACAGCAGCCTTATTCATAATAATCCCAAATGCCCATCAAGAGGAAAATGGATAAATAAACTGGGGCACTGATGCAAGCAATGCCATAAATAAATCTCAAAATCAAGTTAAGTGGAAAGAAGCCAGACACACACCAAAAATATATACTGTGTGATTCCATTTATGACATCCAAAATTGGGAAAAACTAATCTTTGGTGATAAGAGTTAAAGCATTGTTAGGCAAAGGGTGCAGGGATTGATCAGAAAGAAGCATGAGAGAACTTTTTGGTGACGGAAAATATTCTTTAAGTGAATGGTGGTTGCATATAAATTGTGAAAATTTGGGGCCCCTAGCTGGCTCAGTCGGTTAAGCGTCTCACTCTTGATTTTGGCTCAGGTCATGATCTCACAGTCTGTGAGATACAACACTGTTGTCAGGCTCTGCGATGACAGCGTGAAGCCTCCTTGTTATTCTCTCTCTCCCTCTCTGCCCCACCTGCATGCATGTGTGTGCTCTTTCTCAAAAACATAAACTTTTTAAAAAAAATGAAAATTCACTGAACCGAACATTTAAGACTTGTACATTTTATGGGAGGTAAATTATATCTCAACTAAAAAAATTTTAAATCTCTCATATAAATAACAGCATTATCTTTTTATTATGTATGTATAATATGTTCCTTAAAACTTAGTATCCACAGACATAAAGATGGCCAACAGACACATGAAAAGATGCTCATCATTACTTGTCCTCAGGGAATGCAAATGAAAACTATAATGAGATATTACCTCACACCCGTTAGAATAGCTAAACTCAACACGACAAGAAACAACAGGTGTTGAGGATGATATGGAGAAAAAGGAACCCTCCTGTGATGTTGGTGGTACAGCCACTGTGGAAAGAAAGCAGTATGAGGTTCCTCAACAAGTTAAAAATAGAACTACCCTATGAACCAGAAATCACACTACTGGGTATTTTACCCAAGGAATCCAGAACAATTCAAAGGGATACGTGCATCGCTATATTTATAGCAGCATTATTTACAATAGCCAAGATATGAAAGCAGCCCAAGTGTCCGTTGACTGACAAATGGATAAAGAAGATGTGGCATATAATGGAATATAAAAAGGAATGAAATCTTGCCATTTGCAACAACATGGATGGAGCTAGAGTGTACAAGTGAAATAAGTCAAGTCAGAGGAAGACAAATACCATGATTGGATTCATATGTGGAATTTAAGAAACAAAACAAATGAGCAAAGGGATAAAAAAAAAAATAACACAGAGCACAAGATAAACCAAAAAACAGACTCTTAACTATAGAGAAAAAACTGATGGTTACCAGTGGGGGGGTGGGGGGAGTGGGGGGGTAGAGGGATGGGTAAAACAGGTGATGGAGATTAAGGAGTGCATGTCATGACCTGCAATGGGTGATTAAAATAAAAACTTTGGCGGCGCCTGGGTGGCTCAGTAGGTTAAGCATTGACTTCGGCTCAGGTCATGATCCCACCATCCACGACTTCGAGCCCCACGTTGGGCTCTGTGCTGACAGTTCAGAGCCTGGAGCCTGCTCCTGATTCTGTCTCCCACTCTCTCTGCCCCGCCCCCACTAACACTGGGTCTCTCTCACTCTCAAAAATGAATAAACGTTAAAAAAATTTTTAAATAAAAACTTTGGGGGCAACTGGCTGGGTCAGTCAATGGAGCATGTGCCTCAATCTTGGAGTTGTGGGTTCAAGCCCCACGTTGGGTATAGAGATTACTTAAAAAATAAATAAATAAAATAAATAAGATCTTAAAAAACCAAGTAAAAAAACTCTTAGTAACCATGATAATATTATTTGCTTAGTTTCTAATTAAGAGTCACAAACATTTAACATTATTATTGCTAAAGTACACAAAATCCAACATTTTGCTTGCTTTATTTAAAGTAGGCTCCACACCTAACATGGGGTTTGAGCTCAAGTCCCCAAGACCAAGAGTTGCATGCTCAACTGACTGAGCCAGCCAGGTGCCCCTAACATTTTGCTTTTTTTAATAGAAAATACAGTTAAAAAAATTTGAAGATAAAATTTTAAAGAAACAAAAATTGAGAACCTTAGGCTTTCATTCTGAATTACAGAGTAATATGTTGGCATAAAGTTATACTACCTAGGGCATCTGTCTCAATCTCCTTAAAAAATACTGGGACATTCTCGCTTAAATTGATGGTCAGATATGTCTTTACTCATTTCCTTTATCAGTGCACAATTTATAAGAAGTAAATTTCAATGCTCACACTGAATAAACTGAGGTCATCTTTCTAAGAAATCCCACAGTAATGAAATGTCTACATTTAACTCTACATAGATTTATCAACTAGCTTCTGTTTGCAGGGAAGACTCAAATGATAAGGATTGTTGAAGTACGACATCCTAGGGAAGAGCGCAGACCAAGTAGAAAATACGGGGTAAAATAAGTCAAAATCCTTAACATTTCAGTTCTAAGTCACTGCATCAAACTATACAAATGTTATAATTATATCAGACATCTCACAGGCAAATGTTAGAATTCGTTCTCAAAAAATGATATAAAAATCTCCTATTGAACTCATTAAAAAAAAAAAAACATAGCTAACTTTCCATCTCTTATGTTTCCAAAACCCTCATTGTTTAGCACTGATTTAGTTTGGAAGAAAAAGAAATTCAGAGGGAAAAGAAAAAGAGAATCAAGGAATGAGTGCTTAGAAAGGTGCCTGGTAGATAGCAGGCTCTCAAATATTTGTTGAATAACCAAACATTCAATCTCCTTTCAAGGCAGGATTCCTGCTGCCTCTGCCCTATACTCTGCACTCCGTAGACAGTTATTATCTGTTGAACAAATGTATAAGCAAGAATAAACTCTCATTTATTTAGAACAGTCAGGGAATACAGTATTTCAATGAAATTAACATTTTAAGAGTTATCACTAGTACAATTCTACATAGATTTACTTTTCAAATAAACTACAATCAAAACCGCAAAAACTTATACTAATATAGAGAAGCAGTATAGTGTATCTTTCTGGAGCCAGACTGGGTTGGATTTTCATCTCCACTACTCATTAGCTATGTAAACTTGGGTAAATAAATAATATTAGCTATTATTAGCAGTAGCAGTAGTAGACAATAAGTATACTTGCATTAGTATAACTCTGTTTTTATTATTATTATTCACTTTTTTTTGAGAGAGAGAGAGAGAGAGAGAGAGAGAGAGAGAGAGAGAGAGAGAGAGTGCAAACAAGGAGGGGCAGAGAGAGGGGGACAGAGGATCCAAAGCAGGCTCTGCACCGATAGCAGAGAGGCCGATGCTGGGCTCAAACTCATGAACCACGAGATCATGACCTGAGTCAAATGCTTACCTGACTGAGCCACTCAGGTGCCCTGATACAGCTCTAGGTTTCTTAAAAATAGCCCTGGAACACAGACATTTTCACATTACATGTTAGTTTCTTTGTGCCCTACAGTGATACAAAGGTGGCATATGCCCATGCATTTCTGTGTTCTTTGTAATGCATTCATTTCTACACACTGACATGCTTTCTCCTCACTTGGAAATCATTCTTTCCCTCTCAATTTGACTCTGCTCATCTCAAAAACCAGTGATCGCAACACAGGAGAAAAAGCTGGTTTCCTAGCTGCACTTTTACCTAAGTAAGACCAATGATCTGTACTCAAGTTGTTTTTTTTTTATCTTCTATAAACTCCCACTTTAAAAAAAAATTTTTTTTAATGTTTATTTATTTCTGAGAGAGATAGTGTAGTATCTATCAGATACTACAGATACAGACAGAGCACAAGTAGGGGAGGGGCAGCGAGACAGGGAGACACAGAATCCAAAGCAGGCTCCAGGCAGTGAGCTGTCAGCACAGAGCCTGATGCAGGGGGCGAACTCACCGACCTCGAGATCATGACCTGAGCTGAAGTCAGACGCTTAACCGAGTGAGCCACCCAGGCACCCTGAACTCCCACTTTTTTTTAAAAAAGTTTATTTATTTTGAGGGGAAGAGGGGCAGAAAGAGTGAAAGAGAGAGAAATCCCAAGCAGACTCCCTGCTGTCAGCACAGAGCTGACACTGACACAGGGGCTTGATGCGGGGCTCAATCTAATGAACCTTGAGATCATGACCTGGGCTAAAACCCAAGAGTCAGACTAATTGAGCCACCCAAGCGCCCCTCTAAACTTCCATTTTTTACAGGGAAATTAAGGGGAGGAAATATACCATTATTTCTTAACCTGTTAAAACTCCTATCTCTGTTAGATAAAATAATATGATATCTACAATTACTCTCTGAGATTGCTGTTACTACTTTTAATTTATGAAAGAAAACAGAGGTCCAGAATTCGGATATGAATGAAGTTTTGAAATGAACTCCAAGGCTTTTCACAGAGCTACCTCCCACTATAGCATCACCTTTCTATGATGGTTCTGAAGATGGGCTAGGAACAAAAGAAAACTCTGGGCAATCTCACCTATGTTCAACAACACGCACTTCCATTATCACCACACAACAACAGCTCTCAGATCTAGAACAGCTCTCAGATCTATACATCCAAATCATTTATCAACATCAATGTGCATTTTTCTAAGTATAACTTATTCACTAGAAATCTCCATCAAAATGTCTCAAAGATACTTCAAACCATCTAACCCTAACCTACTCCCTTCTATTCTTTTAAAATTACTGGCACCACCTAGAAATCATTCCACTTTTTCCTCTCCCTCAGTCACGTGAACAGCGTTGATCTCCCTTGCTCAAATCTAATCCCCTTTTCTTTGATTCCATTCCATTCATACCCACTTCGTTCAGTATTGTTACAATAGCAGTCCTGTCTCTAATCTCATATTCTTCTTCAACATTTCCCATTTTACCACCAGACTATTTTTTTTGTTTTTAATATTTACTTATTTTGAGAGACAGAGAGGAGGGGAGGGGCAGAGACAGAGGGAGAGAGAGAATCCCAAGCAGCCCCTGTACTGTCAACACTGTCAGAGCAGGCCTGATGTGGGGCAAGATCTCACAATGTGGGAGATCATGAACTGACCCAAAATCAAGAGTCAGACACTTAACCGATTAAGCTACCCAGGCACCCCAGACGGATACTTTTCAATTCAAATTCTGATCTTGTTTCTTCCTTAAAATCATCTAATGGTTCCCCCACTGCCAACAAAATAAAGCCCAAAGTCCTTAACATGACATATAAAGCTTCTCCATTATCTGAAGGCTATAAAATGTAATTGTTAACAGTGTAAATTCTAAAATAAGACTGTATGGACTTAAGACTACAGCTCCACTGCCTTCTACCTATATGACTATAAGAAAATTAAATTCAGTTGCCTTACTTGCAGTAAATGAGATAACACACTTAGAACTAAGTGCTTGGCACAGAGTAAGCACTCAAATAATAGCTACTACCTTTTTTTATTCTGCCACTTTCGAGCTCCTACAGTCTATCCAGTCTTTTTCTCATCCCACATACACACAGTACTGGAGCCTCAGCACTCCATTCAGTCTCTCAGACAGGAACTCTCAGCTTTCATGCCTCTGTATCACTGCATACATATGATTTGTATATATCTTTTATCTACTGTGATAAAATGGCACACAGCAGCAGAGTATCTTAAACTTTGCAAAATATCAGAAGATCACAAAGAAAGGTAAACTCAACAATCAAAGTATACTATTACAATTTTTAAATGTATTATTTAGCACAGCAATCATTAGTAAATCTTTTTTTTTTTTTTTCTAATTTGAGAGAGACAGCGTGCACTTGCCAAGAGGGAGAGGGGTAGAGAGAGAGAGACAGAGAATCTTACGCAGGCTCCGCACTCAGCGAGGAGCCTAACACAGGGCTTGATCCCATGACCCTGGGATCATGACCTGAGCAGAAATCAAGAGTCAATGCTCAAACCGAGCCACTAAGGTGCCCCAGTAAATACTTTTGATGAAGGGTTACTACTATTAAGACCTGTGGTATAAGACCTGCCTAAAGTTAAGGACCAACATCATGTGTGTCTTGACATCTAGGGAAAACCAGGCAGGCCTTGAATGGCCTAAGTGCAAGTTCTCATCCTCTGCTCCTGCAGGTTAAGGTCCCCCAAGCTAGACAACATTATTTATCACAGGGAACAGGCAGAGTTCCTGCTTATCCCTGAGTGGCAGGCGTCAGTTCCCTGCCAGCCTGGGCAATTATTCAAACGAGCCAGTTACATCCTCCTGTGGGAACCAGGGGTCACATCCTCCTGTGGGAACCAGGGGTCACATCCTCCTGTGGGAACCAGGGATCACTCCACCCTCTCGATACTACAAAACCTGCATCCCATGGCTTCCGCTTGTTTGCTCTGTTCCCAAGTACAACCTCTAAGTGTACCTACATTGTGTGTGGTGTCCCCCTCTCCTGGGCTGTTGAGTGTATGTGATTAATAAATTGCTGTTCATCTAATCTGTCCAGCGTTAAGTGTACGGCCATCCACGTATCACTAAGGCAGGAATCCATCCCTCACCAACAGAATGAAGAATAGGGGACTTAAACAAGATTTCACTGAACAGGGAAGCTGAAATTAAGATATGGAACTGGGGGCTAAAAAGCAAGAAACTCCGTTATTTAATACATATTTTAACCAAGCAAATAAGCTGATATATAGTCCAAACATTAGAAGGGCACGAGAGGGTCTTCAAAGATCCTTATTTTTATTTCAGACATAACTTTACAGTGCAGTTATCTAGTTTCCTATCCTCTAATGGAAGGGAGGAAGGAAAGGTTGACAGTTACACCTACATTAAAAGGGAAAATGTCTGAGCCAACCTGACAAAGGCTGCAGAAAACAAAGTGCCTTTACAGGAACAAAAAATGTACAAATAAAGTCCTGAAATTCAGGAGTTAACCAAGCCTCTTGAAAAGAGAGCTCTAAAATTCTTAGTAAATCAATTTTTATTTAAGAATAACTATAGGCTTATAGATGAAAGCTAAAAATAATGATGTAGATTAAACATCTCAAAGTCTTCTGCAACTCTAATGAGTGATCGGTAATTGGGAAAAGTCTTGTGGATGTGGCCAGTGGAATGGAAGATGAATCAGAAACTCTGCCACAATTTTAGGTAACATTCCTCCACTCTTTTCTACTATGTGGCCTATAAAGAACTCCTTGCAAGTTTCCTTATTAAATCAGTTCATTAAATAGTGAGAAATGGTCTTTGATAAAGCAAATTAGAAGACCTGAAAGTCAAGTGGACTTCCTAATACATGAACACTAGGCCAATCTGGTACTCTTTTTTTTTTTTTTCTTTCTTGAGAGAGAGAGAGAGAGAGACTGAGCATGAGCAGGCAGGGGCAGAGAGAGAGGGAGACACAGAATCTAAAGCAGGCTCCAGGCTCCAAGCTGTCAGCACAGAGCCCGATGCAGGGCTCGAACTCACAAACTGCGAGATCATGACCTGAGCCAAAGTCGGATGCTTACCCGACTGAGCCACCCAGGCACCCCATCAAACGGATACTCTTTTGAGACTGTTCAACCTTCTCTGGATCAGAAGCCTCACAAATGCCTGAAGAAAGTGGACAGAATTCAGTTGTAAATCATTAAACTGTTCAGACAAGGGAAAAACAAGGATATTCATCTTTCAATATCAAAGGAAGTTGATTCCACTATCCTTAAAGAGAATTCTCCAAGAGGCACCCAGGTGCTTCACTAGGTTAAGCATCTTACTCTTGATTTCAGCTCAGGCCATTATCTCATGGTGGTGGGTTTGAGCCCCACTTTTGGCTTTGCACTGACAGGGTGGAACCTGCTTGGGATTCTCTCTGCTCCTCCCCCACAGGCACTCACCCGCTCTTTCTCCCTCTCAAAAATAAATAATTACAAAAAAGAGAGAGAATTTTCCAAATCCTTTCCCTAAGTAAGAAAGGAAAGAATACCAACTTCTCCACTGACTAAAACTACGACTCATTCTGATAAACTCATAAAAAACTATCTCTTGCTTTCTACCAGGCACCACTTTCTCTTTGTGAATGTTGGCAGGTACTCATTCAGAATTAGAGCTATCTCAGATTGCAGGCAGTTAAAGAAGTATTTTGTTAATGCTGGGATGCTGCCTGCCACAAACTGTTTCTCGTGTGCTGCAGGCAAGAGGGGAGCTGATGCCCTTTATATTGTGTAAAGCATGTCTACACTCTGAGCCTACAGACAGAAATCAGCTTCTCCACATACTTCTCAATTTGTTCGAGAGGCCAGATGATAAGCAAAGCAAATAATGCTGATGAGCTGTGTGGCACCTGCACATCATGTTGGACCAATGTATAGAAGCCAAGCATCATCACAGTGATGGAAAGAGATTAGTCACAATATCCAGAAAGATGACTACTTGTGGCTCAATCCTATGGAGCAGTGGTGCCTTACCATCCTATTCTTCCTGGACTACAGAATACAGAAGTGTGCAATCTCATAACTACACTGCTGAATAGGCCTGAACACCTTCTCCGGGAAGGAGAACAAAGCGGGGGAGGACTAGCTGCACATAAAGTCCATGTGTCCTCACCAAAGCAGCTGTAAGAGTAAGCTGACAATAAATTTAATTTTTGAAAAAGACTTGAGCAACAGGGGCAAGGAGATAAAAGTATAAAAAGCAGACAATGCAAGTGCATGCAAGCACATATTCGCACACACCACACAAATAGCTATCTGGAACCATTAAATTTGAGGCAAACAGCACTGCATACCATAGTAGCTACATGGGAAAGATCTACACTAAAAATTATTTGCTGTTTATCTTAAACTAAAATTTAACGAGGCATCTTGTTTATCTGAGAACCCTGCCAACATCCTCTTTAATTCCCATATGTTGGACATAATGTTGGGATCAAGTCAGAAGACATTAGAGTTAAGATTTCCCAATTCTAGATGCCTGTTAAATTTGCTTGGAAAGCTTTTAAAAAAGAAAATAGAGATTTCCATGTTCTATTCCAGATCTATTGAATCCATCTCTAGAGCACTGAGACCTGGAAGCCTGTATTTCACAAAATCTCTGCAGGTGATTCTGATGGGTGGCCGGTTATTAAACCCACTGCCCTACAAGGGATTGTATAAGCAAAATTTGAGGTGCCTTCTGAAAGAAGGCATCAAAGGATCAGGTTTCGCCTGATTCTCAAGGAATGTGATACCAAAAAGGTTCACTGCCTTAGAGACTCATAGTAAAGTTAAAAAGAACTAATACACATTTTTCCATTTCAACTACAAAATTACTTGACACTGTTTCCTATAACTGTAAAAACTTCTCATCTTTTTGAGTTACATGTAAAATGAGCCTTTTTTGAACTCTATCATATTTAAATGGTTTATGATGCAGTGATCACTATTGTAGGCTGTGTTATAGCCAACCTTTTTTGAATATACTTAAAAGTAATAATTTGTCTTGACAAGTTTTCCTCAAGAATTTGTTCCTTGATAACTATCATTTTGAGTGAGTCCCTATCAATCTAAAACTAGATCATCTACTGAGTTAAAAACAATTTTTCTTTAAATATGTATTTACCATTTAATTATAAAATTGGGGTGCCTGGGTGGCTCAGTCAGTTAAGCATCTGACTCTTGGTTTTGGCTCAGGTCATGATCTCATGGTTCATGAGTTCAAGCCCCATGGCTCTGCACAGACAGTGCAGAGCCTGCTTTGGATTCTCTTTCCCTCTCTCAAAATAAATAAATGAACTTCAAAATAAAATAAAATATTAAAAAACCTATGAATCCAAAGTAGGCATTATCATTAAATGAAAAAGAAGTTATGTATAAACTAACACTTATCTTAAATTTTCAATTTCTTTCTCTCCTCTGAATCATTCACCTTAGTCCATCGACATTCTTAAATATTTTCTATCTTTAAAAAAAAAAGTGTTCCTAAATTAAATAGTAGGAAAAAATGAAACAGTAATGCCTATCCTTTCTCTTTTGTTTCACTATCATATTTTTTCAAGAGTAATTTATACTTATTGTTGCCACTTCTTATCTTTCTTTAGCCAACATTTATGGAACATCTAATACAGTGACATGCAACCCCATGGCACATTCAAATCATCTGTGAAGCTTTTTTGTTTGTTTGTTTGTTTTACAAGGGTACAAAGACTCCAGGCCTTACCTGTAAGTAAAGCTTATGCATCCAAGTTTATTTATAAACTCTCCAGTTGATTGTAATGTGCAGCTAGAGTTGAAAACCACTGATTTAATGTATGCCAGGCACTTTACTGGAATTATAAAGATTAATAAGACACAAGGCCTGCCCCTGAAGAACAAAGGGATTAGGAAAATCAGGTAAACCTATTTAAAAAATTGGTAAATGTTATAACAAAGATATACACAAATTGCTAAGAGAGCACAGACAGGCCAGGATACAAAAGTGATGAGGCAAGTTTTTGGTCTGGTTACTGAAGGATGAGCAATTTGTAATGCAAGACCTGAACGAAAGGCCATTTCTGGAAGAAAAGCATAAACCCACCTTTTAGACTTGGGTAATCTAGCTTTTCTCTACTTGCTCCCTGCCTGCAGGCTCTAATAAAACTGCTCTCTTAAAGGCAACCAGTGGAAGGAAATAATAAAGATTAGAGCAGAAATAAATGATACAGAAAACTAAAAAAAAAAAAAAAAATCAATATAACAGAGCAATGAAATCAGGAGCTGGTTCTTTGAAAAAGTAAAATTGATAAACCTCCGGCCAAACTTATCAAAAAGAGAAAGGACCCAAATAAGTAAAATCACAAATGAAAGAGGAGAAATAATCAACATCATAGAAACACAACACTTATATGAGATGAGGCCAACAAGCTGGACAGAAGAAATGGATAAATTGCTACAAACATATAAATTACCAAAATTAAGATAGGAAGAAATAGAAACTTTGAACAGACTGACAACCAATAAAGAAATTGAATAAGTAATCAAAAAACTCCCAATAAACAGAGTCCAGGACCAGATGGCTTCACAGGTGAATTCGACCAAACATTTAAAGAAGAGCTAATACCTATTCTTCTCAAACTATTCTATATAAAATAGAAAATGATGGAAACCTTCCAAATTCATTCTGAGGCCAGCATTACCCTGATACCAAAACCAGATGAAGACACCACACAAAAAAAAATGAGAACTACAGACCAGTATCTCTGATGAACATAGATGCAAAATTCCTCAACAAAATACTAGCAAACCAAATCCAACAGTGCATTAAAAAAACTCATTCGCCACAATCAAGTGGGATTTATTCCTGGGTTCAAGGGTGGTTCGATATTTGCAAATCAATTAACGTGATATATCATAATAAAAGAAAGGGTAAGAACCATATGATCACTTCAAGAGTACAGAAAAAGCATCTGACAAAGTACAACTTCCATTCACAATAAAAAACCTGAACAAAGCACATCTGACAAAGTACAACTTCCATTCATAATAAAAAAAACCTGAACAAAGTAGGTTTACAGGAAACACACCTCAACATAATAAAGGCCATCTATGAAAAACCCACAGCTAATATTATCCTCAAAGGGGACAAACTGAGAGCTTTTCTTCTATGGTCATGAACAAGATAGGGATGTCCGCTCTCACCACTTTTATTCAACACAGTACTGGAAGTCCTAGCCACAGCAATCAGACAAAAAGAAATAAAAAGCATCCAAATTGGTAAGGAAGAAGTAAAACTTTCACTATTTGCAAATAACATGATACACTCTATATAGAAAACCCAAAAGACACCACCAAAAAAACAAAACAAAACAAAAAAAAAACCCTCCTAGAACTGCTAAATGATTTCAGTAAAGTTGCAGGATACAAAATCAAAGTAAAGAAATTGTGGCATTTCTATACACCAATAATGAAGCAGCAGAGAGAAATCAAGGAATCAATCCCATTTACAACTGTACCCAAAACAATTAAGATACCTAGGAATAAACCTAACCAAAGAGGTAAAAGACCTGTACTCTGAAAACTATAAAACACTGATGAAAGAAACTGGAAGAAATGGAAAGACATTCCATGCTCATGGATTGGAAGAATAAATACTGTTAAAATGTCTATACTACCCAAAGCAATCTACACATTTAATGCAATACCTATCAAAATACTAACAGCATTTTTCACAGAGTTAGAACAAACAATTCTAAAATTTGTTTGGAACCACAAACAATCCCGAATAGTCAAAGCAATCTTAAAAAGAAAACAAAGCTGGAGGCATCACAATTCTGGACTTTTGAGTTATATTGCAAGGCTGCAGTAATCAAAACAGTATGGTGCTGGAACAAAAACAGACACACAGATCAATGGAACAGAACAGAAAACTCAGAAATGAACCCACACTTATGGTCAATTAATCTTTGACAAAGCAGGAAAGAATATCTATAGGGAAAAAGAGAGTCTCTTCAACAAATGGTGTTGGGAAAACTGGACAGCTACATGCAAAAGAATGAAATTGGACTACTTTCTTTTACCATACACAAAAATAAACTCAAAATGGATGAAAAACCTAAATATGAGACAGGAAACCATAAAAATCCTACAAGAGAACATCAGCAGTAATTTCTTTGACACTGGTTGTAGCAACTTCTTTCTAGATACGACTTCTGAGGAAAGGGAAACAAAAGCAAAAATAAACTTTTGGGACTACACCAACATAAAAAGCCTCTGCACAGCATAGGAAATAATCAACAAAATTAAAAGGCAACCTATGAGAGGCACCTGGGTGGCTCAGTTTGGTTAAATTTCCAATTCTTGATCTCAGCTCAGGTCTTGATCTCAGGGTTGTGACTTCAGCCCCACACTGGGCTCTGCACTGGGTGTGAGGCCACTTAAAAATAAATAGATAAAAGACAACCTATGAAATGGGAGAAGATATTTACAAATAACATAGCTGATAAAAGGCTAGTATCCAAAATATATAAAGAACTTAAAACTCAACACCTCAAGAATGAATAATCCAATTAAAAAATGGTCAAAAGACATGACTAGACATTTCTCCAAAGAAGACATACAGATAGCCAACAGATGCATGAAAAGATGCTCAACATCACTCATCATTAGGGAAATGCAAATCAAAACTACAATGAGGTATCACCTCACACCTGCCAGAATGGCTAAAATCAAGAACACAAGAAATGACAAGTGTTGGCAAGGATGTGGAGAAAGGGGAACCTTCTTGCATTGTGGGAATGCAAACTGATAAAGATGTGGCAAATATATAAATGGAATATTATCCAACCATAAAAAAGAATGAAATACTGCCATTGCAATGACATGGACAGAGCTAGAAAGTATTAGGCTATTCAAAGTAAGTCAGCCAGAGAAGCCAAATGTTACATGATTTCACTCATATGTGGAATTTAAGAAACAAAACAAATGAACAAACGGAAACAAAAGGGGGGGGGGCGCAAACCAAGAAACAGATTCTAACTATAGAGAACTAACTTATGGTTACCACAAGGGAGGCAGGCGGGAGGATGGGTGAAATAGATGATGGGAATTAAGGAGTGCATGTGTGGTGATGAGCACTGGGTGATGTATGGGAGTACTGCACCACTACACTGTACACCTTAAACTAATATTATTACACTGTACATTAACTAACTGGAATTTAAATAAAAACTTAAAAAACAGGCCACCAGTGATCTCCAGTTCACTTAAATAGCCTTATCTGCACTAGTTTTCTCCCTATAAACACAAATTAAACACAGTAAAAACAAAATTACTGACAACTGAGAGATTAATTAATGTAGCATAGATAGTGGCATACTATAGATAAAATCTTTCTCATCCCTTTATCTTAAATACAAAGGCTTTTCTCAAACCTATATTCCTTCTTAATCTCTCTGGATTGCTGGTATTCCTCCTTCTGGAAATTCTCTTCAAGTTCTGCGATGTTAGCACCTACTCTGTGCTACAATATAGACTTCTACTTCAAGGATCATCCCTCACCTTTTTGTTTCTCTCCTTCTATTTTCTAAATAAGCGTATATCCAAAAGTATATGCTCTCTGACCTCTCCTCTTTGCTATGTCTAAGCTTGTTCTTCTAAAAGTTTTATTCCATCTTGTGGCTTTAAACCACAAAAGAGGATTTCCAAATCTATATAAAATCTCTGGGACTATTTTTTCCAAGCTCCATTTCTGTTTCCCTATCTTCTGGGCATGTTGAAACAGACATTCTGCTACCATTTCAGCATAACCCAAATCAAACTCACCATTATTCTTCCTAGCTGTCCAACCTCTTCCTGGCTTCCCTAGTTGTTAATGGTGATACCACTTCCCAGTTATCCAGATTTTAACCTTAATAGTTATCCCTGATTCTCGCATTTACACTACATTCACTCACCAAGTCCTGTTGATTCCAACTCTGAAATCTGTTAGCAATGGTTTTTTTCTTCCTACCTTGTAAAACTACTCTAAGTCATGTCTTAACACTTAACCCAGGTTCTCAATGTTCTTATTAGCTCCTATAATATGTCTAGAGCCAAGGTTCTCAACTAGGGACAATTCTGTCCTATAGGAAACAATCTATTATTATGCCTGGGGGAGGGGAGGGAGGTGTTACTGGCACCATGTGGGCCAAGGATGCTACTGAACATCCTACAATGCATAGAATAGCCCTCACAATGTTTTCTGGCCCCAAATATCAGTAATACTGAGGTTGAGAAACCCTGTGCAATTTAGTAGCACTGTTCACCTTTGTATCTCTTAACTTGCAAAGTATATGATATAACTCATACTCCCTGTTCGTTCCCAGTTTCCTATTTTTACTTCCTTTGTTGTGCACTCTGGTAAGAGCTTGCACCTACTCCCTGTTCGTTCCCAGTTTCCTATTTTTACTTCCTTTGTTGTGCACTCTGGTAAGAGCTTGCACCCCAACTGATGTCTACCATCCTCCTAGGCAGAAGTAATTTTTCTGTCTTCTGAATTTCCATGAACTTATTACTCTCTGATGCTATACCCCATACATATATACATATACATGTCTGTCTGTCTGTCTCTCTCTCTCTATATATATATATAAATATATAATTTATCTTTGAATCTGTAATCTTGCATCTACCAAACAGGTGATCAAATCACCAAACTTTAGTGAGTCTAAAACCTAAGCCATGGTGTCATTGCTGCTATTCACAAATACTGCAATTCTCTTTTACTCCCCTGACCCCTCTGAAATTAGGTTTACAGACATAACTTGTTTTAGTTAACTAAAAGCTGGGCAGTAGTGTAGTGATCTCCAAGTACATGTGTGGTGAGGGAGAGACAACTTTAAAAATTAGTATGCTATTCACATTTCCTTCCCACTGCTGCCAGGACCAGGACAGTGGAAAAAAAGCCTAAGATTGGTGGGGGGTTTTGGTATATACATTTTTTAGAAATATGACATGCTACATGGTTGTAACTATTTTTTTATTTTTTTAACATTTATTATTATTTTTGAGAGACAGAGAGACAAAGCGTGAGCAGGGGAAGGGCAGAGAGAGAAGGAGACACAGAATCCAAAGCAGGCTCCAGGCTCCAAGCTGTCAGCACAGAGCCCGATGCGGGCTTCGAACCCACGAACCATGAGATCATGACCTGAGCCAAAGTCGGCCACCCAACCAACTGAGCCACCCAGGCACCCCTACATTTTGTAAACTTCAAGTGTACAGCATGACAGGGCGCCTGGGTGATGCAGATGGTTAAGTGTCCAACTCTCGATTTCAGCTCAGGTCATGACCTCACAGTTGTGAGACTGAGCCCCACATCTGGCTCTGCACTGACAGCACAGAGCCTGCCTGGGATTCTCTCTCTCCCTCTCTCTGCCCCCACCACCTCTCACACTCTCCCTGTCTCTCAAAATAAATAAAAATAAACTTAAAAAAAATGGTGTACAGCATATTACTTTGATACATTTATATATTGTAATGATTGCCACTGAAGCAATATTTATCATTATTTTATATTATATACATTATATATATTGTCTATATTCACTATACTGTATATTACATCTCAATGGCTTATTTACTACTCATTTGAAGTTTGTACCCTTAAACACTATCAATCTTATCCCCCTCAACCTCCATTCCCTGGTAACCACCATTTTGCTCTGTTTTTGTCTCTTTTTTTTTTGCCGTTTTTTAAAAAACAGGTTTGACTTTTTTAGATTCCACGTATTAAGGGATATCATACAGTATCTGTCTTTCTTTAACTTATCTCACTTAGCATAATGTGCTCAAAGTCCTTCTATGTTGTCATAAATGGCAAGATCTTATTCTTGCTCGTGGCTGAGTAATATTCCATTGTAAATATCTACCACATCAAAACGCCTGTTTACACTGAAATCCTCCAACAGCCTGAAACTACATGCCTTCACCGTGCAGGGCCCTTTTGCTGCTGGTCCACACTAGACATATTAAATAGAATGAGCGAGGAGATGCCATACAAAGCTCCCTTCCTCAAACACCCTCCTGCCAAGAGTTTAGGTTGTTAGTTGTCGCATTACATCCTTGCTTACCTTGAACCAGTCAGTGTAAGAGGCATAACATAATGTTCCACAAAGAAAAGAAGACAATGCTACTGATTAGTATCATAAGCCACTGACTGTCCAATGCAACCTGATTCCGGAAGTCTTTCTTTTTCTTTCTCATTTGTTCGAGAGAGAGAAAGCGAGCACATACGCGAATGGGAGGGGCAAAGGAAGAGAGAGAGGATCCTAAGTAGTGTCCACACTCCGTGTAACACAGAGCTCAGTCTCAGGGCTGCGAGATCACGACCTGAGCCAAAATCAAGCGCTGGACACTCAACCAACTGAGCCACCCAGGCATATTTAAAATACGGAAAATTACGAGTACTGACGTCAGTGAAGTTTGGTATATTTGGTAAATGGATAAATGGGAAGGTAGTTTTCAAAAATTATTTCCATTCACGGTCAATACAAACGTTATGAACTACAATGTATTAGAAAAGTTCTCAGACATTAGTTTCAAAGTGAAACGTGTAAATAAATGCTGTAAAAGAAAGAATGTAGAGTACATCTAACCTTCAAAACAAAATCTGTGAAATTCTCCTTTGTTAACAACTATAGATGGCTTTATGGAACCTGTAGACTTTCTGACATGCACCAATCTTTTGCAACAAGTTACTGCTTCAGGCAATCAGGCTTTTAGGTCAGAGCACAGAACAATAGGTCAAGTTTTCCTGTCATGCTTTTCAACTTTAAACATACTTTGCACTGTCTGCTCTGTTTTTATATCCCATGTTGTTGCACTAAAATGCAATGTTCTATGTATCTAACTATCCTTATTTTATGTAGAAATGGCCCCCAAAAACACTGAAAAAAGTACTACCAACTTGCTTTAATGTGCTAAGTCTAAAAAACTCCACTAATGATACATCAGCTATCAAGTTTCTGCTTGCTGTAGGAAGTTTCACATTCTGTTGGTGCAGTGATAGAATCATTCATCTACAGAATGAAATTAGGAATGAGTATTTTCTACATTAATAGCTTACTGGTTTAGTTTACCTTTTGGTTAATAAGAACACTGTATATTTTACATTAATTATGATGGCAACTTACATTGCTTTCAAATACAAACAAAACTTCTGAAACCAAATTATGATTGTGTAGTGAGGGAGAATTATATAAACTATTTCTAAAGAATATTTAGCATGTGTGAATGATGATCTGAACCACAGCCAACATCACCATCAGTACCTTAAGGAGCACCAAGAATTTCATTTGATTATCTAAATCTTTAAAATCTATTGCACTATTTAGAAGTAAAAAAATTGTACCCTAAATTTTTCCTCAAAAACTTGATATGCTTCTTCTACTTTTCATAAAACTGTTTTAATTTTGTTCATTCACTCGCTGAACCCGTCATGCAGCATAATGACAGATGCTAAAGATATTATTTCTGCGCTTAGGAATTCCAATAGAACTAGAGGAAGAAGACAGTTAAGCACATAACTGTTATGCAAAATTGAATTTAATACTTATGATATAGAGTTCAGGAGAGTGATTAAACCAGCCATGTGATCTGAGATAAATCTTGAGGAATGAGTAAGATTTTCATCTTTCAAAAAAAAAAAAAAGGACAGATCAGGGAGCAGTACCAACACTCAAAGTGGGTAAGAAGTCATCAGCAGATAAAAATAACTACAATATATTGTGTGTTTACTATATGCCAGATGCCATTTACACTTATCCCCACATTTCAGAGGAAACGGAGGCTGAGGGGTTAAATAATTTACCCAAGGTGCTAGACATGGGCTAGCATGTAGGTCTCTGAATTTACAGTCTGATTAAATAACAGTACATATACTGGAGTCAGACCTATTTAGGTTAGAATGGAACACAAGGCCATGAATATCATTTTCAAGAGTTGGGCTTCCTTGTAAAGGCAATGGAGGATTCAGCAACTGAAAGTTTGGAAGTACATAAACATATTAAAACATGGCTTAGATACAAGAAGTTGGAGGTATTAGTCTAGAAAGTTTATAATAAAAGCTTATCAGTGGCAAATACAACAAAGGGAAAGACCAGCTATGAGACATTCTTCTAACCCTACTTTTCCCCCTGTCTTTATTTCTTCCTCAACTGTGTAGTCACAGAGCAGCTACAGTCAATTTGCATTCTGCTCATACAGCAAAATTTTATTACTAAACAGTTAATAACATAAGTAACAACAGTTAATTTAATAGTCTGGTCAACTGAGAAGTAATAAACTAAATATTATTATCAATGAATTACCTTTTCAAGTGAAAAATAAATTATTTGGATAAGAAACATTTTGATGATGGACGTGACAAGATTCAGAAACATTGTAAGGTACACAGCTCAAGGAGACAAAAGTTAAAGCTGAAGTTAAAAACCTGGATGACCAGAATAATGGGAATAGAGAAACAGAAAAACGAAGAGGAGATGGATTTCTGCCACACTTTGTGTAGGGGGAAAGGGGAGAGGACTTCACGTATTTAACTTTAGGAAGGTTCATTTGAACACATCTTTTAAACTGTCTCCTGTAAAAAGGACCAGTCAATAAAAATGTGTGACCAGTGCTCAGAAGAGAAGTTAGGGCTGAGCTATATACTCAAGACACATTTACAAAGATATAAAAGTTGCAGCTATGGAGGTGGACCACTCCTATCACTGGGGAAAGGAGGGAGGGGTTATAGGGGAAAAGAACAAAAAAAAAACCTCGATCCTTTCCAATCAATAACTGTCTTCCTTCTGAAACTTGGAAGTGACTTTCCTCTGCATGGAGAGGTGTGAAGCAGATAATCCTCCTGCTTTGAGCCTTATACCATAATTTCATATAATTTCAAATTCACAAAAATGCTTTGCTGTACAATGCAGCTGACCCCAGGAATGGAAAACACATTATTTTTGGCGAGAGTTTCTAAACTATGTAAAAAGATCTGTGGGATACGCTGCAAATGAATATCTTTAAAGAACTTCACTGTGCTTCTTCAGATAATTTTATTCCCTATTAACCTAGTGGCCAAAGGTGAAAAGGTTATTAGATTTCATAGTGGTATCCTCACAAAGCAATTGTACATGATTTTAAAAAACAAAGATGTTATTCTAGATTAATTTCTAAAATGCTTCCTACCACAGAGCATATATGAAACTTTATTAGTAGCGTAAAATTTTTAAATGTGTTAAATAATGAACTTTGTTCTAAAATGATCAAACACAACTTAAATTTAGAACCCAACACTATTTAATGTTTGGTATTTACAATTTTTATTACAAACAAAAAGAACTGTTTCTGTTTTTTCAATATTAGCCATCAACAAATTAAAAACAAAGATAAACCCAGAAGAGGGTCCTATCATTATTTGCTAAGGAAATACAATGTCACAAGAGCATCAACTCTGAATTCACACAAACAGGTTTAAGGTTTAAGTGCCACTTCTGCCACTTTTTTCCCCCATTTTTTTTAATGTTTATTTATTTTTTGTGAGAGAGAGAGAGACAGAGTGCAAGCTGCAGAGGGGCAGAGAGAGAGGGAGACACAGAATGTGAAGCAGGCTCCAGGCTCTGAGATGTCAGCACAAAGCGTGAGTAGGGCTCAAATTCTCAAACCTCGAGGTCATGACCTCAGTTGAAGCTGGATGCTTAACCAACTGAGCCGCCCAGGCACCCCGACCTCTGCCACTTTTTACTTAGGTATCCTTGGGTGAATTACTTAAAGCTTCTGATGTATATGTAAAATGGTATTATGTGAAATGGTAATAATAAAATCTACCTCAAACTTAAAACAAATTAATGAATGTAGTGTCTAACTGAGCCATGCATATACAAAGTATGGGTACTATGTAAGTTAATAGCTTCCCTTTCTCAGATCTGCAATCAATAATGGAAATTCCAACAACTTTAAAACATTAAAAGGTTATTTTTGAAAATTACAAATAATGTGGCAGAAAAAGTAACACGGTTTAAATATTAGTTTAAAAATGTCACCTTCTTAAATTCTATTTCTGATTCTATACCCAACTGTCCTACTCCCAAAAGATTAAACAAACATTTAGATAACGGAAGTGACAAGAGTGTTAGTTAGAATTTCACTTAATTAGTTACTTGCATTTAACCCATAAGTTTGGTCAGTTGTCTTCTTAATTACTAAATATAGCAATGAAATCTATATGAAAATATCTACAGAATAATCTTACAAAACTTGATATAAAATCACCAAATTCCTTCAAATTAGAATTTTCATTCATTTACTCTTAAACCATTGTGTTGGGTAAGCCTGGAGAATAAGACACCCTACCCCTCCGCCTTTATGGCACTTAGTGCCCTGAGAATGCCAGATAATGAGGAACCCTGTCATCTCATTTTGAAAAAATTTTGCTATTTTAGGCCTCTACAACCCATGACAGGACTATATTAACTCCCACACTGAGTACTCTCTCCTCAGCCAGGTTCTAGCCACTTGAACTACTACTAATCAGTACTTAAGAACGTAGAATAAAAACATGACAATCCCTTTAAAAACTTTTTAGCACTTTAATGTGCATGCGCCCGGTTGCATCAATTTTCAGATGACAATTAATGGTTATTTACCAATGTAACACATGTGAATATTGCACAGCAACTTTTGTGTATACAGGGATCTGCCTAGCTCTCCCCATCTTGTCCTTTTATTATCACTTTCACCAAAGAGCACAAGAGAAAAAGATTTCCGAAATTGAAGACGAGGCCGACTTATGCACATTGACACCGGGAAGGAGACAGAACATTACATTTCGGTGCAAGTTTATATTACAGGATATAAAAACACTTGGAGCGTAGAGTTCCAACTGAAAATATCCTTAGGTTTACATTAGGATTTCTTAAAAACACCATGCGGTGTGTGTGTTTCATACACCACGGTTCTGCTTCGAAAGTTAAAAAAAAAAAAAAAAAAAGAACACTGTGAAATTAAGAGTGGACACTTGGAAAACTGTATTCACAGGTTATGTCAGTCACTTGTGAGTTTGAGAAACGTCCAAGTCCTTCCCGGAAAATACTCAAAATTAGTAGGGCCCCCCTCTTCCCTAGGGAATGGGCCTTCACAGTAGCCAAAGGAAACGGCGAACAAGAGAGAACTAGTTCAATGATCAGATTTCTTATTTTAAATGCCAGAGAATTTAAAATAAGTCGTTCATCTGGTTCCAATGCTGTCATAGCATCTAAGATACAGCAAAAGGAGTTGCACAATCTCCCCTCTTCAGAAGTCCTAGTAGGACGGTGGAGCGCCACCAAATCGCCCCCCAGAGGTGCTAGTGCCAACCAGGGCAGAAAACAACTAGTGGGGAGAGGGTCTTTTTGTGAACAACTCCGCTGCGTCTCAGCGAACACAGAGGCTGCAAGCCTAATGCTAACGCCGAAAAAAGAAAAGGGGGGAAAAAAGGAGAGGGGGAGGGAGGGAGACTTCCACCGGGAAAGGAAAAAAGCGTAGAGAACCAGAAAAGGAAGCATTTTGTTTCTGGGAGGAGGGAGTAGAAGGGAGAAATGAAGGTCTTCTTCCTAAGCGATTTTTTTTTCTATTACCCCTCACCCGTGCTACAGTCTCCGGCCAGGCCATCGGGCACAGCACCGCCCGTGGGCCGCTCCCAGGCCGGGACCGGGACCTCTCTGCAGTCCCCAGACCCCGCGCAGGGGCCCCGCGGCCGAGGCGGAATGAGAGGGTCCCCCGTGGCCGCCGCCCTCTGCGCCCCCCGCCTCCGCGCCAGGCGCCGCCGCCCGGCTCCTACTTCCTATTTTCGGAGCACACACCCTACAAGGAGCTGAGCGGAGCTAGCAGGCCTGCCAGAGACCTGCCCCCGCGCGGGGCCTTGGGTGACTGACAGGGGCAGGCACTAGGGTGCAGCGAGGAGAGGAGGAGGAAGGGCAGCCGAGGGCACAGACCAATGCCCTTCCCCGGCGGCCAGAATCCGGGCTGATACGCCAGGCCTCTACTGGCTCCCCGACAACGGGCTCCGCCGCCCCCGCAGCACTTACCTTCTCCTCATCAGACAACTGCTCCTCCAGATCCGCCATTTTCCTTCTGGCGACAAATCGCGGCGGCGGCGGCGGCGGCGGCGGCGGCGGCAGCGGCCACCTGACTTCCCCCTTTCCGTGCGGTCCTCCGCGCCGCGCGCCCCCGCCAAGGGAGGGGCCCGCAGCCCAGGCCGCCGCGCACGCGCCCCGGGAACCCCGCCTCTCTCCAGCCGGCCCGCGGGGTCTGCACAAGGCTGTGCGCGTGCGCGGGATGCTGGAAGGCCTGGGAGGGGGGAGGAGTCGCTTACCGCCGCCTGCTGCAGGCTTGTCAGCATCGTGAGTATAGGTTTCTTTCTCCACTCGTGACCATATGGACCCAGTCTGCGACGAGTACATTCTGAGCCCTTGATTATGTTCCCATCAAGCCCTCAACTGTGCTAGCTAAAATGTGAAAAAGCGTACGAAGCTTTTTAAACAATCTTGTTTTTAAAAATTACTAGAAAAATATTGTTTTTATTCAAATATGTACACATAACCCAGCCCATAATTGAAAGATTGTTCTTGGTATACTCATGAATTCATTTAAGAAATATTTATTGGTTTTTTTTGTGTGGCAGGTACTATGTTAGTCCCTGGGAATGTACAACATTAAATAAAATCCAGAGAAACCTCTGTTCTCAAGAGGCTCAGTGTCTGTTCCTTAAACAAACATTGAGCAGTTAGGGAAGGCATTGTACTATTGCAGCGGAATACAAAGTTATGTTAGACATAGATCCTACTCTTCTGAATTTAATTGCTAGATTAAATACAGAGAACCCAGTAAAATTTGAATTTCAGATATACAATGAATATATATTTTAAGCATAAGTATGTCCCATGAAGTATTTGAGATACACTAAAAAAGTATTTGTTGTTTTCAAATTGTATTGGGAATCTACTACTTTTATTTGCAAAGTCTGGGAACCTCACTTGTGACACTTCAAGTTTAGCAACAGAGTGAAATTACAGTGAAAGGTGTATCTATGAATTGGCTAGGAATTTTATTAAAATCCAGTTACTGATTCAGTAGGTCTGTAATGGGGCTGGAGAATGCATTTCCAACAAGCTGCCAGGTGATGCCAATGCTACTGGTTTGGAGATCACACTTTTTAGCAAGGTTTTAGGATTTAGTTAGGAGTTAGGACTTTAATCACTCTGTTGTACACCTAAAATTAAGTCAATGTTATATGTCAATTATATCTCGATTTTAAAAATACTTTTCAAAACTTCATTCAGTAGAAAATGAGAAGTTGTTGACGACTTTTTAACAGTGACATGACAGAAACATATTTAGCAAGATGAATCTGACAACTGCATGTAAATGCCACATCTGAAAGTACCTTGACAAGTTCAAATCATGATACATATATAAAATACTGTTATCAAGTAATATACTGTGTGTTCATAGTATGCAAATCATTGTTTCTTGTGGATGGAAAGTAAACAGAAATTGTGCTATTGAAAATCTCATAGTCCATTCAGAGAAAGAACAGGAAGGGGATGCTTGCTGACATGTGCAGGAAAAAGCAGATGTGCTGTTGAGGATAAATGGTGCAGAGAAGACATGATAGAGAATAAATTACATCGTTTGGCCAGGGACCTCACTGGATGTAAATAAATAACATGTTCACTCTTTTATGGTGTACAGGTCATTGCTTCATGTATTTCTCACTGCAGTCTCACTGAAGTAAGGTATTTATCAGCATTATTATATGCATTTTACAGGAGAAAAAACTGAGGCTAAATAGTTTTTCAAGTTTTCACCTAAGTGACTAAATTGATATTAGAACCCAGGCATCTTATTCTGTATCCAACGTTGTTTCCACTTTGGGATCTTTCTTCCTCTCTAAAGCCTAGGCACTCTCTACCAAATAAAACTTAATGAAAGTGATTTGATTACTCTTTCATTCCTTCAGTTTTAGTCACCACCACTTGCTGCATCAACTCTACTTCTGTTTTTTCCCCCTTCTTCTGGTTCTTTTTTTTTTTTTTTTTTGGTTTCTGTTTACTTAGCAACACCTATATTAATGTGTACACAGTGGGTACTCAGTAGATGATTGCTTCACTAATCAGCTGCTCCCTTCCTCTAGAAACCTCACCCAAATTTGGTAATGCTCTGCAATAATTTGAGTCAGACTATCTTTATAACCCTGGTGATACTTTATATGTGGCGTCCCATATCAAGTCACCAGAACACAACCAGAAGTTACGCATAATTTCTGATAACCCTTTCAAAAATCTCCCAATACCATCCTCTTGATACAGTTAAAAGAAACTATAGAATTCAAGTTCCCTAGGAATTTTGGGAAGATATCAAGCTGTCACACAAGATAGGTATAAATATGGAATAACCACTATATGACTGCAAGTAGAAATATATTAGTATTCTTGATAATCAGTTATTTTATGATGAAGAGAAAAGAAACAAAAAATTTCTTCCCCACACAATTCCACCTACTAAGTGAGAATTTCTATCCTTTTCTCACTAATTTTTAACTTCACCTTTATTCTACTTATTAATGGTGTAATCTTTGCCTTCAAAATTAACTGAACCAGAACCTGATTTTTTTATTTTTATACAATTTTTTAAATATTTATGTATTTTTGAGAGAGAGAGAGAGAGAGTGCATGCACACAAGTAGGGGAGGGGCAGAGAGAGAGGAGGACAGAGGATCTGAAGCAGGCTACACACTGACAGCAGAGAGTCCAATGCGGGGCTTGAACTCACGAACCGTGAGATCATGGCCTGAGCCGAAGTCCAATGCCTAACCAACTAAGCCACCCAGGCACCCCCAGAACCTGATTTTTTAAAAAAAATTATTCCTTTTGTAGTGTTTGTTGTTAAGTTCCTTGTGTGCTTAAGCTTTTTTCCTGTGAATGTGCTCTGTGTCCTGAACTAATTTTAAACTTATCAAGGTCAGAAGTTACCTAATTTCATAGAATCACAATCTTAGATTGTGCAAGCCTCTCATTTTACAGGTAAGTTGAGCCTTAGATAAATGACTTGATAAAAATTTCACATCTAGTGATATCGTTTTAATTTTTTTTGAGAGAGAGCACGCATGCACATGAGCACACAGGAAGAGGCAAAGAGAGAGGAAGAGAATCTTTTTTTGTTTATTTATTTATTTTTGAGAGAGAGAGACAGAGAAAGTGAGCAGGGGAGGGGCAGAGAGAGAAAGAGAGAGAGAATCCCAAGCAGGCTCTGCACTCTCAGCATGAAGCCCAATGCAGGGCTCGAACTCAGAACTTTGCTCGAACTCAGAACTTTGAGACCATGAGATCATGACCCTAGCTGAAATTGAGAGTTGGACGCTTAACTGACTGAGCCACCCAGGTGCCCCATGGAAGAGAGAGAATTTTAAGCAGGCTTCACACCCACCACAGAGCCCAATGTGGGGCTTGACCTCCCAACCCTGAGGTTATGACCTGAGGCGAAATCAAGAGTCAGGCACTTAACCCACTGAGCCAGCCATGCACCCCTCTAACTGGTATCATTTTAGAAGCTAAATGTCCTTATAGTCAGACTCATGTACTTAATACTATTATATATACATATGTATACACACATTATATATACATACATACTCATATATAAAATACATATAAATATAGCTTAATCATATAACATAATAAGATGATAAATATTACTGACTGAGTGTTAAATGATTCCACTGGATATAGATGTCTATAACACCATATTATTTAATCTTTGTACTGAAAAACTAATATCTGTAGTTTAAAAGTACCTCACTTTTGAGAAAAACTACCAGTGTTCAACAACTAGTGTTTGGCTGTTTGTTACTCTCATGATCAATGAACACGACTGGTCTCAAATAATGTCCTTTATGGCAGTAGAAAAGTGTTAAAGATCATGTATATTTTAAAAGTAATTGTCTTGGGGCACCTGAGTGGCTCAGTCAGTTAAGCGTCTGACTCTTGATTTTGGCTCAGATCCTGATTTCACGGTTGTGAGGTCGAGCCTCACGTTGCATTGGGAATGGGGCCTGCTTGAGAATCTCTCTCTCTCCCTCCGCCCCTCTCCCCCACTCGTGGTCTCTCTAAATGAAAGAAAGAAAAAAAAGTAATTGTCTTTCTAAATCAAGTAATTGCCTAAACTACTGATTACTTGCAGTTGAGTGTGTCCTACCTATAATCCATTTCCTCGGCTATATTTGAAAAGGCCCACGTAAGTGGCACACTTGGAGAAGCTTGACATGGATCGTTGTAGAGATATCAAGGAATTATTGAAGAAGCTCATTTTTAAAGTCTTCCCCTCTCCTGAATACTCCACCCTTCATAATTTGGCTCCTCCCAGCTTCAATAAACCCACCTCTCCCATTGCCCCCAGTGCGTATGTCACTGAAACACAGAAAGTTATTCACTTAGGCATCACACTCTCTCAGGCTTTTGTTAAAGCACTTTCTGGAATGTTCTTTGCTACCTATCCTTTAAAATTCAGTTATTTCTTTTTCCTATGAAACTCACATTGAATCCTTTAGCTAAAGCTAGTAATTTCTTAATCTAGATTCTCACAAAGTTTTCCATAAATTTTTGTCATGTATTCAAGTGGTAACTCACTCTGGAAGATTTGTTTTTTCCATCTGTGCATTAAAGATAGTAATGGTGCCTCTCTCATATGACCGTTGTGAGGATTTACTGAGATAGTCCAGCCAAAGTGCTTAGCACTTGAAACAGGCATTAGCAAAGTTCTCAATAAAACATTAGTTATAATTATCATATTATAATACCAATCTCTTCTTGAGAACATAGCCCATTTCTTTGTTTTTAATATTTATTATTTATTTTGAGAGAGAGAGAGAGAGAGAGCATGAGCTGGTGAGGGGCAGAGAGAGAGAGAGAGAGGAGAGAGAGAACCCCAAGCAGGTTCCATGCTATCAGCACAGAACCTGACACGAACTGTGAGATCATGACCTGAACTGAAATCAAGAGCTGAACGCTTACCCGAATGATCTACCCGGGCACCCCCATAGACTATTTCTTAATTAGCTGTCTGACAATCACAGAGTCTAGTAAATAAGTGGTTTAAAAAATCTTTGTTAGAATGCATATCGATTGAATCACTCTTTCATTTCCCATCTTTAAATGGGAGCTGAAAAACTGAGCTAGCCACCCTTATGGGGTTTAGAGATTCCCCTAAAATGTGGCCCTGGGACTCCAGAACAGGACAGCAAACATTTTCTCCAGCAATCCTCAAACCATACAAATACTCTTGTTTTTCACCACTGAATATTCAATCACCAGTGAAATATCTAATTAATATCCTGCTCTTTAATTTCTCTGTCACTGTAAGTTTAAGCCTTTAGCATCTTTACACAATGTCCAAAAGGAGGTACAGGACATGAGGAGTGCCCACAGTAATACTTTAGGGGGAGACAAGGAAATACTACAGCTTGTAATTATTCCCATTCAGTTATTTGAATCATTATTACAAAATATGTCAGATATACAAAAAACTCTAAAACAAACAAACACGGTCTACCCCTTCTAGATCCCATTCCTTTTGCTTCTTCCCATGGGTAACCACTAATCGAAATCTGATGGTCATCATTCCAGGTATGTTGGTTCTTTTTCAATATAAGACTATTTCTTTTTCATCTTTTTTATCCACTTAATCTGATACCTAATTCAGAAAGTATTTATGGAATGAATTAATGAGTATGATTCCTTTGCATACTCTTAAAAACAGCATAGAAAATATTAGACTAATTTATCACTTTAAAAAATCTCCCTAAAGGGGTGCCTGGGCTCAGTTAGAAGAGCATGCCACTCTTGATCTTGGAGTAATGAGTTTGAGCCCATGTTGGGTGTAGAGATTACTAAAAAATTAAACTTTTAAAAAATAACAAGAAAAAATTAAAAATATCCCTATATGGCAAACATAAATTGCAGGGCATGAGTGAAAAATTAAGTCAGACTCGACTTGGAAAGGTGAAGCAACAGAATGAACAGATTCACTGGTAGTAAGTAGAAGATAGATCTAATATCTTCAATTTTTTACCCTTAATGTCTGATAAAGTTGATAAAGGTAATACTTTTAACTCTTATTTGGACTCAATGATAACAGACTAGCAATAGAGCAGAAAGGTAAGTTTGTCATTAGTGTTTCCCCAGGCCATACCAGCCTACAATAAAATTGTATTTCTCTACCTCAGGTGAAGCCAAAGAATTGCAGGAGTACCTGCTCAAATTTCATCCTTTTGGTTCTTTGAAAGTGCCACAGTGATTCACGTACATTTAGAAGTGCTTACACCGCCATCTTCCTCTGCCTTTTGACATTGGCCTTTATCACCTCTTCCCTGTCTCATCAGACCTCTACCAATGTTGTAGCTCTGGAGTCTTTCCTCTGCATATGGTGCTCCCCTCACAAGACATATGGCTTAGTGTTCATGTCACCTCATCTTCTTCTGGTGACTTTAGCTGCATCTGTTGCAGATAGGTGCTGGCTGATCTCCAGCCACTGTCCCAGGCAGTGTGGTGGGATGCTCACTTCTTCAGTCTCCTCCTGTGAGCCTCTTCTGATGGATAGAGCTGTAGCAGACACTGTAAGTGCTCTGACCAGATCCCCTTGGATCACTGCGACTATTTCTGTGCTTTAGTGCTTTTTGCCTCTGCTTCACAGAAGCTGCAATTATTCTTTGGAAGACTGCTTCTGCGCTACTATGGCTGTCCTGCCAGCAAGCACAGAGCCAGGAGTTTAGGTCCAGTGAAGCAGCTTTTAACCAATGGTTGTCACATGGTGAGTACAAAACCCCAGCTCCCTAGCCTCAGATCAGGAGAACTCTGAGGTGTAACTTATATTCCAGATTTCCCTTGAGGGAGAGGGCCAATCTCAACTTGCCTTTTCCCCTCTCTTGGGAGTGACTGAGGTATTCTGAAAAGTAAGCAGATTAGGAACACAAGAACAGCAATAGAATAGAAAGTAGGTTTTGCACATGAGGGCACTTGGGGCTCCAGATTGGAGCTGGGAGGCCAGTTATCAAGCGTGGAGCACCTCATCAGAGATAGAATAGCCTTAAGGATGAGCCCCAAAGTACTGATTTGAATAGACTTTAATCTACTCTTGCCTCAGTAAGATTAGCCCTGGGAATAGAGTAGGGCTAATTTTGCAGGTGATTTGAAATGTGGAGAGAAATAGAGCAAAGCCAGGAACTCATCTGAATAGGGTTTGACACTATGCAAAGCAGAGAGGTGGAGGAGAGAGAATGTTAAACCACAGGATATGACCCATGTCCTGAAGTAACTTATATTCTGGTTGTAAATGGCTAGAATTCAATATAAAAAAAAGATAAGCCTACAAGGCAATATGTGATAAGTGCAAAAGAAATTGCACAAATGAGGAATGTTTTCTTTATATGTATGATATTGGATATAAAACATATTGAAACAATGGATGGAAGGAGGAAATACAGGCTTTTAAATTCTACTCTTATGTATTTCCTAATCTGCTACACTGCCTAGTCCATGACTAAAGTGTGAATTTAAGGCATATTACAATGTTAAACTATTCAAACCTAAGTCTTAATACTTTTAGAGAAAAATATAGATTCCAAAGATAAGGATACATGTGCTTACTTCTTTGGATCTATATATCAACTGCTTCTTTGATGAATTGGCTCACTTTAGAAAAACAGTTTCATAATTTCACAACATTTGACACAGTAAACCAAAGTAAGAGATTGATGTATAGGAGAACATATTAGAATAGACCGTTTTGAGTGATTAAAGAAAGGGATGTCTACATCTTGGGAAAGCAATTTCCTTTTGTAAGAAAGCATCATATTTCAGTCCAACATTTCTGTGTTTTAACTTAGGGGAGAAATAGCTGTATGATTTCTGCCAATTAGTGAAATCATCCTGGGCCTCAATTTAATCATCCATTAAAAGAGAAACAAAAGTAATACCTACATCAGTGTGTTTTGTGAGGATAAAGTAATATATAAATGTTGCATACTTTATAAATATATAAAGCTTTACTGTTTGTAACTCAGAGTCTGAGGAAAATTGAATTCTACTTATTCATCTTCACTGTAGTAACCACAATGGATATACAAAATATTTCCACCAATGTTTAACTTTTCATTTAAATGAAACATTAAAAAGATGTTTCTCCTCATCTGTTTTGATATTGTCTTATATTGTAGTTGTCATGGAATAAAAAAAAAACTTATGGAATATAGGAAAGAGTATTGGCTTAGAATATGCAGATTTCATGAAGCTCTCTTTTTGTCACTTAAAGAGTCCACTGAGAGTGAAAATAGATGAAGGGGACTAAGAGTACACTTGTCATGATGAGCACTGAGCAATGTATAGAATTGTTGAATCACTGTATTGTGCACCTGAAACTAATATAAAACTGTATAAAAAGTCTAATAGTCTTGGATAAGTCTCTTAACATGTTGATTCAATTCAAAGACTTACTGTGAAACTTGGATGAAATAATGTATGAAAGGGGCTTTGTAAAAGAGAAAGTGCTGGATGAATGTAAAGAATTTAACATTAGGGGGCTCCTGGGTGGCTTGGTCAGTTGAGTAACTGACTTCTGCTCAGGTCATGATCTCAAGGTTCATGGGTTTGAGCCCCACATCAGGCTCTGTGCTGACAGCTCAGAGCCTGGAGCTTGTGTACCCTGCCTCTGTCCCTCCCCCATTTGTGTCCCCCCTCAAAAATATATAAATAAATATTTAAAAAATAATTTAAGAATTTATATTAAAGTACATTATGCCTTGTGACATCAGTAAACTGTCATTCATCTTTCTTTTGTTTGGGTCTCTAGTGTACTCAAGTCTACTAATGCATGAGCAGTTGTTCATTTATTGTGCTTCTATTATATGTCAGCACTCTACTAGTTGGAGATGCAGCAATGAACAAAGCAGACATGGCCCCTGCCTAGCTAATTATTTAGAGGAGAGACAGATAGTAAACAAATAATCCCTCAAATAACTATGGAATTAGAATTGTGATAAGTGCAATGAAGGAAACCTACAGAGTGATTTGAGTGTATAGGTTGGGAGGTAGTTCTCCATGGGTTTTTGTGTTTTGACACATCTTGCAAGCAGACTGACTACCCTTTGTTCTGGACTATCTTTCTAAAGGAAGTTTGCATAGCAAACAATCTTGGAGGATAATATCTTCCTCCAGAGCAAAACATAGACATGCTTACTTCCCACTGTAACAGGTTTGGTTCCCTAAGCTCAAGGTTCTTCTCCTGTAATGCACCCCATTGCACATGCAGGCTTCCATCTGGACCCATCTCTGTTGCCAGATGAGACTTGTGCATCAGAGAAACTAATGTAAATATGCTGATGTTTGTGGTGCTTGATGTGCCATAAGTAATAAAACCCTTTGCCTCTGAGCAGTGTCTCATATTTTCTACAGGCATCTATGAAGCTGTAGCAGGCTAATGTGTTGCTTGAAAGCAGGGCAGGATCACAGACCCATTATAAAAAAGGATTGACATGTAAGCCTTTAGTCTAATCTCCCTCCAATTCATTTTAATGAATTTAAGAATATAGATTAGTATACTAAACATCCGCATATTCACAGCCCAGCTTTTTCAAATGCTAACTAGCATTGTTTCATATTTGTTTCAGCTCTGATGTTTATGAATAAAGCATTACTTACATAGCTGAGGTTCCCCTCTGTCTTCCTCCCTCATTTCATTCTCCTCTATCCCTCCCTCACTATCAATTCAGTGTGGATCATTGTGTGCTGCTTATTTTCTCTTTATAATATTTATTATTTTAACAGCAGTTTGTATGTAAATGAATGTGCAAGGTGATTAAGAACTTTGATGTTCATATTTCACTGTGTAAGTACAGAGCAACATTGTCAATGATAGATGAAGGCTTCCTGGAGAAGATCATCTGAACTATTTTGGGATTATAATCTGGCTTCAGCAATTTTGTGAGTTTACAATGCTCTGTCTGGGGAAGTCAGGGGGCAAGGGCATGAGGGAGTCCAAGGAAACACTGAGCCACCACAGTTGGCACTAGAATGTGGACAAGGTTTGAGACATCTGAGGAATAAATAAGAGGGGCGGGTAGGCTTCTTTGTGTGTTCAGGTCCTGAGCTCACAGTGGCCAATCTCCTGCTCTCAGGATTAGGTTGAAGCAGTGTACTTCTGTGGGATGAGATGGATGACCTCAGATGGTCCAAGTAGATGGTCTTTGGCCTGGACATGGAGGAGACAGCAGGAACTTCTGCACATGGTCAAAGCAAGCCAAGCATAGACACAGAGCTGATCCAGGCTTACCTCAGCATTCAGCCCTCAGATTACAGCAGGCATTTTTATCCTGAAGGCATTTAACCTGTCCTATTTCTTGAGGCACCTGGTTCTCCAATCTGGAGATGCCCCCCCTCTTTGCCAAGTGCATAGGTATCATCTTGGTGTCTTTTCTCATTCTCTTGGAGATTCCTTTAATACTCTGTATTGAATCTGTTTGAGATGTATTTTGTGTCAGATCTCCTATTTTCTGTACCCAATGACTTCCTCTTTTTTCATTTACTCTTGTGTTTATAGAATTTATAGTCCAGAAGCTTCCTGAGAAAAGGTATCTAATAGGTAAATTTTTGCAACTGTACATATCTGAAAACATCATTATTTGACTTTTATGCTTGATTGATAGTTTGGATGTATCTAGAATTCTAAATTGGAATTCATTTGCATTTAGAATTTTGAAGGCATTTTTCCATTGTCTCTAGATTTGTGTGTGTATGTCTGTGTATGTGACCTTCTCTTTGTCCTCGGTGTTCTGAAATGACACAAGTGACTTTTGTGGGTCTATTTTCATCCATTTTAGTGGGCCCTGTGGATTCTTCCAATCTAGAAAATCATGTCCTTCAGTTCCAAGAAATTACTTAAATTATTTCATTGATAATTTTCATTTTCCACCTTCCCTGTACTTTCTTTCTGCAACTCCAGTTATTTATACATTCTACCTCTTACGTTGGTGCTCAATTTTTAAAAATGTTTTCTTTCCTATATTTACATATCTTTTCATTTTTGTCCTGTTTTGCAAATAGCAGCCCTGACTTACCTGACTCCTGAGGTTTTCATTTTGTTTGTTATCTACTCATGTTTATGAGTGTTTGGCTAACTAGTTGAATTTTATTTTAAGAATATCTGACTGAGCCATTTTATGATTCTCATCTGGTTTTGGTCAGAATCCCCATAGCAGAGGAGACAAGGCCTAGCTAATAGCATTTGAGAAGTCAAGTCAAAGAAGGCTGGATGTCTCAGCATTCACCATCCAGATGTTCCTTTAATTCCTGGATGATACTGTCACCCTCAACTATGCTTGGTATCCCCCAGTCCAGAATCTCTTTATTTTACCCTTACCAGAGAATAAAATTCCAGACTTCTGGCACAGTGGGGATGACTCAGCAGCACAGAGTAGGGGAGAATGTCTAAGGATCTATCTGCCTCTCAAACAGCCTTCATCTGGTCCCTATGATTTGGGGCCTCATTTCACCCCATTTCCAAAGGTATTTGGTGCTATCAAGTCATGGATCCTTGAGTATTCTGTGGGTACAAATGAGATTGATTCTTGGGTTTTGCCACCACAAGTTTAGCTTCTTGAGGTCCACAAGGCTGATGCAATCCTCCATCTGCTTTCTAGCCTCAAAATTTCTGGCATTGTTGTATCCTTTCCTTTTCCCCCACATGGTTGTGTGTTCATTAATTAAAAAAAATCCTTTTAGTGGGGTTTTGTGAGGGGGGGGAGTATGTGTTCACTTTACCAACTCTGTGTAGAACCTCCAATCCATCTACTATCATACGGTAGCTGGGAGGAGCATCCTGTGTTGGTTTTGTGGGTGAAATCTTATCATGTGAGGATATTATTCATAGTTTGGTTTTACTTTCTTTTTTAGTTTTCCCAAACACTGGATTTTTCAAAATACACATCTGTTAGCATCACTCTACCCATGTGACTTCTATTTCAGCAGCTTCCTACATAGCTATTAGATCAAGACAAAATTCTTAAGCATGATTTTCAAGAGCATATTAGTGGGGACAAATTTACAGTGAAATATATATATATAGTTGCACCTTGTTGTTTTGTTTCAAACTCAGATGGAATGTGAGTACCTGGAGGCAAAATCTAGATCTCCATTTTACCATAGGTCTTGCCTCTCCCTCTTGTCATTTCACACATTGTCTGCCCAATCCCTGAGGTATTAGAGTCACTTACCCAGGCTTTTCATGTTTTGGCTTCTCTAGCTCATGCTCGTACCACATGCCTCTCATTTTCTCAGCTTCACCACACTGACTTTCTTTTGGTTCTTTGTAAGCCCTGTGATCCCTCTTCTTCTGGGCCTCTGTATATGCAGTTTACTCTACTTGTGACCCCTTTTGTTTCTTTAATACTGTCCTCCTTCAGATAGATATATTGTTTCTTGGGTAGTCTGGCCTTCCTGATCAGGCCAAATCCCCCATCATAGGCCTTCCTGGCACCATGGAGCTATTTTATATTTCTTTGTATATTATTATTTGGTTGTTGTCCACTTCCCTCAACTAAATTATAAGCTTCATGGGATAGGATCTAGGTCTGTTTTGCCTTCTGTTGCATTCACAGTGCCTAGCACAGAATTTGGCTCAGGGTAGGTACTTAATACCTATTTATTAAATGAAGGAATAAAGCTGATATCTTAAGGATAAATAGGAATTATAAGATGAGGACTGAGGAAAGAATCTCTAGGCCAAGAAAACATATGAGAATAAGCTTGGTGGGTTTGAGGAACTGAAAGACAAGGGCTGTGACTGGAGCCATGTAAATCAGGGGAAGAGGTGCTGAGTGAAGCTGGAGGGACCAGCAGGGGCCAGATCACAGGGGGCCTCTTAAGGATTGATAAAACTTGCAAACTTTTCTAAGGGCAATGAAAATTTTAGTAGGGGACTTACATACCCCAGATGCTATGTGAAGAAGGGGTTAGAAATGGCAAAAGTGGATGAGGAAAGGCTAAAAGGTTTTGGTACTAATCAAGGCAAAGCCTGCTTGTTTAGACAGGGAAAAAACATAGCAAAAATGGACAGAAGTACCAAAGAATATTTTATTTTATTTTATTTTAAATATAATTTATTGTCAAATTGGTTTCCATACAACACTCTGTGGTCATCCCAACAAGTGCCCTCCTCAATGCCCATCACCCACTTTCCCCTCTCTCCCACCCCCATCAGCCCTGTTTGTTCTCAGTATTCAAGAGTCTCTCATGGTTTGCCTCCCTCCCTCTCCCCAACTATTTTTCCCCCTTCTCCTCCCCCATGGTCTTCTGTTAAGTTTCTCCTGTTCCACTTATGAGTGAAAACATATGGTATCTGTCCTTCTCTGCCTGACTGATTTTGCTTAGCATAATACCCTCAAGGTCCATCCACGTTGCTACAAATAGTCAGATTTCATTCTTTCTTGTTGCCATGTAGTATTCCATTGTATAGATAAACCACATCTTCTTGATCCATTCATCAGTTGATGGACATTTAGGCTCTTTCCATGATTAGACTATTGTTGAAAGTGCTGCTATAAACATTGGGGTACATGTGCCCCGATGCATCAGCACTCCTGTATCCCTTGGGTAAATTCCTAGCAGTGTTATTGCTGGGTCATAGGGGAGTTCTGTTGTTAATTTTCTGAGGAACCTCCACACTGTTTTCTAGAGTGGCTGCACCAGTTTGCATTCCCACCAGCAGTGCAAGAGGGTTCCCGTTTCTCCTCATCCTTGCCAGCATCTATAGTCTCCTGATTTGATCATTGTAGCCACTCTGACTGGCATGAGGTACTATCTCAGTGTGGTTTTGATTTGTGTTTCCCTGATGATGAGTGACATTGAGCATTGTTTCATGTGTCTGTTGGCCATCTGGATGTCTTCTTTGGAGAAGTGTCTGTTCATGAGTCTTCCCATTTCTTCACTGGATTATTTGTTTTTTGGGTGTGGAGTTTGGTGAGTTCCTTATAGATTTTGGATACTAGCTCTTTATCTGATACATCATTTGCAAATATCTTTTCCCATTCCGTCAGTTGCCTGTTAGTTTTTTGGATTGTTTCCTTTGCAGTGCATAAGTTTTTATCTTGATGAGGTCCCAATAGTTCATTTTTGCTTTTGATTCCCTTGCCTTTGGAGATGGGTTGAGTAAGAAATTGCTGCAGCTGAGGTCAAGGAGGTTGTTTTCTGCTTTATCCTTTAGGGTTTTGATAGTTTCCTGTCTCACATTCAGGTCCTTTATTCATTTTGAGTTTATTTTTGTGTATGGTGTAAGAAAGTGGTCCAGTTTCATTCTTCTGCATGTTGCTGTCCAGTTCTCCCAGCACCATCTGTTAAAGAGGCTGTCTTTTTTCCATTGGATACTCTTTCCTGCTTTGTCAAAGATTAATTGGCCATACATTTGTGGGTCCAATTCTGGGTTCTCTATTCTATTCCATTGGTCTATGTGCCTGTTTTTGTGCCAATACCATACTGTTTTGAT
>CM053559.1:68870048-68916904 GCA_028646485.1 Cryptoprocta ferox | reverse complement strand
TGACAGCTTTGTAGTAGAGGCTACAGTCTGGGATTGTGATGCCACCCATTTTGGTTTTCTTCTTCAATATTACTTTGGCTATTCGGGGTCTTTTGTGGTTCCATACAAATTTTAGGATTGTTTGCTCTAGCTTTGAGTAGAATGCTGGTGCAATTTTGATTGGGATTGCATTGAATGTGTAGATTTATTTGGGTAGTATTGACATCTTAACAATTTTTATTCTTCCGATCCATGAGCATGGAGTGTTTTTCCATTTCCAAAAAATATTTTAGAGGTCACATAATTTGATGATGGATTTGAGATGAGAAATGAAAAAAAAAAAAGAATTGTCAAAAAGTGACACTCAGGTTTCTGGTCTGACCAACTGGGTGAACATGGGTACTATTTATTAAGCTGGGGAGCAGAGTTTGGGAGAAAGAAAAGAATATGAATTTTTGAATTCTTTGTTTGAGATGCCTATGAGGTGTCTGAGAAGACATGTTGAGAATACATGAGTTCTCAACATGAACTATGTTGAACCTATGAGTCTGGAGGTCAGAAAAGAGGTCCAGATTGGAAGTATAAATTTGGGGGGTGTTGGCATATAGTTGTATTTAAGCCATGGTGGTAGATGAGCTTATCCAGATAGAGGGTGGAATGGTAAAATAAGGGGCCTGAATATAACCAAACTAAAGAAGAAGCTAAATTAGTAGGAATATTGTGGTCCCACACTGATGTCTACATTAGTGAGTTTGATATGGGAACAGAAGTAGACAAAATTTAAGGTGGGTGTGCTTTAATGAGCTGGATTGGAGAAGATCACTTGGGGTTGGGTTAATTAGGTGAGAGTCTAAGATACTGAATGTTCTTCTTGTAGGTTAGGTTAACGAGAAGAGTTGGGGGGCGAAGAGGGGAGAGACACTGAGAGGCCCAGATACTACAGACTTCAGGAAATATAAAGGAATGACCGAGTCAGTTGATAAGGGTAATGAGGATGGGGAGGGGCATATGACTGAGTAAGCCAGGTTAAAGTACTTTCTGCTTTTCAGGTAGCAATAAAGTATTTTCATTTTTTGAGTGTTACAAGTAAAACCTAAAACCAACAACTGTGAAACTAAGAAAACTAAACGAAAATGAAAATGAAGCTTACTCCAATTATTTGCCTGTTTCCTTTGTTTAAGCATTCAGCCTTTTTGTTAAAGTATAGTAACAACAAGCAAATGTTAAATACTCCAAAAAAGTCATATAGTAAAACATAATAATATAAGAATGTAAAAATACTTTCTCCTCAAACAGTCTGCCATTTAGACCTAGTACACCTGAAAACCCTGAAAAATAAAAACAGAAAGTAGAAATGTTGGGGGCATATATAAATGGAAGTTTTATTTGGGATGAGGAGGTAGTTTCTCTTTGGTGATAAATATTTAAGATTTTGCAAATTGTAATTAAGCATTGTAGTGTCCTTAATAGATTTGATACCTTAAATTTATAGATCACCTATTCAATTGCCAAACGAAAGTAAATATTCGGTTGTTTTTATATTCTTGTAGTCACCCTCAACAAGATAAAGTCACTAAATTATAGGTTAAATCACATTACATTGTTAGTATTAGTACTATAATTCCATCATATTACATAAACCTAAGACATATGAGAACTTTGATTCATAGAACGATCCTCCTTGAAACAATTCACACACACACACACACACACACACACACAGGATTATCACATACCTTTTAGTACAAGTAAGAAATTTAGTTACATGAAAGTAGTCTTTGTAGCCAGTTACATAAAATTTTATGCACTACAAACATTTGGAAATTTAACAGGTGACATTTTAACAAGAGAGATTCTTAAGAAAGTCTCATCTATAGTTAACTATATTCCACTAAGAAAGAGTACACTTACTATTGGTGATTAGGAGAGAAAGTAGGTTTTCTTTATTTTATATTCATCACCTAAAACAGAGTGGTTTTCTTTAAAAAAAAAAGGAGCATGAAAAATGATGTAGAGTGCTAAGTGCTTTTTGCTTGTTTTCATGGTTGATAAATATTCACCATGACAAAAACTCAATTTAGCTTCTGTGTTCATTATAATTTTTACTTATAAATAGGGATGGGACGACTGGCTGGCTCAGTTGGTTGAGCATCTGACTCTTAATTTCAACTCAGGTCATGATCTCACGGTTCATGGGATTGAGCCCCCTGGCTCCACACTGACAGCAGGGGAACTGTTTGGGATTCTCTCTCTCCCTCTCTCTCTGCCCCTCCCCTGCTCATGCTCTCTGAACAAACATTAACAAGAAAAGAATAGGGACAAACTGGAGTTTCCTTGAGTGTAAGGAATTTACTATTCAAGGAAGTGGGTGAATTAAAAAAGACAGGGATTTCAGCCAGGTGATGAGACCTCAAGAATGTGATCTCCCAGTTCTAACTAGAAAAATCGGAACCTGTGTGCCTTTCAGCCTCTGGAGACCAGACTGCTGCAGGACCTGGAAGATCATTCCAGACTGGAGCAAGGCAGCTCTGGCATCCATCCGTCCTCTATGCTCAGCCATTAATGTGATTCAACTTCTTTCTGCTCCTGCTGTTACCACTTCCAAAGTTATAAATAAATCAATTCACTCCTACTCTCCCCCACTCCCATTCTCAGTTGTCCGAAAAAGCAAAAATAAACTAAAAAGATAAGCCAGAAGGGATGTGGTTGGGGGAAGGTAAATGTTGTTCAATTGGTCTCTTCCACCTTCCTGAGAGATTTCTGGTTATTCAAGGACTTTGTTTCCTCAAGATCCTACTGGTTAATGACTCATTGTGTCTCCAGTTCAAGTAAGAAGGAGAATGTGATTGGTAGTACCTCTTATCTCTGCTGGGAAAAGATCTCATTTCATAATGGCCTCATTTTCTACTCTCAGGTGTGTTTCTCGGGCCAGATAGTTGGTAAAACTTTATTTCTGGGTGTGACTATGAAATGTATCTGGAAGAGACCAGCATGTGAATCAGTAGACTGAGTAAAGAAGATCTCTCTTGTCAATGCAGGTGGATATCGCTCAATCCATTGAGGGCCTGAATAGAACAAAAAGGCAGAGGAAGGGCAAAGATACTCTCTGACTGAATAGAGGCATTCCTCTACTTCTGCTCTTGGACACTGGTATTCGTGATTCTTGGGTGTTCAGACTCAGAGACTTAGACCACTGCTCCTTTCCTCTTTTCTAGGGGTTTGGACTTATGCCACCAGCTTTCCTGTTAGCTAGCTTGCAGGTGGCAGATTAGAAGGTTGTGGGACTGCTCAGCCTCCATAACTACATGAGCCAAGTCATGTACTAAATCGCCTCATATATGTATCTTACTGGTTCTGTTTCTCTGGAGAACCCTAACACAGTAATAGGTAAAATCTTCCTTTCATTGATAAGTGGTAACAGTGATTTCATCTTGGGTAATAATCAATTATATACAACCTTTGCTTTTGTCTTTTTTTTTTTTTATCACAGACAAGGCCAATTCTTTAAAATGTAAGTCTAGTAATTCTTTTGTTTTCTAGTACAATTCTCTTAAGTAATTCAGAGGATGATGAGCCTTCTGATTAAATCCAGTGCTCATGGGTGGTAAAGATAGCCCAAAGAAATGTATGAAATTGCAAAGCACATTTTAATCAAGCTTAATCTTATCTTGCTCCTAGCCATCCTTTCCTAGAGCCACAGAAAACTCTTAAGAAAAAAATAAAATAAAGAGAACTCTTGATTTTCACTTTTACTTCTCTTGAAGAGGTGGTAATGAGTGCAAAAGAAAGAAAAAAGTACTTGAATACTTATATAATTTAAGATGTGCCAACCCTGGAATGTTCCAATCTTAAGCAAAATATAAAATTTATTTTTGTTAATTTTAGTAAAAAAAATAAGAAAGAATATATTTAAAAGTTATGTAACTCATACTGAAGCTAGACTAAACACTGTAAATCAAGGCAATGGCTCTACTGAGGTGAAGTGTGTTGCAGTTTGGGTGTGTCCTAGGACTGATCTGGGTACCAAGGCCATGGTGAGCCTGGACCAGCTCAGAAGAATTTATTGTAACTCAAGTTAGTATGCAAATCAAGCAGACAACCCAACAGATCTGAGATGGGAACAAAAGATTGTGTTTCTACCCTTACAAATCACAGAGGAGTTTCCAGATCATAAGAATTATCCCGTATTTTACTGTGCTTATCTTCACATATAAAATTCTATTAGGAGATAAACAGAATTTAGAGGAAGGTAAGAATCTGAACCTGTCCGTATATATTTTTTAAATATTTATTTATTTTTGAGAGACAGAGCATGAGCAGGGAAGGGACAGAGGGAGAGGGAGACACAATCTGAAGCAGGTTCCAGGCTCTGAGCTGTCAGCACGGAGCCAGTCTCGGGGCTCAAAGCCACGAACTATGAGATCATGACCTGAGCCAAAGTCAGACGCCCAACCGACTGAGCCACTCAGGTGCCCCGTTTTCCCGTATTTTTTGACTGCAATTTGTGATTGTATTCACCAGAGTCCAGAGCCTACTAGAGGACAAGAGGCTTTCCTTGGCTGGGGAAGTGTGGGTGGAGGGGGGTAGAGGCTGGAGTGGAGTGTAGCACGGGGGGAGTAAAGGGAAAAGAAGAGTGAGCAGAAAGAGGAAATGGCAGAGATCTCCCTCCCTCTGTGGTTCACATAAAAAGGAAGCTGGAAAAGTGAGTGTAACTGCAGGGCAATCAGATTGTCCATGGTTAGGGCAAGCACAGTGCCAGCAGAAGTGCCTGAAAAGGTCTTTAACCCCAGAATCCTAGAGACCTGGAATCCCAGGACATGAATCCTGGAGACCTGGAATCCCATGTCCAAACTCTGGGAGAGGAGTCAAGATCATATGTATTTTTGAAAATCTCCTCAGATGATTCTAATGCACAGCTACATTTGCAAACCACTGACTCAGACCATGAGCTTCCGGAACTTAGAGATGGTGACTTACTTATCTTTGTTTATAGAGCCCAGCACCCACTACCTTACATGATGGTGCTTGATAAACACCCATATTTGGTGAACTTACTCCATCTTTCTCAGGTCATCTCAAATTCTATCTTCTCTATGAAATTCTTCCTCTCTATATGACTCCCAATGACATTGTCTTTCTCAGACTATTTTGCCCTACTAGTGTTTCTCAATTGTTTTAAGTACTTGTATCTTCTCTGTCCCTAAACAGTTTGCAAAGCTGTTCATGAAAATAACATTTAGGGGGAGACCTGTTCTCTACTCCTCCTGTTACTCTGGGGAGATTAGCCTCCAATCTCTAGAAGGAACAGTTTTGGAGCATTATCCCCATCTCCTTTCTCCATCCTCTCATTTCTGCTCTCTCCTGTGTTCTCTCCCCCAAGAAGTAACTAATGTGCTAGGTGAAATGGAGACAGTCCAATGGACACCCCAATCCATGGACAGTCGGACAGTGAAACCCAGGCTTTTTCTATTCCTTTTTCTTTCCCTAGCTGCTAACAAACATTAGTAAGAATGCCAGGGATCTCCCGTGGCCTCTTTCTTTACATAGTCAACTAAACTTCTCCATATGCAACTGATTAAGGAAGTTCTATTCATATAGAACCCTGGGTTCAGGCTGTCAAAGGATGATGTGACTCTCACTTGATATATGAACTAAAGCAACAAAACTGAACTCATTGTTAATCATAGTAAAGGAAGCAGATAGTAAAGGAAGCACTGGAGAATACTTTTGGTTTAGAGTTTTCCAACATTAGAAAACAATGTAACCACCTCTTTAATATGAAGAAAACTTAAATGAAACGTTACTGTAACCTAAGAGATAGCGCCACGGCCCCTCTTTTGTCTAGGACACAGTGGGAGAGCAGGTGTTTTGGTTTTACATCCCCGTTAAGATGGTTAGGTGGAAGTTGCTCTTTGCTGTCCCTGATTTCCTGCGTTGATTCTGGCAATGCCTTGCACCACAGTTCCATTTGCCATTGGTCATCTCATCACAGCTCAAGGCACAGGCCTTGGTGGGATGCAGCGCCCTCCCCTGGGCCCAGGTTGGGGAGGAGAATGGGTGCTGGTAAGTGTTTATTCCACTGCACTGTCCCTTTAGCTTCTGGAGCACCATCATGCAGGTGTTCATGTGTTCAGGGTTTGAACAGTCAGAAGTTAACCTTTTCCAGAGTCCAAAGGGAAAAGCATAGTAAAGGCAAAACCTCTCTGGCAGCATCCCTTGAATTCTATTCTAGCTTCCTTTCTGACTCCCCTGCCCTCACATTACTTCTGCTTACATGTGCTTCTACTGTCTTTTTAAGGAGACCCCCCCATTAACCTCAGGCATTAACCTGGTGCCAGGGTCAGCCTTCTCTCTCTGCAGTCCTCAGTTCCCCACGTCTGAATCAGCCGGTCTGGTCCAGACTGTCACAAATTTCAATGTGCTTAAAACTCACTCATAATCTTGTGAAAAGGCAGATTCTGATTCATTGGGTCTTGGGTGGGGCTTGAAAGTTTGCATTTCTAACAAGTCCCAGCTGATGCTCACCCTGTCGACCTGCCACCATGGTTTCAATAGGGAAGTTCTCTTAACACAGTAGAGAAGAGATTCATCAGGACAAACAGGGAAGGCAGATGACATGATTAAGTTCCAAGACACATCATGGGGATTTGGCACTTAAAGTAGAGTAGGGGGCTGGGCTTGGGCCCTGCACATCATATCCCCTTTGTGACCTTGTCTGTGGGCTGCATTATGACCTTAGTAGGCTACAGACATGTTTGCCTTTGTGGATTCCTTCTTTCATAAAAAAAAAAGTTAAAAAATATATTTTATGATTGTGCTGGTACAAAGATGAATTAATCCAGGCTAAATTTATTATTCTATATAGTAATATATATAATTTTTTCTTATTTTAAAAGAAATGAAAATTAAAACTTTTCTGTGGGGCCCTAAAAGTATCATGGGCCTTAAGCACTGTGTCTACTGTGTCTAATGAAGAAGCCGACCCTGGTGGGCCTGCCCGACACACACATCTGCCATGAGAAAAGTACTTAGAGACAGAGATGTTTAAATGTTAAAGGATAAAAATATTTTCTTAAATTTGTAAAGCATCGCCCTTTCTGTGGCACTACATTAATATTCAGGACAAGAATTAATTCAATTTGTTCATTCCCCTCCCTGCTGCTTTCCAGATTGTGCTCATTTGGATTTGTCATGAATTAAAGAAAAGGATATAATATTTTAATGGCTATGCCCTTAATTACAAAAAGAGGAGCTTTGAGACTCTTACTCCAGGAAGAACTTGATTACATTTTTAGTCAAGGGCCTGTAGTTCTGCTCTGTCTCCACCTACAGGTATTTTGTTCTTACAGTTTTGAAAATACATAAAACAGAGGCAATTGGAGCCACTCTGGTTGAAGTGGCAGGGGGGTGGGGGGCTTGGGGGCCTGCTGGCACATCTTCTTCTCCATCCCTCCTGGGAGGCCTACAGCACCTCTGAGAGGAATACCACAGCTCTGCACAAGCCAGCTTAGAGGTCACCTAATTGAATCCACCCCTCCCCCCAACTTTACGTATAAGGAACCAGAGAGCCAGAGAGTGTGATTGTGTCTTCTGTTTTTTTTTAATGTTTATTTATTTTTCAGAGAGAGAGAGAGAGAGAGAGAGACAGAGTGTAAACGGGGGAGGGGCAGAGAGAGAGGAAGACACAGAATTCGAAGCACGTTGCAGGCTCTGAGCTGTCAGTCAGCACAGAGCCTCACATGAGGCTCGAACCCATGGACCGCGAGATCATGACCTGAGCTGAAGTCAGTCGCTCAACCTATTGAACCACCCAGGCGCCCCTGTGTCCTCTGTTTTTTAAATCATTACCTTTGATGTGTTTCCAGGTATTAGAACTAGCCTGTCTATTCCAGATTTAGAAAAGAACTAGCCTGCCTATTAGCTTGGAACACTTGGCCTTCCTTCCAGACTGAATAGTTACTTTGTTACTCTGAATGGTTTTGATCACAGAACCACACCCTGATTTCCTGGAGAAAAAAAGAAAGGCCGGAATAGAATTGTCAAGGCAAACAATGTCCTGCTACCCAGGAAGAGATAATAATAGCACATAGGTAGTTAGAAATACGTGGGTTCTAAACACTTGACACATGTTAACTCTACATGGCAAGTGCCATCTTGTCCATACCCAAGGGAGATTTTCTGCATCTTGTGCAGGGTCCCTGGTTTTTCAGATGGAGTTAGGCCACGGTCCCAGCCAGTCTGCCTCGAGTCTGGCTTTTAACCCCTCTGCTATGGAGATAGTCCTAAAAGTTCCCATCCCCATATTGACATTTTCTGCTTCAGAAAACATTTATTTCTTTAATTTTTCATTTAGCTTTTCCACTTCTCCAAGAATTGAGAATTTTTTTGGGGGGGGCACAAGTGAGTGAGGGGTAGAGAGAGAGAATCCCAGGAGGGGCAAAGAGAGAGAGAGAGGGAGAAGGAGAAAGAGAAAGAAGTGGGGCTCATGCTCACCCTATCCTGAAGTGGGGCTTGAGCTCACTAACAGTGGGATCATGAACTGAGCTGAAGTCAGATGCTTAATGACTAAGCCACCCAGATGCCCTAGAATTGAGAAATTTTTAACATCCTTCCATGGCTAGTGATATTGCTCACGTATTCTCTCAAAATCCATCTGCAGACAAGACTTTAGATCATGATCTTAATTATTCCTCAGTTTTGTGCTTATGGGGAGCAACTGTGATATAGAACAGTCTTGGGGGCTCAGGGAGGAGCTCCTGTAGGCTACTGTGAGGTCAGAGCAAGAACCAGGGTAAAGCTGGGTCCTCAGAGCTCTTGCTGCCTGTCACCCCACATCCTTCCCCACTCAGCACACTTTTCATGCCTGGATGCTATGTCTGCATCTCACCAGCTGGACCACTTGGTCAAGCCTCATCCCTGCCCAGGTAGCTGTGCAATACATGAGCTCCTGTCACCATTGAGATTGACAGTTTCCTGTCTGGGAGGCAGATGAGTGTTCAGAAAATAGTTTCTGGAGGAAAGCTGCTTAAATTCAATGCTCATCCTATTACTTACTAGCTTGGAGATGTTGAATAAGTGATTTAATTCACTGGTGCCTCAGTTTTCCCATCAATAAAATGGAAATAATTTTAGTACCTAGCATTTAGCTGTTGTGAAGAAATCAATGAGGTAATACATGTAAAGCATGTTAAACAGTGCCTGCTTCATAGTAAATAACTAATAAATAATAACATTATGATGAAATGGTTGGCAGCAGGAGAGAAGATAAAGTGACATTGTATTGTCATTTGAACATATTTTAAGACTAAAATTCTCAAGTATTTGTCACTACCCTGGTGGACTCCTTTTCCACTGTATTGCCAAAGGAACAGAGATTTCTCAGACTCAGAATAAAAGCCCTTATCCACACAAGTCCCTTACAATCAGGTGGGGACAAAGCAGGGCCCAATATGCAACACAAACTTCCTGGGAGTTGTCAATCTCACTCATGCCCCATGATGCTGACTCTTCTATGTCTATGAATCATAATAGTCTGTGTTATATTACCAAATCACCTCTGATTCACTGGTTTCACCTCTAGCAGCAGAAAACCTGTGTGCAACTCCACGAACAGCCACTCCTAACTCTTGGCTTAGTTTATCCCTCATCCTAGCTCATTGCTTTTAGTTTCTGACTTTGTCCTGTCTTGTCTGAGATTCTGTACCACTCCTAAACCATTTCCTTTCACATCTTGGCCTCCCTGCCTTACTTTCTTTTCTTTTCAACAATTTTTATTGTGAAAAATACCACACATAAAATGATGTTGTCAACACTGTGATGTGCCACCCAATCCCTTTCACGAATGAAAGACTTAGTCCCAGCTGCTAGGAGGTTGGCCAGCAAGAAGTCCTCAGCTGTGAGCCTCCTGTGTGGATGGCCGTGGCTGAAGAGAGCAGCTTTGCTCAAGGTCAAGACCTTTTCCCAAGGGTGGCTTATGTCCAATGACTGATCAGTGTGGGTATACAAAAATCAGACCCATCACCAAATCAGTGATGGACCCAGTCTGGTCCTGCGCTCTTCAGTTCCCTTCCATAGGTGCGTTGATTCTAAGAACACTCCCAAATAAACCTCTTACATGGTAGTCTCCCTCTCAGAGGCTGCTTCCCAGGGATCTCAACTTGTGATAGATGTACACAACATTCATATAGTTTAAAGAATAAAATAGGCATTCATGTACCCTCCATCCAGCTAAAGATAAAGAATATTTTGCCAGTACTTTGAAGCTCACTGTGTACCCCTGCACTCTAACCCTACGTAATTACCATCCTGCTTCTGGGGGGGAAAAATTAAGAATAGTAGCAAAACCTTGACACAGAAGAGTTCCGAGAGCAAAGCTGGGCTGGGGTGAGTTGTGAACAGACAAGATTCATTGAACAACGATGCTACCTGCAAGCAGGTGGGAGCAGGAAGCCTACCTGGGGCAGCGGAAGTTGGCAAGTGAGGGGAGTGAATTCACACTCGGAGAGAAGGGAACTCATTTGGGAGAGAAGCTGGAGGTCAGAACCAGGAGACCTGAGGCAAGGTGCTGAGGGTGGGACTTAGCATATATTGGATGCCTCCTCTGCCCTCTTCCTATCCACGTAAATGTGTTTTATTAATCACAGCAGCATCTACATATCCTTGAAAACCAGTGATATAAAGAACATATAAACATATGTTTATAGTATATGTTGATCTCTAAACAAGATTTGTTTGGTATCTGTAAATGCTTCTCCAACTTTTACACAGAAGGAAGCATATATTACTTTGAAATTACAATTATATTTTTTACCCACCCCATAACTAGTGTTCCAGTAAAATTGCCATCTGGCTTCACTTACCTGCCTGTGCATTGCTATTGACCCTAAGGGCTATATACATCTGTGTGAGAAATAGAGACATATGAATTGGGGGAACCCTTACCATTATTTAGGGCCTTCAGAGGAGGAGTCTACAGACCACAATTGGGATCATTGTGGGGTAACCAGATTAGGGAAATAATATATAAAATGAAACTATGCTAATGTGTCATTTTTCCCAGCTTATACTAATTTTCAAATTAATATTTCAAAAAGATTCTCAGTGATGTAATGGCCAGGCCAAATCAGCAGGGGAGATGTTTAGGCAGATAGACTTTTTCTAAGAATAAACTTTTAATTTTAGAATAGTTTTAGATTTACAGAAAAATTACCAAGAAAGTACAGAGCTCCCACATAGCCCATACCAAGTTTCCCATGTTATTAACATAACATCTTACATTATTGGTATATGTGTGACAACTAATAAACCAATATTGATTTATTATTTTTAAGTAAAACCTATACTTTATTCAGATTTTCTCAAAAAAATTTTAAGGAGAGTGAGAGAGAGAGAGCATGGAGTGGGGGGTAAGGGTGAGAGGAGCAGAGGGAGAAAGAGAGAGAATGGTAGGCAGGCTCCATGCTCAGGGTGGAGGTTGCTGTGAGGCTTGATCCCATGACCTCTGAGCCACCCAGGTGCCCCTGGATTTCCTCAGTTTTTATCTGATATTCTTTTTCTGTTCTAAGATCTCACCTTAGAGGAACAAGTAAATTGTGATCTACTCAATCCCTATCCTCCTACAAATCAAACCACTCAACAAACTGCACAGACTAACTGGATGAATCATTTCTAGGGGGGCAGAGTTCTATGATGATCCTCAGAATCACTGTGATAAAGGCCAGAAAGGTGACTAACACTTAAGTATGAGAAGAGGAGAACCTTTGGGGAAGTAATGGACAATTTCACTATAGTGAAGTTTCCTTTGAAGTTTTTGGCTATTTAGTTGACATCAAAATGAAAAGTGTTACTAATTCAAGAAGGGAATCTATTCTTAATGAAGAACATGAAGAACAAAAGCTTTTCAGAGACTTTCTACATGTGTAAAAATCTGTATGTCTCTGTCCTAAAGCATTCTGTTATATACAATGATGTTCAAAGACCTCTGACGACTCTTGGCTATGGTAAAAGACTCACACTGCCTGGATCCAGATACTAGGCGCCATCAGTTATTTGGGACAAGTTTCTTAACCTCTGTGAGATTTAGTTTATTTATCTGTAAAACGGGATAAAAAGAGTAGGCTACAATACAAAATTGTCATTTTTATAGGCTATGAACAATTATCAGCAATTTCCTACATTAAATCTGACAATCTGACAATTTCTACTTCACAAAGTTCTTGAGAGGATTACTTGAGATAATGGCAAGCTTAGAACATACCTGGGACTCAGTGAGGACTCAATATATACCAGCCATCATTAATACATACTATTTTCTTCTTCTCTGCAAGTTTTGAATATGTAACATGACAATTTAGAAAAACTACTCTCATCATGATTACACCCATGGATGGTAGGCCCACTTCTTGCTATAGTCAAATATACAATGAGTTTAACTTAGTCCTGCCTGAAGTCAAGGGAGCAGGTCAAATCAGGGCCTGGAAAGGAGAATGGCACAGTGCTTCGTGGCATGATTTGAGGAGCACTAAAAGATTTCACTCACCCAAAACATCTCTCGGCATATCCTGACCATCTGAACAACTTCAACATTTGTTCTTTTATATTTAGCATTACATCTGCTAGTGTCCACTTAAACAATTCAGATAGCTTAATTATATAAACATATACACATAACAAGAGATTGAGGGAGAAATTCACCACAAAACAGATCGGAAGATGAGCAGTATGAAGACCCAAAGTCAAACTCTTCACTTGTGAAGATTGTATCAATGCTGCTCTTGGCAAGACTATTCTCAAGAGTTCCTTCATCTTAAGATACTTTGAATTCATTGTATAAATACATTTTGTGGAAAAGGAAGGAAGAAAGAAGAAAGGACAAACTGGTTTATGTGCTTCTTTGACTCCTACATGCCGTTGTTCACTTCCTGAAGTGAGAGCAGAGGACAGCTTTCCTCTTCTCTCTTCCTTTTTCCTTTCAGTTTTCTCTAGCAAGAACATTCCTATTATTTTAACCTTAGTATTTCTCTTTTCCCTCTTTCTCCACCTTTCTCCTAATTATTATGTATTGGTTCACTCATGACATTTTTGGTATAATTAAGTATCTAAGTTATTCCTTAGAAGTAAAGTGAAGTAAGAACAAAGAAGAAAAAGCTCATCTAATTAGACAAAGAGCAAGCTGGAGTTGTCTGGAGAAGGAGCACATTCTCAGAGTGCCATTTGTGGTCACTCATTTTTCTTCCTCTCCCAACTTACTTCTGCCTAAGCACTGTTTCCCTACTGAAATAGGAGTTTACTAACTACTGTAAAATCTGTAGCCAATACCACACTGCTGGTCTTTTCTTCTTATACATATGACTTTTCTTTGCAACAGGGGCCCTGGCTACCAGCTGCAAGTACATCAAGTTAGGTAACAGGATCATGGAGTCCTGTGTCCTCAAGCAGATAAAGTTTCCTCACACCATGAAACCCTGTGCTCACCACTTGGCAGCCGCGTGACCTTGGACAAGTTAATTAATGTCCTTGTACCTCAGTTTTCCTTATGCATACGTTAAACTAGGGTGATAAAGTACCTCCTTTATGGGGCTTTTAATGAAAAAATAACTGTCAAGGACTCAATAAATGTTCATGATGACTGGGATGATTATGATATTGATGATGAGGAAGGAAATATTCACAGGGCCATTTACACAAATTTTCAACTATATGTCTTAATTTGTCTAGGTCCCCAGAGTGTCAGTGGAAAGAATTTGCTTCATGGCCATATTTGGTGTTCAGTCATATAGAAATATTTGATGTATTCACAGGAGGGTGGGTTTAGGGAAGCCAGATTAAAGGAAGGGCAATGGGCCATCTGAAATAAAATTCCTCATAAAGTAGAGAGTCTGTTACATTTAGGGCACTTAGGTCAAAGTCCAAGTTAGAAGGTAGAAGAAGGTTCCAAATACAACGTGTGGCTCCATATGAATCCACCCTGACTCAGTGTCAATCTTCTCAGGCTGCTATGTGGGAAAGAATTATATCTTCAGGAATCCAAAAAATTCTACTGTAGGAACTCCTCTAAAGAGCTTAACAGGAAAAAGGGAAGGAAACATTAATCAGTCATTGCCTCCTGGGAGTTCACAGTCAAATATAGACATACAAGAACTGGACACACAGATAGAACAAAAGAATTACAAATATATCAAGTATTTAGCCACTTACATTATGTATTAATCAAAGGCAAAGGTGCTTTAGAAATGGATCCCATAAGATTAATGCCATAAGATCACCCAGTAGATATTAGTTATGGTAAAAGACAAATGTCAGCTTGCATTTGAAAGTGGCAAGGCTTGTGGGACAAATTTATTTTAGAGCTTGGGACAGTTTTACTTTAGCACTTGGCCTGTTTTATATTACCACTGGAGGCTGGAACAAGGGAAAGGATCTTGGTTGTTTTGGGAGTTGCATTGTGTCCCTCAAAAAGATATGTTGAAGTCCTAGCCCCAAGCACCTGTGATTATGACTTTATTTGGAAATAAGGTCTCTTGAGATGCAATTGAGTTGAGATGGGGTCATTAGTGTAGGTCCTAAACTAGTATGGTTGGTGTCCTTATAAGAAAAGGAAAACGTTATGTGAAGAGATAAAAGGGAAATACCACATAATGATAGAGGCAGAGATGGAACAATGCAGCTGGAAACAAAGGACCACCAGAAGCTAGGAGGAGGCAAGAAAGGATTCTGCTTAGTCTTAGAACATATCCCTGCTGACACCTTGATTTCAAACTGCAGGAAAATAAATTTCTGTTGTTTTAAGCCATTCAGTTTGTGGTACGTTATGGCAGCCCTAAAAAAATAAATACTGAGAGATTATATATATATATATAGATAGATTTTATATATATATATATATATATATATATTTGTCATGTATCTTCTATATAGTATTATATCTAATTATATATAAGATAATTATATATCATATATATATCTTATATATATATCTAATTATATATAAGATGCATACTATATATTATATACAATATATTATAAAGTAGTTTTTTTCCAGGCAGCTAGTAATACCTTTTTAAAATCTTCAATGTGCCTTTATAAATAAAAGTTTTAGTAAATAGTTACTCTTAATAACAATATTAGAATCTATTCTGTATCTGGCAACAAGAATTTATTTAATCTAACAACTTCTTGCTTGGCCTCCGACATTGCAGCCTCGTTCTACCTCAAGGATGATGGGTCCTCATGGCCCCTCTAACCTACCGTTCTGATCTTACAGCTTTTCCCACTGACGTCATGTTCTTACTGGAGTCTGTTGAATATGGGGTCTATTCCACTCTGGTGTAGTTAAGAAACTCTGTGTTTCACATTGTTTCTCACATTTCTACTGGCAAAACATTTCAATAATGTGGTTCCCCCCCCCACCTAATTCTGACATTTTAGGAGGAAATCTTGTTTTTTTGAGACTTTTCTCACATTTTTAATTAAAAATGCAAGTGCAGGGGCGCCTGAGTGGCTCAATCAGTTGAGTGTCTGCCTTCAGCTCAGGTTGTGATCTCGCAGTCAGTGAATTTGAGCCCCACATCGGGCTCTGTGCTGGCAGCTCAGAGCCTGGAGCCTGCTTCGGATTCTGCGTCTCCCTCTCACTCTGCCCCTCCCCTGCTCACACTTTGCCAAAATGAATAAACGTTAAAAAAAATTAAAAAGAAAATGCAAGTACAGGGTGGTCTTGTCTGGTCAGACTCACAGGAGACACTAGAACCGAAGTCCACTCCAGAGGAGCCTCAAACAGTGCTTTTAGTCCGTGATGCTTTTGTAACTCAGTAGCTCAGGAGTTCTTACTTCATCACTGCAAGCTAAGCACAAAACAAAGACTGCTTTTCTGTGGGGACTGAGCCCCAGAGTCTTGAGGCTGAAGCCTAACTCTCATCCAGTGTCCTTTAGGAAGCCCTTGCTCTGGTTCCTTCTAGTGCAAGTTTCAACCACTGCATCGTTATGCCAACATCAGGGCCAGCCTTAGTCAGAAGCAGACTGAATTTTGCCTCCAGTTTGTCCTTCCCTTTTCAGACTTCCTTTTCTATCAACAACTTCCTATTTCTTATCCTTCTGACCTCTTGGGGGCTGGTCTTTCTTTGAAAATCTGACAAACCAACAGAACCAACAGAGTAATGAGAATTAATTTTTTCATGGGAGAAACCTTCCAGGTACTTTTTAACAGGGATTTTATAAAGATGATATGCTAATTTTAGTGGTAGGTAGGATAGGCGTGAAGAGAAGGAGAAAATTGTTCTGTTTTCTTTCGAGCAGCAGAGGCCTTATAATACAGTTTAAATGTACATCCTATTTTAGTCTTTCGGGTATTTTTAGAGGATAAACCAAAAAAAAACACAACAGAGGCTTCTGTTTGTAGTGCACTTCTACAGTTAACACTGACTGCAGTCCAACGGTTCTAGTGCTTATTAGTGTTCATGGTATTTTCAGGCCCCACCGAAAGAACACCAAACTTTTCCCTTTCTTTTGGCATCTGCTCAGTTGCTCTGTATTTCCAAGGACTATTAAAAGAACTGATTTGTATATTTGGTTCAGGAATTCCAAAATAACCTAGAGCTCTCATAATAAGCAGACTGCTGGCTATTTTTTTTTTTTAAATCAAAGCAATTATGAGATGCATGACAAACATTTTGTTAACTGGCCATTTTCAAAGCGACAAATGGAGGAAGAGGCACAGTGGTGACAAAAAGTTCTCAAAACTATGATTTCCGAGTTTCTGAACTTTGACCTAAATTGTTAAGCAGGGTTTTAGAATACAGGTGACCTCTGAGCAGTACACGTTTATACCTGGATTTTTTATAGTATAGGACTATAAATATATTTTCTTTTCCTTATGATTTTCTTAATAACATTTCTTTTCTCTAGAAAAGAAATTGTACTTTATTGTAAGAATATAGTACATAATAACATAACATATGAAATAATGTGTGAATCTACTGTTTATGTTATCGGTAAGGCTTCCAGTCAACAGTAGACTATAAGTAAAGTTTTGAGGTAGTCAACTTATACATGGATTTTCCACTGTGAATGGGTAGGCTTTCCTAACCCCCGCCTTGTTCACGGCTTAACTGTATATAATTTTTATTCTTTCATCACTCCTTTCTGATAAATACGGAAGAGTAATAGTGTACAAGCTCTTTCACTGGTCCTTTTAAAAAATGACTTGGAAATATGACTAACTGTTTATAATGCATGTTTATTAAGTGGTTGGATGCATTGTCTTTACCTTCTTTATTTTTCTTTATCAACAAATGTTAGTGACATTTAATTATATTCCAGGCAGAGTGCTAGAGATGCAAATATAAAACATAGTTCCTATTATTGAGGAGCTGACAATATGTATCAAGCTAATAAATAACTGCCACATCACTTGAAAAGTAAAGTAATAAAAGTATGTATTTGTTAAAGGGACAGCACAGGAAAAAAAGGACCAACGTGGATTTGATAGACTGGAGAGGGTCTTGCAGAAGAGAAGGTCCCTGAGTTGAGTATTGAAGGAGGATTATGAGTTTAACACACAGATGGGAGTGTTTAACACACAGATGGTAGGGCTGATGGAAAGGCATCTCTAGCAGAAGGAACAGTCTATACCAGAGCAAAGAAGTGGAAGTTGAAGAACATTTAAAAGTTATTTTGGACTGGCCTGGCATCTGAGGAAGCTGTGAACTGTGATGCTCATAGAAGGCAGGGGTCTAGTCCCAGGGTACCTTTCTCTACCTTACTTAGTCTGTAGAAAAGGCAGAATCTCTGAAAGCTATTAATGGAAATGCATATGTTAGGAGAAGTGGATATTGGATTTAAGAATGGTGACACTAGAGGAGGTAGACTGATTAGGGGACTATTTAGTGTTCAGGTAAACCATGATGAGCTAAGGCAGTCAACACAGGCAGGAGAAGACGAGTTAGAAATAAGAGATGTTTAAAAGAGAAAATTTAATAACTAGTTGAAAGTTAGGAAATACTGACATTTGAAATGTGGGTGACTCAGAGAATGAGAGGAACAGGCATTTAGATAATGCAGGAGGAATAGGCCAAGGAGCAAAAGTTGAACCAAGTAGAAGATGGTGTTCCATAGCACCCAAGTCTCAGTTTTGTACATAGGCAGAACAATAGTAAGTGGTGTTCATTCATTCACTCTTTGACACATATTTTTGGGTGTCTAATGTGTGTCAGGCTCTGTCTAGGTTCTCAGGCACAGGGATGAATAAGAGAGATCAATCTTTGCTTTCCTAAAGCCTATCATCAAATGGAGGGGAGACAGATAATACAGAAGTAAACACATAGATGAACAAGATAATTTGAAATAGTTATAAATAACAAAAGGAAAAGAAAACAGGGTATGTGACAGAGCATGACTAAGGGGGTGAGTGCTATTTTAGACTCGGTGATCAGGAAAGGCCTCGCTGAGAATGATGATAAGGGGTCAGCCAAGAAAAGATCTGAGGCAAGGAGTTCCAGGCAGAGGATATAGCTAGGGCAAGATTCTGAAGGGGAAACAAGTGCAGAGGAAAGAAGGCTGGTGAGGCAGCTGGTAGTGTGCTAAAGGTGTGAGTAGAATGAGATGGGTTGGAGAAGAAGTTGAGGCTCCATCATGGAAACCTCAGTGAACCATGGTTAACAACTTGGACTTCATTCTAAATGAGATGAGAAGCTGTTGAAAGATTTTAGACGTGAAAGTGACATGGCCTGATTTATGTTTCCAAAAGGTCACTCTGGCTACAGTGGAAGAATGGATTGTAGTGGGGTCCTGGAGACTATTTGATCAGTAGTCCAGGTAAGAAATAATGGTGGCCTGGTCTTGGGGTTTGGGCTGCACAGATGAAACAGATTCTGGATATATTTTGGAAATGGAATTATTTTAGCATGATCTGAAGGGTGATTTTGGTAGAATTCCACTGGGTGGATGATGACGCACTTTTACTAAGTTGGTAGAGGTCTTGAGTGGGAGAGGTCAAAGAGTTCTATTTTTAATTTGTTAAACTTAAGGTGCTTATCTCATGAAGATGTCAAGTGAGTAGCTGCATATGTAAATTTGGAATTCAGGGGAAGATGCAAATTTGAGAATCTATAGATGTACTTAAAACCACAGGACTGGATATTACTTTGGAAGGAGTGAGGCCACAAAAGAAATGGGGCTCCAGGACTCAACCTGAGATAATTGGGTTTGAGGTGGGAAAAAAGGATCCAACAAAGGAGACTGAGAAGTTTTCTGTGACATAGATAGAAAACCAGGATGGTTTGGTGTCACTGAAGTCACAAGAAGAAAGCTGACCACTGAGGGAGGAGTGATCACCTGGGTCAAATGCTGTGAAGATGTGATACGAAATGAGGACAGATTTAATGCCACTGGTGACTGATAAAAGGAGATCCAGTGGAGTGGACAGATAAGAAACTTGATTGGAGGGGCACCTGGGTGGCTTGGTCAGTTAAGCATCCGACTTCAGCTCAGATCATGATCTTGCAGTTTGTGAGTTCAAGCCCTGTGTCAGGCTCTGTGCTGACAGCTCAGAGCCTGGAGCCAGCTTCGGATTCTGTGTCTCCCTCTTCTCTGCCCTTCCCCCACTCATGCGCGTGCTCTCTCTCTCTCTGTCTCTTAAGAATCAACATTAAAAAAATAAAAAAAAAGAAACTTTATTGGAGTGAATTGAGAAAATGAAGTGTGGTCATAGAGGTTGAGTCTTTTAAGATATTCTAACAGTACAAGGAAGAAGAGGAATGTGATGTTGCTAATATTTACTGAGCACTATATTGCTGTAGGCATTTCTGGATATAGTATTTATAATTCTCACAACTCTACAAGGTACGTATTTTAATTTTCACCATTTAGATAATTAAATAGATGGTGAGGGCCCTCGGTGGCTCAGTCAGTTAATCATCTGACTTCAACTCAGGTTATGATCTCACGGTTTGTGAGTTCAAGCCCCACTTCAGGTGAGCTTGAACCCCCTCATCGGGTGAGCATGACCCCTGCTTTGGGTGAACCCCGCTTCTCTCCTTCTCTTTCTCTCTCTCAACTCCTTGTGGGATTCCCTCTCCCTCTTTCTCTCTCCACCTTTGCTCACTTGTACCCACCCCCCAATAAGAAAAAAAAAAAGAAGATGAAAAGGATCAGAATTTTCCTTCAAGCCACAGAGCCGGCCATCTTATTCCATGGCTCCATATTCCCACCAGAGGAGCAGATCACCCCACTGATGTGATTTTCCAGAGCCTAAGAACTCCCTCTCAATTTCTGGCCAGAAATAGTTTTCCTGAGGGATTAAAAAAATCTATTCTTGAAGGTTTTTCAAACTTCTCTGTTATTAATTAAAATGTCAATAACCAGGGCACCTGGGTGGCTCAGTTGGTTGGGTGTCCAACTTCAGCTCAGGTCATGATCTCGCATTTCATGGGTTTGAGCCCCATGTCGGGCTCTGTGCTGACAGCTCGGAGCCTGGAGCCTGCTTCAGAGTCTGTGTCTCCCTCTCTTTCTGCCTCTCCTCCAGGCATGATCTCTTTCTCAAAAATGAATAAACATTGAAAAAAATTCTTAAAAAATGTCAATAACCAAGGGAAAGGTAACATCGAATAGTTTATAATGTGGATTCCTATGATTTTAAGTACTGTCTATAAGCTCCTGACATCCCAATTTTTCTCTTCCAAAACTTTCCTTTGTGCTATGGGATCATACTTCCAACTTGACATTTTTTTGTTTATTTATTTATTTTGACAGAGAGAGTGAGAGAGCGAGCACATGTGAGCATTCATGGAGACGGGCAGAGAGAAATAGAGAGGGACAGAGAGAATACCAAGCAGGCTCCATACTGTCAGCATGGAGGCTGATGTAGGGTTCGATGTCACAAATGTTGAGATCACGACCTGAGCCGAAATCAACAGTCTGACGCCTAATCGACTGAGCCACCCAGATGCCTCCCAAATTGATATTTAACTGGCTTACAGGCATTTAAAAATCAACATATCCCAATATATCTTGACTTCCACAATCCCTCTTCCAATTTCCCATCATGTCAGTTGTCTGTTGCAGAAACCTGGTAGTCATCTTCTAATTCTCTCTTTGCTTACCCCTCACATCAGATCCGTGAAGCTATGTTGGTTCTGCCTTTAAGAGAGACTTTAAATCTGTCTTCCCATTGCTGTCTTTGGCATCTTTACTGCTACCCCAACCAAAGTGGATCCTTCCTACTCATCATGTCACTATCACTGTTGATTTCCTTCTAGTACTTATCTCATGGTGTTATCATTTGTTTAATTTTTTTGTTTGCTTGCTTTCTGTTTATGTCTCCCTCTAGAATGTCAGTTCCATAAGGCAGGGACTTTATTTTGATTACTGTTGTATCCCCAGTGTTCACTACGATTAGCACAATGCCAGGTACCTGTGAGATGCTCAATAAACATATCGGTACTTGAACAAAAGGATTAACAAGTAGGTAATTTTCCTGTGGGTGGCAGGAACTGAAGGCAAAGAGAAATCCCCCACCAAGTGTGACTGAAAAAAAAATGACAAAACCTGTGGTCATCAAAGTCAGGCTCTCCCAGAATATGGGGGTAAGAGAATCTGAGGCACCGAGGTAACTGGGGCTGTCTCCCTGCCAGTGGTATCCTTTCCTTCTCCATCTCTGGGTTAAGTTGTACATGGCAGTTTTCTGACACGGCAGTAAATCCCACAATAGCTTGTTGGTTGGTAGATTAGAAAGCAAATTAGGTGTGTTACTTAGATGGCCTGTGAGACAGGGAATAGGTTTTACAGGCGGGAAGAATGAAGGATTAGAGACTATGTTGTTGAGTGATTAAGGGTTGAAACTACTGTGGGGTCTAGAGACCCAACTCTTTCCATTCCACATGCTACACCCATATTTTCTGCCAAAAGTACATCATACCTAGTTTCAAAGTGCAGCAATGTTGTAAAGTCAATGCCAGGCGATTTGCCTAAGTGTCAATTTTTCTGTTAAAAAGGGACATCTACTTTAGAATTTCACCTAGAATTCATCTTGCTCATTTCTGAGAACCAGGAAAAACCCTGAAAACTGTAATGATTTATCACTTACTGAGACTTTTACATTTAATGATCTCACTCTTCAAAATGACCTGGGGAAATAGGTAGAAGAGGTTTATTACCCTCATATTTAAGATAAGTTATCTGAGTCCTAGGAAGAAAAGGGCTCAAGGTTATCCACTTACGGAATGTTGATTAAAAGCTTGGTTCCTTAGAGGAACACTGCCTATGTTTGATTCCTGGTCCAGCTATTTATTAGCTAGGTAACTTTGGGCAAGTTCCCTAAGTCTCTGCCCATTTTCCTCATTTATAACATGGGGACAATAATAGCATGTACCTCATTAGGTTATTTTGAGAATCATATGTGTTAATCCATGGAAAGCATTTTGTATCATGTTTGACATGAAATAAGTTCTCAATAAATGCTGTCTATTAAAAAGTGACTGAGTCAGCCCTTGGACCCAGTTCTTCTGGCTTTGACTCTGGTGGTCTTCCTATCACTCAAGTTAGACCCAATCTTAGAAAAGCAAGTTGAAATAATTTTCTTTTGAAATGCTCTTTCAAGGAGAATCTGAGGCCAAGGATGTCTTGTTTAGATTCTTACTTAACTCATAACTGTACTGCAGAGCACAGATCAGAACTTAATGTTGCTATATCTTATGAAATCCTTGCGGACAATGTAGTTTTGACAGAGTGTATGCTGAAGATCACAGTATGAACATAAAGAGTTGCCCTTTCCCATTTTCATTTTTTTTTTCTCCAGAATTTCAGACCTGGAGAAGATGTGGTCATGCCTTTTTATTATAATACATACTTAGACTTATTATGTGTCTAAGGAGAAATCTTCAAACTTCAGATACTTAATGTAATGTGATATTAGAGGATGCATCAATTATTTATTACTTTTTCTGTCTTTTTAGGACTGTATAATAGAATAAAAGCCTGGTGTATTAGATTATATGTATATTTTTGGCAGCAAAAATATATTGTTTGTAATGTTAAACAAAACAAAAAACTTGAAAATAATGTTAATGCCCATGAAGAGGGGAATGATTACATGAAATTTTAAATACCCACTTTGCAGAAAAGTATGCAACAAAAAAGACTGAGTTACAAGTTGGAGGAATATCTGTGACATACTGCTAAGTGAAAATAAATCCTGTTGCAGATTATGTCCTTAGCATGACCCTATCTTTATTGCAAAACCTTACAATCAACATAAATGTATATCATTCTATGAGTATGAAGAGGTATGAGAATATGGGGGTGAGAGAATCTGTTGGAACAGCTAGTACTGGGAGGGAATGTTAGCATCTGCAATAATGTGAGCTTTTATAAAATTATTTCTTGACATTAATCAGCACACAGGCATACATTACTTATGAAATAAGAAATCTAAAGGAACAGATTTTTACAAGTGTTTTTCTTTAGCAGTGGCTACTTTATACATTGAATCTCCCAAAGCCCATTGATTTTTAGGAAACATATTCATGTCTCGAGGCACCCATCAGTGAAGCTGTTTGTCCTGTTTAGGAATCAAACTTCTGACCTTGGTCTCAATAGCACAAAACTCCAACTGAACTAGTCCCCCTTGCTTCTAGTATAATGATAGCGAACACAGAATCAGCTTACAAGTTATACAAATATACGTGGATATAGGATCATATACCTCCTCAATGAACCATGATTTAATTATGTTAGCTTTTTAATCCATACAAATCATCATACTTGGATTTCAGTATATGCAAAGCTGGAATGATAAAATCTGAACATTGAAAAAATATGAATCTCAGATACAATAAATGCAATTGCTTTTTTCCCCACTGATTTATCAGTTTTCTTTAAAATGTGTATTTGATGTCATTTAAGCCATATCTGCTATTGTCACAACTGCCTATAGGTTTCAGATTAGCAAAGTCTTTGAAATATGACTCTGCTCAGCAGAAAGGAATCCGTAGCACTTGGTATAAAGATTATAATCTTTGGCCTTCCTGTGGCAAGATTTACAACTGTGACCTTAGGCTCTATTTCTTTTGGAGTGTAGTCACTTTCAGTTACCAGTGATGATTGCTTTGAATTACTAGGTCAGCGTGAATTGCCTAATATAATGTCAGCTTCGTGCTTCCCAAGGGCTGGGCAGTATTAGGGACATGAAACAAAGTGAATTTTAATGTCTGCAGAAGGCAGTGCTCTGATATATGAGCCACCCCAGTAACAATGAATTTCCACGGCAAGAGATTTTAACACCAGTTCCTAACCTATTCCATACTATTCATCCTTTAATTCATGAAATATTATGAGTTCACTTTTCCTTAGGTGAAATAGTCTGAAACAGTTAAAGAGGTGAAAAGAGAGAATTAAAAGCTAGCTCTACTTCAGGGCCTTTTCCTAGAATGTTAAAAAGAGGCAGTTGTATAAGGGATGATGCCAAGTTGAGAATAATGTGCTCCAATTCTGTTGATGTATCACATTAGAGACGTTGAACAGAAGCCCTTCTCTCAATGCAGTTTCAAAGAATATTTTGTTTAAAATTCAGGTCTATATCTGAATGGCAAGCAGTGAAAGCAGTTTGAGAGCTTGGTTCTAACTAGTCAGATGTTGACTAGTTTTCAACAGAAGTAAATTGCAAATGATATATAAAAGCCTACCTTTCTTTGATATGCTGCATTAAAAAATGTTGTCGACACTAGATGGCACTCTAGCGTTGCTTTTCTTGTATGTTCCTCCAGGTCCAAGGTCCTTCGGCATTAATTCCCTCCTTTAAAAAGAGCAAACATACTATTTAAACAAAGGTCCCTGTAGTTGCTCTGTAGTTCTGTTTTTATATTTATAGTCATGTAATCAATATGTTGGAAGAGTAATTAATTTTTAACCTCAATCCGTGGGGAGATCAAATGTTAGTGGAGTTAATGGATGGAACAGGCTTCATTATTCTAAAGTAACACTAATGATAAGGCAGAGAAAAAAGAGAAAGGTTGTAAACAATTGTGCCATCAAATACAATCATAAAGCAACAGTGTAATGTGATCACAGGACGCTGACCTATTGCCACTTTCCTTCAGTACAGCTATAGTGTCTGCTCTAGTCACCTAGACTAACTTGAAATAATCTCCTCACTGAGCTTCTAAAATATTTCCTCTTCCAATCAATGCTGTTGGAGTTACTACTCCAAATAAGAGTTCTGATCTTGTTGTCCCTCTGTTTTGAAAGCCTTTTGTCATTCCCCATTTCCCAACACCTTAAAGGCCTTTCGTGCTTTGAGTCCTCTACACTTGTGGAGCATGCATGCTCCTTAGCTCCGGGAGTGCCATGAAATTCTCTTATCAATGACATTTTTTTGCAGTGCTATGTAGCTGACCATATGCTATGTTTTTAGAAGAGAGGCAGCAGCCTTATGCAGCTTCCATATTGCATCACATCCAGCGGCATGGAGCGTTCTGAATGAGCTCACCCCAGGACAGGAGTGGGGTGGCATGATCCAAGCTGAGGGACTGGAAACCAAAAAGGACAAAGAACTCACTTTTATCCTGATTATATCCTTCCATTACCCAACCCCATCCTTGAATTTCTGATCTTACTAACCAGGGTCCTGAGAAGCTAAGACAGGTAGGCAGGTGAGATTTGCAGTTGATTGTTCCCTCAGGCTCATTATCAGTAGACACACTACTGTTTCTTCCTCAAGTATTATATTCAAATTAACCTCTCTTGTTCCTTTACCATTCTGTACTTTCCCAACTTCCTTGCAGACATGACTCTCTCTCTAGTGGAGTACTCCTTTTCTGTTTATCCATCTGGGCCCAACTCATGTGCATCTTCTTTCACAAACCCTCCCTCAACCCCTTTCTAGCATAATGAATCTCCTTATATGCTGAATCCCCCAATTGTTTAATTTCTATTCTTATTACAATAATCTTCCACAGTTAGGATTTTTGGCCTTATTTTTCTTTTCTAATACAAGTGTAAATTATGGAAAGATTTGTAAATCTTTGTATCACCCACATTGCCTGACCAAGTGACTCATCAAACAATTACAGTTCATAAATATTGAATTTACTGAAATTAGATGGGATAAAACTTGACCAAAAGACCCAGGATGGATAGCCAAGTCAGAGACAGCTCATATGTTTTGGATTAATCATTAAAAAAAGAAGATTCATAAGTGTTTTATTCCATAAAAAAACACTAGTTGATACGGCTATACACACACACACACACACACACACACACAGTAAAAGAGATTATTAGTTGCCTATCCATATCCATTATCTCTTTCCTTAAAAGAACCCTGGTTTTCAGTTGGGCATATTGAAGCCAAAGTAAAGGACTACATTTCCCAGTCACCCCTTGTATTTAGGGGTAGCTCTAAGACTGCATTCTGGCCAAATATAGCAGTGGAAGAGTTCTGCAGGCCTTTTAGAAAAGTTCTTAAAGGATGTTGACTCAGCCTTTCCTCCTTCTTTCAAAAACTCAGGAAGCCATCTGGACCACAAAGGTGACCATGAGGATAGAAATCATACACTGGGACAGCAGGCAGAAAGATGAGAGCCTGGGTCCCTGATGACATTTATAGCCTTCACACCAGACCCCAACCGCCTGACTTCCAACTTGTTTTGTGTACAAGAAGGAAGCTCTTCTCTCATTTAAGCCACAGTTGTTTTGGGTTTTTCTGAGCCCAATCCTGATACACATACTCTAGATTAACTGTGGATCATTACTTTTTTTTTGTTTTCAGGAACTTGCTTGAAGTACAGTAATGATCATATAAGCTTATCATCTAAGTAAAAGCAGGAGTTAAATGTTCAAAGTGAACGGGCAAATGCAGGATGAACATCTTTCCAATTTAAAATGAAAGAAGATAAGCTTAGATATAATTTGTGTTGATTTAGTAATGTAAATTTTAGAACAATTAGCATGAAATGGAATTCTTCAGAAGGATAGAGGAGACTTGTCATTGGGATTACCAGTTGTGATGCATAGTGACTGGTTAGGGTATGATCTTTGCTTGCTTATTACATTTCACTTGGGACCTAGATAAATAGAGGTAAAAGAAGTGTTAGGCTTTTATTCCTTTGGATATATAGTAGGTCACTTCTTTTTAGAAGTAGAGGTTAATCATAGTTGGGTGGTGGGAGTAAGCAAGAAGAAGGTTAAAAAAATGGAAGAAATTAACAATTGTTAAGTAGCTTTTATCAGCTAGTAGCAAAGCATATGTATTTTATTTAATTTTTCCATATTATAAGTTTGTATTTTATGATGAAGTAAGTAACTTCTCAACCTTACCTCCCTGACCTCTAAACATGAAGTGCCCTGAAGTTCCATCCTTGGCCTCTGTAGTTTCTCCCCCTAGATGATCTTGTCTGGTTCCATGGCTTTATACAACCAAATGTTGATGGTTTTCTGCCTCTAAGCTTCATACTTACATATTCAAATGCCTATTTGGAATTTTCAGGTCTTTGGCTAAAAGGCATCTTAAGTTGAAATGTCCAAAGTAGACCTCTTTTTTTTTTTTGAGATTACATATAAGATTCTTTTAATGTTTCCTTTTCAATTATAAAATCTCTGAAGAAGAAAAATTATTATGAAGTACATTCTTATTTTAACAAGTGACAAACAACAGTTCCCAGGTTACCACCACACTTCTTCAAAATAAGCTTGTATCTTAGCAGGTTAATCCATGCAAGTCAAAGTAGAACTCTTGATCTGACTTGTGACTCTCCTAGCTTTCTCTCAATAGCTGGTGACAGCATCCATCTTTTCACATAAGCCAAAAATCTAAGAGTTGCCTTTGATCATTCCCTTTCCCTCTGTATCCACATACAGTTCATCAGCATGTTCCATTCATTTCATTTTCAAAATGCATCTCAAATCTGTTCACTTATCTCCGTCTCCACTGCCTCCATCCTACTTCCATCTCACCTGATATCATGATCTCTGGCCAAATGTTATTAAATAGCCGCCTTGCTTCTTCTCTTGCTTTGCTACAATCTATTTTCATTCAGCAGCTAGACTGATCTTTAAAAAACCCTGTTTAACATCCTCCAGTAGCTTCCCACGGCCAGCTGTTAGAATAGAAATCTAACTTATTGCTTACATTTTCAACTTTGCCTCATACCACTCTTCCCCACCCAGCTCAACATATTACTGCCATGTGGGTCTGTTTCCTGAGCCTTCAACAGGCTCTCTCCTGCCTCCAGAAACAGCCTTCATACTTGGTGTTCTCCCTGCCTTGATGGTTCCACACCAGCCCTTCATATGGCTGGCTCATTCTTATCTTCCAGGTTCAGCTCACATTTTGCTAATTGCCCTATGCCAAATAGCCATTTTAATCTTTACCTTTTATCCTATTTATTCCTTTCACAGCACTTATAGCAATTGAAAATAACTTCTGTGTATCTGTCTCTCCTGTGTATCTGTCTATACACCCTATCTTTATCCATTTTCCTTTATTTTTCTTCCTTCCCTCTCCCCTCCCTCCCCCTTCCCTCCCTCCCTCCCTGCTTCCCTTCCTTCCTTCCTTCCTTCCTTTCTTCCTTCCTTCCTTCCTTCATCTTTTCCCCTGTTTTGGAGTGAGTGCCCCATGGGGGCAATTGTCTTGTCTGGCATATTCTCTGCTTTATCTTTCTTCCCTAGAACAGTGCCTACCATGTAAGACTCTCAGAAATATTTTAAAATTGAATAAACGAAAATCCAATGTTTTCTCCTGGCAAATAGTGAGTAGTGGCAGAGCTGGGATGGGAACCTGGCCTTTCCTTGCTTCAAACCATTATTTTTTCATTACGAGACTTCCTTACCAGTCAATCAGGACTGAATTTTTTTCTGCTACTAAAGCAAGGGCTATTTTAGCTAAATAAATCGAAGAATCACAGTAATGATTTGGTTATTTTGTGTTCCCTCTAAATGATTTTACCTGAACTCCACAGATGCTTTAATCATAAATTTTTATTTGATTTATTTAAATAATTGTCACGACTCTCACTTTTCTTTGCTATCATTTGTTATTCTTTCTATGTATGAAAAACCATTTCCTTTAAAAAATAATGTTGTCCATACCCTTATGAACTAGTTAATTTTCTTTCCAACATTTTCTTTTGGGCCATGTAGATATGACCTAACAGTAACTGCAATAATGCTGTTATTTCAAAGGGTAGAGACCTTTTTTCTTATAAAAAAATTGAATGTCAAAAAAAGAGCCCACCTCATACAGTGTGAGAATGCCTGTTTTTCTTGGTAATATTTCATTTCCTTACCAAGACTATTTTCTTCTGCTTTCCATTGTCAGCAGACAAAAAAGATACAATTAAATCAAGGAAACCTGGCAGGGCCGATTTTGGAAAATAAAATGAATTCAGTTTCTGATTTAAACAAAGAGCAATTTATTATGTTGGAAAAACACTGCTCTGATGAGATTCAAACTCTACTTGTTTCATGTTAGCTCAGGACACCACTTCAGATCTGCATTTTTGTTTATCTTTGAGAAGGGGCAGTAATTTCACCCCCAAACTTTGAACTCCAAAGAGGACATGGAGTTGTTTCAGGGTCAGCTAGCAATGACCACCCAGAACCCCTGTTCTGAGGCCCAGGGCCAGCTTCATGCCCTTCTCCAGTCCTAAGCCCATTGATTCTAAGTTCAGATCTCTGTAAACAACTCCAGCAATTATGCTGGAGCAAAGGAAGTGCTGGGGTTGGTTGGAGCAAATTTTTATACATCAGATGAATTCTAAGTAGACTTTTGAAATAAAAAAAATATATTTTGATGAATTGAATAACCATAATAATACCTCTATTTGTCTAAAACCATATTATATTATTTAATATTTATAGCTAACACTTTGAGTATAATTATCCTCATACTTTGTAGAGAAGAATAGTACCACTTAAAAGGATTGACACTGACGGTCTTATAAGCAGTGAAGTCAGACTGGGCGAGGGCCCCGTAGTTCCCTGGTACTACTGAAAAGGATGAAGAAAACCTGTGCCTGTTTTCATGACGTTTACCTTCACATATTTCTGGATTGTGCCAAACTTTGGACCTATTTTATGGTAATTTTATTCTAGTGTCTTTCACATGGAATCATTTTGTGGAGCAAGGCAGGTTATAAATGATAATGATGATGATAATAATAACAAAACCAAGCTCTCCAGAAATAATTACTGCCACTTATTGCGTGTTCTGCATGTATCGTTCCATTCAATCCTCATACAATCTTATAAGGAAGTCACCATTTGCATTTCTATCTTCTAGATATGGAAACCGAGGCTTAGAAAGTTTGAGCAGTTAGTCCAAAATCACACTGCCGATAAGTGGTGGAAATGATTCATACCTAGGGTATCCGATCCCAAAATGTAGCCACCTAACCTCCATGCTATAGCACTTTTATCCAGAATGAGAGTAAGAGATGGGCCCGCCAGTTCACTGGGCACTGAATTACGGCTGGATTAAGTCAGTAATATTATGTCAGCTGATTCAGATTTCCACATGTGGCTCCTTATGTAACGGGCAAAATTAGGTTGGATGTACTTCTGCCAAAAGGACAGTTGGAGTGAAGCAAAATAACTTGCTACAGTAAACAACCCATCTCTGTGGTGTATATCTGCCACACGTAAGTACAGTTCCAGTCAGTTAAAAGTTGTCAGTCAGCTGAAATTCTAAACATAATCTGTCACAGAATGCTGCATATCAGGAATGGGTGATTTATTTTTATTACCTAAGTTTAAAACCCTTTACGATTTCCAAGCTGGTTTGGTTGGAATACGGCAAAAGAGAATGAGTTTTAGAAAAGTATAATATTTTGGTGATTTTTTTTAGGATATTGATTCTGCTTTGTTAAATGGAAATGAGTAAATCTGTTCTTTAATATTTATTAAAAGAACATTATTTCAATCTTCTTCTTAAATAAAATTTGAGAAAGTACTTAAAGAATTTCAGTTTGAAGGGACACCAAATTATAAGCCAGCTTGGGGGGGAGGTAGTGGTCCAAATAGCTTGGTCTAGCCCTGTTTATACAGCTTATACCAAAAGGGGGATATTTTTGGTATAAGTTCAAAATCACAAAGGTAGAGAGATAATCTCTTGATTAGGAGATAACGATGAATGACAGTTTGGTCAATAAAATGGAGGCTTTTGAAGGATGTCCTGAAAGTGTCTGGCTTAGTTTAAAACTGATGCAAGGTGGAAATTTCTGGAAGAATATACCAGAAAGTGTTAACGTTGTTTACCTTTAGGAAGTGAGGATGGAGGGTGTGAGAGAATGGTTAGAGGATATTTCCTGTGCACTTTTTATCTCTTTGTCTAAAAATTTTTTCCCATGAGGTTATATACTTAAAAAACACAAAACATGACAAAACAACATAAAGAATTCATTCAGGGACCCTCTAGGAATGGACACAGGTTTTCAAGCTGGAAAATGATGTAATCAGATATATAATTTTGGCAGCTGGTTTTGGATATTAAGGAAGAGTCAATGTGGATAAGACAGAATTAGGAGGTCAGTTAGAATAATCTTGGAAAAAGATGTTATGTAATGACCTCTAAGCCAAGTATAATTTAGAGACAATATTCTAAAGCCCACGTGGAGGATCCACTTCCTTCACATCACAGTTTTTAAAATAAAATGATTCAAACAATCATAATTTTAAATCTGCTATGCTTGTACTAAAGGGAGTTACATTTTAACAGGTTAATTTTGTGTCAATAAAACAATCCATAAGTAAACATATCCCCAGGGTAAAAGTGGGAGACGGATATATGAAAGAAAAAATTATAAAGGATATGTATTTTTTCTGAATCACAAATGAATAAAAAAATGAATAGGAGCAGCACATGACATTTTTTGCGTTAGCTTTTTGTCCCCACTCTGTGAATCAACCAGGCTGGATGGTGGCAGACCTGATTTTTTACTTCTGTCATTTCAAGCGTTCATTTACTAAACAAACAGCATTTCATTAAACCAAGACTAATTCCTGAGAACATTACCTTAGTCCATTAGCTGCCAGACAGTCATTCATTCCTGTGACATGTCCTTGGATGAGATCATTATTATCATCATTATTATTTTTTTATCAATTAAGTTCATTTTCAGAAACAAGTATCTATATAGTCTTAACACTGGATATTTTCTTTCTGGAATATGTTTTTTTAGTATCTATGTGATAGTGACTTCTTGCTTTACCCATGTGTTTTCACAGACCCTTCGGCTACCACCGAAGCGAATTTAAATTCCCTATGTTTAATTCTCCTAGTCCAACAAAAAATTAGAAACAGCTTGCAAAAGTATCCTGATAGAATATTTGGGTTTCTCTGTAATTTTTCTTTATTGGGACTTCTGAAATAATTTCTGAAGATCATGTGACTGACTTCAGGCATTGTGTGGCAGGATTTCACAAAGGCTCTTAATTTAGCATTTCTTGTTTATAAGAACTGTTGCCTATGATATATATGGTAGTTGTTGAGTACAGTTCTACAGAAGGAAAGCCCCAGCTTGACTATAATGGAAAGAACAGATGTCACCAGAACATAGGGGCAAACGTCAAAGTGACGGCTTCGCTGGTAGAGAGCAGTCTGTCCATTACCACTTCCAATACTTTTAGAATTAGAGACAGAAAGAAAACTCACAAGACAACTGTAAAAATTATAAACAACCGAGAAAGGTGAATGAAATATGTTTCTTCAAAATTCCAGGCTGCCCAGTAAAAGTAGGAACTGATATTACGGATCTCATGGACCATAATGGGGAATACAAATGGCTTGGAGAGTCAGTGAAAAACAGTTCTGACATGTTTAGATGCCAAAGATTTTTAAAGTTGATCTCTTTTGGCCTGGTAAGATTTTATGCATTTTTGTCGTTCCAGCCCAGAGGTCTAAGGATTAGTGGATGTTTTTGCCAGCCTGGAACTCATGTGGTGAAAAGAATGTACGCATGTGATGGTGAAAAAGTGAATGCATAAAGATAAAGGGCTTCTTTTCAAGAAAAGGATAAAAATTAATTATCATTGTAGTCTGGATCTAGAGCTTCAAAATAATGTTCAACTAGTACTATTTACTTAAATTAAAAATTCTGTTTATGGATCCAATATACATCCATTTTCATTTCAGAATTGCTCTTTAACACTAACTAGTTTTCAGAATGCTTAACCAGGTAGCGTTTCGCTGCCCAGGAGAATAGGACATTAGTCCTATTCTAAATTAGTCTATCTGGGGAATTAGCTCTTCAGTAAACAAAGAAAATACTAAAGAATTAGGAGCTATTTGAATGTTTGGATGCTAAGTTTATGTAGGGCTAATTAACTGATTCGTTTCAGTTTTTTTTTTAACCCATACTTTTTGTTGGTATGAAAAGAAACACATTTATCAGAATAGCTCAGAAGCCAGCAATGGAGAAAACGGAGAAGACAGAATCCTTCTGTTTCTAGCATTTGTTAAATATTTGCCTTAAAGCCAACACAGTACTAGTTAGATGACAGGATAGTAAGTTCCATTAATGATGGGCTTTTCATTACCGTAGATATGCTTTTGCAATTTTCCTAGATTTCTGCTCTTGGGTCACATGGTAAGTCAATAGTAGTTATAAACCTCTCAGCATTGTGATCAATACCTTAGGCTGACGTAATCTAGACCTCTGGTGTAATTTACAACGAAGGACAGTTTGGGCAAGCCTTTGTTTTATTACCTTCAATTCACCACTGAAATATTTCACTGGTTTATGACTGAACTTATTTCCAATTTTTGATAGATAGGGAATTGAGATAGTCTTTAAGAAAAATGTCAAGTATGAAAAGGAAAAACATTTTATGGAATTAAAAGCAATAAGCATTTCTTACTTTGGGGCATAATGTCTGCATACCTATCTCCTGAAATTGTCTAAATCGTGTAGTTACCTGTCTAGTCTTCCAGATGGATAATTACAATATTAATGAAGTATTCCTTATCTTCCAAACATACATCATATAACTAAAACAATACTGTATTAAGCCCACATTTTCCTGAATCTGAATAATCATTAACCATCCGTTCGAGCAAAACAAAGAACAGTAATAATCTCTAGACACGAATACTGAGAAACGTGACTGTTGTTATTGTGCTTTTATGCAACTTTCCTGGAATTTAGACAATTTGTTTTTCATGTCTGTTGTATATTCTAGGTCTGAAGACCAAATCAGAAAAAAGGAAATTAGTCATTAGAAAGGTAATTAAAGAAATAGTAGGGAGTTTAAGGAGAGAAGAAGGAAGGCGTGGAGGTATTCTTCAGGTGTCCAGCACTGAGAGGGAAGGTGCTGCCATTTTGTCATTGTCTTGCTGTCCTTCTTATGTGCCCCGCCCCCCCACCGTCCACACACACTGCCACATCAAAAGTGAAGGAAAAGTTGAAATCACAGCTCTGCTTCTAATATATAAAGCAGGTATCAGATGAGGGATGGGGTAAGGATTGGATTTAAACATCTATAAGTTCCCTCTGAGGCTTAATTTCTCCTTTCAATCAACCACAGGTTACCTGGGCTCTTATTGCCCAAGATTGAAGATAATAATAATACCACAATTAATGAGCAACTATGGTGTACTAGGTACATTTCCATACTATTTTTTAGTTTTCAAACAATTTTGTGAAGTAGGATCAACCTATTTGAGAGAGGTTCAGTATTTTGCACAAGGTAGGTCAGTGTTTGATCTATTTGCCCAGGAGGCTTCACTTTAGAATGTTTAAACTGTGATCTCATACCTCATTACAAAGCTATAGTAATCAAAACAGTATGGTGGTGGATAAAAATAGACTCATCAATCAATGGAACAGAATAGAGGGTCCAGAAATAAACCCATGCATATATGGTTAGTTAGTTTACAACACAGGGGCCAAGAATATACGGTAGGGAAAGGACAGTTTTTTCAATAAAGGGTGTTGAGAAAACCGAACAGCCACATATAAGGAAACTATTATCTTATACCATATACAAAAAATAGCTCAAAATGAATTAAGTAAGATCTGAAGCCATAAAACTCCTAAAACAAAACACAGGCAGTAAAACTCTTTGATATAGGCCTTGGCAATGAGTTTTTGAGTGTGATGTCAAAAGCAAAGGTAACAAAAGCGAAAATAAATATGTGAGACGACATCAAACCTAAAAGCTTCTGCACAGCAGTGAAACCATCAACAAAACAAAAAGGCGAGCTATGGAATGGGAGAAACTATTTGCCAATCATGTATCTGGTAAGGGGCTAATACCCAAACTATATAAAGAAATCAACTATTCAACAGCAAAAACAAAGATTAAAAAATGGGCAGAGGATGGGGCACCTGGGTGGCTCAGTCAGTTGAGCGTCCGACTTCAGCTCAGGTCATGATCTCACAGTTTGTGGGTTCGAGTCCCGCATCGGGTTCTGTGCTGACAGCTCAGAGCCTGAAGCCTGTTTCAGATTCTGTGTCTCCCTCTCTCTCTGCCCCTCCCCCACTCAGTCTCTGTCTCTCTCTTTCTCAAAAATAAATAAACTATAAAAAATATTAAAAAAAATGGGCAGAGGATCTGAATAGACATTTTTCCAAAGAAAGCCAACAGACACATGAAAAGATGTTCAAAACACAATGATGAAAAAACCAGAATGAAGTATCACCTTACATATGTTAGAATGGCTATTATCAAAAAGACAAAAAATAACAAGTGTTGATAAGGATGTGAACTGTTGGGTGGGAATGTAAATTGGGAAACTGTATGGAGGTTCCTCAAAAAATTAAAAATAGAACTACCATTTGATTTAGTAACTTCACTTCTGTGTATTTATCCAAGAGGGGGAAAACCCAGCAACTCAAAAAGATATATGCATATTCATTGCAGTATTATCCACAAAAGCCAAGATATGGAAACAACCTAAGTGCCCACTGATGGCTGAATGGATGAAGAAAAGCTGATATAGATACATAATGGAATATTATTCAGTCACAAGAAAGCAAATCTTGCCATTTGCCACAACATGGATGGACCTCGAGGGTATAATGCTAAGTGAAGACAGACAGAGAAGGACAAATACTATGTGATCTCACTTACATGTGCAATCTATAAAAACAACCCCCCCCCCCCAAAACAAAAGAACATCAAAATGAAGCTCATAGAAACAGAGAACAGATTCATGGTAGCCAGAAGTGGGGGACAGGATTGGAAGAAATGGGTGAAGGGGGTCAAAAGGTACAAACTTGCAGTTATAAACTTTGATGCCTCTTCAAGATAGTTTATAGATCTAAGAAATGCATAGTTATAATATGCACTACTTGTGTAATTTTGTTTGTCTCTTCCATTAAATTCCTTGGGTTGGCAGGGACTGTATCCTTAAATCTCCATTACCTAGCACATGTGCTTGACATTTGTAGCTGCACAATAAATAATTGAATTAAATGAAATACTAATCAATTTCTTATATATAATGCTAACTTGTTTCCTCAACCCAATTCAGAGCACCAAACAAAAGTTTGTAAAGGAAGATCCTTTTATCCTTCTCTCCCCAGAAAGGTCCTTCCCTCCTCATGTCATTGCTGACTGAATATCATGGAAGCTACATAGGTGGTATCTTTGCGGTGGTTTAAAGTGATTAAGGGTAAGAAAATTTGGTTTCAGTTCAGCAATTATTTTAGAATCTCCTAAGTGCCAGATACTAAGGATATAAAGATGACAGGTTCTTGTCCTTTGGGGGCATGGAGTCTGATTGAATTTCTTATAGACAAGCATTTCTTGGCTGGGAGGGAGTTTGTATACATGGAATGAATTCTCTCTCATAAAGAATCAGCCCCCACTATATTTTATAGGTATCAGTTTGATTTTGGATCTTTTTAAAAATCATATTGCTCCAAAGTGCCACATGATTTTTAGCTGATGGAAATATCATCATAGAATTCCCTTGCATTACAGGGGCACCTGTGTGGGTCAGTCAGTGAAGCGTCTGACTATGGCTCAGATTATGATCTCACAGTTTGTGGGTTTGAGACCTGCATCGGGCTCTGTGCTGACAGCTCAGAGCCTGGATTCTGCTTTGGATTCTGTGTCTCCCTCTCTCTCTGCCCCTTCCCTGCTCATGCTCTTTCTCTCTCTCTCAAAAATAAATAAACATTAAAAAATTTTTTTTTAATTTCCTTGCATTACAAGAATATTCATGGAGATAACATGAAAGTTATGTTCTCTAGTAACTACAGGCTCCTGAGTGGTGGGAACCTGTGTGGATGGAAAAGGTACTTATAAGGGGATAAGAAGGCCTTTCTCCTCCAACACTCAAATAGATATCTATCTCTCTGTCAACTGTGGGTTTTCAGCTTTATTGTCATGGCTTCTGGTCCAAGGATGCACCTTGCTGGAGAAGAGCATGATGCTAAAAGCAGGAGACAGGTGCTCTTCGCTGAAAGACAGACAAATGCAGGTAATTTGGCAGCTCAGGGCAAACCACTGTTAGAAAGACAGAGACTTCCTGAGATTCAAAGGATGCAAATTCTTTTAGCTGACCAGGAATTTACTAAGGTTCTCATTTATGGATGATCTTGATGTAGCTGGGTAAAATCAATCTTAGGCTTCTTCTGTCATTATGTAAATGGAGAGGTAATCAAACATGACTAGCAATAACCAACTCTCAGTAACAAGATGATACATTATTTTAATTGTATGATTATCAAAACAACAACTATTAACATACAAAGTACCATTCAGTTCAACTGCAGGTATAGGCAGTGATAAGTATCTAATTCTTAGAAGAATCACTTACTCTCACAATCTGTCCAGACACATTAATATAAGGACATTTTTATAAATAGCAAACATGATTTTCACATTGCAGCTTTCTCAGGCATATATACAGGTGTGTAGTCTTGTTGACAGGTGGTTCCCATAAGCTGTCCCTGTTCTTGATGCATTCATCCTCTTGATATTAGTAGAGATATTTATTTCTGCTAAGTTTTTTCTTTTGTTACCCACCATTTGCAGTATTTGTGCATTGGTATCACTCTTCTACACTTTTGAAACAAAGTTTAAATTGGAGCATATCTCTACAGTACAGTTCCTTGGGTCTGCTGGTAAATTCCACCATGGTCAAAGAGTTTAAGTTGTAATTGTGAGCCCAGCTCTACTATTGGGCTTCGGTGTAACACCTCTTTATAGCTTTCTGTGTTAACCCTTGGCTTCAAGTCCTGGTGATGTAATGAGGGTGGGGTGTACTGGCAATCAGTACATTTCCTTATCACTATTTACAGCCATTGAGAACTATGCTGTTACTAATCCAAGTCTGACATACCTTTTCTGAAATGTTCACAGTGCAGTATTTTTGTGGCCTAACAAAAGTTTTCTTATATCATTAAAAATAAACATTTTTATAAAAATATAATACTTTAAATGTTTACATTGACAAAAACAGAGTATCCTGTGCCACATGCACTATACAGTAGTAAGCACAAAATCCCACAGAACAAAACATTACAAAAGTCCTGCCCAGAATAACTGTTCATTCAGATGAAATGGCCAGAAATTTCTTCCCTGTAAAATATGTTTTGCTTCACACAAAGCATGTGCTAATGAAAAACTAGACTCCCAGAAAGTTTTATTACCTCCGATTGTGGGGTGGGAAGCTGCCACCTAAGTAAGAGGCTAATGTTTCCAGTTTGTCGATCCTTTCTTTGCCCTACGTAAGCCATGATTGGAACCGATGAATCTTTTAGTCAGATGTATTCGGTTTTAAAAACATGCTGAGTTACACCTTTAAAAACACTTATCACAAATCACTTGTTTTATTTTCAGAGTCGTCATAAAAAAAATACAGGCAAACAATCTATATGTCCACGATCATAAGAACAGTATCATTCTCAGTTGATTCTTAAATGACAACTAAATATTTCATTATAACTAAGCTATTTTATGAGAACCGTCTTAATGTCATTTATGTACAATGTGTAAATACCCCTATTAATTTATAAACATGTTTCGTGTCCTGCCATTTTGAAATGTTGACTGTGTTGCCTATGGGTATTTCCCCATTAAAAGGAATGTATACAAATATTTAAAAGGGAATGTTTGCCTAATCGGCAAAAGGCAACATCAGTAATAAGACATGTTAGTGACCATTCAACACATGAAAGTTCTTTGAAACACTTTAATTCTAAATGAGTGGCTTGGTACTGGAGCCACGTCTGTCCTGGACTTCACCACTTCTTCTGAATTTTCTGTGATCAAGAAGCCCTCAAAATTCATTGCTTCCATTCCTCACATGAAATCATGTAGGATCCTGATTTTTTAAAATCTTCAACCTAAAATTCAGGCTCTGGCCTCCATGCACAGGAGCATCATCACAGCTGTGGGGTTGCTGCTGGTCACTGGCCTGTGGGACAAAGCTGCTGGCTCTGATGCTCTGTCAACTAAGAAATTCCTTAGAATCCAGTCATTTTAAATAGCAATATAAGGTCCTATAATAGTGCAATCTTGGCAAAAGCAAAAAGTATCTGGTGGCCTTTCAATGGCCAGGCAGTGGAAAAAAAACAAACAAACAGTGAACAAAGTGTAGACTGTTGTTTGGAAAGTTCTATGATGTTTCTCAGAAGGGGGCTGGTGAGGTATCCATCCATCATGTGTCCCCCTCGCCATCAATGTTATCTTGTGATGACAACAGGGAAGGGTATGGAGCAACACATTTGACATTCACATAAGTAGCATTCACATGGACATAGTGCTCCCCAATGAAAGTAGAGAATATCGCTGATATCCTGGAGACCAGTTCAGAAAAAGATGGGCGCAGTTCTGCTTTAGGGTGCCAGCATTTGAGCATCACTTCATATCTGTTTCGAACAGGAAGAAATTCTATGAGAGACATAATGAAGGCATGCATTTCTGTAAAAGTAAAGAATATAGGAATGACAGAAGATCTGTTGAAAGTCCTACTTACAAGGGATCTGGGCAGTATTCGGGCTGTAAGAGTCTTCTTCCTTGCAATAAGTAAACTGTTATATCAAAGGTGTTGACATCAGGATAAGGTGGAGCTCCTCTTGTCATCAGTTCCCATAGGAGCACGCCAAAGGACCACTAGTCAAACAGTGGAAGGGAGAATCTAGGTGAGAACTGTGACCACACGAACATGACAGGTGATCAGAAGGTCTTGAGAACTAAATTTGGCTTAGTATATTCAAGGCTATTGCTCTTTGGGGCAAAAAGTTCCTTAAAGGTAATTAGTAAGCTACACATTTTATGATTTCTTTATACCAGAACTGGATAAAGTTTAGATTACAAAGAAATATAATGTTTTTAAAAAGAATATCTGAAGTCCACATGAGGATTAAGATTTCATCTACAGTTAGTACAGTATGATTTTCAGGTTTTCTCTCAGAGCATCAAAGCACTGGTCAAAGCATTCACATGTTTCTATCTTCTTTTCTAATAGTTTCACTACAATTTTATATTATTTATAAAAAAAGAAGATAAAGGAAGCCTTCTAAGATTTAAATTTGTTTGATTTCTGAATGAATGTAAATACTTTTTAAGAAACGTAACCATACACAAACAAAAAAACCCCTGAAAGAAACAAAAAGAAATGTAACCACATCTAAACATTAATGTTAAAAGGCAAAAATCTAAGGCAATGTAAGTACAAATCCATATTAAAAATCAGAAGTGGTAAAACTTCTAGGCAAGAAGGTTCTCTGTTGAAAACTAATTTCAAAAAAATAAATGTAATTTGAAAATGTTAAAGTACAAGATTGATATAAAACAGCTGTGTCAGTACTTTGTAGGAATATTATAGGGACACAGAGAGGTTAAGTGACTTGCTAGAAATTCCCCAATAACTCTGAATTCACACTGGGATAAACATTTAAGAGTTCGTGATTCTTGGGTCTTGCTTGGTCTACTAAACTGCACTAAATACGCAATTTCTTGATTTAAAGCACTTTACTCAGAATACACGAGGTCATACATATTATCTCCCCCTGGATGTGTGCCAAGGTGAGAATGACACAAAGAGAGTAATTGGGCATGTGCGGGTCACCCCTGGCCGAGGACCCAGGAAATCAGCGCATCCTTAGAAACACATCTAGGCCACTCACAGACTAAGAAGCATGGGGGGGGAGAAACAAGGCCCTGGGAACAAGGAGGCTTAGAGGGAAAGGAGAATCCAGATCAGAAAGGCAGAGTGGGAAAACCTAACACTGAGAAGCCGTGTAGCTTGTAACATTCAGTGAGGAGAGTAAAGCATGTGCCCAAGTTCAGGAGCCCTTTAAGGACATTGACTGCCTTGACCCAAATAGAGAACACGCTCTTTTCCAGGTGGAACTAGATAACTTTGCTGTCCTCTGCAGCCTTTCAAAATCAAAGTGTCCAAAGCCTGAACATCTTAGACATCACTTCTGACAACTTCACTGTGTTAACCTTTAAGTTCCAAAATATGCATTAAAGTTTAAATCAATTAAACAAGCATCTACTTACCCTTGGTGTACAAGTAGGTTACTGTCCAAGTTAGTGGATGGGCCTACAGCTCATTTAACAGGGTTATGAGTTATGACACAACTGGCTGTCACACAGAACAGTAAGACAGAATAACTAATATGGACCAAAAATAGAAAAGAAGTACGAATGCTGGGAAAAGTCAGAGAGATAACAGTGGGGTATTTAGAAAGGCTTCAGGGAGAAAGTGACAGTAAAGCAAGTCTTGAAGAACGGGAGCATTTATGTTCCAGATACACGGAATGTGAGGCAGGGAGGAGTGTTCTGGATGGAGGCAGTGGGCCCAGAGGTGACAGTACTTGTGTGTTTTTCTGAACCACCTATGGACAACAGGTCTCTCTGCTTGATGAATGGAGTACATAGGGAGATGAGGGAGACATGGGATAGATAAGGTAAGAACGAGACCATGTCATGGGGGTTTTTGAGTGCCTAAAGTGGCCTACGCTGAAAGGGACAGAACATGCAGCTGAGCTCCAGTACATGCATCTGAAAACGCGATGCTTTAGACAAATAGGAGGAGCCAGTTCACATAGGAGACCAGATAGGGAGGCTTCTGAACAGAATATCTGGTGGGGGTGCTGCTGTATCTTGGCAACCTGCAACCCGATGAGACTGAACTCCCAAGTTGAGGTGGTGGTTAAGAGTATATATCATATAATAAGCCAGGAACAGACTTCAGGCTCTTTTAAAACAGATTATTTTATTTAATCCTTTTAAAAACCCTGTAATGTAACTGGTTTTGTAGAGCTTTAAGGGTGAGGAAGCCAAAGTTTTGAGAGGCTGATTACTTGTCTGTGATCAGGTCTCCTAACCCACACCCTAGGCTATAGGTTTGTCTGAAGGCAAATTCACAAAAAAGGGTGCAAGGTTGGGTACATTTCTGAGAAATTATAGGACTTGGGCAATGACTGGGTATCAGAGGAGGGCTGGAGGACTCACTGGACAGGAGAGGTGATAGGGAGGCAGCTTCTGGGAAAAGCATGGTACCGCCTGCATTTCAAACCCCCAGGAATGGCTTGGAACTGACAGGATGGTGGGGAGAGGGGTCTTGAAGGAGAACAATGAGGCAGAACTAGAAGAGAGAGGCTGGGGGGTGAGAGTAGGAGTGGGAGGGAGAGAGAGAAAGAGAAAGCGAGAAGAGGAGGGAGAAGGAGTGGGAGAGAGAGGTGTGCAATACCTGTGCATTAGGAATGATGGAAAGAAGTGTTTCAGTTTCAAGACAGGAGAGCTCTGCCATTCTTTCAAAGTTACTGTGTGCATGTAGCCTTTCTGACTATCTGAGCACCAGCAGGGAGCTCCTCTGAAGAATCTCTGACTAACTTTATCAAAGGTGAAGATCAAAGCAGTTATTAGACACGAGAGACTATTATAAGCCGTAACAAGTGATAGAAAGTGACATTAAGGCAAGCAAGAAACGGAGACAATCATATTTGGGCATTCAGGAGTTCGTAAATTGAGATACAACATAATTTGCAGAACAACGCAATTGATTAAAACATAGAGAGATTCACAGAATTTTATGAACTGGTAAATGGATAAAATTTTCAATAAAATTTAAAACTTTTGCTCTTTGAAAGATACCAGTAAACAAATGAAAAGGCAAACCACAGACTAGAAAAATATATTTGCAAAAATATGTATCTGATAACATGTACCTGTAATGCAGAATATATAAAGAACTCTTACCAACTCAATAATAAAGAAATAAACTAACCAATTAAAAAAATCCAAAACTCTAAAACTTAAAAAAAATGGGCAAAGGATTTGAGCACACACTTCACCAAAGGAGATAGAAATATGGCAAATAAGCATATGAAAAGATGCTTATCATCATTAGTCATCTGGGAAATACAAGTTGAAAAGAAAATGAGACACCATGCAGCCTATGAGAATGGCTAAAAATCCCAAACTGACAATGCCAAGTGCAGGTGAGGATGCTGAAGAACTAGAACTCTTACATATTACTGCTAGGAACATGAAATATACAGGAACTGTGGAAAACAGTGGGAAGTTCCTCATAAAGTCAAATATATACTTGTCTTATAACCCAGTAATCCTACTTCTAGATATTTATGAAAAAGAAATATAAACCTTTATATATAAAACAATTAAACAAATGTTTAGTAGTTGTAGCTATGCATAAGCAATTGCCTAAAACTGGAAAGAATCCAAATGTCCTCCAAATTGATGAACGGGAAAGCAAAATGTGGAACATCTGTACAATAGAATTCCACTCTAAATAGAAAGGAATGAATTACTCTGCTATAAAAAAACAGTATGCAGGTTCCTCAAAAAATAGAACTACCATATGATCCAGCGATCCTACTTCTGGGTATATATTCAAAGGAAATGAAATCAGTATCTTGAGATACTTCCACACCCATGGTCATAGGAACATTATTCACAATAGCCAAGATATGGAAGCAACCTAAAATGCCCATCAACAGATGAATAAAGAAAATGTGGTATATACATATAATGGAATTTTATTTAGCCTTAAAAAATCCTGTCATATGCTACAATATCAATGGATCTTGAGGACATTACGCTAAGTGAAATAAGCCAGTCCAAAAAAGACAAATACTACAAGACTCCACTTATATGAGGTAGCTAAAGTATTTGAGTTCTTAGAAACAGATAGTAAAATGGTGGTTGCCAGAAAGGCTGTGGGGAGGGGGAAATGGGGAGTTAGTCAATGGATATAGAGTTTCAGTTTTGCAAGAAGAAGTTCTACAGATTGATTGCACAACAATGTGTATATAGTTAGTTACCACTACCTTACCATACACTTAAAATAGTTGAGATGGTCATTTTTCCCTTATGCTTTTTTTTTTTTTACCACAATTTTAAAAAAAGGGAGACCATCTAGATACATTGCTACATACTACATGGATAACTTTCAAATGTGTTATGCTAAGTGAAATGAGACAGACTCAAAGGCTATTTACGGTATGATTCCATTTATATGACATTCTAGAAAAGGTTAAACTGTAGAGACAGAAAACAGACCAGTGCTTTCCAGGTCCTAGGGATAGCATACGGTTTGACTACAAAGGAGCACGAGGACACTTTTCTGGATGATGGAACTGCTCTATATCCTAGTTGCAGTGGTGATGGTCATAAAACTGTATGCATTCTTCAAAACTTGAAGAAGTGTACATTAAAAAGGGTAAAGAGTTTATATATTGCATAATGGTGATACCATTAATAGAAATAAAGAAGTGGGGAATTGACAGTTGGCAGGAAAGAACTGGACAGACTTTGAACATGATGACTTTGTGATGCCGATGAAAGCATCCAGGAAGAGAGATTCAAAGGTGATTGTTGATGGGAATGGTTGAAATTATTGAGGGAGGCTGGCACCTAAAGATCCCTCCTCCCCCCAAATCCTGAGTAACAGTTGCATGTGGCATGTGAGGGAAGGAAGAGAGCTGTTAAGGCTAAAGCAAAGATAACAAAGAGGCAAGAGGAAAACTAGGTGGTGCAGTGTCCCAAAAACCAAAGGAGGAGGAAATTTTGAGAAGGAAGGTGGTGGACAGTGTTAAGTTCTGAAGCAGGGTGAAAAAGCCAGGTGGTTGAACAACTGAGAAGTCAATACTAACTTTAATGGAAGCACCTGCACTAAGTGTGGCACACTGTACAATACTGGGTATGAGAAATCACAAATATAGTGACACTTCTATTTTGTTTGAATGGGCTTCAAGAGAATTCAGATTTTAGCTGAACTCCATCTGGGCATTTGTGAGAGAGTAGACATTTCTACAAGCATGCAAGTTTTTGCTTGTAGGTCTCTACATACAAGCTTAGCACATGCTTTTGGAAATGTTCAACGTTCAAAAGACTGTGTTGTCTTGCAAATTAAAGTTAATGCAAATTTACCCATGTAATCATTTGCCAAAGCAGCAATGCATTTGATTACTCAGGCTCACCCTTTATGTAGTACAATACAGTATCTTCCAATGAGAGGGAAAGAGACATAGCACTTCATATCTACAGAAGCCTATGCAAATCTCTAGTCAAGTTTCTGAGTGACAGTTGCTACGTGAGAAGTGGTGGCCTCTGTGCTGTGTGTGCGTAGGTAGTAAGGTGTGTGTGGTTGTCTAAAAGCTCAGAATCACAACTCTTGCCCTGAACATTCAAAATTTCATGAGGTTCTTTTTGTTTTAAAAATTTTGCTAAGGTATAATTTATATATCATAAACTTTGCCAGTTTTAGGTGGAAAGCCCATGATGTTTAGTAAATTTATTTGATAGTGTAGCTATTGTCACAATTTAGTTTTTAGATCAATTCCAACACTCCAGAAAGTTGCCCATGCCTGTTTGTAGTCAATCTTTGCTCCCACCCTCAGTCTCAGGCAAATATTGATCTGTTCTTTGTCTCTCTAAGCTTTGCCTCTTTCTAAAAATTTCACATAAATTGAATCATTCAACATATAATCTTTTGAAAAAAAACAACTCTTGGTTTCATTGATCTGCTCAACTGTTTTTTTTTTGGATTTGATGTTATTTCTTTCTGCTCTGATCTTTATTATTTCTCTTCTTCTGCTGGGTTTGGGGTTCTCTTGCTGCTCCCCTTCTAGTTCCTTTAGGTGCTTTGTTAGATTTTGAATTTGCGCTTTTTCTAGTTTGTTGAAATAGGCCTGGATTGCAATATACTTTCCTCTTGGGACTGCCTTTGCTGCATCCCAGAGAGTTTAGATTGTTGTTATTTTCGTTTTCATTTGTTTCCCTATCTTTTTTAATTTCTTCTCTAATTGCCTGATTGGCCCAAACATTCTTTTAGGGTGGTTTTTAACCTCCACATTTTTGGAGGTTTACCAGACTTTTTCCTGGGATTGATTTCAAGTTTTATAGCATTGTGATCGAAAAGTGTGCATGATATAATCTCAATTCCTTTATATTTATGGAGGGCTGCTTTATGCCCCAGTATGTGATCTATCTTGGACAATGTGCCATGCACACTCGAGAAGAAGGTGAATTTCCTAGCTTCAGGATGCAGAGTTCTAAATATATCTATCAATTCCATCTGTTTCAACGTGCCATTCATGTTCATTGTTTCTTTAGTGATTTTCTGTCTGGTTGATCTATCCATTGCTATAAGTGGAGTGTTAAAGTCCCCTGCAATTAACACATTCTTATCAATAAGATTGTTTGTGATTAATTGTTTCACGTATTTGGGTGCTCCCAAATTCGGCGCATAGATGTTTATAATTGTTAGCTCTTCCTGATGGGATACCCTGTAATTATTATATAATGTCCTTCTTCATCTTTTGTTACTGCCTTTACTTTAAAGTCCAGTGTGTCTGATATAAGTATGGCTACTCCGGCTTTCTTTTGACTACCGGTCGCATGATAGATATTTCTCCATCCCCTTACTTTCAATCTGAAGGCGTCTTCAGGTCTCAAACGAGTCT
>CM053559.1:68672493-68869548 GCA_028646485.1 Cryptoprocta ferox | reverse complement strand
TTTTTTAACTCGTCACAGCTATTTTGAAGGTCCCTAGTCTGTGTATCAATAGCTTCTTTGATGTTTTTTTCAAGTCCAGCAATTAATTTTATGACAATTGTTCTAAATTCTTGTTCAGTTATGTGGCTTAAATCTGTTTTGAGCAATTCTGTGGCTGTGACTTCTTCCTGGAGTTTCTTTAGAGGAGAGTTCTTCTGTTTCATCATTTTGGCTAGCTTTCTGTCTCTTGTCAGTTTTAAAAGCTTGTTATGCACTGTGTACCTGTTAGTATTGCTCTATTAAAGGAGGCTCATTGACTGTCCAGGGCCTGTCATTTCAGAAAGTGTTCTTTTAATGGTGTCTCTTGGTTTCTCTTGTGCCTTTGATTATCTTACTTCCCTAGTCAGTGATATTTGGGACTCTCCACCATGTGTACTTCGGCTTGTTTCTTGAGGCAGCCTCAGGCATCTTTGAGGTTGTCTTCTTTCTGGAGTCTGTTTCTTCTCTTCTCCCGCTTGCAGATCAGAGCATTGTCCCTTCAGTCCTTCTCAGTTCAATAGATGCGGGCGGGCGAAGATTACAGAGCTCCCTACTTCTCCGCCATCTTGCCAATGCACCTCAACATATAATCTTTTGAGTCTGTCTTATTTCACTAGACATGTTGTAGCATGGCTTAGCAGTTCCCTTATAGTGTTGAATGGTATTATTCCACTGTATGGAAATACCATGTTTTACTTATCCTTTACCAGTTGATGGACATTAGGATTGCTCCTGGTTTTTTCCTATTGTGAATAATACTACTATAAGCGTTCATGTACAAGTCTTTGCGTGGGCACATGTTTCCATGTGCTTATGAGTGAGTTATTCATATGTCTCTTTGGTAGATGGCTTATTCAAGTCTTTTGCCTATTTTTAAAAAACTGAGTTGTTTTATCGAGCTGTATGAGTTGGTCTGGTTCTTAACAGAAGACTTATAGTCAAGTCTGGATGACATGTATACTCTTTGAGGACAGGTTAATTCTCCCTACCTTATGCTTTCACCTGCCACCATCACTAATGTGTTCCCAGCCTATCTCTGTAGCACTCACTTCCTTTCATCTTTTTCAGATCCCAGTTATTATGCTCTAGCATGTACTATCACGTCCTCTTATAAATCTTATCCACCCCAAAGCCTCATCCCTCCACCATGTCCTGTAACACATTTACTGAAAACAAACTCTCAGTCACTCTCAACTGAGTCTTTAACGTCTCCCCCACTTCCTCAGGAATTGAAACTCTGCTTTCACTTGAAGACCACAATGTCTTTGAAACCTGCTGACTCACAGGGAGGAGGGTGGATGACTTCTTGCTTCCCAATGCCACACTCAGATCCCTGTCCCCTGTCATCTTTCAATAGCTGCCAACACTTTTTCTTTTGAAGTCTATGCCCTCCATTAATTTTATTTTTTTGCCTACCTCATTTGCTGATATCAGCAGTTTACATTTCTTTGCCTTTCAGATGTTACCAAGGACTGAAAATTAATCTTTCTCTACCTCTACAGATCACAGTCCTCTTGACTTACTACATGCAAATAGAGTAAGTATACTCTCTATTCTATTCAACACCCAGGCTCCTCAACACACTTGAGACCTCCAAATCACTCAAGTCACTCACCTTTCAAGACCATTTTTGTGCACTGAGTATCAGTGGACCCTGCTGACCATATCCTATTTCTTCTTGAAATTTTCTCTTCCTCTGGTCTCTTCTCTCCTGGGTCTCCTACCTCTCTGCTTTTCCCCCTCATTTCCTGTGTGTAGTTTCTCTGTAGTAATTGTTTTTGGACTCTAAAAAGCTTATTTCCAGCCTGGACTTCTGTGTGTGGACTGAACTGTGGACCCCCTGCCCCTACTCATATGTTGAAACTCTAACTCCCAGTGTGATGGTATTAGGAGGTGGGGCCTTTGGGAGGTAATTAGTTTAGAGGAAGGTAGAATCCTCATGATGGGCTTAGTGCCCTTATGGGAGAAGACACCAGGGAGCTTATTCTGGCTCTCTCACACAAGGACACAGTGAGAAGGTAGCTATGTGCAAATAAGGAACCTCACCACACTGGCACCCTGATCTCACACTTCCAGCCTCTAGAACTGTGAAAAATAAATGTCTACTGTTAAAGCCACCCAGTCTATGGTATTTTGTTATGGTGGCCCAATTGAATAAGATAACTAACTAATGAGGTTGTACAAGCTGCAGACCCACATTTCCAATTGCCTGATGGACCTTTCTGCCTGGATGTTTTATTTCCAAGTCAAATTCAGTATGTTTAAGCCTCAACTGGTATTTTTCTGCCTCACCCAAGTTTTTAGTCTTTTGCTTCACATATGTTACTGCACTAGCATATAACTTAACTTATCTTTGACTTTTATCAATTTCTTGCTAAATATTATTACCTCTCAGATGCCTTTTCTATCTTTTTTCTATAATTTCTGTATTATTTCAAGTTCTACTTCTTACTTCATCTTCCTGCATCTACTCCTCTCAGAACATCTTACAGAATAAAGAAAGGATGTAGTGTTATCTGATTACACTTTAATGTTTCCACATGGCCAGAGATAGATTCCAGACTCCCTAGTTTGCTTTCCAAGAAACTATGATCTAGTATGGATATATTTTTCTCAATCTATCCTCAGAACTTCCCTCTGTGCCTTCCATTTTTGCCAAATCACCCATTCCTTACTGTTTCCTTAGAACTTTAAAGATGCAAATACTTTCTTGCCTTACCTGGATTGGTATTTATTTCATGGCCCATTCTATCCTTCTTTAAGGCCTATACCAAGTACCACCTCCTCTACCAGGTGATAGGTAAGTGAGAAAAATCTGGCTGCCCAGGTGTTTCTCCCACCCTCAGCCCTCAGGTGTATGCTTTTTGAAGCTTTTCTATGAGAGGATGATCTTTGTAGGTAAAGAAGGGCCTATTTATAGACCTATTTTTTTTTTTTTAAAGTAGGCTCCCTGCCCAATGTGGGGCTTGAACTCAAGACCCGACACTGCGATTAAAAGTCTCTTGCTCTACCGACTGAGCCAGCCAGACGGCCAAGAAGAGCACATTTCTAGCTGGGTGTGGGAGTAATGCCTTCACTGCCAGGTCTGCCTCAGTGATAGCTTTCAGATTTCTCAGGTAGAATGAGCTTCCCTGGAGCTATGAGTGGCCAGACTAATCCCAGTCTACTTTGGGTAAGAGCTAGTGATGGATATGCCTTCTCTGCTTTGTGGAGCCCAAGCTCCTGGAGGACAGGGTTTAGGCCTGATTGATTCAGCTCTGGGCTTCCTGAGGACCTAGCATTGTACCCTGCTAGACAAAGGTTTTTGATAAATGAATGAATTTGTGAGAACATATGATGGCTACCTGGTTTGACAATCAAGCTCTGAAGAAACTGAAATTAGTGGTGTTGAAGGTGTCCTTTTTTGAAAAAATTAAATAGCCATGAAATGACTAAAAGAGGAGACGGTCAGGGATGATGAGTACATTACCACATCTGACTTGGTGGTAAACTTCTGAGTTTGCAGACTTTCTAGAGCCATCCACTTCACTGGCAGCTTGGCACCTGTTTTGTTGTGTACACTGTAGTATTCTTTATCATACATGTCTCTGGCAAGACCAAAATCAGCAACCTTGACAGTGAATTTTTCATCCAGCCTATAGAAAGGACAAAAATTACTACCAGTGGCTGAAATAGAATAATTTACAGTGATGCTGAATGTCTTTACGTCAAAACAAAACAAGGACTTCATATTTGAAATCCATAATTTCGGCAGAGTGGGCTTCATCTGGTTCCTACTAACACTAAATTACAATGGAATTCTTGAATAAAAATGCTTGACATTTACATTACAAACTCAACAGGCCAAGGAAAGAGATCCATGAATGATGTGGCATAAGAAAATCCCTTTTGCCTTAATGGTAAAGTTGGCCCCCCGCCTAGATTTCCTTTGTTACTAAATCAAGTATGCCAACTGACTACCCCAAGCAATTGTGTATCTTCACTTGTCAATTTACTAGTAATACTCAGTTTTATGGAGGATTATGACAGAGGACTGTTATTTTACCTTTTCATTCTCAAATGGGCTAGGTTATTACATAAAAGTCATGTATCTCACTGCTGAGGTAATAGAGAAATAGGATACATAGTGAAGCATCTAACGAAAACAGCAAGGCTCAACAAAAATCAATTTCCGCTATCTGAGCCTATGTATTCTTTGTTTAAACTGGCTTTTATGTTGTTACATTGACCAAAACCAAGGTAGGAAATTAATAGCACAGCTCTCTCATTCACACATACCATAAGTCATGAATCAGTGTTATGTGAGGGAAGCACTGAATCCATTACAAACTGTTGACTGTTGAATTATACAGCCCAGGCACCCAGACACAAATAAAGCTCTTTGTATATTCATTCCCAAATACCATTTTTGGTAGGGCTTCTGCAGACTGACTTCAAATCCAGTCTTGGGAAGTTGCAATATGTTGGTATTTGTGTTACCACCCCTCTCCTTTTCACTGTAAAATGCTGAAGATCAAATTCTCCCTCCCAAACACTAATGCAGTGTGAAACCACAACATTGGGGGCTACTGGTGGGAAGAGAAAAGAAAAGCAAAAGCACACAACAGCTGTTTAAGACCCCCTCTGGAGAATTCCTTTTAAATTCTCCATTAGATAAAGCCTGAAAGTCCCGCCTACATCCCTGGTGCTTACATATCGATTTAAAACTGTAACGGAAATAAAGGACCTTTGCGTAAGAAGAGAAAACATCCTCACTAGCCTTCAACAGTGGGAAGCAGATTCCTCCTTGTCACTTAATTTGGACTGTGGGCACAGAGGTTCTTATACTTACATACAGTTTCTAGCAGCCAAGTCTCTGTGGACAAACTTTTTGCTTGCAAGATATTTCATGCCTTTGGCTACTTGAAGTCCAAAGCCGATAAGATCTTTTACAGTTGGGTTCTGCAATCAAAGATAATTGAAAATGCATAAACTAAGCATCTACTGATCTAGCTATGGTCTCAGAATTCTGAACTGTTTGTAAGAATTATCTTGTTTCAAGCAGTAACTCGTGCCTTGTTAATAACAGCAATGATGTATTAGATATCTATTATTTGAAAAGCACCAGGCTAGATGCTTTTGTGAGTTTGGCTAATCCTTATACACTTCTATAAGGTGGGATCCACTTTCCAGATGGGGAAATGGAAATGTTTTAAAATTATTCTGGTACAGTGGGGCTAACAGATGGAAGACCACTGCCACTGAAAAGATAGCTTGTTACTCACAATTCCCAAGAGGAGGGGGCACACCATGCCAAGCAAGGCCACACAGGGAAGCATGGGAGTTGGTCTAGGAGACAGAGGGAGAAAGGGGAAAACATGGGCAAGAGCTTGTTTTATGGTTCCCGTGGGAAGGAATGGGTGAGGCAGCATAAGCGGATTTAGGATGGGCTAGTTTGAATAATTTCAGCAGATTCTGGGGTGTAGGGGCTGTCTGCGGTTGCCTGGTACCTGGCCCTGAAGTGATTACAGCAGATGGATAGTGTCTCAGAGTGTGCAAGTTCTTTAAAGGAGGTGATTGGGGTATGGGCTTTGGATTGGTTGATTTGCTTATGAAAGGCCTGCTCTTTGAAGGTGAGCTGTTTACTATCTTGGGGAATTTGCTAGTCCTGGAAAGGGCCATCCCTCCAAGGTCAGCAAGGCACCAGAAGTCAGAGCATCAGAAATACATGGTTAACCTAACATTTGTATGGAACCACAGAAGACCCCAAATAGCCAAAGCAATCTTGAAAAAAAAAAAAGAAATTCCGGACTTCAAGCTATATTATAAAGCTGTAATCAAGACATTATGGTACTGGCACAAAACCAGACACATAGATCACTACAGAATAGAAAACTCAGAAATGGACCCACAAGTAAATGGTCAACTAATCTACAAAGTAGGAAAGACTATCCAGTGGAAAAAAGACAATCTCTTTAACAAATGGTGCTGGGAAAACTGGACAACAACATGCCAAAGAAAGAAAATGGACCACTTTCTCACACTATACAGAAAAATAAATTCAAAATGGATGTAAGATCTGAATATGAGACAGGAAACCATCAAAATCATAGATGAGAACACAGGCAACAACCTCTTTGATATTAGCCATAGTAACTTCTTACTAGATATGTCTATGAAGGCAAGGGAAAACAAAAGCAAAAATGAACTATCGGGACTTCATCAAGATAAAAACCTTCGGCACAGTGAAGGAAACAACCAATAATATTAAAAAGCAACTGATGGAATGGGAAAAGATATTTGCAAATGACATATCAGATAAAGAGTTAGTATCCAAAATTTATAAAGAATTTAATCAAATTCAACACCCCAAAAAACATATAATCCAGTGAAAAAATGGGCAGAAGACAAAAATACATATTTCCAAAGAAGACATCCAGATGGCCAACAGACATAAAAAGATGCTCAACATCACCCATCATCAGGGAAATACAAATCAAAACTACAATGAGATACCGCCTTACACCTGTCAAAATGGCTAAAATTAATAACACAGGAAACAACAGATGTTGGTGAGGATTCAGAGAAAGGGGAACCCTCTTACACTGTTGGCGGGAATGCAAATTGGTGCAGCCACTCTGGAAAATGGTATGGAGGTTCCTCAAAAAGCTAAAAATAGAACTAGCTTACTACCCAGCAATTATACGACTAGATATTTACCAAAAAAGTACAAAAATTCTGATTCGAAGGGGCAAGTACACCCTGATGTTTATAGCATCATTATCAAAAATAGCCAAATTATGGAAAGAGCCCAAGCGTCCAATGACTGATGAATGGATAAAGAAGATGTGGTATATATGTACAATAAAATATTACTCAGCCATGAAAAAGAATGAAAACTTGCCATTTGCTACAACGTGAGTGGAGCTAGAGTATGTTATGCTAGTCAGAAAAGACAAATACCATATGATTTCAATCATGTGTGGAATTTAAGAAACAAAACATATGAACATGGAAAGAAAAAAAAGAGGGAGGCAAACTGTAAGAGACTCTCAACTATAGGGAACAAAGAGAGCTACTGGAGGGGAAGTGGGAGGGAGGATGGGCTCAATGGGTGATGGGCATTAAGGAGGGTACTTGTTGCAATGAGCACTGGGTGTTGAATATAAGTGATGAATCACTAAATTTTACACCTAAAACTAATATTATACTAAATGTTAACTAGAATTTGAATAAAAATTTGAAACATAAAAAAAAGAAATATATGGTTAATATAAGAAGTTCAGAGAGAAATCACTCAAAACCACTCAGATGGTAAGTGGTAGAGTTAGGATTTTAACCTAATCTGTTAGGCTCCAAAGCCCACATTGTAGTGATACAATCACATTAGAAGCTCTCCTACTGGTATTAAAGCAACAACCTGCAACTATAATGGCTTGGATCCACACAGAGAACAGGAGGTCTCATTCTCCAGAAATTCCATCCACAAAATTGGGTGGACAGAGGAATGTCTTTAGTAACTAACTACAAAAACTCTATCTGAGGGGCGCCTGGGTGGCTCAGTCAGTTAAGTGTCCAGCTCTTGGTTTTGGTTTAGGTCATGATCTCATGGTTTGTGAATTTGTGCCCCTCGTCAGGCTCTGCGCTGACAATCCCTGCTTGGGATTCTCTTTCTCTCTGCCCCCCACCCTCAAAATAAATAAACTTAAAAAATATATATCTGAAATCGTACAGATGTAACTGTGGCTGGTAGCCCCGCTGGTATCTGGCCTTCAGAAACAGGGTATCTCTTCTTCAGCAGCCACTGTGGGATTTGTGGGCTCAAGAGGCAGCCACTAGGGGCCCTGCAATGAAGGCTGCAGCCCCCTTAATGCACACAAGACGTGGAGAGAAGCCAGTTTCTTGTATTTTAGCCTCCTTTTTAGAACGCATCTGTTAGTGGTTGTAATATAGAATCCTGGGACTATAAATACAGGCCATGGTACTGGATAATAGGAAATCTCCATCACGCTTGAACGCTGGGGGAATACTATTCTAGAGAAGCCAGCACATCCAGTCAGATGAACACATCAGGACAATGACAAGTTAAATTAGCTGTCAGGGAAGCTTTCATTTTGTAAGGTAAATTCACCTTATCTGCAAAAATTTGCAGCTAGGGAGTATTTCATTCTTTCAGCTGAACACAAAGTATTTCTTTACCATCCTAGAGCTTATTTCTTTTGAGAACTTGACCCCATGTGTCTTGTTTTTGATCAAGAGTAAAGTTACTCCATTTACTTCCAGAGGCCTGGATGCAGGAGCCAAGAAGACTGAGATCACCTGTGACTTCAGTTCTGAGGACTCCTTCCACTTCCCACTCTGGCCTGACCACTTGCTCACCCTTTAGGCATAAATGTCACTAAGAAAACTCTCACATTCAAGAACCTAAGAACCTCTTTTGTAATTCTGGACTCATTCATCCAGCAAATATTACTGAGGGCCTATGTGCTGAACGTACTTTCGGTGTTAAGTCTAAAGCAATGAACAAAATACACAGAAATCTCTACTGTCATGAGCTTGCATTCTAATGGTGTGTGTGTGTGTGTGTGTGTGTGTGTGTGTGTGTGTGCACATGCGCACATCCATAAATACATGTATTATATAGCTATTATATATTTCTTATGGTCTAGTATAGCACTGTTTAATAGAAAAACAATGCAAACCACATATATAATCATGTTCTAATAGTCACATTAAAAAATTAGAAAGAAACAGGTAAAACTGATTTTCATAATATATTTCTCAACCCAAGATATCCAAAATATCATTTTAACATGTAATCAATATAAACAATTATGAGATATTTTACCATTCTTTTTTTATACTAAATATCCAAAACCTGGGATTTATAGCACATTTGCATTCACAGTACATCTCAATTCAGACTAGCCACATTTTACATATGGCTCATGACCACGGTAGCACACTACTTAGGCCTAGTGTATCAGATGATGGTAAGTATGATGGAGAAAAATAAAGCAGGGGAGAGGAGACAACATACAAGAGGCATGGGGCTGGGGTAGGTCAGTTACTCAGACAGGCCAGGAAAGCCTCTTTTTGAAGATGACATCAGGGCAAAAAGCTGAAGTTGATGAGAAGTGACACATGTGGCTATTTTGGGGAAAGTGTTCCAGGCAGATGGAACAGCAACTATAAAAGTCCTGAGTTAGGACAGTGGGTGATAAGTTTGAAGAATACTAAGGGACTCATCTTCTGTGTTTTTCCTTCTAGAGTAAAAACTCCATGTGGGCTGAGGCTCATTCTGCCTCTCTGTCTCTTGTGCTTTCTATTTCTGGCACATAGTAGGCACTCAAAAATGATCAGAGGGATGGTAGATCAAGGCAACTTGCAGGACTGCCCCTGGGAAATCCTTCTAGGTACCACTATCTTCCCACCAGGATAGGGGATTTTGAGGTGCATGTGAATTAACTGAATCAGCCTCTATATAGCTCAATGGTGCAAACATTTTACATGTGCTTCTTTAACAGCTTTAAAAAAATTTCAAAATAGAAACATTTTGGAAAACTCGTTGGCTTACAGCTAGTTTAACAGCTAATAAGCTTGGTAATATACTTACATGAGTCTCATTTCTGATGAAATTTCGAAGATCTCCATGTTTCATATATGGTAGGACCACCAGGGGAGACCCCTCACTTCGAAGGCAGATTCCCAAGAGTGAGAGAACGTTTGGATGACTAAAATCTTTCATTATGATTCCTTCAGTCAGAAACTGGGAAACTTCTCCTATGTCAGTGATTCCTGAGAAATCCAGCAGCAGAGACATTAACTTCATTATGGGCCAATAAATACTCAGACAAGTTCAGATAGGGAGAGTTATGGAATGTAAAACCACAGGGCTGAATCCTGTCCTGACACCTCATCCTCAGAGTGTTTTTTAATAATACATTTGAATAAATGATGTCACGCTGCAGTGTGCCTCCAAGTCACCCCCAAACTCTAGCAATCAATTTGTCTCATACAGAAAAAGGAGAGGGAAGCAGGCCAGTCTACTTCTGTAGCGACTGTCCAGGGCCGAGGTTGGCAAAGTACTATAACGGGCCAGATAGTAAGTATTTTTTGGCTTTGTGGACCATATGGTCTCTACTGCAAATACTCAACTCTGTCATTGTAGTACAAAACAGCCACAGACAATTATCTATAAAAACAGTCACTGGGCCATAGTTTTCTGATCCCTGCACTGGGAGGGTTTGAAGACCAATCCTGTCATCCGCTTTCTAAGTAGACTTTTCTGGTGTAATAGTTTCTATTCATTTCCAGAGAGATCCTGACGGTCTGACACTAGTCAGCACTGATGAAAGGTTAATGATCTTTGATTTATTAATCTGACTAGTATCAGTTTCAGTGATGATATTCTTTTACAATGCAATGCATTCTGAAATGATTCGGATGGAATAGAGATTAATGCACACCAGAGATGGAGAAGGATTTCTTGCTGTTAGGAATGTTCTGAGTGAGTACAATGAGCAGTGTGCTCTCTTGTGAGGCAGATATTATTGACAATCATACTTAACCCATTATAGTCTGTAGTTAGGTTTCATATACTGTCTCTTTAATTTAGAAATTTAGAAATTTAGAAACACGGGTCGAAAAGGCAAGCACACTGATTTGACATGCGAGACCTGTCAGCAAAAGTGAAGCCAGGTTGAAAACGCTAGTATGAGGGGTACACTGGGTTGTACAAGAGAGTAATTTATGCTTTAATTATGGCTCCAGGTCATCAATAATCTTAGTTAATGTCTAGAAGCTTCTTTGTTTCTTAAACAGAGTATACATTCCATTTAGAAAAGATTTTCTCAATAACCTCTAAAATTAAAAAAAAATTCTAGCATTAAAAGGAGGTAAGTATCACTTGTTTAGGAAGTTCATTTATGTAGAATACCTCATTTCCCTAAAAATGCAGATAAATGAGATACTGCCACACTTATAATTTTTCAATTTTCTGCCGGCATGTTTTTCTCCTGTTTGTCTTATATCATTTTTAAATCTTTTTAATCAAAGTTGTGGTTAAAAAATAATTATAATAATTCCTCTGGGTAAAATGAGTCATTACTACCGTATGTGCCAACATGCTTCCAATAGTTTCCATAAAACAAATATTATAAGCCAAACATTGCTAAATGACACTCAGTTAATCCAAGAACCTCATTTCTCCTATACTCTTATGTATGAGGGCTCTGAAAAATAATTTCTAAGGAAATATTTAGAAAAGAATTTAGACCAAACAAATGTTCAGATTAGATCCCTAATTCCAGCAGTAGCTGATTTTTCCACAAAGGAAAGTCTACACTTAATCTTAGCCAAAAGGCCAAGAAATGATCCACAAAGGAAAGTCTAAATCAACATTTTATTATGAACTATTTATTAGTTAGAAAACCATGGAGGTGTACTCCACTGTTAAAGTATCACTTACTATTCAAGGATTTCACAGCACAGTGAATCTTCTTGTCATCACTGTCCAACAAAGTCCCATGGTAAACACACCCAAAATGTCCTACACGAAAGAGGGAATTTGGTTAGTGCTACATTACTTATCACTATGCAATATCACTTGCGAAGCCCTTCATGATCTTCATTTCCTTCTCTTTTCCACATGGCAAAAAAGTGCATTGTTTCTTATACTTTTAATTAGTAGTACCACTGTATGTGTCTGTAAAATATGTAGATGTAATGTACTTCACCCTAAGATATAATAAGCTATAGGATTATTTTTTAAAAAGCTGGGTTCTATAACTGTTATTAAAGGCTAATATAGCAAAATATTCAACTACAGTGGAACCACTGAACAGAGGAATAACATCTGCCTCATAAAAGAAATTTATTATTTTTAAGGATCAAATAATATCTTTTAAATATGAAAAGAAAGTTTTATCACATGAAGAAATGCAATAAAATTAGCTCCCTATATTCCAGTAAACTAAACCGAAATAAAAATGTTACCATTAGGAATAAGATTAGCATTATAGAATAAAGATTTCCCCCATTAGTCACCAGTTAATACGTAATCCAGGTTGGCAGAAACTGAAAGGCAACTGCCCAAATGAAGCAAATTCACTCTGAGTCATTTCATCTAGTTCTCTCTGGTTTAGCCACATCACTTTCCAATGGTAGCCTTTCATCCAGTGGCAGTAATTTTCCCCAGAGGTGCCAAATGTCTGATAGCTGTGGAAGGCCCTCATTAATTAATTCATCCACCCAGCCAAGATTCCCTGAGTTCCTAGTATGTGAGTGTCTAGCACCAGCTTACCCTCTCATAATGTAAAGATGAATAAAATAAAACCTATGCTCTTGAGGGCTCAAATTTTACTGGGAAAAATGTATGAATAAATAATAGTTAATATTTATAGAATCATTAATGGTTACTACTTCCTAAGAGAAATAATGGCCATTTTAGCACCTTTACTAAAAAAAATTAACAATTCTAATTTACAATGTATAGAATTAGAACATAGTTGGTGAGAGGCTGCATACTCTAAAACTGGTGCAATTTCTCGAATTTCTAGGCCAGTAATAGAACTAAATATTACTCTGATGTAAAACAGGGTTGTTGATAGTGAAGCTACTGTTAAGGAAGGGAGAACATGCTAAGGATTAAAATCTGGAATGTGTGATAGAGGAAAATGAGAAAGTCATGTGTTGATATGAGGCAAATTGTCCCATCAGCTTCTTCTGCATCATGCTGGTAGATGCCTGTCTACCTCTTGCCGCACATACAGAATAAAAGGCCATTCAGTATTAACAGCAAAAGCCTTTTAGTAAAAAAGACAAGAGTGTAGTTCATTTCCTGGCTTCTGGCTGCTTTCTTTTCCTGCTAAATAATTCCTCAAACACTATGTATGCAAGCTGTTATTGCTGCTCTGGCTGGCTTATTACAAATATTCATCCTCTTTGTATAAAGAAATTGTAGTGCATTGTAGAGATGATATATGTTGCTTCAGATCAGGGTAATGCTATAAATTCCATCTTTTGATGCTGTCCAGCAGTGTACAAACTGCCATAAGCCAAGACTTTGTAGAGTTAGTCACCATTGTCTGGGTAAAGAAAGACTAGAGGAAGATATGAGTAAAAATATTGGAACTTAATGATTTTTATAAAGAAGTAAACAGCACCTTCCAAGAAACTATAGTTACCATTATGATAACAGTGAGGAAAGGATGTGATTTATTTTTAATATGTTTAGAAGATTATCAAATTGCCTCCCTGCACAGGGGCAAATCCCCATGGATATGATTTGTAGGGCTGTCTTTCTGCAGAACAGAAATCAAGTGCACTTGTTATCACTGCCCTGTCAGTTGCTTTCACCATTGTCTAAGCTTCTAATCTGCAAAGGGAGAAGATAAAATACTTACCGGAAAATTGTATTTAACAAAGAGCTGAGTGGAAATACTTACCTCTTCCTATGACTTCATTGAAATGCACAATCAGGCTACTTGGCCCAATCACTACGTGCTGGACTGCCTGGACCAGCTCTGGATTTAGAGCACTGAGGTCAATGTGGACAGTGTTTTGCAGTAATGGACTGGATATATCAGAGTCCCCACTAGTAAGCATGGGGGACAGGTCCGTCAGAGGATACTGTACTTGTCTGCATGATCCGTTCTGAGATGAGTTAGGAAACTGGTCTGCAAGACAAAGCAAAATTATTAGAAAACAATAGCAAAATCTCACTTAGTGAAGACTACAACAGGGGTAACAAATTGAACTAATAATGAAGTATGGATTTTACAATTTAAGGAATGGTAGTTTAGTTGTTCAATGAGGCTAGAAAGAACCTTGACAAAGGAATTGGTTTAATAAAAATGATAAGGTGGGAAAAGATACTGGCTTATATATACAAGAGTTGTAAAACAATGTTTGTAAATTTTCTTTTAAACTAAACATTAACTTTGAAACGTTGTTTATCTTCTTCATTTCCTTAGACATTTCTCTTTTTATATATAGCAAAAGGCCATGCTTGACGTTTATTTTTTGTAATATGCTATAGTCCTTTTTTTAATGTTTATTCTTGAGAGAGAGAGCGAGCGAGAGCGAGCAATGACCACAAAAATCAGAACTTGAGAGAGGGGCATAAAAAGAAAGTTAATGGTGCTCTATTCCTAACCCTGTTTAAGCATGTTTAGTATTTTCCATAATGCACAATTATCAATTTGGCTAAAGCAGGAAATCTCCATAGTGGTTCTACAAAAGCTTTGGGGACTACCTATAGTTATAGTGACTGGCTGGAAATAAGACAGATGCAGCCTTGAAGAAAGGATGCAGAACATCAGGTGAGTACCTGAAATGTTGGAAGGGTGAGGGAAGAAGGGAGCCTAGTTGGGTGCCTGGTTCCTTTAATCCTAGAGTCGGCTTCTCCAAAGCTTCCCCAAGGGGTAATGCAAATAAGCTTCTCTGAGCACAGTTCCTTCACCTTTACTTCTCAAACCTTTGCATCTGGAGATCAGAGTTCTAAATTCTCAGGGGTGCAGAGACTGAGGGAAATCCTTGGTGAGATACAGGAAAAAAGTCCTCTAGTATAGAAATTCTACTAGCCCTTAGGCTAAGCTCAAACATGCTCAAAAACCAATTTAAGCCATCAATGTGTGATTCTGCTGTAATGCCACCAAGAATTCTAGGTCTTCATGAAAGACTGATGAGGAGGCTGTCTCCACCAGATATAGAGAGAACAGCTGTGTAGCTGCCTCTTCATTAGGTGCTGGCTGTGCATTTCCTCATTCTTCTCTCTGGATGACCTTCTTTTGTCTATTTTACCTTTCCAGGTTCAATGAAGGTTCAGGTTCAATGTAGGAAAGAGGATGAAAGACAAGCCTCTTGGTAATGATGAAAGAGGTTTGTTCAGTAATGAGGTTGAAGGAAGATTAAGTTTTTTTTAAAAAAAATTACTTGTGAATTTTAATGATCTCAGATTAAAGCTCTTAAGTGTGAATGTAAAATACTAATAGATACAAATTTCAAAGATATAAACTGGGTTTGATTTGTTCATGTTGTTAAGGGCATGGATTTTCAAAGGCAAACAGAGTCATGTGGGCAAAGACAATATTTACTTGTATCTCTATAGAACTAATATAAGCTTCAAAAAATAAGAGGCAGTAAGTGTTAAAAAAGCTAAAATGTTAAGCGCCTCACTGCTCTTATAGTTGTTTTGATGAGCAATTTCTAGTTTTCCAGTATCCTCAACCATCTGTGACTCATTTTATTTGTCCAATGGTAAATATTCAACCAGGAAAGTGCTGTACTTGACTCACGTCCTGTAACTTCTAAAGATAATGAAGCAGATACAATACAGGCATTTTGCTTTTACCAGGAGATTTTAAATAAAACAGTGTGAAATTCTCTGGTTAACCTGACCATTATTAGGCCTAGTGTTTTGCAAAGCAGATGGCACTAACTACTCTTTTTAAATAGCATAACTGAAGGTTTTTATTGGCTAAGACTCAGAATATATCCAAGTCCTGGAATGCTGGTGGGTAAAAGGCTGTGTACTAATAGCTCACTGAGAATCCTTTAAAGGAATATGACAGGTATAATTTAAATGTGTGAGGATTAACAGGTAAAAAAATGCATCAGTGCCCACTTAGATAAATAGAAGTTTGTATCTTAACTCTTCCTGGGTTGTTAAAGAAAGCTTCCTAATTTCTTTGCACTGAACTCAGATGATAAAGATCTTACCTTGGCTCAAATGATTTTAAAATTAATCTTTTTGTGAGAAGAAAGCTTAAAGACTCACACTCTAATGTAATATATAAATGAGTCCATTAAAAAAAAAAGAGCCATATAATTCTGTGTCAAATTAAACTTAATTCTCTGGCCAAAGAAGATGTAAATCCTTCTTTCTTGTTTTTATAAAAATATAAAGGCAAAACCAAAAATAAACAACAATGCCACAACCCACTGAGGTATATGAATAGGTATTTTTTAGAATGATAAACTGAAATATACCTTCTGGAAAAGTAGCACGGTAGTCTACAGATTCATTTGAAACCATTTCTGTAGTTGGGCTTACACTTCGGGCACTTACAAGCCTATCCAAATGAGGAGTGTGTACTCTTGCATCATAGCGAACTAATTCACTGCCCAGATCTTAAACAGAGAGAGAGAGAGAAAGAGCTTGTTAAAGATTTGGCTATCATGGGTCCCAGTAGACCTTGACCCAGTGATCAGAACTCATGGGTTTTGTGGACTGTACATAAGACAACACACATGAATCTATGGCAATTTTAAGCTGTAATGACTATATACTTCAGGTAACTCTTAAAGCAAATAGTAATAACAACAAAAATGCACCTTTAATTTGCTTTCTCTTTTTCAGCCACAGGAAAAGCCCAAGTAATAATAAGAGTATTACTGATATTGAGATAACACCAACAATCAATCCTGTGAAATTCTGATCTGGTTGAACTATTACTTTTCCAAGGATGGTTGAAGAAACTGCTTGCTTCCACTAAAAATGACAAATGCAGAAAAGTGAGAATTTAGTCATGATAAATACAAAATATACTACAGAAGTTGAATCACAGTCTCCTTGGACCCAAAGCACCACCTGGTTATTAGTGTTCTAGAGGAGGCTTAATTGCCTTCGGAGCAGTAAGATATTCCTCAATTCTGTTTCAGTGTTCAAATAATTAGAGGCTACTGATTCCTAAAGTACTTATATGATATTTAGCTATTTATACTTATAACTAGATATTAGGGATAAGAAGATAAATAAAAAACAGAGTTTGATCTTGAGGAACTGAATTACAGAAAGGGAAACAAACACATAAATAAGTGGTAATATAATGTGAAATGTACCTTGGAAATGTGAACAAACATCTCTGAATTTTCATAAATTTCTATTTCACAAGGGTTATTTTATATACACTGGAAATATGAATAAATAGTAAGAAACAGAGACAACAGGATATTGATTATGTCCTGAAGGGTTGGGTAGAGGGCAGAGAAGACTTCCCCTATGAGGTAATTTATCATATGGAATAATAAAGTTGTATAATATTTTCTTTCAGTTTTGATATACTGAAGAAATCTTTGAGGATCCTCTGACTCTAACATGGTATGATTTTTAGAATTTATGGTTCTTTTTAATTTCAAACTCTGATATCATGATTCAGCTTTAAATTTTCTAATTTTTTTGTACTTTCCCATTTCAAAACTTTCCCTGTGACCAGTTCATAACTTTTTAGAAGACTTCAGGAACCCTTTAAAAATCATTCATTCTTAGATAAATGTGATATATCTATACAATGGAATAGTCAACCTTAAAAAGTAATGACGTTCCAACACATATTACAACATGGATGAATTGTAAAAACATGCTAAATAAAAGAAACCCGTCACAAAAGAACAAATACTGTATGATTCCACTTATAGACAAATTCATAAAGACAGAAAGTAGATTAGAGGTTACCAGGGCTGGGGAAGAGGAGGGAGTATGATGGTACTGCTTAATGGTTCTAGGGTTTCTATTTGGGATGGCAGAAGAGTTTTGGAATTAGACAGTGGGGATGGTTGCACAATACTGTGAGTGTAATTAATGCCATGAATTGTACACTAAAAAATATTGAAAATGATACATGCATATTGCCACAATTTAAAAAATTAATAATGTAATACACTCCAAACCACTGAACTGTACACTTTAAATGTGTGAGTTGCATGGTGCAACATGAAAGAAGTTAGTTATTTTCCTATTTTACTTTGTCCATGCATTTGAGATCACTGTGGAGAGTAGCTGTATGTTGGCTCTCGCCTACTGGTGCTAAGAGTGAGGCACTCTGGGATGTGCCCTTATTCTTCCTGAGAGGTACAATAAATTTTGGCAAAAGTGGGGCATGATGGAGAGGGACTATGGCTAGGCAGGACTTTTGAGATCTACCCGCTAAAGCCTGGGAAGGAGACAGTGCAACAAAAACTCACTAATTCTAAAATAACAACTAAGAATCAAGGCTGAGCTGATTAGTTAAAGCCAACACACAAATAAGCTTTAATGATTTATTTTAAGCATGCAAGTGACATAATTACACTGGCATCTTTATTTACATCATGAGAGGAATGCAGGAATCCCACCTCTATATTTAGCTCGTTGTTCAATTTCAGCAGGTCACTGGGGACCTTGCATAAAACGGCTTCAGAATCTGAGTATATAGTCTCACAGCTCTTATTTCCAACTTTTAACACTTCACCTTTAACTGCTTCAGGGTCAATATCATTTCCCTGAAAGAGAAAAAAAGGAGGCTGTTAACACTTCACAGTTTTGTAGGAATGCTAACAATTGGGAAAGAACATAAATATACTGCAAACATAGGCCATGTTGTTTGGCAAGGCACATGATTATATGATACTGTTTTTCATGTGAATTTGGATAGTTGCCAGAGCATGACCATTTTGGGGCACTCATTAGGATTCGAAGCATATAGCTTTTTTTTTCTTTTTTAATATTTTAAGTAATCTTTACACCCAATGTGGGCCTCAAACTTAAAACCCCGAGATCAAGAGTCCCATGCCCTATGGACTGAGCCCCTACAGCTTTTCCATCAAATTGGATTTTAGAGCAAAGGAGAGATTTCTCGTTTCACACCCTTCCATCCAATGACGTCTTAACCAAATTCACCTTGTTAAAGTCTTTAGTGGGTATCAATGGTTGCCAGAAAGGAAGTAATTTAGAGATTCAGTTGTGCTAACACTGTCTCATGCAGTGACACTGAACCTTGGCTTTACTTTGAGAATCACATAGAGGGCTTTACAAAATACTGATGCCTGGGTCCCATCTCCAGAGATTCTGATTTAATCAATCTATGTTAATATACTCCTTTTGTTGTTTGAGTTGGGCAATTTCTTTTCATCCTTCCTGCACATAAATAAATTCTGAGTCCTATACATAAATTCATTTCTACAGAAAGTCCTGTGAGATGCCATATGACCCTCCTTATGATTTGAGAGCATGATTACATTATTTTGACCAATTATAGTTACATAGGGATTTTAAAAATATATGCAACTTGACATATTTAGTTGACTGAAAGCATTTAAAAAATTCAACATTTTGTTGAAGAAACCAATTATTAGCCTTGGGAAAGAAGTGAAAATATAGGTATAGCTTCTCATATCAAGACTTAATAAGTATAGATATTTATTAAAAAGTTGAAAAGAGATATATCAAAACATGGACAAAGAAGAGCCAGTAATAACTATGGTGCTGCTACTCTGTGATCTTTAATACTTGGCAAACCGCTTTTATATATTGTCTTGCATGGATCTCAATAGATTGGTAGGCCAGAAATCATTTTGGGAAAAGAAGTTGGAAGGAAATACTTTTTTTAACATGAATCTGGATTCTAAGATAAAATGGGATAGAGACAAACTGTATGCTTCTATTTTCTAGATATTTCTAGAGGCAGTATATGTATATGCCATTGAACCAGGTCAGCCACACAGGGCAATTCAACATAAAAGCACATAAATCTAACAGGTCACGTTGGGGCTTCAAATGACAACTTGTTGGTTAGGTCTGAGGAGGGGTAAGGCACTCACTCACATATTAGAGGGAATTCAGGGAATGACAAAGAAAAGAGATTAAAGAGCTGAAGGGCTTGATTTATGAGGGAAGACTAAAATGTGTCTTGCTTGCTTAGATAATAATGAAGGCTGGGGGAAGGGATGAACACACTGCATTTGTACTCTGAATGCTCCTTTTAGGCACAGGGTCTCCTTGGATGTTGCATACAGTTTTCTCTAAAACAAAAACAGACCACTCAGCTGAACACTGAACCCCTTTTCATTTGTGCCTAGTAAGGAACATACAATAAATAGTGACATACAAGTAATTACTATCAGCTTTGTATGTGTAATTGTTTTAGAAGTCTACAATCCAATAAAAGTGATACTGGCAGTCCATTATTATATGCAGATGGGCCCGAGTCAGAAAAAAAAAATAGGTATAGGGTGCTTTTTGTTATTTAAAATAAACATAGCTTTATGGACTTATGGGAAAAATGCATATGTTTAGAACTTTTATTATTTACTTTTTATTATTTAATATTAACTGTTATGAAATAGAAGAACATATTTATAAATTTGGCCCAGGTCTTCAGTCATTAAAATGGTAATATACTCTTTTAAATAAAGCAGCACAGAAAAAACTTTCTGGTTTTAATTCCCTACACACATAGAGCAATTTAGAATTATAATTATCTCATTTTATCTTGTAAAGATAGCCCCACTGAGGTAGGTGTTATTGTCATTCTAGCTTTACACATTGAGAACTAAGATTCTAGAAGGGACTAGGTTATGAAGCAAGTCAATTCCATTTGATACAAATTCTACTTATCATCTGCTGTGTGTTAGACACATGTCTAGTTACTGAGAATATAAGATGAACAAGAGTTTTTTCTTTTCACTGTAATGTTAAAATAAATACATTTCTAAAGTGAAAACTAATTACTCCTAATGTGTTATATTAGGATGTTCCTTATTCCTTTCCTCTTCAACTCTGGCCAGGTGTGACACAGTGTTTCTATCTAGGATTCAGACCTGAGGATCCATGTCTGAGCTGGTTACAGAACACAACAGATGGGAGCAGCAATATGTAAAATTTGAAAAATCGCATTGTAGCAGGAGGGATCTTACAAGATTTTATACATCCAGGTGGCCACACGATGGAGTCTGGGAAAGACAGCTAAAGCAGTGAGGTGCAGGCTGGTAGTGGGACCCAGAGAGGCAAGAGTCCAGGGAGGTTGGCAAGAGAAAATCAGTGAATTGGGGGAGATGGGGCAGGAAGGGGGAGATTTACACTTCATCCAGAGGATAGGAGTCCCTCAGCTTAGAGACCAGGCCAAAAAACCTTGATAGAAGGCTTCAAAACTGAGTTCCACAGGATGTTAATAGACATTTGCAGAAGAAGATCCCTGGTCATTCGGGGAAAGCTGCATGAACCAAAATTAAAATGGTTTCTTCATTGGCTAGTTGGGGCACTGGAAAACCGCTGATCCTCCTGTCCTCCTTTTCCTGTTTTAGCTGACTTCTCCAGACTGGACTTCTGAAGCATCCCTGTGACTATATATATCACTTTGCTCCAAAATAACATAAATCCCCAGGTCAGTGTCAGGTAGTTTTTGTTCTACCATTACATACTATGCTTCTCGACTTTCCATAAAATACGCTTTTGCACAAAAAGTCATATAATAAGATAATTACAGAAAATATAAGATTTCTTTACAAATATCTAAAAATCAATTCTGTTTATAGAGTTTAGGGTTATTTCATCTAAGAAACTGTATAGATATCAACATACCATATGATAAAAAAGTTTCTCTATTATGAAAGGTATTTTGGTATACATTAAATGAATGTTGATATGAAAAGCACTGAAATCTAGTGGAAAGATGGAATTTGGAATCAAGAGACTTGAATGTGAGTCCTAGTTCTGCTATTTGCTCCCTTGGTGGCCCACAACAAACTACCTAATCTTCTAAATCTGTGTTTACTTATCTATAAATGGGCATAATTGTCTCTGGACCTCTAAACCTCACAGGTCCATATGAGTCTAAAATGAAATAATATATGTCAAAGTAATATATTAACTAATCTATCACTAATTTGTGAGTTACTGTTGACATAAATGTTGTGCCCTGGTGTGTATTCCAAAGGAGAGGTCTATTTTTGATGACCACTGTCCACAACTGGTCCTGGCTAACTTGAAACCTTGGCCATAAACTACCTCCCACATCGATGGGATTTCTGGTTCATTCTGAGGAGTGATTGATCCTTGGTCTCTCTTACATTCTACTGATCCACACTTGGCTGACCCTCTTGGTCATGGTGTACTCACTTGGCCAACTACTGACTGTGGCAGTTCCCACAAGTAGGGCTGGAGACTCACAATCTCTTTTTAGCAAGGAATTCTTACATGCATGGCTGCCTGAGGAGCATGAACTCTCCCTGGCAATAAGGAGCAAATTTCTCTCTAAACACATAATTCTCTCTATAGCTTTTACTGATGGAATATGAACCTACTTTACACTTATGTTTTGAATGGTAACAGAACAACATGAAATAAAATGGTATCCTTTCTTTTGATAAAAACAGTCCACTGCAAGTACAGAAGAGCTTTTTCTTTCTTTTCTCATGCTTTGCTTTCCTTTGTTTCTGTCCCAAGAGAGACAGAGGTTTTATTGTGATTAACTTTAGAAACTGATAAAGGGTTAAACAGCTGTCACACAAATCTTACATCTTAGATTTAAGATGAAGTATGGAAGAAGGTTGAATGATGATACCTAAATAATTCCTTCTAACCGCCCCTTCTTTCCCCAAACTACCATGCTGTGACATGACAGATGCTATACCCTTGTTAGAGAAAAGAATCATTCTGTATGTAAGCAAAGAAAGAAAGTGTTTTGTATCTATTTGCAGAGACCCCTTGGGCCATGTTGGGAATAGCACTGAAAGGCTGAGGATGATGTCAAATCATGTTTTTCTAGGTCCAACAATTTTGTGGGATATTGAATAATGGGTATTTAATTTACAGAAAAATAAGTTTTCTCTTTCCATATAGGACCCTGCTTGGAAGGGCAGATAAAGAACCATTCATCTCTAATCCTTCCATCAGAGATACAGGAACAGAAAAATAGAGATTATCTGGGTGTAAAAATATTTGCAAATAAACCTTTGTTTTCATCAAGAAAAACCAAATGGAATCTTTCAAATGGTAAACACAGTAATTGTTGAAAGCAAAAGGTCACACTAGATTAGTTTTATTGAAAAAAAAAAAAGAAGTGATAAAAGCTCTTTCTCCTTTTCTAAAACTAATTAAAGAAGCAGATGAAAGAACTTTGCTGTGGTAAACATGCTGTTCACTGAAGCAGGCTTCCATTTAATTTCATGCTGGGCTTGCTTAATTATTGTACAAAACACAATTCGAGGTTAGTAAACTTATATGACTACGAACGTGTGCATGAATTCAGCTGTAGATAAAATCTTGTTGAAAAAGCAGAAAAATTTTGGTAGAAATACATTATTACTTGGATGGAGATGATCAACAGTAACTTATATTACATCTAAATAAGAACTATCCTATTACTTTGTGTTTGTTCATATTTGCATTCAGGCTATCTTTCAGGGAAAAAAGTCAATGTCTAAAACAACATGTTGAAGGGTAAATATTTTGCTGTTTCTAGTGACTAGGACTACTGATAAAGTCTTGATCATTTTACCCATTTTATTACTACTTGAAGTAAAAATTAAGAGGGCTGTACTCTAGTCTTTGTTTTGCTACTGTTCCATCACCTGTCAAACCACTTAACCTCTCTGGGGATTAGTGCTCTTTGCAACAGGCTGGGTTAGAAAAAAGTCTGTTATTCTCCAATTAAATTACATTTGGAGTCTAATATATTCCTAAGGTAGAGGAAGTCCAGCTCATTTAGAAATGAGCCTAGAGATGACCATGCCCAGATACAAAATTCCCAATATTATAAGGAAGTACAGAACTACAATTGATCCACTTACTTTCATGGCTCTTACCTTTTATCTTATAATGAGCACATTTAGGTGTCCACGGAAATGTATAACATTTCAGGATAATGCATTACACGCAGCCTATTTAATAGATTGTGTCCCACATTTGCTACTTTTTAATACACACACAAGAATTTTTAAATGCTTTATTAAAAAGCAGTCCATGATTATACTTACCTTTTAGTCTTAATGCCAAAAAGATTTGTTTTCCGAGCTTAGATATTTGCTGATGTAGTATAAGATAATGACCTAGAACAAAAATTCTATTCATATAGCTATGAAGTCAATTAAGTTCAAGTTGATGATTTAAGAGAACATCTTTAAGCGTTTCTTACCTTAATTTCCAGTACATTTTCATTGCCTATTGAGATCATCACTGGCTTTTCAAAAGGCTTAAACACAGGATTATGTACATAAATGAGATCAAAGTATTTGGAATGGATCCCATCTAACATGAAAAAGGCTTTGGTTTTCAGAGGGAGTTGCAGATTCAGCTGTTGCAGTGAAGGAGTTGTACAGCAGATTATCTCTGAATTAGAGCGATGCTGACATGCCTATAGTAAGACATAATTATCCACTGTAGACAGTGTACAGCTTAACAACATCACTAGCAACTTCCATATTTCATTGTTTCAATCAATTGAAAATACATAACTTTTGGAAAAAAATACGCATTTAACTTTCTTACGTTAAAGAACACATTTCTGGAAGCATGATAGATGCAAAATTATCCAAACAACACAGTCTTTAAAGGAAAGCAGAACTTCATTTGCCTGGAATAAGCTATACTGATCTATCTGAAGCTGGCTCTCCCTGCATCACTTTTATTTTCCTTAAGATGACAGGACAGTCACCTGAAGGGACTGCCTCTTCATTTATGAAACAGCTATGGGACAGTGAGAGCTGGACTTTGTGTGGTTAAAAGTCCTCAATTCACATCAGACCTTTCAAATAAGCTGTGAGAGTGAGGGCAAAGCCCTTGCTAGGAGACTCTGTTTCCTCAAGTAAGAATTGAAATTAAAGTGTGTGATACTACATGGTGAAGTGTGTCGTCAACTACCAAGTACCGTACTGCTCACATTATAATTAGCTATGTAGTCAGGTCATCTGATTAGTGTGTTTTAAGCTATCAATTTCTGAGCGTCAGGTTCTATGCAAAATACTTTACAGGCTGGTCTCATTTAATTCTCACGGTTCTGAGAGGTGCTATGATTACCCACATCTTAGAGATGAAGAAACTAGGCTTTTGAGCTCGTGTCATTAGACCAGGTCACAAAACTCTGAGTGGCAAAGTGGGAATATAAATCCTAGGCTACTGGCTCAACTTCACTGATTTAACTCCCATGCAATATGGCTTCTTGCTCACTCAATATTCTATATTGGTAGATTTTTTCCTACCCTATTTTACAAAGGCTTTGCTATTATTATTTCATGTGCTTTCATCTTTCATTTCAAATCTTCCCTTTTAGAATTCTGATTTATGGAAGTTTGGAAAATGTGGTTTCCTCTTGATTGTGCTTAGACTAAACCAGCAACACATTTGAGGTTAAATGGTTGCATTTTTTCCCCCAAGGAAAAGACAAACAAGCAACAACATCCTTAGATTTCCTTTTCTTTGACAAGTAGAGTTGGAGATAAAACAATTACTTATGCCCACAATAGAAATGGGACTCAGGATATACATAAAAAGCACAAGCAAAATTTGGTATTTGATATTTTCTTCTAAAAATAATTAAAAAAAAATTATCCTACATTTTAAAATGTATGCTGTAAGGAGATAAAGAAAACAGATACACAGATATAATAGAAATAAAATGTTAGTTTTATATCAAATTCATATTATAATGCCAAAAGCTATTTATTCCTATCATCTTGAAAATGGAAATGAACAGTGTTACTGCCAGTGCAATAATTCTCTATTAACCACAAGAAATTTGGAAACTATACAATAACTACTGGCTTCTGGCATATAATGTGTATTAATTAATATTAATTTTGTTAAGGAGGTGGTTAATATTTTCATTTTAAAAAGAGCGTTTTGGACTTAAAAGTTATTGGGGCTGGATCAGTATATCTAAATCAGACCTGGCCAAGAGTTTTCATTTGTTAAATAATAAATGGGCTCAATTCATTATGGTCAGCTTCAAATTCTGTAAGCACAGAGGAACATAGAGGGAACACACATTTCTTTATGAAGTAGTTCTCAACAAACAATAGTCAAGTAGAATTCTTCATTCTTGTCCAATTCTAATGCAGAGTTCTATTGTGCTAATATGTTTGTGGCTAAAACAATAGAAGTTTACATTTTCAGATAAGATTTTTATCTTCTACCATTATTTGAATCTTTCTTGGGTTATGGAACTCTTATGTCTCACACATAGGAGGTTTTTAAATAAATGGTTGATTACAAATAAATGAATAAAGCCAAAAGGTGTTCTATATGTCATCATAATGCTGGTGAAGGAGAAGGAAATTTAGCCATTATTTTAATAACCTAGGCTCACCATGAATTAGACATGCTAATAATTTCTTAGATTTCTAAAGAGTCCCATGCCAACACCAAAAAGGGTATTCTTATTTGGTTAATGAAAAATGGTTCTGTTTGGCTGTGGAGATGTGATATTCCTTAAATTAAAAGCAGTGGTATTCTAACTTTGTTTGTGGCCATGTGTGGGGGTTGGTTTTAAAGCTCTCTACTTCATACGGTGATTCCCTGGAGTACAATCTCTCAGGAATATGATAAAAATCTAATAATACTCTTTAGAGGTGATGCAATGTGGCTGATTGAGAAGGTCAAGAAAAATCTCATTGGAGGTGACCTTATTGTTTGGTGATTTGGCTTGACATTTTTAGCCCCAAATTGGTTTTTGTAATTAAAGAACACTGTGGCCTTAGTCGTCAAGAAATATTGGATGGCGAATCTAAAAGAAAGTGCTGTAATTCAATCTATCATCTGCCCAATCAAGACCCTGCTTGAGAGGGGGCACTTAGAACTTTCAGTTTTAGTTGAGTGCACAAGTCCAACTAGATTATGGTATTTTATATTAGAGAAAAATTTCAACAAAAATATGAAATCTTCCAATTTTCCTAATCTTCCTAAAGTCTAAATGAAAATTGTCATTTTAACATGATCTATATAAATTATTAGACCACAAAATAGGTCAATCACTTTGAAGGGGGCAGTTAAAGTTTGATTAACCTTGCAAATGAAAGGAGGGAAGGTGGAGAAATACCAAGCAACAAACAGTCTAGGACATCAGTCTTCTAATGGTCTTTCTCATTACTTGATAACATGCTAATAAAGGGACAAGAAGAATTGTAAGAACACCGTTCTTACACTGGGATGTAAGAACATATGTGTGCCTACCACTTAGAAAGACAGCGATGCTGTTGCAAGATTATAGCAAAAGGAGTAATGGGGTAACATTCTCTGCTGCATAAAAAGAAAAGGGTAGATAGAGGAATTCTATGGACTGTTTATGTCCCTCCCAAATTCACATGTTGTAACCCTAAGCCTAAGGATGATGGTATTTGGAGATGGGGCCTCGGGAAGGTAATTAGTGGAGTTCTTATAAAGGAGTTTGTGCCCTTATACGAAGAGACACAAGAGAGCTTGCTTCCTCTTTGACTCTCTGCCATGTGAGGATACAATGAGAAGATGGTCTTCTGCAAATCAGGAACAGTGCCCTCACCAGACACCCGGATCTGCTGGCACCTTGATCTTGGACTTTCCAGCCTTCAGAACTGCGAGAAATAAATGTTTATTGTTTAAGCCACCCAGTCTGTGGTGTTTTTATTATAGCAGCCTGAACTAAGACAGGCAATGATGTAGTTTTCATCTGTACTATCTTTAAAAACACTGATTCAAGTTGGTACTCATCATTTGTGTCTAAGCATTTTGTGTGTATGTGTGCATTTTATAATATTAGCCTGAGACAAGATAATTTTAGCTGTTGAATAAAATATACTATTTGACCTGTGGTGCAAGAAAGGGAACTAGCAAATATTAGAACCAAACCCAAATGTCCTCTGTACCCTGAAAACCAGTAGTAAAGGTGTAGATGCAGAGCTTTAAGTACAACCATCACTCAAAGGACTTACCACTGTAAAGTTCCTTCTTGTTTCATATACATTTATTACCATCCTCAGGACACTAACTGAATTCAGGTTTTTCCCAACAGCTGTTATTGTGCTCCCACCACTGAAAAAAATAGAAAAACAGCAACATTGAGGGGCTTCTGGGTGGCTCAGTCAGTTAAGTGTTCTGACTCTTGGTTTCAGCTCAGGTCATAATATTACAGTTCTTGAGATCAAGCCCTGTGTTGGGGTCTATGCTGAGCATGGGGCCTGCTCGAGATTTTCTCTCTGCCCTTCCCCTGCTTGCGTGTAAGCACGCATATTCTCTTTCTCAAAATAAATAAATAAACTTTAAAAAAAAATGGCAATAATTAGAGGTTTTTTCTCTACCAAATATTTTAAGAAATAAATTAAATTAAATCACATGTAATGATTGCAAGATATAGTCAGAACCAAAGTCAAATGGAAGTTCAGTGGTAAGTCTTCTTTGGAAACAACTTATTTAACTTGAAAATATTTTTAAAAATTCCTATTTCATCAGTTGAAGAAAAGCATTTTTATTTTTATTCACAAAATATACAAAAGAAATATTTTTTCTCTCTTAAAAATAAATCAAAGAAAAACGAACTTAACTACTGTGTTAGACTGGCAGAATTAATGGGAACAAGGAAGACTGAACTGGATCCAATGAGATACTGATTCAAAGGGGATCTGGTATAGGGAAAAGCGATGTCTAAAGCAGGCAGAGCAAAAATACACTGAAGAATGGAAGGAAAAAAGTAATTCCACTTTTGGGCACTAAAGTTAGTACAGAATTGACATGTATATAATATAAGTGCATAAATACTATGGTGCCACATTGAACTATTTCACTGAAATCCATTTAAAACGTTATAGAGTAGGATAAAATGTTTCTTGGCATGAATCTAGCAATGATAAAATTAAATCGTACTCAGAACCTGAATGTAGTTTTCACTCCTGAATTAGAAAGGCGGCCTTTAAAAGAAATGCAACTGCATCAAAGCCAGAGATAAAACTGCAATTCCTCTTGACCATTTGACAGACAAATCATCTTTATGTTCATTATTTTCTTATACCCATCAGAAGCTTTTACTTACCTAATAAAAGATTTGGTTGGATGAATTGCATAGACAATGGGGTCTTCCTGGTAACTGAAACTGTTCATCTCTCGGTTGGCTAAGTCAATTTTCAATTTAACTGGAAACTCAGTTGGAATGGTTTGAGCTGGGGTATAACATTCGAGAATACTATCTGACACACTGCATAAAAAAATTAAGAAAACTGACCTTAGCTATCAGATATACAAATTTTAGAATTATATGCACAAATCAAAAGTATATCACTCAATGGCTCCTAGATGAGCATTTCCAGATGTGTCTGGAAAGAAGTTCTTTCTAATGTAGCCTATTTACATTTGACTGGATCCCAAACTCAGCCTTGTTGTAGACAAGCCATCTTTGACTTCAGAACATTTGGGATTTTAAGCAATTTTTAAAGTATCTTTTTGGTACTTGATTAAGCTGAGCTCTTTCACCTCTAAGAATCAGAAACATAACTTCTCTCTAAACCCAATCTCCCCCATGTTTCTCACCTCCCCAAAGTGATTTAATCTAACTATAAATCTCTATGGAAATGTTTATTTTAATTTATTGTCAATTACCAGAATCTCACAGCTCACAGCATAGCTAGGATACTAAGATGTAATGTAACAGTAGAGAAGGTAGTCAGGAAGATGAACCTTAAAAGTGGAATTAATAAACATAATGAAAGGGTAGAAAAACCAGCAAAAAGGTGGATATGGGAAAGAAATTTTGTCAGTATCGGAGTAAATAATATGCATTTTGATTTTCCTTCACCAAAAAATCAAAACAATCTCTTCTTGATTTGTTAGGTATAGATACTAATCCTACTTAACTGATACAGCAAAAAATAAATTTACAACACCTTTTTAAAGTACACGTTTTTCCACCAATTGAAATGTGTCTAGAATTCCCACTGTTTAGGTACTTTCCAGTTAAAGTTAGCAAGGTGCCACCAGTCTTAGGACCATAACTTGGAGAAATACTTGTTATTACAGGATCCTGAATGGAAAATAAAAACAAAACAAAACAATTTGTTGATTTTATAACTACACAGATTTGGTAACAAATATCCTAGTTCATGAGAACTGTAGTGCTTAGACTTACCACATAGGAAAATGTACTATATTGTGCTGTCCCTCGACCATTTGAAATAATTATGGATATATTGAAATGCTCATTCACTGCAGGACCAACTGTGCATTTCAGCCTGAAAAAAACCCAAAGTTTAATATGTTGCATATCCAAAGGCTTTTTTTCTGGTTTGGCTGTTTTATATGAAGGCACATCAACTCTAAATTGTGATGAGCTGGATACTCTGAATAGCAAGCAGAGTTTTATGGTAAGCATTAGGGCTAAAAATTGCATATTTCTATTTCTGTACTACTACACTTCACACGGACAAAACAGGAACTGTTAAAACTCATCAGTGCAGACCTCACCAACTGAAAAATTCATAATAATCTAAGTCTAATCCTCTAAAATTGTAGGCATAATGTTTGGCATACTTAACATAAAGAAATATTTCAACAGCATATGAAACAATGGGCTAATAATAAATAAACCAAAATCTTCATTAAAGTATGTCAACAAGTATATTTCTGTACTTACATGTGTCATGTGTTTATTTAAATTACTTTCAAAATAATGAAATTGTGACAGACTTTCCATAGAATTACTTTTTAAAATGTTTCTTTATTTTGAGGGAGAGAGAAGGAGAAAGAGAGAATGTACATGCAGGGGAGAGAAAGAGACAGAGGGAGAGAGAGAATCCCAAGCAGTCTCTGTGCTGGGTTGATCTCACAAACCATGATTTCATGACCTGAGCCAAAATCAAGGGTCAGATGCTTAACTGACTGAGCCACCCAGGTGCCCCTCCATATAATTATTTTTGAATTAATAATGTTATAGTCTTGAAAATGTACAATATGATTTGTTTTGTTAAATAACTTTTCAAAGAAGAGAATGAATTATGTTTCACTTCTACAGGCTCTAATATATAATGCAATGAGTAAGAACTTAAAGGGAGATTTCTAGAATGGATTTGTTTTTCCATTATCCTAAACAAGTATGACATTAACTGATGTTTTGGTTTCAGTAAATGAATAGACTTAGACCTCTGTGTGACCCTGGAACGAATTCTACAAGGTATAAAATAATTACTTGATAGAACAGGGTCAACCATAAAACTTTAAATGTTTGATTGTTATTACTACTGATAACTAAAAATTTCTGGATTATCTGTTGATTATGGGATTTACATTTGATAGAAGGTACATGTAGAAAATGGCAGAAGAAGTATGTGTCTTGGATCAGGACACCTGAGTGTGAAGGCCTATTAAGCTCTTATTCTCTGGATTGCCTCTGCTAAACTATACTCCACCTTCCTGAACTTCAGGCACCACCTTTGTAAAATAGCTTTGGTATTGCTATCTCCTCGGATTTGGGAATGGCTTAATGAGACACACTCTTTCCATTATAGTACCAACAAATATCAACTGAAGATAAATTTAAATGGATCAAAAAAAAAAAAAAGAAGAAACAATTCTCAAAAATATGATTGAGTTGCTTCACTACATTTCTGAGGTTTAGAAAGTGAATTTACAAGAGTGTCTATATTGAGCTGTTTACTGATTTTTATAGAAAAAGCCTTTGGAGACTCTATATTTGAAGACTTTAAAGATAGAACAACCCTAGCCAGTGCTGTTCTTTCAAATCTACCCAAGCAATTTCTGAAGAAATGTTACAAAAATGGTTTCAAAACTCCCAGATGCGGGATTCTTCTTTTTGTTACTAGGTAATGTCACCTTTCTTCTTTATTAATCCTGGTAAGTAAATAGGATTAAAAACAAAACAGTTCCACAAGGGATGTTATAAGGCCAAGACCCCTTTTTAACTCAAGACATGGACTTTTGGGACAATTTTACAAGCATTCACCCCACAACACAACCTGTTTTCTAACCACACTCCAGCAAAACATTTTAAGATCCTTACATATTTGTTGTGCTCTCACTTATGGTCAAAGTGCAGCTCTCATTTCCAAGGAGAACTCTAGTTTTCTTTAAATCAAATTTATTATTCCTCCTGAATCCAAAGTCCCAGCCACACACAGTGAGCATTGTTCCTCCTTCCAGGGGTGCACTGGTTGGGAAAACCTACAAGGACAACCAAGAACTTAAAAAAAATTCAAGACATTATCCTTTGTTTGTGTGCAAAACAAACAAAATATATATCCTCAGTCTGAAATTCTTCTATCCTGCCACTACCAAGAAAAAAAAACAAACTGAAAAAGTGCCACAAATTTCACAGAATCTGGAACAAATATGAAAATCACCTAACATGCTGATGAAATAAAAGTTGTTTTCAGGATATCCAGAGATAGGGCAGAAAGCAGATTCAGTCTGGGTAGAAATGAAGGGCCTTGTGGGCCACTCTGAAGTGAGTTCATCTGGTATGGTAATCTTCTAGGGTGGAGTAGACACAGTTTGGGCCCAGACTTTTATGTTTGTAACTCTCATAACTCCTTCATGGGCCTCCAGATCAAACTCGGATCAAAATCCTTCATGCGCCCTAGAATCCAAGCACCAATATGCGCCTTGCTCCATGCACCAGCTGGGTGTTTGCTTATAGTCTTGTGCGATGGTACTTCTCACCCAGAGAAGAAAGTCACACAGTAAAAACACCTCTTGGTGTCCAGTGTTTTCATAACTGCATTCAGCAGCTATCATAATACCAAACACAAAGATGGTATTCCATATATATCTGCCATTTACTCATTCATTATTTGTTATAAATTATCTATCTACTATGTGCTAAGCACTAACAAATGAATAGCTGAATCTATTTCTTTATACTTGTTAATTCACATTTATTACGGATTTGGGATTTTTATTACAGATTTTTTCCTTTAAATATGGTCACTATTTGATACATACCAGCTGGTTAGTTGACACACCCAGCTTTTAAAACATGATATAATTTTAAATACATACAATAGGTTATTTCTATTAGAAATAGATATTAAAAAAACTAGAGAGAGCATCAAATGTAATCTGTATTGTAGCAATGTTTCTAATTATCTCTCTTGGCATTATTTTACATCTCATTTCTAGGGTTGATTTTTTTCTTTCCCATCTTCAATGTTAAATAAATATGTTTATTTTATTATTGCAGGCTCACTTTTGGTGTGTTGAAAACAAAACTTGAGTTCATTAACAAAACTTTGGCAACCGTGATATAACGGTAGGCGCTTATGAAGTCTATAAGACAACTGTTCCTAGGCTAAAACTATTAAAACAAAACAAATTTCCAAGTTAAAAATAAGCTTCTCCTTAGCAGCTTTGTGACAATTGAGAAAGGAAATGCTCTTTTGGGGAGGACATATTGTAAATTGTGCTGTAAAAGTACAATGGTGGGAAAACATAGCACCACCATAGAGGCAACTCAAAAACCAGTAAAAGTGTTTACTAAAGGCCAGTTAGTACAAGTCTAAAAGTGATTCTTTCACAATTTAGAAGGGCTTTTAGTAAAATTCACATTTGCAAACATTCCCATTCATCCCAAGTAAATAATCGCAAACCAAAGCCTTAACTTACCCTTGTTACCAAACTCCTTTAAAGTCTTAGCTTAATGCTTTTATGATAGCTATTTTACCCATAAAATCCATCAAACAGTTGTGCCTTTCATGGAAACTTACCTCGTCCATGTCTAGCCAAATAAGAACTGCTAGAAAAAAAAAATCTGTTTATTATTATGTTAGAGGTTCAGTAGGAGAGAACAAGACACCTAACCCTTCCGGACTCTCTTCAGCCTGAAGCAGCCACACAGCTGCCTTTCCCTTGTTTAAGGAGGAGGCTTCCCTATAGAAAACAGCTGCCTAAGGCTGATGTTGGCCTGATCCTGCGGCCAAGATCCCCACTTTTTATGTAAAAACTGAACTCTGTCATTCTACATACATTATCACTTTCTATATACGGCAAATAGATTGGGTGATGATTTGAGAAAACACAATGAGAGTTGTTCAGCTGGTGTACTGGCAAACAGAAATGAATATTATAAAATGTCTGCTAGATGGTAGATCAGGATTTGAAAGGCCAGCTGAACTTTGCTTTCCTCCCTGGGCTGAGATGCTAGAGTGGCATATGGGAGCATTTCCCACTGAGCTGATGGGGTAATGTTCACTCTTCCAGGGGAAAAGGAAGGAAGTGGTCTTGGACAACACACCCTTGGACAGAACCAACAATGAGCTGGCAAACTCTGAGTTATCCTAAAGGGCAGGAAAACTCTGTGGGAAGGAAAGGAGTGTCCAGCATAAAGCCACAGAGGCAGATCTCCCACCTGTCTGACAGGGGGGAAACAGCCACAAAAGCAGCTGGTGCCCTTTCAGAGGTGAAAATGATTTAAATGATCACATTTTCAAAACCCATCAATATAATACAAGAGAACACTAAAACAACAACAAACCCCTCCTGGAAAATTAGAATTTGCCTCTGTAGTAGTTAAAAAGTCACCAATACAGCAGTGATAGTGTTTTGCCTGAATGACCTCCCTGCCCCAATAAGATATTGCTGTTACTAATCTGAGTCTTCCTATCAATTAATAAATGGTTTTATTGTCTCACTGGGATAGAATTCCATCTTATAAGATATGACAATTTTATCTTAATAAATTCAGAATACATTGGGAAGTGCTTTTCCTTTTCTGAAGCATTTCTCTTTGCTCTTTAAGTATGAGATCAGATAACATGTGTGAAACAAAATAATGGGCTTGCAATCCTGAAATCTCTCATATGTGGAAGTGCAAAGAATTTCAGCCACTGAACATCACGTACCTTGAAAAGCAGGTTAACTTACATTTATTAGAAAGTAACACTATACACTAGTTGAGTTTTATGTCCATAGTATTTAAGACAGATAAGAAATAGATGAACAATCTGTCTTATTTTTTGCAGTAAGAATGCTAAATGTCACGGTCTAGTGCAGCATGAAATCTTCCTAACAACTATGAACCAAAAGGGATTTATGGACTCAGCTGCACTACTTTCCTCCTAACCGTACAGCCAAGCATCACTGACTTGTGCATGATGCAATGCAACCTTTTAAAATTACCAACTACAGAAAGGTGGAGTTAGGAAAGGTGAGAGAGGAGGGAGTTTATTAAACACTGTCAGAAGAGTTTCTGGTTCCAGAAAATTCTAAAATATTTACTCATTTAAAAAAAACATTTTAATATGGCTTTCATGAGTCATAAAAGGAAGAACATTGGTCAAAATTAAATGTTCCACTTGTATAGGTTCTCCCTGCTCTTTATTTAAAACACCAGTTTGGCTATTTTTGAAGAAATGAAATTGTTGTAATTCAGTTGCATGTACACACACACACACACACACACACACAGACCACATACACTCTTCCCATATCTCGTTCATGGAGTTGTTGAGTTCAGATTTCTAGTGTCTCAAATTGCCAAGGCTGTGTGTTTAAGAAAGTATAATATTGCATGTGGTTTTACAAATATACTAAACAATGACAACAGAAAGGATGCATATAGATTTAAATTAGTTTTCTCACTATCTTCTAGTTTATTCTCTGACTGATCAAACTAACTCTTAGTAACTGTCCCACCTAACAGAAAATAATTTGGTTTAAAACCCAGTCACCCTGCACAAGTCTTGCCCCAAACCGTAACTAAATGAAAACAGCTATGCACTTGGGGGGCGGTTCTTGTTTGACTCGCACACTTTGTTTACTTGGGCTTGAACCAGGCGACTGAGACCTTTAACTTGAATCTTTCACAGGTTCAACTGTTCTATATATGGACAGGGGGAAAAAAGTACTGGGTCCTCACCAGAAAATTACTTTCAAGCAAAATATATTTGGATCAAGACATTTAAAAAACATTGCCATGGAGATTTTCATAGTGCCAAACATATGCTTAAACAAGGCAGCAGAGAGCTAGAGAGCATGGCTACAATGCCAATTGAGTTCATCAGTAGAAGCTAAGTTTTCTAATAGCAGGAGACACTTTTGTCTTGTTTGACTACATTTCCTTAAGGTCTAGAAGAGTGCCTGCTATATGGTTTGCATTCAATAAATATTTTTGGAATGAATTAAAGAATGAAATGGCTCACAGAGTATAGATGTTAGTATAGTGATCAGCTGCACCTATACTGTTCTTATAGGAACTTTGAGAGAAGGTGCACAGCTACCCACGGGTGTTCAATGTTTACCTGCCTCCCATACTGTCTTGGGGGTAACCTCTAGTCTTTTTTTTTTTTTTCCAAGTTTATTTAATTATTTTGAGAGAAAGAGAGAGAGAGAGACAGCAAGCTATGAGCGGGGGGAGGAGAAGAGACAGAGGGAGAGAGAATCCGAAGCAGGGTCCAAGCTGTCAGTACAGAGCTCCAAGCAGGGCTCAATCCCCAAAACTGTGAGATCATGACCTGAGCGGAAATCAAGAGTCGTGGACACTTAACTGACTGAGCCCCCCAAGTGCCCTGGTAACCTCTAGTCTCAGATGTGATGAGACCACCATCTATGTATCTGACCGGAAGAAACTTTCTGCCCTGTCTGCTCCTGCATGACTGGCATCCCTAGCTTGCATGGTTCAGCTTAAGATTCTGGGTTATTCCATGAGCAGATCTCTGTGTGTGATGGAGGCTCATTTCTGAGCACCTGGTAGGTTAAGCAGGTGGTGAGGAAATCACTGAGTCAAATGAGTCAGGAGGGAAAAGCCTCAGGGTAAGGAAATGGGGAGCCATGTTGCTCATTAGCCACCATTCTTTTATTCACAAAGCACTAAGGGAGAGCAACTGCTCAAGGAAACAACTACTTAGCGAGTGTGAAGCAAGCACTTCAGGTACACGTCTCAGGGTTATGCACCCAAATGCCGCCTTGAAGAAAAAACTTGGAGGGAGATGGTGTTTTGGCTGGTGTCTCACAGCCAAATGAATAAACTGAGTTCAGAATTTTTTCATTAATGGGATTTATATTTACCAAAAAACATACATGACAGCTGACAGATTCCTACCTCATAGATTGTAGGCAGACAGATCTCCTGAGTCCATGTTCCGCTGGGGCATTCCTCCAATTGCACACATTTATCGTGGCACCAGCCACACTGCACAAAGGGAGGGGCGGAGAGACACTGACTGCAGGACTGGAAATGTTCACAGCCTAAGCCATTCAATGGGATCTTGGTGATCTGTGAAGAAAAGTGATCAAAAGAGCTTCCAGAGAGGTTTTTTATTGGTTTGTTAAATGAAAAGTAAATACCCCAAAGATATATGTAACTATAATTGTACAGAGATAGCACCTATATGTAAAAATCATGTAATAATGATTAAGTGATTTAAACCAAAAAACCAAATTCCTTCCTTTCCTCTATTGTTGGCACATATGTGATAAACATTACCATTATTGTCCAAGGAAACAAGTATTGTCATGCAATATTAGAAGTTTTATTTAGTAGGGACATTCTGCTCTGAGGTGATTTTAAAACAATAAGAGAGTTTAATTTAAGCTGCTGGAAAACACACTTGAACCCCTGGGAAATTCTAAGTAAGTTTACATATCATTCAGCATCAAGATACACCTCTTCTCAGAGAAGAGGGACTGCTGGCTGGTGTCAGATTCCAATGTACATTTCAGGACTTATCAGCTTGCACTAGAGTCTGCCCTTAGGACTGTAATTCTCATTCTGCATGCTTGTTTTTCTCATTGAGAAATATAGGACAAAAGGAGAAGTATACATTATGAGGAGAACCTCCCTTTGGTCCAGTCTTCCTGAATAAAAATTTAACTTGGTTTCAGAAGATCTCTGGAATACTCAAGAAATAATGAGAAAGGAGAGTTTAATCCAAGACCAAGAGAGAAGTTAAAAAGGACCATATGATACAGGCTGTAAATACCCACTCAGGAAAAAGTACAGCCCTGGAACCTCCCTCCCTTACCTTCTTCCCAGTGACAACCAGTGTGTAGCCATTTTGGTTTAATGAATGCTCCACAACTGCTTCTGAAGACACAGGGTGGGAATCCAGGCGAAAATTCACATGAGGGGTTGATGATCCTGATCGAGAAACCACAACCTGAGAAACAAAATGCAAACACCCTTAGTCCAACGAGCTCAGTTTAAATATAAGTGAAAAATGTGGATGATAATGTTAATAACAGATTAGGAGAGTTGTGGGTATTTGAACTAAAGGCCTAACAGTTTATCTCATTGTAAATCAATATGACATCTCCTAATCTCCTGCCGTGAAGACAGTTCATCTGAACCCCCAAAACAGGCTTTTGCATATGATCTTTTAACGGTTTCTTGGGAAGGAGATCTTTCAATCAGCCAGCACACGCAGACAAATCCTTACAACTGTATGGGGAACTGGAGGAGCCAAAACTCTTTCCAAAACAGAAGACCTCACTTATGCTACAAAGATTTCAGATTATTTTTTAAAATCTATCTTCCCTCCCCTTCCCACTGGGCAGCTTTCATAATGTAATGGAAAGGTTAGTAGACAGGGAGTTTGGAGACCTGAATCTAGTTCCAGCTTTGCTAACTCTTAAGCCATATTTATAGATCTTCTGAGGTCAAAATAGGCCTTCAGGTACTTTTAATGTCATTTTTATAAACCATTGTCCTATCAGATGTTGTTTCTTGGATTATAAAGTTCTTCTTGGCCTGGTTTTACAATAAGGCTTGATGGTTTTAACAATGCCTTGGAAATGAGGTTGGATGACTTGTGTCATTCCTGCTTTCAGGTATTTCTAATTGGGTATGTTTCTCAGGCTATATAATTTCCATCTTCCCTACTGCTAGAACCCAGTAATAATGAAGTCCAGGGATAAAATCTGAATGACATTCTGAGATGAACACTCAGACTTCAGGAGAATTTAGCAGGACTCAGAAAGATTTTCATTCTTAATAGGCCATTGGTTTGCATCTACATGAGTTGCAAAAGGCTGATTGCAGCTTTGGGCTTGAAACGGACTTTGTGAAATTGCCTGACATCCCAAATACCCTTTATGTTTCATTTAAAGTGTATTTATTTGCCGTGGGTATGAAATCACAGGACAAACATAGGCATCTGTGAGATTATGATTAGTTAAATAACCATTCCCTCTACCTCACCTTTCTCATTTGTAAAATGGGATGAATGTATTTAGTTCAAATACCCAGCAAGTGTAATTAACTGCTTAGTACTCTAACAAAGTCACACACAACATACAAATGTTCTGGAGAGCTAGCAGTAAATTTTTTTCTTCAGCACAAGGAATCAAGTAGCTTGAAACAATTTGGGAAGATTCCCAAAGTACCTAATTTGCTTCCAGAGAGTGGGCTGTTGATAGAGAAACTAACTAAACTCACATACAGCCATAAAAGTTAAATATCATGACATTTTTTTTCTAACACTTGTTCTAACCCAAACACTCAATACTTTCAAAATATCTCCACTAAGCAGGGTGGCTATATTTGTACAGAAGTAAATGATGGATCAAAGGTCATTTGATCAGGATGGGAAAAGATAGAAACTGTTATTCCTATGTAGGGCCAAATAGTTACTTGTGACTTTTGTAGCCAAAGTAAAAAGAAGTTCAATTACCAGTCCTACCTCCCCCTGGGTGCAGGTTACAAGCAGAATTATCAGGATATCAGACTTCTAAAGCCTCTATCCCAAATTATCCAGATTTCAGTTATACAATTTTTCAATTCTAACTCACTTCTGGTGCTCACCACTTGTTTTCCTATCTGTCCACCCTCATTTTTTTCATATTTCCCTGATGGTTGCCAATCACTTTCAACTACAAAGGTGAAAAAAAAAATCTTCTTTCACACATGTCAAAAACAAAACCAAACCCCAGTCTCTCTAATAACCAAACTGTGTTCTCTGCCTCATTCTGTGCTTTCCACTTCACTGAAGATTATTCATCCCCCTGAATCTTCCTACGAATATTTCCATGTTGCCTGTCTCTCTTGTGCTTCCATTTTATTCAGACCTGGTATATAACAATCAACTCTTAGTACCCTTTTATTCTCCTATCTTTTTGTTCTCTTTAATATCATTTCCCACATCTATAATAAGCAATCCCTTCCTAATTACTAGGCCATCATCTTTGACTTTATCAAATATCTGAAGTCCATCCAAATGTTCATTTCCCAGAAAGGATTAACCTTTGTCTCTCTTTTCATAAAGAAGCTGTTTGCACCTCTGGAACTGGGTAGATTGACAATGTATTCCCTATGACTTTCTGTCTGGAGAGCACCATATATATGGTAACTGAGCCAGTCATTGCACTGAGAGCTTTAAATGGATATTTTGTTTACTCCTCACGATAATCCTATAAGGTAGGTACTAATACTTTCCATAAAGAAAATAAGACAGAATTTTAGCTAGAAAGTACAAGAGTCAGGTTTCCAAAAAGCTTTGTCTAATGCCAGAATCTGACTGCTTGACCTCTTCTTAAACGCTCAACTGCTACACTCTTGGAGCACCAGAGTAAATACTAATAAAAAGCTTCAACTCTGAGCTCTCAAGAGCCACTTGTGAGTCAAAGCATTAAAACAAATTTCACAATATATTTGCCTTGCCAAATACTCCTTGTTTCAGCAATCTTGGCTGCACAAGTTAAACGTGTCTAAGGAGAAAGACTCTACATCTAAATAGTTTTTGATGGCACAGAGGAAATGTTACTAGTAGAACCAGTGAGTTCTACTTTTGAGCCTGAGCTAGGATGAGTGTGGCTTCATACAGAAAATGGGATGAACCAGAGAAGACAGGAAGGCAATGTGGAGAAGTGAGATACCTGGAGTTTTAGGCAGAGGTCATTTCACAGATGCAAATACCTTTTTGTTGAGCATTAGCCCTTTCTCTGTAGGGATACCTACTGTAATAACATGCCAAGAATGCTTTTCTATCATTAATTCCTCACTTTATCTTATTGCTAGAATTCCAAATAATGGAATAGCCATTTTAACCTTCAAAATACCTGTAGCAACGCTTTTAAGAAATTAGAAGTTCCTTTTGGTCATCATGGAGATAGTTTTAAGGACAGAACTAAATCTGGCATTTAAATTTAATTCTTAGGATAAATCACTTGGCAATCTTATGATAATAAGTATGAAATAGAAGACCGGCAATTATCTTTGAGTTTCTACTGTGTTGAAAACTAATTTTTAATGTTTATCTCAAACAAACAAACAAACAAACAAACCCTTTTTATTTAACGCTCTTGAAAATATAAGACTAATATGTTTGGGTGTGAGGGAGTAGAGAGGAATCCAAATGTACTTGATTGTTGTGGCTGTGATCTCAAATGATCTGGGAAAAGACACGGGGAAGAAATATGTGTACAAATAAAATAAAACCTTTGTGGTTAGGCTCCAAAATCCACAAACCTGGATAAAATAATTCTGCCTGATATATCTTCAAATACATAAAGGCCACATTCCCTTACCCCATGCATGGAGTTCTATTTATTTATTTATTATATTAAAATTTTTAATGTTTATTTATTTTTGAGAGAGAGAGTGTGAGCAGGGGAGGGACAGAGAGAGAGAGAGGGAGACACAAAATCTGAAGCAGGCTCTAGGCTCTGAGCTGTCAGTACAGAGCCTGGCGTGGGGCTCGAACTTGTGAATTGCCAGATCATGACCTAAGCCGAAGTTGGATGCTTAACCAACTGAACCACCCAAGCACCCTGGAGTTTTATTTTTGATTAAACTATTTCAAAATTTAATTTTCCTTAAGAATGATGAATACAATTTATCATGAGATATTTGTATGTGGCTTTCTCTTTTTTTCTTTTTAAAGTGGACAATTCAATGGTTTTTGGTACAGTCACAGATTTGTGCAACCATCACTACAACTGATCTTGGAACACTGTCATTATCTCAAACAGAATCTTCTTTACCTCCTCACACTCTCCAGTTTCTTGCAACCATGAATCTATCTTCTATCTCTATAGATTTCCCTATTTTGGACATTTAAGTGAATGGGATTCCACAATATATGTTTTTTTGTGACTGGTTTATTTCACTCAGCATAAAATTTTCAAGGTTCATTATGTTGGAACATGTATCAGTACTTCATTCCTGTTTATCGCTGAATAATATTCCATTATATGGATAGACCATGTTTTATTTACGCATTCGCAGCTGATGGGACATTTGGGTTGTTTCCATTTATGGCTATTGTGAGTAATACTACTATGAACATTCACATACAACTTGTGAGAACATATATTTTCATTTCTCAGGTATATACTTAGGAGCAGAAATGTTAGATTTATGATAACCCTATATTTAATTTTTTGAAGAACTGTCATATCATTTTCCATAAGTGTGCACAATTCTACATTCCCACCAACAATGTATGAGGGTTTTAATTTCTCCACAACTTCACTGACATGTTATTTTCCATTTTCTTGATTATTTATAGCCAACCACGGTTGTGTTAATTGGTCCTTCACTGTGATTTTGGTTTGTATTTCTCTGCCAAATGTTTTCTTAAATTAAGTAACCAGTGTCCTGAATATACCCTCATGGTCAGACTGGACTTTTGTAAAAGAAGGTCCTAAAGAGGCTGGTGGTGGGGAAGGGATAAAAGATGGAATAAAAGTGGATTCTTATGAGGAGAATCAGAGTGGGAGATGCAGCACACTGGACCCTACTGCTTTTTTTTTTTTTAAGTTTATTTTATTTTAAGAGAGAGAGAGAGATCGAATCCCAAGCAGGCTCCACACTGTCAGTGCAGAGCCTGATGCAGGGCTTTAACTCACGAACATGACCGAGCTGAAATCAAGAGTTGGACAGTTAACCAACTGAGCTTTCCAGGCACCCTGGGCACTACTGCTTTTTGAAGATCAAGTAGTGCTTGCTTTGGCAGCACATATGCTAAAATTGAGGATCAAAGTAAATTTTCCTTTTGTAAGAAGAGAATATATACAGTTTAATTTCTAGGCAAGTAGAACTGAATGGAAACTTTGATATCATCTAGAATGATTTCCAATTCAAAAATGAAGAAAAATAGAGGATTTCTGTTGAGGAATGAAGAACACTTCATTTGTAATGAAAGATGATGCAAATTACTGTAGTTTGAAACTCAATGAGAAAAAAATGTGAATTGAAAGAAAAAAAATGTGAGAGTAGATGACACCATTAATAAACAGCCTGTGTTATAACTGGGTGTGACTTTATGGATCTAAAGTGGGTCTGCTTCAACTGTAGTTCCCAATACAGGATTGGGCACATAGTAAGTCCTAAACGTGTATCTATTGCCTAAATATATGAATGGCCTGAAATAAGAAGCTCACTTAAGTCTCAATGAAGGGATAAGGTTTTTAAATGTTTCAGATATTTAGATAACCTCCAAGAGTTCAATCTGTATTTTCAATGTATGGCTTCTAATGCCTCTTGCTTCTTGCCTACTGCAACAGACTGAATATTTGTGCCTACCTAAGATTTAGATGTTGAAATCTTAACCCCCAATGTGATGGCTTAAGTAGGTAGAGACTTTGCGAGGCACTTAGATCATTAGGGTAGAGCCCTCATGAACGAGATTAGTGCCCTTATGAAAGGGACCCCAGAGAGCTCTTTCCCTCTTTCCACTTTGTAAGGATATAGCAAGAACAGCCATTTATGAACCAGGAATCAGGTTCTCACCAGAAACCACATCTGCTGATATCTAGACCTTGAACTTCCTAGTCTCCTGAACTTTAAGAAATAAATATTTGCTGTTTAAGCCACCTGGTCTATGGGAATTTGTTAGAGTAGTCTGAGCTGGTTCAGACACCTTCTTCAGCATGTGAGAGACATTGGTGTTTCTGTAGAAAGAAATCAGATATGAAGAGTAAATCCATTTATTTCAATCAAGGTAAACATCTAGTTTTCTGGAATGGAAAACAACAACAACAACAACATGAGAAGAAACAAATTCTTGACAGCTCAAGAAACAAAAGCCATAACACAAAGTACCAGGTAGTAAAACATGAATTAAATGAAGCTTTACTGTGTTCTTTCTTTCTTTTTTTTTTGGTAAATGGGCATGAGTACTTCTACACCAACTCGATACTACAAAAGCCAGGTATACACAAAAAGCAAAACATTTTTCCTTATTGCTGCAATAGTGATGTGTGTGTTTAAATTTTTTAAAATGAGTCATTGTGAGTTGAAATGAGTCAAAACCAGATTGAGACTTTTGTAAAAAAAAAATATCAAGCATCTAAAAACCAAAAAGAATAGCAACTATAAAAAATTTAATCAGTACTTTCAAATCAATATGTCAAATACAGTAATTGTAGGATCTGTCAGTCTATACACAGAGTATATATTACTATGTGTATATTAAAATATACACAGAATTTTAAAAGTGATAAAAGTTAAAAAAAAAAAAAACCCTACTGATTCATATACTTCATGTTTTAAAATGTCTCTCTACTCTCTGAACAAAGCACCCAAACAAGAAATCCTAGTTATTCCTTATTACCAAAAAACAAAACAAACAAAAGCTTACCATTTCCCAGGGTTTCAAATATTTATATTTTAATTTTCTATGCATATAATAATATGTAGGATATATTTATTTCAAGAGCATGCATGATTTCATTTTGGGAGACTATACATGCACTGGGTTTAAATTTTAGATACAGATAGAATTATAGATAGAACTCTGAAATTACTATTTATAATGGGTTCTTTTTCAAACAAAAGAAGTTTCAAAATTCATGAATATATTTTCTTCTAAAGAAATATACCAAATCATGGGGCACCTGGGAGGCTCAGTCAGGTAAACATCTGACTCGATTTCAGCTCAGGTCATGATCTCATGGTTTGTGGGATCAAGCCCCGCATCGGGCTCTGTATTGACAGCATGGAGCCTGCTTGGGATTCTTTCTCTTCCTCTCTCTCTACCCCTCCCCAGCTCATACTCTCTCTCAAAATAAATGAATAAGCATTTAATAAAAAGAAATATACCAAATCTACTATTCTTTAGGGATATAATTAAATCAATGATGTGCACATTAAAAAAAAGGGCAGATGATATTTTTATCTGAGCATTTTATAAAGAGACCAGTAAATCAATAATCCCTAAAGAGAAATTGTTGTTGAAGTTCAAGCCTCATTTGCCTGGGTCTCTGCTGGATGCTCATATCATTTATTTATTACTCTAAAACAGCAATAATCCCAAAGGTAATGTATGCCACAGGATTCCAACACAAACGATTGACATACCATGATGGTGGCACAGGAACCGAAAGAATTTGAAGACAGGATGTCAGTATATGAATTGATTCTTCTTACTGGAAGTGTGTAATTATTTCATGTTCACCGATTACTAACATAATCCTTTAAGTAATGGTCATGAGTAATGATCAGAAACAAAGGATGTCTTTTTAGGTGATCATTATGTCTTTTTAACTTTCTTGCTTATGATCCAGCTAGTCCAGTTAAGAGAAACAAGAGAATAGGGGCGATGAGTGGGAGCAGCATCAAAGAATTGGGGAGAGGGGAAAAGGTGATGGGAGAAGAGCAAGGATGATGCCAAAGAACCAAGTGACAGCTGTGACAGTGCCCAGGCAGAGGCCACTGTATGCAGACAAGGTAGCTGCCCAGTGAATGTTTGTGGAACTGAACTTATAAGGTCTTGAAAATGCCTCCCTTCCCCCAACCCACCCAATATACTCACTCTCCCTGGCCTGACAGTCATGCACAAATATTTTAATAGCAATGCCTTGCATCTAACGATTAAAGGCTATATATATATATATATGAAGCAAGCATTATTTTTGCAAGCTGATTAGATGAGGAGCTCATAAGGAGAGATGTGGGCAAGCCCTGTGATTAGTCCTGTGACCTTCATGAGTAACGGTCTTCCCTCTCCCACACAGCCCTGCACACTGTGCTAATGTTTCCAAGCCTTGTTCTTTTCAGCATCCCCTCCCCCTCTAAAACTTGTAAGAACCCCCGTTCTCACTGTTTACTTATACTATCTTGAATATGATGTATCACATTATTTTACTTCAAAGTATCCCAAGAGGGTGATCACACAAAAACCATTTAAGAAATTTGTATCTATGTTCAATTGGTGCTACAGAAAGACTCTAATACATGTACACATCAGTATATTTAGACAGATCTGCACCTGTATGAGATAAGTTACACATGCTTAAATGTTAGAAACATGTCAGACATGTCTTCTCTACCATACATATAATATTGTTAGCTAAACAATATAATTCTTTCTAACCAAATAACCACTGTGAAATACCTGATTCACTTTGCACCCGACAGCTGGGGCTGAAGCTTGTATTCCCAGCCAGAGCTGAACATAAGCACAATAGGAAAGGCAGAAACAGCTGCAAACTCATGAGAGAAAACATTTGCAAAGCAACTCTGCCTTTAGGCTTCAGGGTAGGAAGGAAGTAAAAATCATTTTTCTGTTCCTTTTCATATATGGCAGCTGTCTTTGGAAAAAAAATATGTCCATTCTATTTTATAACAGAAACTCCAAAGAATTACTAAAACACAAGTTGTAGGAAATTAGGCCTGGCCACAGATTTAGCACTTGAATGCAGTCAAAACATTTATAGAACTTGGTATGCAGTTACTACTTGGCTAGCTTAAGCTAGAAGTTCCCTATGTCTTTGCTGCCACTGGACTCCTCCCCCAACATTATTTGCTGTAAACAAACTGGATTTCAGAGATGTTGACTGTTTGATCCTTCAAATGCTTTAGGTTTATTTACATAAAATTTAAGGGACTGGAATTCTCTTGGACAAGTGTCAGAGAAATGGATCCTAGATGTGGGTCTCAATAGCCCTTTGTCTGTATGTCTTTGTCCTGTCATCTTGATATCAGGTACATGTTCTTATCTCTCATACTAAAATTTTAGTTCCTTAAAGGCAGGTTCTGTGTCAGTGCTTCCTTTGCTTCACTTATTTGCCTAGTAGAGCAAAGTTAGTAAGTTCACAGTGGATATCTGATGAATTAAGAACTATGCGGCTTAAAAAAATCAGTGATATCAGCACTTTCCATAAAATAAGTATCTACTTACTTATTTTCCTCTTTAATGTTTTGGATGCACAGATAATGGGCATAATATTGCTTCTTTTATGAAAATGCTGGGAGATAAGAATAAAACACTTGTCACAGTATTTCTGACACAATAAGACTGATGTATGACATATCACTTAGGTGGTGGAATCTGTCACACAGCAGAATTTACTCAGTTATTAAAGCAATATATCTAAAAATGGGATTTTATTAGAACTTCAGAATCTGGAAATAGGCCAGGAATCTTTTAATGTAAAAAAGTATCAGACCTAAAGTGACTGTAGAAAGCTTATTAATATGAAATTGGATGAATGAGGTAATAAACAATTTAGAAAAAAAATAAAGATAACAAATCAACATAGTGAACACCTTAGGAATTCAACAGATGAAAGATTCTTTCATCCTCCTTCAAATTTTTTGGAATTCTACAGAATATCAGTGTCAATTAAAAACACATTTAAAAACAAAACTACATATAATAGATATGACCATATTTCAAATACTTTAGAGTGCTTGTAGATGGGGAGTGGGTGTCCACTCTTCAGATTTTGAGGAGTTAAGACAGAACTAACTGGTCTGAGGTGGGTAAGTAAGAACACTGGGCTGGGAGAAAGGGGAGGGGAGAAAGAGTATAGTAATTTGAAGCAATGGGAGGAGGGAAGACCAAGTGTGGAAACATTTAGATAACAGGATCTATATGATTAGTTTTGAGCTAGGAAGGTTTTATTTACGTTTTATGTGTTTGAAAAAATTCCAATATATCCAACTAGTATAAGAAAAACATGATTTAAAATATGGCAATGATCAATATCCATACCACTATAAAAACAATGGTAATTTTAAAAAATATATTTTGTAAATGAATACAGATAGAAGATGTACAGATGGGCAAGTCATAGGAAAACATCATTGTCCTCAATTGGCTTAACAGAAGTCACTGTCTGATTAAGATATTAGATCAGATTATTATGAAATAAGAATCTCTCTTTAGAAGAAATTTCTACTATTTGTAAAAAGTCAACGTTTCCATAGATACCTTGCTCATTCTGCATTAATCAAGATCCTACTAATGAACTCATGTTGAAAGCACTGCCCAATCACTGTTAAAGCAAACATATTCAACACGAGCAAATTTTAATTTCTGCAAAGTGCTATGATTCTTGAAATAAGAAAACTGCCAAGTCTGAAATGTGAAGTTTTACTGTATAGAAACACTATTGCTATCCATTAAAAGCATTTCTTAACAAAATCCAGATTTTTCTCCCCCACAGTATTTGAACTTCTTTGTGTCTGACCCTATCCTCTTGCAGAATCAGGATCCTGATGATAATGTCCCTTCCTAACTCCTGCCAATATTTCTCAATGATGTGAATGTTTCTTCTCATGGAGACACACGGTTCACACAATAGCTCTCCTTTGATCCGTAGCTTCCCTTGAAATAGGAAAACATCTCCTGGAAGTGCTTTAATTGTTTCATTTTATTTTCCAATCATGTGAGAGAAATCATGAATGGAAAAAAAAAACAACAAAAAAAATTCTAAACCATTCTGGGCAAGAAAATTAAAGCAACCACATTTAAACTGAAAGCTTCAAGAACTTAACAAAACTAGGCCATACACCTCATAAAAAGTGGACCAGACTTCATTGTTTTGCTTTCAGTCTGTGTCTCTAGTTTTTACAGTGATTTTCACTTTACAATATTTGTAAATACCTTCTGTAAAAACAAAACCAAACTAATTGCACAATACCAGGTAAAACAGACACAGCCACTCTCAGAAAACATTTACCTGCATGAAGCGACCCTCTGACGTCCCAAGATTAGCAATGGTGAGGTCTCCTTTAATGAAGGTGGATATAGACGTTAAGAGGACTTGGTTGAATTGGCCCATGAATAAGTCAACTCGCTGCAAAGCTGTGGTAAACTCCGTTCGATATTCATCACTGCGCACTTCACAGCCTGATGAATTTCTCAAAAGTGTCTGGAATAAAATATGGTCATAGAATTAATGTGAGTCAGATGCGAACAAGCTGGTAAGAAACTTTTCAGTGTGTCTTTTCAGAGCTCAGAGAACAGCAAGGATAACCATGCAAATAAACAAAGAGCCCCAGACAGGCAGAAATTATTGTAGTGACCTACATGGCTCCAGTACTGGTAGGTGCCACTATATGTATAATAGACTTTAACTGGGGTAAACCTTACTATCACAGTTTGCACCATGGTTGAATATGTGCATACATAAAAATGAACTTAGTGGTGCTAGTAAAAGAAAAACAAAACTATAAATGTCTCAGCCCTGGGCAGAAAGGCAGTGCTTCTAGGGGCGCCTGAGTGGCTCAGTAGATTAAGCGTCCGACTTCGGCTCAGGTCATGATCTCACGGTTATAAGAGCCTGGAGCCTACTTTGGATCTGTGTCTCTGTCTCTGTCTCTATCAAAAATAAATAAACCTTAAAAAAAAAAGGGAGACAAGTCCTATAAGATGGATTTCAACTGGAATAATACTAAATGTTAGAGTCATACATAATACATTATATATTTTAAAATGTGTGCCTTTGTGTGCAGTGAGGTGGTAAGGGGTGGTGGCTGATAGATAATTCACAGGGAGGCAGCAGAACACAGACCCCAGACTCAAGTTCTGCATCAAATCCTAGTCTGTCATGCTTATTTACCTTACATAGCCCCATAACCTCTATGTGTTTGTGAAATTAAGGTTATCCATTTCAGTCTCCCAGTAAAATTGAGAGAATTACAGAAATGTACCTACCTCGCAGAGCTATTATAAAAGTTAAATGAGCTAAATTATAGACATCTCTTACCACAGAATCCAGCACCCAGAAAATACCACTGAAGTATTTGTCATCATTGTGGTGAAAGGCTCAAAAAAATCTAGAAACTATGCATCAAATGCTGCAGTAATCAACTTACTAAAAGGCAATCGCCACTCAATCAGGTATTTATCTTTTAGGTTTAACTTCAAAATTTTAAAAATATTGTTCAATTATATATGTCAGTTAAGCACTGTGGATCCCTTCCTTTACCTTGACACTTCAGTGTCCTGGTTTTCCTTCTACTTCTTAGACTGCAACACTTGGTCTCTTGTGTAGGACCATCTGTGTCAGGGTTTCTCAAGGCTCCATCCTAGGGCTGCTCTTCACACTGTCCCTAGGCAACCTCTGTCTCTCCTATGATGTCTATCACCATTTAGTTGACACACATTTGTACCTCCACCCTATCCTGTCCTCTGACTGTGCATATATCAAATTGTCTATGAAATACACACTCAGATGTCTGCAAGACCTCTGGTTCAACAAGATCAAAGTAGAAACCACAATCTTCCCCTATGCCTGATCTGATGATACAACACACCCTAGCGGATGGTTCTAGCATTCCTCCAGATGCACGAGTCATAAATCTAGGTGCCATCCCTGATTCCTCCCCATGTACAGTCCATCACCAATTTTCATCAGTTGCACTTTCTAAATATCTCCTACATCCATCCAGTTTTCTCAGCCTCCATACTTTGACCGTTATCCAAGCCATCCCCTTCCTTTCCTGAACTATTACAATGGCTTCCACATTGGACCTTCCACATCTGATCTCATCCAGTCTTTCCAGGTCCATTCTCTACACTGCAGCCAGATTTTTTCCCCCATAAAACACAAATCTCATCGTATCACTCTGCTTAAAACACTTAATGTCTCCCTATTGTTCTCAGGATAAAAGACAAAAATTTTAACATGGCCTGATGAGCTCTGCATCATCTGGATCCTACTGAACTTTCCAGACTCATTCTCATTGTGTTCTCCTTTGCAGTCTGTGCTCCAGTGAGCTGGCTTTCTTTCAGTTTTCCAAATATGTCATATGTCCTCTCATTACAGGGCCTTTGCACATGTTGTTCCCTCTTCCTGAAGTGATCCTTCTACCTTCATTCATTTTATTAATGGCTATGCCTCCTTCAGATCTTAGTGTATCCTCATTTCCTTAGGAGGCCTATTCTGACCTTAGTATCTAGGTCAAATGCTTCTATTACAGACTATCATAATACATTTTACCTCTGTATCATAGCACTCATTGCTGCAACTACTATTTGCTTGTGGATTATGACTGATTTCCCTGCCATCAGAGACTCTGTTTGTTCACCATGGTATTGGTAGTAGTAGATGAAATATCACACAGAGATCTTTAACAAATATTAACTGAATGAATGAGTAAATGAATCAATTATGAGTAGAGTGGGGATGAGTGTGGAGATGTAAACTAATATTACCAAAGCTTTTTTTTCTTTCTCTTTCAGGAATAGGTATAGTAAAGAGTTTATAAGAAATGAATAGTGTTTGGCTCCTGACTGTACTAAGACATCTGGGAATTAGTAAATCGAGGGCAGATAACAGGAGGCAGGAAGATATAACAAGGAATATGAAGTCTAACTTGGAAGAAAAAGAAAAAGTTCATTTTTACAGATTTTTGTATGTAGTTTCAAGTAAAGGAAAATTATTTGAAGATTAGGAATTCTCTTATTGTTCTATTATATTTATAATAATTAGAAAGCTGTCATAATAGATTTCAAACCAACTTAATGTTTAAGAATAAAGTGAAATAGGGGCACCTGGGTGGCTCAGTCGGTTGAGCGGCCGACTTTGGCTCAGGTCATGATCTCACAGTTTGTGGGTTCAAGCCCAACGTCGGGGTCTGTGCTGACAGCTCGGAGCCTGGGGCCTGCTTCTGAGTCTGTGTCTCCCTCTCTTTCTGACCCTCCCCCACTCATGCTCTGTGTCTGTCTCTCTCAAAAATAAATTTTAAAAAAAGTTAAAAAAATAAAAAAAAAACAAAGTGAAATAAAAAATTTAGTTATCCTTCTGCAAAATAGTCTTACTCCTCAATGTCAAACTTCTGTCTGTCATGCGGAATAGAGTTCTTACAGCTATTAACTTTTATGGTTAAAAATAATCTACAATGTTGTTTTATATAGCAACAAATATTTCTTCATTTTAAGTGGCAATAAATTAGCAAACAGTCTCAGAGATGCTAAACTTACTGACTCTTGTAATTAATGAAATGTACTGGTTCTAGACATTTATTTTGATATATTAATGAGTGCTATTTCACTATTTAATTAGAAGCTTTTCCTCACTAAAGTACTATAGATTGCTCTGAGGAATAGCAGATAACTGAGACATACCAGCAATTCAATAGTAACCGATTAATTGGTAATTAAGTTTCCATTGGTGATCAATCATCCATTTTGCAGAGATAGAACCAAGGGATGCTGCTTAAAGGAGCAAAGACCAGTTTTAAATCAAAGACCATCTCAAGTATTCCATTTCAGAAGTGACTGCTCTTCAGGGTCAGCATCTGTGGTTGTTTTGTTCCTTTTCTAGCTTATTCTTACTTTTTTTCTATGTCTAGATGGCATCCTAGAAACTTAAAGCCTCAATTTTGACCTAGTGGAGATATGATGGATTCATTGGAATATAAAAATAATTTGCTGCATGTGGAATAGGGTCTTAGAGTGTAAACTAGAAGCAGCCTTCTATCAATAAGAGGTCCAAAACGGTCTCATTCATCTTTTATCCCACCCTGTATTGTGCCCAGCACACAGTAGGCATTTAATAATAGCCTCCTTAAAAATTAATGCATCTACAAGGTACCCAGAGATAAGCCCATCTGCCTACCCAGCTTGCTTTGTTGTCTGCTTTCCAGAACTGGGCCAATGGGAGAATGGAGGTGAGATGGGTCTCTGAGTGTCTGCAAACCTGCAAGAAGTCCTCAATCTTTTTTAATGGAGGGAAAGCAACACAACCAGAACTCTGGCCTGTATGTCTGTTTCTTCACATGTAAGGCATAAATGTAGAACTCTGCACCCGACTCAATTCACATTTATGTATATTCCTGTATATTTATACTTTTAGACATCTCCTTTAGGAAACAGTAAGGTCTCTAAATGGTACCTCCTCAAGGACTGATTGGATTATGTCTCTTCCCCCAAAACAAATTCCTAAGTATAAAAACATTGCACAATGTTGGAACAGGATCTACAGAAAACCTTGATCTTGAAAAATTATGCAATTTGGAGCTAAAAAACAAACATTATGTCAGATCCAAATGACAATCAGATTTTATAAATCAGGGGATCCTAGCCTTTTTCTTTTTCATTTTCTCCATAGCAGAGATCTGCAGGAGAGGGCTGGGGCCACTAGCTTCTAGGAAAAAGTAACATTCCAGCATTCAGTGCAGGAGAGGGGACGACTCCTTGTCTCCTCCTTCTAAGAATCTTGATAAACTCAATGATTGGGGTCAGGGTGGCGGGAACTAGTTTATAAAGCCCCATGCTGTGAGTTTGAATAGAATTTTAACTCTCAGGGAACCTTGGTTTAAGCTCTCAGCATTGCAAAGTAGGGCACTGTGTAAGTATGACTAAACCTCAGTCTGATTTACTATGTCCCTTAAAGGAAATGTATTTGCTGCTTATTTGTACAGGGAAGATGGGGTGGTTTCTTCTCACAATTTTACATACAGTTCCTGCGTGCAGCATTTGGGGTGGGATTGGGACAAGATGGAAGACTGATAGATCTCCAGGGGTCTCCTTGCCACTTGTGTGTCCCTCAAAGCTTTGTGCTTTGGGGTAAAACTGAGCATAGCTGGAAGAAGGCAGTTCTCTGGTAAAAGAGCTGCTTTAGTGCACCAAAGAAGAGTCTACAAAGAAGGTTTCAGTCCAGCACTAGTTGGGGAGTCAGACTAACACTCTCTTTGGTAACAAAGGAAGGAAGAAGGAAGAAAGGAAGGGAGAGAGGAAATCTGTCTTTACCCTGTACCTACTTACACTGTGCCAGGCATTCTTACGTGCAAGCAGACTCACAGCCCTGTAAGGTTTTCAGTTTTCAGTTTTCAGGAGGAGGAGACTCAGCAGCCAAGGGTGTAGTCACAGTGGCCGATTCACGCTGGAACTGGCCACAAAACTGAAACAGTCATTAAAATTCAGCTCTCCATGATTCTCAAGCTCATGAATTTCTTCTGCTACTGTTTACTATTCTGGGCAAAGTTCCAAGAATTGCACAATTACAAAAATGGAAAGGGCCTTAGAGACCATCTTAACCCAGCTCCTCATTTTAAGTATGAGAAACTTAAAGTCAGGGAAATTGTACCTCTCAAAAAGTTGGAATCATTCAACAAAAGTTATCACTTAGCATGTAAAAAAACCTACAACCCTTCAAAGTAGGAAATGTAGATTCACCCACCCCTGATTGCTATTCTGAGAGAAACGTTGGAATTATTTTTTTTCTGCCTAGTAGCATAAAGATGACCACTAGCATTTTGGGCTGTTCTAATCAGCTTGGCTCTCAAATCTTCCTCTCTGTTGCTATTTTGGCTTATGAACATTAACATGTTTCCACCCAGGTAAGTCTAAAATTTCAGTCATCACCAATTCCTCTCTCTTGAGCACTTCCCACATCCGACTAGTTCCTCAGTTTCTCTGACCTCAGGCTACAGCCCTCCAGCCACACCTACACCCCTGCCCTAGGGTAGGTGTTTCCTCATTGGCTTTCCTGTCTTCCATCTCATCTGCCTTGAAGCAGTTGCTGTCACTCCCTTCTTCAAAACCTTAGTTGCTTCCCAAAGAACTGCAGAAAAGCCAAACTCCCTGCTATGGTATCCAAACCTGCCTTAGTTTGTTTTTAAGTCTTTTTTCCATTAAGGTGAAAGGTCAAGTGACCATCTAGGACACCAAATGAATCTAAGAGTGACTATCCTGACACAAGACCCTTCCAATTCTTGGATTCTTGCATATGCTTTAGCAGCTGATGTCTCAGCTCCTGCTAGTCAGTGACACCCACTCCTTGGTCATGTGAACCTAAAGCATGGCTCTTTTCTAAAGTCTCTCCTTGCAAAGTTTGTTGAAGGACAGAAGTTATGTTTTATTGGATTGGGAGAGGGGAGATAGGGACAAAGAATAAGGTAGACAGTATATGGGTATAGGAAGATACCATATAGCTTGAGGTATTTGAGTCAAGAGCGAAAAAGAAACAGGAAAAAAAATTCACTCAATACAATATATTGTTTAGGCATATACACATGCATAGAGCAACTAATGGCAAGGAAAAGACAATTTGCAATTATTGTTTACCTACTTTTTTGGGAAGGAGAGGGATATGACTGGGGTGGGACATACAGGGGACTTAGAGGCTTTGGTAATATTCTCTTTTTTAAGCCTGGTAGTAGAGAACTCAGTATCTGTTTTACTGCACACATGCACCCATGCACGCATGCACATGCGCGCACACACACAGTACGTGATTCTTTTCCATATATGAATATACTATAACAAAAATAAATTTTAAAAGAAAACAATGAATAAATGGGAAGTGAGAAAGTGGAGAGAACCTATTACAAACTCTCCCCATCCCAATTTCTTGACATCCTAAGCATGTTTGAAACATTCTCATGGCTTTCTCAGCTCATAGGAGCTCACAGTAATAATGTTAAATATCATCTGCATAGTGGGTTATGGTTTTCCAAGTACATTATCTCATCTGATCCTCTCAATAGGTCTGTAAATGGATTTGTTATGATCATATTTCTACAGATGAAGAAACTAAAGTTTAGAGAGTTGTCAGTAAATATCAGAGCTTGAATCCTAGTAGTTGATATCAAATCCAAATAGAATGCATCATACTCCTTACTTATAGACTCCTACAGTATTTCTGAGACAAATCTAGGGATGGTCTAAGGACATGGTGAAAAGGAATGTGCATGCCTACAGCACAGGACTGGTTCTACCCAACTGGGATTTGATGAGTTACATGACCTTAGGCAAATAGCTTGATCTCTCTGAGTATGAGCTTTACTTTACCTATATAATGAACATTTGTCCAGAGTGTTTATAATGCATCAGACACTGTTCTCAGCACTTTCCAAATATTAATTCACTGAATCCTCATAACAATTCTAGGAGGAAACTGAGGCACTGCATGGTCAAAAGACCAGCAGCAGCTGCAGGGCAAGGACTAAACCTAGGTCACACAGCAGCAGTGTCTTTACCCCCCACCTAGGCTTGTCTGCAAAGGAAGGGGTTGAGTGAATTAATTCAAAATTTTCTTGTGGATCTACCATGCTGTGGGTCTGTGGATGGCTTTCCAAAGCTTCCTCTAGGCTTGGAATTACAAAACTGCCATTAGCCTGCTGCTGGAACAAATGATTGCTCAGGATGTTAAGGATGCCATGAGTAAACAGTCACTGTCTCCCAATCACCTTAGGCTACTCCAGTACGTAAACAGATTCTGGATACATATGCCTATTCTTTAAGAAGTTTGAAAAGCATTTAATTGTGCCAGGTTTATCCTTTTCTAAAATAATTATATGAAGTCCACTCTGAGAACCAATGGTAAACATCCTGTTCTGCTTAAAAAAAAAACTTGTTACAAACTTGCTTCCTTAACTCAAGGACTTATATACTGTCATAGGGCTAAATAATAGGTACCATTCTACAATTTAAGCCTTGAAACAATAATTTATTTTTTCTTTACCTTTTCATGAGCACTTGGCCAGATGATTTTTTTTACCTGACTCAGACGTTAACTATTTTTTATAAAACGAAAATTGAAGTGCTATATATCTCAATGTATTTGATTCAAATGGCTTTCCCTAATTAACATTATGATGCATGCAGTGAATATGCAATTACATTTAATTCTGTATAATTAAGGATGTGATATATTTAAAATAGAGATTCTTTTAATTCATCTATAGGACAGATTTAGCTCATCTATAGATAATTTAAATCAGTCTTGCAGTTAGATTAAAAAAAATGTACTATTTTGTAAAATCTTTGCCAGTTCACTCATACCAGCCCTCTTTCCTTCTTTTCCATGACAAAATTAACAGAAGCATTTTAATATAAATTTTATTCATAATCACCCTTTCTACAAATTCTGTTGACATGCAATAGTGATTTTCTAGGGGATATGTTCAAAACAGATAGTCCCTCTTTGCCTAGAACTTTTCATATAGCTGGTTAAAAACACAACTGCTTTAATTTCAGGAATTCCATATAACTTCTCTAAATTTCATTCATGTTCTCTCTTCTGTTTATTTGGTAGGACTGGGAGGGAGGTGCTGTGGAACTGACTGCAGGCAGAGGCACAGAGCTTTGAACTTCAGTGTCTGCTTATGTTGCTTTCAGACATATTTAGCTTCTATCAGTCTGTACTCAAATGTCTAAGATGTCAACATTGAAGCCTGATTCTCTGTAAAATGCAGAAGAGTCAATTCAGACAGAGCAAGCCCTTCTCTTTGGGGTCCTTCATGCAAGGCCAGACTGTTAGGGTGGTGTGGTTGAACACTAAGAATGTGACTGTTGTTTTGTGCTACAAGGACAACTCTGCTTCATGTTGTGCTCAGTCACAGTTTTAAAAGAAAGATGCTTCCTCAATACTTGTGTTGTTACAAACTCTCCTTGATGAAGTAATCCTGCTGCACGGCTTCAATAGCCACGGAGTTCATTACAACCAGAGACCTCAAGCAGGGGAGCGAAGCTGGGGGGCAGCTTTTTAAAGAAGAGCTGATTTGTCTCCAGGAAGGGAAAAAGGGCATCATCTCTGGCTCTGTGTGTTCAGATGGTCCTGAACGCAATACAACCAGGCATCTGGCCAATAGGCTGCTGGCTCAACAGTAGTGATTCACGAGGAGATGGACACTGCCTTGTGGATGATCTATGATGCCAAATATGGCATCAATAGCCACCCTCTCTCTTCAGGACATCTCAGTCATCTTTGACTTTTCCTTTTATTTTATTGTTTATATCCATCTATCAACTTAAAAATGTTTCTACAGAGTTAAAGGAAATCTCATACTTGGCCTCCCACAATCTAATTTCCTTGATTCCAGAATCTCTTTGCTCAGTTCCACTTGCATAACTTTTTAGAGTAAGTTCTCTAAATTCCTTCTTAGTCATATCCAGTGTTAACCACCCTAGCCTAGTGGAGAAGAGCATGGGCTCAGGAGTGGCCCTGCCCTTACCAGCTGTGCAAACTTGGAGAGGATACTTAGATCACTAAGCCTCATTTCTTCACTTGTAAAATGGAAAAATGCACATCTATCTAACAGAATTGTTTTGAGGTTTAAATGAAATGAATCGTGCCAGAAGCAGACACACAAAATAGCTAACTAATAATGCAAAGCACAAAGAACATCACTGATAGATACATTCTGAAAACACTGGTACAGGTGATAAATGCTAGAATATTAGGAAAAAGATAAGATCAGTATGGGCTTAAACAGCTCTGCTCACGGCAAAGGCCAAAGCTGACACAGGTCTTGACAGAAGGTAGATTAGTGAAAAGGGAAGAAGTACTTGGAGCAGAATGTACTTTATGTATATGTGTGTATGGACTTATTTACAGATGTAAACAAATGCATTTACATATAAATGAAATAAAAATATATCCACCTTCCTTTCGAGGTATCCCCAGGATTCAAAAGACTGAATTCTACAATGATAGGGGTTCTGGAATTTTACGTGTTAAAACGTTTCCTTCTTTATCATCATTTCCCAAGGTGAATCAGATCTAAAACAGACCAAGTCCATGTGGTTTGGCTTAGCAGCCTTCATACCTCACTTCAGTCACAGCCAGGAGTGACAGAGTGATTCATAAAGAAAGCTGTTCCAAGAGAAGCAAATTTTAATGCTTAGTGTATAGAATTTTTCTCCTTTTCTCTATTTAGTTAATAGAAAACAAATTTTAATGTACTTACTCATTGAATTGTAAGAGATACTCAAAACACAGAACACTAGTTACCCTGTACTAAGCAATAAAACAGAAGCAGTTCTTTTTGTAGAGTATAGGAGCTGTGTTCTGTTTATGGGCCTAACAGTGTCACGCTCAATAGCAAACAGGCTGATGAATGTCTTAGAGGATGGCCAGTTGAGGTGAAAGACGGATGAAACCAGAGTTCTTCAATTGTGCCCCAGTATTTTGTTTAAACCCATGACTATATCCTAACCTGCCATGACTGTCATCACCTCTTTATCTCTCCTTTCCATCTTACCATTGTGCAGTGAGACTCTTTACTCATCTTCTTCCCTTGTTCCCTACCAGAACTGTGTATCAGAAACCTCAATCTATGGGCAACACTTCTCATTGGTCAAGATTCACAAGGCCCCTACCAAACTCTCTTCTAATCTTACTACATCTACATCAAGGCAAAGCTCATGCTCTGCTCCAAGCATGTATTTGGTACATATGAAGTGATGCCATTATGGCCACAGCAAAGGTGGTATGGATAAAGACCTTCACTCTTCTTTTCTTTAACCCACACATTTTCAACTTGAAATCATAGACTGGTGGTTCGTGAAAAATCTATGGATTCAAAAAGCAAACTTCAAGGGCGGTCACCTCTACTGGGATCACTGCTCAAGCAATGTCCATCAGAAGGTTTTGTCTAAAGTCCTTCATACAGACAATATTACCCCACAAAAGGGAAGCTCTGTTGAAAGGCCTTATGGAACAGAGAAGTTACTCTACCTTTTTCCTTTTAATTGCTCTAATTATGTTTTCCCAATTTTGATTAAGTACAAATCTTGGGATTTCTATTTACTTTCCCTATCATCTTCATCTTTTCTTCTCCTTTCATTGTTCTCCTTGTTTTTTGATCCACCTTCATTCCAAACTGGTGGATGATTGAAAGTATATGTGTGTGTATGTGTGTAAGGAAGGGGCCAAAACTTCCCAGAATTTCTTCCATGCTAATTTAACTTTTAGAAACTCCTCAGTTCTATAAATTAGTTTTTAGAGATTTGGGGGAGAAAATTAAAAACTGTTTTATCTAAAAATTATTTTTACTAATCATAATTTTATCACATTACTTGAAATATGAGGTTTTGCCATAACTATTTGCTCATTTGATAAACAGATATTTTGCTCAAGCTATTTTGTTAGGTACTAAGGATGTGGAGATAAAAGCCACAGTTCATGTCTTCAGAAGCTAATGAGGAAAACAGTGAACATATTACCACAGAGTGTGGTAAGAGATATGGTAGAAATAAGCAAAAGGTGCTACTGGAGTACTCAGGAAAGGCAGCTTATCCAGAATGGAGGGTTAGGAGAAAGCTAGAGAAGATTTCCTGGGGAAGGAAATACCTGAGTAGAATTGTAAAGAAGAGGGAGAAAATGTTAACCTGTCAAAATGAGTGTTAAAGGGAATTTGAAGCAGATGAAATAATAGGCGTTAAGGTAGGGTTGTGAAAGACACTAATGGATCCTGGGAAATACAAGAACGATAGGCTGACACACGTCTGATAAATGCACAGGTTGACTCACTTACTATCCAAAATATGCAAAGAACTCATACAGCTCAGTAGTAGCAAAAAAAAAAAAAAGAAAAAAAATGGGCAAAAAAACTAAATAGACATTTTTCTAAAGAAAACATACAAATGGCCAAGAGGAACATGAAAAGGTGCTTAACATCACTAATCAGGGATATGCAAATCAAAACCACTATGAGGCATCACCTCACACCTGTAAGAATGGCTATTCTCCAAAAGACAAGAGATAACAAATGCTGGTAAGCACATTAAGGGAACCCTCATAGAGTGTTGGTGGGAATGTAAACTAGTACAGCCAGTAAACAATGTGGATATTCCTCAAGAAATTAAAAACAGAACTACCGTATGATCCAGCAATCCCACTTCTGGGTATTTATCCAAAGGGGGGAAAAAGGAGCGCCTGAGTGGATGAGTAGGTTAAGCATCTGACCCTTGATTTTGGCTCAGGTCATGATCTCATGGTTTGGGAGTTCAAGCCCTGCATAGGGCTTTGTGCTGACAGCATGGAGCCTGGTTAGGATTCTCTCTCTCCCCCTCTCTCTGCCCCTCCTCTGCTGGTGTGCTCTCTCAAAATAAATAAACCTTTAAAAACAAACCAACTAACCATGATCTCTAAGAGATATCTGTACTTCCATGTTAATTGCAGCACTATACACAACAGCCAACACATGGAAACAACGTAAGTATCTATCAGTGGATGAATGGATCAGGATATGTCTATTCAGACTTAAAAAAAAAAAAAAAAAAGGAAATCATGTCATTTGCCGCAATGTGGATGAACCTGGAGGGCATTATGCTAACTGAAATAAGCCAGACAGAGAAAGACAAATACTGCATGTTATCAATTTTATATGAAATCTAAGGGGAACAAAATGTTGTGCTCCTAGAAACAGAGAGTAGAAAACTGGTTACCAGGGGCTGGGGCAGCAGTAGGAGGTTGGGGATGGTGGAGAGGACAGCAGACGTAGGGAGACATTGATAAAATGGTACAAACTTTCAGTTAAAAGATAAAAAAAAAAGTTTGAAGATCTAATGTATAACATGGTGATCATAGTTGACAACACTGTATTATATGGTTGAAATTTGCAAAGACAGTTCTTTTTTTTTAAAGGATGATAGGCTGAAGGTAGGGCAGGGTGGCAGTGGTGTGCTTGTACCAGCTTACTGAACATTTCTTCCTAATTTCATCCTGTTCAGTGACTTACCTTGGCAGCTTGAAATTGGTTTGGTAGGAGTGTTTACACCACAGAAATTGCCAAGCACTACAGATCAGGGCTTTTACTCCCCACTTCCCTGAGTATTTACCAGCATACTCATAGGTTTGAGGACCAGGAAATAGTCAGGGCCAAGGTAGGAAACTTCTTGAATACATACTAAAGAGTGTGGATTTTACTCTGAACCCATTGGGGAGTCCTCAAATTATTTTAAGGGACACAGTAACACAAATGGGTTTGCTTTCAAGAAAGATTACTTATTCCAGCAGCAGTCTGGAGACAAATAGATTGGTTGGGGATGAGAATGGAGCCAGGGAGATCTAGGTTTATCTTATTGGCATCATTTCAACATACTAATAAAGCAAAATTTATCTGGAATGATAACATACAATTTTCTGTTTCTTCTTTGTATATCTGCAGAAGGAAAGAAGTAGTAAGGATTTTTAAACTTCACGTTTACTATAAATGAGGCTAAATTTTATTCTGAAGAAGGATTAGAAGAAGCAGGCTGAATTAGATCACACTGATGGAGAAGGCTGAGAGATAGGCTGAATGATTCTCTGGAAATATTAAGTTCCTTGATTAAATAAGTGTTGTTAGTTGCTCACAAACCAGCATCTGGATAAGGTGCTTAGAAAGTCTTAAATAAGGCTGGTACACAGAATAAGAATGTCGGCTTGGGTTAATGAATGAGAGACATTGTGTAAACTATTACTTAATCCTAGTTGAGGGTTTCCTGAGCCACTGGGGATCTGGGCTGAGGTTGATAGACAAATATGAGGTTAGAAGGAAATAGAGCATTAAACAAACAATAGTTCAGTTTAACTTGTGATTTAGCCAGAGTTCAGAGTATAAAATAAAAGCCTTGCTAGTAGCAAGAAAGATAAAATGAAGCAACGTCAATATCATTATTAAAATAATTATCCAGCCATTCACTGGAACAGAGATTTTATTGTATTTCTACAGTGAAAATAGAAAATTTGACTATTTCTTAGCCAGTTTGTGAGTATCTGGCATATAGAGTATTTAAAAAAAGCACTGGGAGTTATCACAGCTGGTTCTAAGGGCCCAGAGAATGAAGGAAAAGCTTTAATATCTAAAGTTCACACAAATACTAAATTAATATTTACTTATGAAAATTTAGATGTTTACTTTTCAAATATTTAATAATCCCTCCTTTTTTATAAGTTCGTCTGCATTCACTTGGATTGTTACCTTATCACTAGGGTCATAAGATACTCAATATCACACCGTTTACACCATGACTACCCTAGGTCCTGAAAAATTTTGATTTATTTCTTAAAAAAGAGTTTTCTTGTTAGGTGTGGTAAAGTCCTGGTGTTTATTTTTCTGTGATCTATAACTGTGCCACAAATGGTGAACTACAAATTTTCAATAGTGCCACCACGCCACATACCCAGGATCAGAAAAAGCACTGTTTGCCTAAAAATCTGAAATTAGTGCTTTTGTTTTCTTAAAAAAATATCTACATACAAAATACCATAAGGGCACCTGGGTGGCTTATCAGTTAAGCGTCCAGTTTAGGCTCAGGTTATGATCTCACTGTTCGTGAGTTCGAGCCCCGTGTTTGACTCTGTGCTGACAGCTCAGAGCCCGGAGCTTGCTTTGGATACTGTCTCCTTTCTCTGTCCCACCCCTGCTTGCACTCTCTCTCTCTCTCTCTCAAAAAATAAACCATAAACATTAAAAAAATTAAAAAAGAAAATACCATAATCATTGTCACAATTTATAATATATATTTTTTAAAGCAGGCACATATTTTAGTCTTCTTTGCGCATGTCAAAAACCTGACCTTTAAATGTTAATTACAAGTCATACCTACTATTGTTAAACTACCATTTATATATTACTCATTATTTTGCAAACATTAACATTCTCAATATTGGGTCAGTAACAGAATTGATCTTTTGTTTTGTCTGCCCACTTCTACTTGGAATCAATACGTTTGTTATGACTCTTCAGAAATCAGAGTGAGTTTAGTTGAGAGTTAAACACTGCCCATTTTTTTTTTTTCTCTATCAGCTCTAGATAGAACCAATGTAACTGGTATTTTCAAATTAGAAATATTTCTCAATTAGTCTTACTAATACATTTACTGATTCTTGTTTACCATGATGTTGGAGCCACAAATAAGTTTACTTAATGAATCCTCAGATATATTATAATGAATCATCAGATATATTCTATTTTAATTCTTCTTCTTTATTCATTTAATTCAGTTCCTTAAGTACCAGGATCACCTAATTTGACCTCATATTCATCTCTATTACTGCACTTCAGAACATTTCCAGAGTATCAAACCTTCTCATATTAATAAACATATTTATAAAAATAATCTCACCTCTCTATTATCTTTTCTAAGATTTTGTATATCCGCTTCCCCTCTCCCCCGAAACTGTACTCTTATAAACTATCTCTTACATTCAAGATGCTGGTTACTTTACTGTGAAGTAAATATAGTCCTTTGCCATAATTATAGCCTTCAGGAAGGGGCAAGGCAATGACCTCTCTGACTTGTAGGCACAGGAATAAGCCCTGAGGATTATTAAATGGCTCCTATTCCCTCATCTTTTCGGATGGGAGACTCCACTTCTTTCTTGGCCAAACAAAAGTGAACAAAGTGAGCAAGAAAAAGGTGAGTATGTCTTTGGATTCCTCACACGTATTTTTTGCACTTGCATTTCAAATCTTCATGGCTTGTGGGGATGGCAAAAACAGGGCCTTTTACGACCCTCATAAAAATACACTTGTAGGTATTATCAAGGGCTTTCATCCAAACACTGCAGCAATTTAGTTGGTCTCTATTCTGTTGTCTGCAAGGCATACATACCTACGTACAAAAAAACATGACAAACTGCCTGCCCTCTAAGACCTTAAGCTTATTTAGATATTTGCATGATTATGTATATATAAATAAATATGATTAAAATGAAAGAGAAAGGCAAAATGTCTGCAGTTAGGGATGCATTAGAACAACATAAAGGCAGCACTAACTAGAGGATATGCCCCCGTACATTCAGTAGGTGCTCATGACATCCTCGTGAGTCCCTGCAGCACTTGTCCCTCAGCTCTCTAGGGCACATGATTCACATGAGAAGGAAATGGTCTCAAAGAAGACAGTTGTGCAGAGGATGGTATATGGATACAGAAAGACAATATGATTTGGGCCCACCTCAGCATCACATTCCCTTAAATTCCATCAATTTTTATAATATTGATAGTTTCAAAAGAGCTTGTTTTGTGCGTTCTTGGAATTATGATTCACTTTTTCAGAGGACTTACTGGTGACAGGACAATCCCTTCCATCCCCAGGAAATGCAGATTCTTCTGTTGCATAGGATCCCAAGTGCTAGCTCACAGAAGAAAGGTGAGAGGGACAAGAAAGAAACAACGTGGACAGATATAAGAAACTTCTATTTTTCAAAGCTGATTAAGGTGACAGGCTAGGAGAGGAGGTGAGTAAGTGCTACCTGCATTATGTCTTTAGCTTCTAGAAATCTACATATTATCTTCCTCATACTAAGAATTACCTAAGGAAAAGTAACTTAATTCACATAGAAATCAAAGAAAAGACAAACTTTATATAATTAAAAACTTTTTAAAAAACTGTTAAAGTTATAATCTCTGGCATAGTTCTACCTCTTGTGATGTTTTTCTAAGTGTAAAATAATATGCACTCATATCCAGAACCCACTTAAAAAAGCTGGTTAAATGCAGTACCATGTAGTTAAGACCTCAAGTTTATGAAATAGGTAATAATTATAAGTTTATTAAATACTGGCTATGTAGTTGGCCTTGTACTAAGGACATATGGCTTTTTCTAAAATTTTGGGCTTTATGTAAAAGTTAACTTTCACCTCCTCAGGGTGGCCTTTTGTGACTACACTATTAAATTAACATATTCCTCCTCACTTACATTCACAGATGTTTATTTCCCTCACACTATATTTCATAAACTATCATGACATATTTATTGGTGTGACTGAGTTCTTATTGTCATCTCCTCCCCAAGTGTGTCCGCTTCATAAAGATAAGAACCATAGCTATTTCATTCACCACTGTAATACCTGAAAGGCCAGGCACTCCATATCTACTGAATTTCTTGTTCAATCTTGGTCGTATGAATAAATCCCTTTCTCTGTGTTTTGCTGAAAACAATGGTCACAAGTTTTTGGTCATTTTATGCACTAAATAAAATGAGTAGGCTTCTAGAACTTGGCTTAAACTAATAAGATGAAAAAATAAGCATGTAATGAAAGTAGCTTTAAAAAATGGAAAATTTTGCACATTTTACTGTCAAGATAATTTTTAGAGATATTCGTTTTTGCTATTGACTGCCACTGCATTAGTGCTTCTATCTGCTTAATGCATTAGCACTAAATACTATTGATTCGCTCAGCTAACAGACCAATTTAATCTTTGCATTTTTCCCATTTGCTGAGCACCACCTCACTTATAGTTCAGTTAGTAAAGCGGTTGCTACGTGCAAGTGTTAATCAGATTTTAAATTTAAAATGTCACTGGAAAATTTAATATTATACAAATTTACACTTTTCTGGTACATGGACACAAATTATAGTGAATCAGAATAATCCATATATTTTGACATGACAACTCAGCAAACTTAATTTTCATAAAATCAGCTATAGAAAAGAGTGCTTTACAAATCAAAACTGACCTTAATTCACCCCTTTTACCTAGAGCATGATTTGAAATGTCACCTACCATTTTAATGATCTCTGATTGATGAGCATTTTGGTGATTTGCCCAAATAAGACAACTGAGGTCAGATTTTAGTCTGAACTCATAATTTTAATTTTTGTTTTTTCAGCTACCCTATTCATAAGGCATTTCCCTCTACTTGTGAGCATAGAGTGGTGAAAATAGCCTTTATTCTAGATCAGCATGAATTTGTAAGACATTTTTCTGTTCTCTTGTTGAAAAACCAAAGAATATGTTTGAAATACAGAAGGTCGACACACTTCATCTGTTCTAAATTAGCCTAGGTCTAGGGTGAAGTGCAGTAAACTTCTTCCCCAAGGCTTTTAAGAAAGGAAGTCAACTTGCTCAGCAAGTAATTCATATGCAAATGAAACAGCCTGGAACATTTTAGTTAGAAAAAATATATAATTAGCAGACTGGAACGTATCCAGGATCCCAGAATCACTTACCACATTCACTATTATTAAAAACACACAGACACACAACAAAAACAAACAAACAAACAAACAAGACACCCCAAGGGAGTTTTAATGACTTCAAGAGTAGTTGTGCCCTTGGTTTCGTTCCCTTGACACTGGAGTCCTTTACAGCCCTCTCTCTCGCTGTTGGAGATGTGACTTCCAGCACTTATCGGGGCACTGAGTCATTCTGAACTCAATGTGCCCACTGACTTGGTATCTGTGCCAATCCATGAATAAGCAACGGCAGAAATTCCTCATGGGTATTCTATCCAAATTATTACAGATCCTCATTTTTCTTATTAGAGGAGATAACAGTATAGGGCAGGATGACGACTGATAAGACAGATGTATGAAGTAAAGGTGTAACACCCAAAATTTGATATATTATTCTAAGTTAAAAAAAATCCATTATTACTCAAGGAGGTTTAATATTTTTATCAAAATGCAGGCTTCCACATGTTTTCATTTGCCTCTAACCATGTAGTAGTGTGACAATGATAATATCATGTGTTAGAACTGTCTTAACACTTCAGTTTTTAAAAAAACAATTTTAAGACTTATTTTTTGCATGGACTCCTTATTGTTTGCTACATTAATTTTACCAAGTGAATCTCCATGTAGAACCCAATCATTTAAATAAAATACAGATCATACCACCTGCTTCAAAAGGCATTAAGAATGAATAATTAATTTCAAATGCATTCATCATATCATGGATCAATATAATCCACAGGTAAAACCTACCTACATTTTTGGTGATGGTTTCAGCACTAACTGTATTTCTTTGCTGTTATCTTATAAAAATGTCATGCCCTTGCTTTTTCATTCTTTCCTGGGGTGGACTTTTGAATAAACTACCAACCGGTTTAAAGAAAGGTTAGCAGGAGGAAGAGAAAGAGTAGAAGATATTAATGGCTCACTGTAACATATTTTCAATACCCTCTGAATGTGCCCTGTGATCTCAGAGAGAATCACAAAATTCTGGAATGAAAATAATTTTAAATTCTTTTTAATAAAATAATGCAATATGCTACTTTCCATGGGATGGTAGCATCTAGAATTCAAATAAGTAAGTTAGGGAGCAGGAACTCCCTGAGCCTGGGTGAAAATAAACGAGTTTATGGGAGGAGAGGAATCAAGTTAAAATTAACAAATTTCTACTCAGATTTTTTAAAACAGTATATTGAATCCTTATACCTCAAGGATTTTCTTTCTTGCAAGATTTTGCTTTGGTAGCTATTACATTTGGCATAAGGCCAAGGTATCTAGTGTTTAGAATGAAGAATCCTCAAAAACATTTTTCATATAGGATAACATTCTCTCATTTCATAACATAGGAAGTAAAAAAACCCTGAAATCCGACTTCACATTTTTCATCCCTAATACAAAAATATTCTCTTGAGAGTGCTAGATTGTTTAAATAAGACATGCCAAACCAGTATAATTACATGGATGTTATTTGTAACACTGACTCCACATTCCCAGTTCAAATGGTGTGGTGTGTGGGAGATTACAGATATACAGCCTATAAAGAGTTATAAATCTTTGTTTATTTTATTAAATATTATGAGACATGCCCTGAGGATGACAGATCAATAATGGTCCTTGTGGTTTCCTGATGGAAGGCTGCAATTATTTTCTTCCATTACAACTTAAATGTAACCCAATTTTACTCATCTATCATTTTTATAATAGTAATAAAGAAACATCACTGCATGCTTATTTTTCTGCCTATTCCTATTATTCCTTGTTTGCATCTTGTTTTGATTTTGTTTTCATTCAAAATTGTTCTAATCACTTTGCTTTCTTCCTCTGATGGCTCTGAGTGGTGACCCTTTAACTTTGGCACTCCTTGAAACGGAGATGGAAAATTACTACTTTAAGTTTCCTTTATTTTGGGAAGTGGTTGGCTACTCTTTGAATTTGAGTATAAATGATATTTAAAAACAAGGAAACTTGATACAAACAACCTGTGAGGTTCACTTTTTCTAAAACAGCATTATCTGCAAATTCTTGAATGCAGAGTATAATTTAAATTACATAAGCTTAGTATCTTACAGTGCCATGGATAGTCAGAATTGAAAATTGGGAACAGGAGCACACCTTATAACTCCTAGCTTGACTAGAGTACAATTCTGTTTCAATTATCTTTCTCACTTCCCCGAACTACCACCACTCCCCACTTCTCTCTCCCTCTCCCTCTCTTTCTCTCTCCCTCTTTTCTGAACTATCAAGTTTTAAGAAGGACTTACAGAAATTAAGTATTATGGAGGTAGGTCACTCATAACAGGTAGGGAGCTAAGTGAAAGATTTTCATGAGCAGTAGAACCAGAGTGTACTTCTTTCAGAAAATCCAGTAATCTAAATTTGCCCTTCTTTACATAAAGAATTCCTTACAATAATAATTGCTATTTATTAGGTGTCAAGGACTAAGTTAGGGTCTTTTTGCAAACATTACTACACTTGTTTTCCCAATGGTCCCACATGGAGGAAAATGGGTTCAGAGAATTTAAATAATGCTCTTGTGACCAGACTGGTATAAAATGATGGGGTACAGATTTGGACCCAGATCTCTTTGACTTCAGTCTTGTTCCTTTAGACCATGCTGTTGTCTCCCAAAGAGCTAAATTTATGGTCATCCTTTTTCCTTTTTTTAAATCTTTTTCAGAGAGAGAGAAAGAGAGAGAGAGAGAGTACAAGCAGGGCAGAGGAGGGGGAAGAGAGAGAGAGAGAGAGAGAGAGAGAGAGAGAGAGAATCTTAAGCAGGCTCCATGCTCAGCACAGAGCCCAACATGGGGCTTGATCCTGAGACCCTGGGACCATGACCTGAGCCAAAATCAAGAGTGGGACACTCAACTGAGGTGCCTTGAATTTATGGTCATCTTATTGTTCCAGGTACTTTGTATATATTATCCCCAATTTTTACAAAATTGTGTGAAGTAGGTTTCCTTCTCCACATGTTACAAACAAGGAGACTGAGTTTCTAAGGAGTTAAGTCATGCAGCAGAAGTCACATAGTTGATGTGCAATAAGTTGGGACTTCTATCCATGTGTGCCTGGTACCAAACTGTGTGCCCTTCCCCTTCAACTGATCAGTCACTGGTCATTAAGATGCTGATGAAAATATTTTTTACTACACGCCTACTCTTATTCTTTCAAATGCTTAAATGTAAAACAAAACTTTGAAATGCGATTGCAAGAAAAAGTGTAATGTGGTAATCGTATTTTCTGGTTAGGTAAGAGATATTGCAAGAACTCTTTTTCTAATTCAACTCTGATTAAAAATCTTTCCAAAATGTATTAATCTACTTCTCTTAGTAAGTATAATTTAGGGAATAGGATCTTTAGAGATGTGGGGATTAAGAAAATTCTTTTAGGGGCCCCTTAGGTGACTCAGTCGGTTAAGCGTCCAACTTCAGCTTGACTCCTGAATATTGAGATCATTTAAATGTGGCCATATAAAAGATAAATTGGATACGCTGAAAAATCCTCAAGATTTCTTCTGTCCTCTCAACTTACAATAAGAAATCATTGTCAAAGTAGTATTTGGCTACATTAGATGGGATTTTTGATATGGCAAGCTGTTTTATCTTTCTAAAGTCAGTTTAGACTTTTTTGATGTTCCTAACACAATTAAATCTTTAGGTATAAGAATCAAATGTCAACAGGGGCGCCTGGGTGGCTCAGTCAGTTGAGCATCCGGCTTCAGCTCAGGTCATGATCTTGCGGTTCGTGGGTTCAAGCCCTGCGTCAGGCTCTGTGCTGACAGCTAGCTCAGAGCCTGGAGCCTGTCTTTAGATTCTGTATCTCTCTCTCTCTCTGACCCTCCCCTGCTTGCGCTCGCTTGCTCTCTCTCTCTCTCTCAAAAATAAATAAAACATAAAAAAAGAAAAATAAAAAAATATTTTATTCAATATTGATCCTATTTTTAAGGAACTGGGCCAAAGTGTATTGATTCTATTTTTTTCCCAAAGTAATTGTCATGTTGGTAAATCCTTTATATAATACTGTTGAAAAGTCCCATCAATGTGCTTAAAATGAACAGAATTTTTAAAAATTTTAATTTAATTTTTTTTCAGGGATAGAATTTAGTGATTCATTACTTACATATAACACCAGGTCCAGTGCTCATCCTAATAAGTGCCCTCCTTAATGCCCATCACCCATTTAGCCCATCCACCCACCCAACACCCTGCCAGCAACCCTCCATTTGTTCTCTGTATTTAAGAGTCTCTCATGGGTTGTCTCCCTCTCTGTTTTTATTTGTTTTCTTCCCTTCCCCTATGTTCATCTGTTTTGTTTCTTAAATTACACATATGAGTGACATCATATGATATTCGCCTTTCTCTGACTTATTTCGCTTAGCATTACACTCAGGTTCCATTTATGTTGTTGCAAATGGCAAGAGTTCATTCTTTTTGATCGCCAAGTAATATTCCAGTGTGTGTGTGTGTGTGTGTGTGTGTGCGTGTACCACATCTAAAATGAACTAAATTTTTAATATTGCTTATCCCCAAATTTTATTTACAAAGTCTCCATATTATGGGACATTTTCTCAATTATTTTGAATAATAATGTGCTGTTTAGGGAATATGCATTAGACTAAAACAACTTCAATCAAATAAGACTAAGGATTTATTAATTATTTTTGGGTGTTTAATCTCATAATTCTAAGTGCTGAAAATCACTGTAAACATTTCCTTTAAGTATCATTTTCAAAAGCAACATAGAAGATGGTTACATTGTGAAGATCAAAAATTTATTTTTATAGAACTGACACAATCAACTCTAATATTACATGAATGGGTACATTTGGCTTAGGATAAGTTTCCAGAAACAATATCATATGTAGAATCAAAAGGTTCTGAAGCACAGACAACTTAGATGTAAAGATGATGTGTTCTGGAAACTATCAAATGACTCAAAAGAGGGCTTTAGAGATGTCACCAATATGAGAAATACAGACCTGTTTCATAAAATGTGAGTGGGAAAAGCAACCTAATATGTGACCTGAAATAAGCAAGTCAGGCTTATATATTGGCTGGACTCCTACAACTTAAAAGACCCTTTCTCTGTCTGATCCTGGGATAGAAACCCAATTTGTACATGGTAGAAGATAAAAGAGAGCCAGAAAACCCTTGCCATGGCTTTGCTCACACTCTGACAACTGGGCAGAAGCCTTGGCACAAAGTTACCACTGCAGCTTTCCTTGTCTACAGAGCACACAATAGTCCCTCCATAAAGATCTGATGGATTAGAGATGTTAATAACAAAACTATAGGGGCGCCTGGGTGGCTCAGTCGGTTGAGCGTCCGACTTCGGCTCAGGTCATGATCTCACGGTTCGTGGGTTCGAGCCCCGCGTCAGGCTCTGTGCTAACCGCTAGATAAGAGCCTGGAGCCTGCTTCAGATTCTGTGTCTGTTTCTCTCTCTGCCCCTCCCCTGTTCACGCTCTCTCTCTGTCTCTCAAAAATAAATAAATGTAAAATAAAAAATTAAAAAACAAAACAAAACTATAATATATGTGTTTATTCACCAACCTTTATGCCAAAACAAAAGCTCAGTTCCAAGAAATTGTTAGAAGGGTCACCTGATATCTTGCCAAGTAAAGTTGCCAAGACAAAATGGAGTCGTCTTATTGCTTAGTCTTTCCAAACAGGTTTGATTTTATAAATCATTTGTTTTGTGTGAGTAAAGGCTCTCTAGGTGCCTTCATTTTTAAGATGAAGCTAGGAAATGACTGTGTGCTGATTACTGGAAGAATCTGAGCTCTTTCTGTGGATTGGTATATGAAAACTGACATGTAGGTAGTCTCATTCTCAGAAGAATTTTGATATTTAGTAACCAGAGAAGATAAACAGGCAAATAAGTAGAAGAGGTTGGAATGTATTTGTCTTTATGGAATTTGGCCAGGGCAAAACTTGGCTTCCCTCGTAAGAAGACTATGTTGGCAAGCTCCATCTTGTTTTCCATAAGAATTTTGCAACAGGAATGATAATGATTTCAGGTGCAGTTGGTGAATTTTGGGCATTTTTTCCCTGTGTGCTAAAACTGACCTGAGTTTCATTGGATAATCCTGCCTTTTTGTTTCCCTTGGAAAACACTAAAAGAGTGAAAGGGATAAAACAAAGTTCAAATGTATTTTTGAGAATTTCTAGAATTGATAAGTATTTTACATGGTGGGGGGCTAAAATGTACAAAATAAAATAATGAAATGAGATATCAATATACCCTCATAAGGTAAAGTCTCTTTTTAGTTTTTAACGGAACAAGATTTAAATAGCAAAGTCATGTGCTTTAGAGGCCCTGGAGGAACTTCTAATAGAATCTTTTAAAACTCGTGTTTCTGATGTAATTTATTGGATACAAAAAAAAGTGTTTTCTCTGGAATGCTATTAATATTACATTTTCCCCCTAATTTCAGGTTTCTGAAAGTCCTTTTGTTTCCTTCATTCTTCTGTATTTTCTAGTGAAGAAAAGGGGCAGCCTCATGAGGAATCTTTATTGCTTCTTACAGAGTTTGCAACATATATGATATGGATGCAGGGAGAAATAAGTCCTAGTTGGGATTTATGCATGCATATTATTTTTTATTCCTAGACTTTGGAGGGGGAAGGAGGAAAGTTGTCTTTAGTTCACTAAAACATGAATTTATTTTCTCAGCATTTTCTAGCTTTATAAGAAGTTATTTGGAGTTTCCATTTGGGGGAGTATCCCAGACATTTCAGCAAAAGTGAACCAAATGTTTCTGAATTCATATGTCCTTGGTACCCTTCAGCAAATTATATACTCTCTTTCATCAAGGATATGTTTAATGTCCTTCCTGCTTTCAATTTCAAACTTATTTCTGAGATTGAAAACTGCTAGAGTAGAGAGATGTGGATTTCCAAAGTCAAACCATCTTCAGAAAAGCAATACTATTTGTTCATCCAATTACGATCACTAGAGGTCATTATGTTAGGAGTAGCCAGGTTCACATGTTCAAATCTGGGTCCAAACCAAAAAGTCCAAGGCCACAATGAACTCCTGTTTTGGTGTTCTTCTTCTAGCACCAAGCGATCTGATGGCTAGGAGGATAAACCCTCTGGGTATAGCTGGTAAATACATCTAAATCGACATCTAAATCAAAGCAACAGAGACTGTCCCTAGCACTTCCTGTGAAAGTATCATTTCATGTAGGCTTAAATAAGCATTGATACCAACCAGGTAAAAGGACCTAACTAGAAGGTGGTAGACACATATCTATTCAAGTAGAAAGTTCATGCAAGTTCCAAAGGAAGAATTTAGGAGCAAAAATTTCCTCTAGTTTTCTAAGTTATTCAAAGAAGTGTATTAGCACATTTAAAAATATTTTATTTACCAACATTTTAGAAGAGATCTTTTGTTTATTTGTTTTTGGTTAATTTTCAGGTAACGCCCAGAATATAAAGCATTTATTTGTATATCAGTGAGTGAATGGGGCCTTATAAGGAAAATGCCTTCAAAAATCCACAAATTAACTTGAGCTTCTTATTCTAAATGTTGTGAAGACTGCACTGGGATCTCAATAATTGTGTTTTACAAGAACTGCTGTTGTGTTACAGTTTATGTAAATCTGACCAGAACTATTAAAACTTCTATGAGAAATAAGTTTAATAAATTGAAGTGTTGGGGCACCTGAGTGCCTCAGTTGGTAAAGCATCTGACTTCAGCTCAGGTCATGATGTCGCAGTGAGTGAGTTCAAGCCCCATGTCGGGCTCTGCACTGACAGCTCGGAGCCTGGAGCCTGCTTCGGATTCTCTGTCCCTCCCCCTTGTGTTCTCTCTCTTATAAATAAACATAAAAAAAATAATCTGAAGTGTTGACAAATATGTAAACCCAAACTCTAATATATATTTTATTTAGAACCACATTAACTTTTCTCAAGCTATGATTTTACAATTACATGAAGATTCAATATTTAAGTTTTCTTAGAAAGAATGTACAAATATTTTGGACAAAGATCTTTTACCAAGCACTAAAAAATCCTTGATATTCTTTTCTACTTATTCTACTTATACCTTATAATTTATAAGTGGAATATTAACATGACTTACCCTATTAAAGCAATGTTCGTGGTTGGGTCCATAAAAATGTTGAAGACATCTCACGTTGTTTTTGTTTACGATCTTGTTGAAAAATTCATTGACATACTTGATAGGGAATGCACAGACGGCAGAGCGATTCATTGGTTCAGCAGAATCTGGCTTGCTTTGTGCAAACACTCCATAGAGAATGTCATCGTTCAGGTTGGCACCTATTTGTTTAGCAAGGTGAGCCCCAGGCTTACTGACATATGCAGCTTGGAGAATATTAAACACTTCCTCCCTTGTGGATCTCTTTCTTCTTTTTTCCGTGAGGATACATTCCAGAGGCATTTCCATGTAGGAATGCAATCCAGAGTCTACAGAACAGAACCTGATTATTCGTGTGTGAAAAGTCTGAGCATCTAGAGTTTCTCGCTGGACTGTCAAAAAGTAAATAAAATGGTTGCTTTCAAAGGCGTGGACATACTTAATAGGGTAAGAATCTCTGAACTCAGGTAGAACATCAATATAAGACTGGTCTGTTAAAAACTTAAAGCCATCTTGCGTTTCCTTTAGCCTTCTCACTGATATCGAATGCAATGAATGACCTGGAAGGTAAGAGGAATTTATGGTATTGCCCACGAAGAAGTTGATAAACCGGTCCTTTTCAGATATCAGGACTTTGGTTCCCAGGGGACTCACCACACAATCAGGACAGTGGCTGGATTCTTCGTCTGCCTGTGGGGAGTACATGCAATGAACTTCTGACTGTATGTCAGCAGTATTGCTGGGTGGAAGGACATGCCTCTGGCAGGTCCCTCTGTGGACACTGCCACAGCTAATGAGTTGATCGTCATAGTACGTGTCAATAAGTAGAGCCATGTTGATGTTATCTTTCCAAACACCACCTGATAAATTGGCTTTGTGGCTGCAGTCCTGACACGGGAAACAATTGGGGTGTTCCAGCACAGGCCCAGTCTTGTACTCAGCAACCTTCTGAAGGTCTTTGTCATTTAAAACATAAATATAGTTAACTGCACCAAGGTAGATATAATGCTTGTGTAAAACGACATTCTGGATGGGCGTTTCTGCAGTAAAGTTGGGAAGCTGATACTTCATGTTCACATTCATCTCAGACTTTACTAGTGCCTCTCTGCACTCCCCATAGCTCTTCTGCACCAAGGTAAACAGAAGCACAAGGATGCCAGGTGCAAGCACAGCAGGGGCCTTCATGGTGAGAAGCATATCTGCCAAAACATGTTCAAGGCAGAGCAGTTTAGTTGTCATTAGAAACAAAGAAACTGAAAGAACTACAGCAGTTAAACTATTAGAAACAAAGCTTCCTAACTGGAATTTTTACATCAAGTGAAAACGAAAAACTCTAGCTGGTTTCACATAAAGATGCATTGTGCAGATGGACATGACTCTACATAGTTTAATTTTAGAACTCAAGCCAGAACGAGTAATTTTAGAGAACCATTATGAGATGCAAACAATGTTCTGTATTAAAGACAATACAGCAACTAAGTTAGACTCATTCAGCAATGAAGTCAGAAACAGCAAATTTCTTTCTTAACCCCTTGCTGGTTGTTTAATGTGGTTTAATATCTGTGGTTAATGACTAGGTTGATATTTAAGCTTTCTCAGTTAGTCAAGTAAAGGAACTGTGGTTCAGATTCATTTATTCTAGAAATCACAGCAGGCATTGTTTTCTTGGGAGCACGTAGAATTACTAGGCTAAATTTAGCTTCCTTTTGGAAGAAAACAATCATAAATTCTAGAAGCAATATGATCACATGCTGTTTATAGGATTTTGTGTGCAGAGGAAAGGTATGGTTATAATTTGGCTATAGCTGACCTATTGTTTTGGATAGACAAATGCTTAGCTTAAGATCACTAGAAACATAAAAATAGCAAGCTGAAAATATATAAAATAAAATATTCAGGACTAAAGTCCTAGAATTATTTCTCAGAGAAAAACAACATATTGTTTATTACCAAGTCAAAAGCTATTTAGTAGAAAGAACATTATTTTAACATTCTATTGTATGCACATGGACAGTATTTCTAACTAGTTTTCAGTGAGTGTATTTGTTTTCCAGTTTTGAAAAATTTAAGGTACACAAGTTACAAACATTGTTAGTTCTATTTATAAAAGTTGAAGGCAAGGTGGTAGGTTAGAAAGGAGAGGACTCAGAAGGAATAGAAACCGAATAGCTCTTACTCTTTCCCCTCCTGTTTTAGTGCATAATTTCCCCAGGACAAAAGGAACCTTTTAAAACCTACCAGGCATTATAACTATGCCAAAGACTAACCCTAGGTCTACAAAATCTAACAACTAGTGTGTGCATGGCTCTGTGCTTGCACTATGGAAATGGGATGTGGCACTTACTCTTCTTCAGTAAACCTACAGTGTGCTTGAGAGACCACACACACACACACACAAATAACAAGAATACACAGCGTTAGAATACCCTGCAGAGCACTAACCAAAGCTAAAAGCATTAAGAGAGGGAGGCATAACTTGTACTTAGAATTATCATGATTATGAGCAGTTTGTGCAAAGATATAGAGGCAGGAGAGAGCATATAGCATGGCCAGAAGAACTGCAAGTAGTTGAGTCCAGAGAAGTGGAGAAACCAAGGAAAGCAAACGGGGGAGATAAAAATTGTTGGAGTAATATTCCAAAAGGGCAAAAAGAGGCATTTCCAAGAGCCTAGAACATAAGAGAGATAACTCTTTCTGAGACAGCAGGTGAGGATTAGGCAGATGAAGTAAGATAAGTACAGAGACACTGAAGGAGTTCAGGGAATATGATCTCAACATTCTAAAAATAAATTAGGGTACATGACCATGACTGAAAGTAATGGTTACAGAAGAGGGCCTAGGTTCTTCAGAGTAGAGAAAGAGGTTTAGGATAGCTACAGTAAGGCACGCAAGAAGAGGTCAGCAGGAAATGAAAAGAAAGATTGCTTACTAGCTCCAAAGGCTCCTAAGATAAAAACAATGTGTTGTGGCTTTCTCTTCAAGTAGGAAGAGTTTCAGTTGGACCAGAGGGCAAAGTGGCATTAAGGTGAAGAGTTGAAAGAGGTATAAGCCATATAATAATAACAATAACATGTACTGAATGCTTACATTGTGCCAGGCATTCTGCTAAACCCTCTGTTTTACTCTTTATAAGCGCCCTTAGTTTTGTTTTTTAAAGTTTATTTATTTTGAGTGTGTGTGTGTGTGTGTGTGTGTGTGAGAGAGAGAGAGAGAGAGAGAGAGAGAGAGAGAACAAATGGAGAAGGGTTGGAGACAGAGAATCCCAAGCTGGCTCCATACTGTCAGCTCTTACCCCGATGCGAGGCTTGCACTCATGACCCGTGAGACCATGACCTGAGTTGAAATAGAATCAGAGGCTTAACTCACTGAGCCACCCAGGCGCCCTTATAAACAATCTTTGAAGAAAGTATTATTATTCTCTTCTTCCAGATGAGTAAACTAGCCAAAAGCCACATAGAACCACATTCAATCCCATGTCAGCCTGACAGGAATCTGTCCACGCTCTTAAATGGTTCACTGAAGCAGCAATGAAGTACTGAAGCAGCTTCCTGAGCTAAGAGGAGAATGCACTGGAGCAGAAGTTAGAAAATCGGAGCCCTGGGTCTTGTCCTTTCCCACCCTAGCTATAAAGGAGGAATATCCTCAATTGTTTTAAGTATGAAAAAGAGATCTCATCTTTGAAAGTTCTGGCCATTATACAGTGTATGTAAATGTAAATGCAGGGTGTTGCACTTGGTATTTACATATGTAATTCTCATTGTTTTGAAATGTACTAGAATATTTTTGGCTATAGTGGGGGGAATGACAAGGAGTAGAGGAAAAGAAGGGTTTAAGACAATTTTTCCTCTGAGAAGACACAATTAAATTCCAAACCAACTGCATATATATGTCTAAAACTTCTAGAATATATTATGTGGAAAAATTAAACAAACTTCTTGATAGAATATTAGTGTATCTTCTAAAATTGGGAACATTAGCCTACTACATAATTTATCACTGTATTTTCTTTAGGAAAAATAATAAAGAGAGAAAATAAATGAACTATTACTGCCAAAAGAAAAAAAAAGCATTACAACCAATTTCCATCTTAGTTGACATCCATTAATGCAATATGGAGGGTGAATGACTTTTTCATTTAGGTTTTTAGAAGGAGGCTTCAAAATGATCTTTTTTTAAAATCTGAGATATTATATTATGTTTTAAAAATAAGGTCCATATCTTAAAATTGGTATATAAGTCACTCGCAGTACTAACCCTCAATTAACTGGAATCCAAGAAAATGTACAAATATACTAATGGGCTTTTTTTGTTATCTCACTAGATGAGAAGGCAAATCATAAGAAAAGCAGTAGGGAAGGGGGATATTTTTTCTGTTTAAGGAAAAAAAAAAACATTGCATAACATCCCTGGAGCTAGTTAACCCGGTCTCCTTCATCTTCTTTACATTCTTTTGATACCAAAGAGTGAAGCCATTTTTCAGACTGAGAAATCAAAGAAAGGGCTTTTTTTAAAAATTAAAGCAAAAAACCAGGACTAGAGCCCATTGTCAACAGGACTTTTAATTAAAATACAGGTTTCTGTTTAATCCTCAGATAATGAGAAAACTTAAACATCCCATTTCCTCGATCATTTCAGTTAAGTCTCCTCCCCATTAACAAAGGTGTGTGTTGGTCAGACTAGATCTTCTCCAGGAAATGTCTGTCTTTCATAAGGAATGGAGGAGGGACACCTTTTGGAAGTATTTCTTGCTGAGCTGTGTAGCCTGATGACACTGCTGGTTAAATAAGTGGCAGCTGAATAGTCAAGTGCACAGGCTCTAGAGATAGACTGCAAAGTTTAGAATCATTTGCTGTCTGTCTGTGTGCCCCTTGGGCAAACAACTTCTCTGAGCCTTTACTTTCTCATCAGAGATACGGGATTATAATTGTCAGTGAAATCTCAGACTAGTAGGGGAGACAGACAAATAGACCACAGTTTAAACTCAATGTGGAAAGGTCTATGGGGGGTCCCTGAAGGGAGCTTAACCAGGCTCAGGGAGTCTGGCAGGCATCAATCAATCATGGTCTTTTCCTCATAAGGCATTCATAATCCTGAGGCATAGCTTGGGGGAGAAACTAAGTTTTGCTTGTTGTGGCAGTGCAGCCAAATAGTTTTATGAGCCAACGCCAGTCACCCAAGTCCTTTGGCCTCAGCTGCTTTCTTATTTGAAAAATGATAGTGTTAACTCATCATGTGCTGGAGCCCTCTGGCTCATGACAGCCTACTGTGTGCATCTCTTTCCAACTGAGTTCAGGAACCTATCTTGAAATCTGCCTTGGGTGGAGTATTTACACCACAGAAATTGGCAAACATTACAAATCAGAGCTTTTTTCCTTCCCGGAAGAGATGAATATTAAATATTTATAGGCACACTCCTGGGCTGACCTAATGACCTCCAAAATTATTTTCTAACTGTAACAATTTTCAACTCTGCGACTGTTTTTTTACAATTACATTTTACTTCAATGCCACTGCATTGGCATATATTGCTTTTTCTTCTCTATCTATATAATCTGCCAGATCAGGATGTGTGAGCAATTTTAATATTTATATTGGTAGTGACTCCAGAAATACTTTCACTTTTCATAGATTTTTGTCTTGATACATTTATTCCTGTGATGTGCCTGGATCAGGCTTTCAATATAGAATGTCTTTTACTATTTCTGTTTTTTCTTTCTTCTGAAATAGTGCTGGCCATTTAACCAACTCTGAGCTCCTTACTAAAAGGAACACGTAAAGATGATTCAAACAGATTGACTAATTCATTCTCTTAAAATGTTGTACACATAGCAGGTGAAAATGAATCATCCATAAAACATTTCTTTATTTCTTTTCAGTTGATAGTTAAGATAATCTCACTGGCAAAACATTTCCTGGGAGTAATTATCTGAATGGCACCTTGGCTATTAAACTCTTGGTATTTAGGAGTATTTCCTCTAAAGAGGATTACTGTTAGCTAGGAATACCAGCTCAGCTTAAACTTAAGACAAGCTACTCCACTCTGTCTGCCATCTATCTGCCTCTAGTTTTCTCATTAAACTAACTTACATTGGTTTTTCATTCCCCAGAAGTATATTTAATTCTCTAAGAATTTATTGAATAGCCAACTGTGCCTATCACTATTACTACTGTTGTCATTACTGTCCTCCTCATCAATAAAAACCTATCACAAAGCACATGTGTGTTGTATTCAAGCCTGATTCCTCAGGAAAAAACACCACAGGTGTAACAGAATACATTTGTAAAAGAAACTTTCTAGACTTTGGCAGGAATAACTTTGCTTTCTTTAGGAACTGATTTTCTTAAAATCATAATAATTTACAATTATATAAGTAGCACTATATAGTTTACAAGGTACAGTTACATCCTCACCTCGAATCTGCATAATTATAAGGTAAGCATAATTCTTGTGTTTTCAGATAACGAAACAGATTCATAGAAAATATTATGTAAAATGTACTAAACATGCAATATGGTTCTTGTTTCTAATGCTTTTAAAACATGTATCATGCTTATTTGAGTTGTTTTAAATTATTTGCATTTCCTAGAAAATATTTTTATTCAAAAGGTGTAATATTTTAGTAAACATTTGTTTTCACCTACCCAGTTCTCAATGTCTCTACTATTGGCAACTCTTTTCAAAACTCTTCCCCTCCTATCTAATGGGGCTGTCATCACATGGCTTACCTCCCCTACCACAAGGTGAGCTTGCAAACGAAGCTGGCATTTCAATGAACTTTTCCTTTGATGCAGAACTTTGGTCAGGATAAGCATGTGACCGAAGCAAGACCTATCAGAGTCTTTTTAAGATTTAATACAGATACTGGGAGAGGACCTCTCTCCTTCAAAGATCACAAGCACTAAAAATAATGTTAACTTAGAGTGTCTGATGCCCAACTTTTGGCATCCATTATGTGGAGAAAGCCTGCCTGAACATGAAACTGACCCACGTGGCTGGAGAACCCAGACATGGAGAAAGGCAGGTTATCGAAGTTATTGTTTGAGCATCTGTGCCCACCATGTGTTAAACTAATGGAAACCAGTAAAATCTTTCCTCCTTCCTTTCTCTCTCTCTCTCTCTCTCTCTCTCTTTTTCATCAGCAGTTTCATTGTGATTCTTTTATTCCTTGCTCCTGAAAAAGTTCTGACCAAATAATGTCCAGTTGAAAATACTACAAACCTGTGAATTCAAACACAAAGTCAAGTGCATAAAAGCAAATTTAAGTAAAATATTCGAGTGATTAGAACAAAGAACAAAGATGGTTTCCTTATTTACTTGAATAATTACTTTAAATATTTCACTTTGATGGGGCGCCTGGGTGGCTCAGTTGATTAAGCATCCGACTTCAGCTCAGGTCATGATCTCATGGTCTGCAGGTTCAAGCCCCACATAGGGCTCAGTGCTGACCCTTCGGAGCCTGGAGCCTGCTTCAGATTCTATGTCTCCCTCTCTCTCTGCTCCTCCCCTGCTCATGCGCTGGTGCGCTCTCTCTCACTGTCTCTCAAAAATAAATTTAAATATTTCACTTTGGATTTAGAAACACATCTATTAGTTAAAACGTCTGAGGTAGTATACTAGTTTTTTCTTGCCATGTAATCCCAATTTTTTCTATGATATTTACATAACATAATCTCAAGACAGAGATAATGTATCTAAGTGAAGAGGCAAGATATAAAAAGCAGAAAACATTTCAATTCTGCTTTTAAGTATATAAAAGGGATTTACGATGATGGAAAATGGCCGAGGCCTCATATTAAGGAAATTGCGGCCATAAAAAACAGTCATAGCTAAAATCTGCAAGAGGACTTGCCAGAGTGAAATCCTAAAAAAAATTCTTAGCCTTCTCCACACTTCTATTATTTCTATTAACTTTAAAAGTAGGCCTATAAAAGCAAAGTTAAGAGATTCTAATAGGAGATTCCTGATGTCATTTAAAATACTGTATTTATAAACATTCATTGCATGTGAAGAATCATATTATATCACATAATATTAGTCAAATGTTTGTCAACATCCATTGGATACTATGCGCTTATCCAGATACTGAGAGTTTCTACTCTCAAAAAAGTATCCAGTCTGTGGATTTGAAGACAGCAAGATAAATGCTAAAAATCTAAGTGTATAACCTAAATTGAAAAGTGAATGGATCTACCAGGCTGTCGAGAAAGCAAATCTTAAAACATGCTTTGTAGACATTTGATTCTTTTTTTTAATGTTTTATTTATTTTTGAGAGAGAGAGAGAGAGAGAGAGAGCATGAGCGGGGGTGGCGGTCAGAGAGAGAGGGAGATACAGAATCCAATGTAGGCTCCAGGCTCTGAGTTAGCTGTCAGCACAGAGCCTGACGCAGGGCTCGAACCCACGAACCGCAAGATCATGACCTGAGCCGAAGCCGGATGCTCAACCGACTGAGCCACCAAGGCACCCCTGTTGACATTTGATTCTTATACCTAAAGATTTAATTGTGTTAGGAACATCAAAAAGTCTAAACTGACTTTAAAAAGATAAAACAGCATGACATATCAAAAATCCCATCTAATGTAGCCAGATACTATGTTGACAATGATTTCTAACAGTAAGTTGGGAGGACAGAAGAAATCTTGAGGATTTTTCAGCGTATCCAATTTATCTTTTATATGGCCACATTTAAACGATCTCAATATTCAGGAGTCAATCCTATGTCTAATATTTACAGACTAGTTTGTTTGACAACAATTTTCCCAATAGTTCATAAAACCTACTAGAAAAGAGGTGAGATGTAGTGGAAAGAGTATGGGCTTTGGTGTCACACAGAATTTGATGTGATGTGAATCTGGGCTTTACCACTTACATACCTTGTGTCAGTTTCTTTATCTAAAACGTGGGGATAATGATACACATCTTGTGGGTTGGCCATGAAGATTAAAGATAAATCATGAGACACTGGCATTCATTCATGCAGAATACACCAGCATTTAATAAAAGTGGCTACCATGCTTATCCTAAGTTGTGTTTTAGCTAATTTTTTGCCTGCATTCATCAAAAATGAGGAACTTGGCACAGTCTAGTGAGTGAGCCCACTCCAAATACTTGGTGACTATTGCATCACCTTAATCCTCTCAGTTTAAATACTGTTATTTCTTATTTTCCCACACTTTGGCCATTTGTGGTTTTTCTCTAAACCAGTCTCAAGTTCTTGAAGTCCCTCTTAAGTTGTCCTCTAAGACAAAGGCCATGGTAAGGACCTTCCATTTTAAGGAAGAACAACAAAAAAGGAACAATTACTTTACCACTTTAAAGAAGAGCAAACCTACACCCTCACTTAAGTTTTGGCAAATAAAGATATAGGATCCCCAGTTAAATTTGAATTTCCGATAATAACAAATACTTGTTAGTATAAATATGTCCCATAAATATATTTTAAAAATTTCTTAATGTTTATTTTTGAGAGAAAGAGAGAGAGAGCATGAGCAGGGGAGGAGCAGAGAGAGAGGGAGACACAGAATCTTAAGCAGGCTCCAGGCTCTGAGCTGTCAGCACAGAGCTTGATGCAGGGCTCGAACTCAAAAGCAGTGAGGTCATGACCTGAGCTGAAGTAGGACGCTTAACTGACTGAGCCACCCAGGTGCCCCTCCATGATTATATTTTATGTGACAATCCTAGTTGGAAGCAAATGGAGAAAAATCAGGAAACAATTCCCCATTTTTACTAACAGAATTCAGATTGAAAAGATTTTGGCCAACATATTTATCTATTGGAGTAGAACAGTATTTTTAAGGTTTTTGTAGCACATACATGTTCCAAAACTGTATATGATTATTTTATTTCTGTTGTCTTATTGCTTTGTGTCTAAAACATGCTGTTTTCAAAGAGATTATCTGTATACAGTAAGCTTTATTTGTACAGTAAACTTTACACAGTAAACTGTTGCTAACAGGTGATTTTAAATATCACGTGAAGATATAATTATGTGAAAGGGAGTAAAAATCCTTTTTTTTAATTAAAAATCAAGGAAAAGATTCATGCACTTGTGGAGAAAAGTTATACTGTATATGTCAGCCTGTCATTGACACAAAATTTCTAAAACAGGAAAAATATCCTTAGATTGATTTGTATACTTACTTTATAATAAAAAAGCTCATTAAAAATTCACATATAGGTGGCTATAGGAGAAAACAAGTTAAACTAAACTTGGTGCAATAATAATTTTCACATGTTATAATTAATTAATATTTTAGGGGCTCCTCTAAACACCGAGGCTTGATTACTACATAAATGTTATTTCTTTGAGAAAGACCTAAATAGTGCTTTTATTCAGATACTTATCCAATACTGCGTCCTTTCTTCTTCCAATAAACATTTTAAAAGTTGAAAATGATAGAATTGTAGTGTTAGAAAAAGCCAACTGTGCATTTTCTAGTTGTAACATATGACTGAGACCATTGTCCAACTCTGATCTGGTAAGAATAAAGATAAAAGAATAGAATTTCATTATATTCTCAAGATTATCCTTCACACATTCATAATCTGTTAGTAAACATTTTTGGCCTTTTAAGATTGGTGAAAGTATTCAAGTTCTGGGAAAGAAGAATAAATGGACATTTGTTTTAACATTGTACATACTATAAAAAGTCCTATTGAGAAAATACATTGAACTGTCAGAGTTCTGAATGATGGGATAGGCTTTTGTCCCATTAATAAGTTGTAGGTCAGACAAGAATGTTTCATTACCCTTGAAAATGTGAACACTGAACTTTCACTGTTAAGAAAGTGCTAAGAAGCTTGCAATCCTATAAAAGTACTTAAAAGTAATTTTCGGCCTAATGGATAGGTATAATTTTATAGCTCAGATTGTGCAGAAATGCTACCAGGTTTTCTTCAATTAATCCAGGAACAGTGAATAATACGAAAGTACAAATCACACTTGAGAAACATCCTCCTAAGTATGAAAGTTAAAATAAAATAAGCTTAGCAACTTTTTCCAGTTGTATTCAAGCACAGGGTTGGAATAGGATAAACCTGACTGAATAGTCAGAATGTGAAGCACTGAGGGAGACCAGTTAGAAAGGAAGCTGGTACATTACTCATTAATGAATCAGACATATTTCCCTTCCTCAGTGTTTGAAAATGTCCTCGGCATAAGGCATGGTGAATTCCAAATGTGGGAAGCTGTGCTCAGAATTGGGTCTATATAACTGATCAAATGTCCTCTGGTGTTACCTAAAGCAGAAACCAAATGGCTGTGAGAAATGGTGGTGATGAGTGGGTTCCACTTCTGTCCTGGTGGCTGTCATGTAAAGAGAAACCAGCACCTAGGGAAAGAGAGACAAGGGGAGAGGCACGAGGGTGCCAAAGGCCAGGCCCAAACCGGAAATAGAGTCAAATCCATGTGAGGTGGACATTACCCTATAACTCTATCTTCACTAAGTTCTTTGGGTAGTCCTGATTTTTATTTTGCTCATACCTGAGAACTTTTCTTGGAAATCAAAGCAAGTAGATTCTCTGCCAGGGGAATGAACTAGGGACCTTTTTCAAGATAAATTTTTTTCAGTATATAACATATTCTTTTTCAGGAGAAGTAGAAAAAACTTTCAGAAATCATAAAAATACTATGAATGGAAGAATAACCAAACCTAATCATATTTTATATAGATGTGGATTCCTTGGCTGAACATAATGAAATTAACAGTGTTGGGAGAAAAATTAAAAGCATATAAATATCAGTGCGTCGAGTTCAATGTACAGAGGATAAAAGAACCAAATAAAACTTTCTATAAAAATCTTAAAATACTTTTAAAGGGATAGAGAATGTCAAGCAAAAGTTATCCTTGTAAAAAATAGAACAGTACAGAAAATAAGTACAAAATCCAATTTCTAAAACTCAGTAAACACTTTGGATCCTTGAAAAATCAATAAACCAAAAGGTTAGGACATTAGGACAACTTAAAAACAACTGTGCTCAGGATTGTGTTTATATAACTGATCAATTCAAGGAAAATTAATCCAGGGCAGTTGTGTGTGTGTGTAAGGGGTACATGTGTTTGAGGGAGAAAGAAACAGAAAGAGAAATGAGAAGGCAAGACATTAAAAAAACAAACAACTTTTCAACTATATTGGTGTTGCTCACGGACTGGCAGTCCCAGCCTCCCACCCCACTGTGCTATAAAGTGCTATGAAGACAGGTGCACATTGCTGAAGGAACACAGAGGGACAAACCGCTAACTGTGGCAGACAAAAGCAGAGCCAAGGAGTATGTTAGCATGGAGCTATTACTTGAGCCGGGTCTTGCAGGTTAGGAGTTGCTTAGGCACAACAGAGGCAGCGGACGGACAGGACACACACATAGGCACCTAGGGGAGAATGTGCAGGGCTGTTCAGGAAGCTTTAACTGGCACAGAGACTATGTGGGCTGGGCTGGGTATGGATGAAACTGAAAGGTTAGTCCAGGGCCACATCATAGAAAGCCTTATACATCCTGTTGAGGGATCTGTAGTTTATCTGTAGTAAAAAGTCACTGGAAGGTTTTAAGCAGGAGATGGAAATGAGCATAGTACTTGTAACTACATATATTAGACAATTTTGGTGACAGTGCGGTGAGTGGATTGAAGTGGAAAGAAGCTAGAGGCCAGAAGACACTACAAAAGGTCAGTGCATCTGTCCAAGCAAGTGAAGATAAAGATTAACAACAGTGAAGATTCCCTGATCTGTATCTTCATCTCTTTATCTCCAGAGAGTCCAGAGATCCATCTTTCAAGCATCAGTTTTACACATCCAATGGCTATTTAAGACTATATCTGACAAAGACTAATTAAGGCCTTAATATGTGTGAGGTACTTAGGGCAGGATGAGGGTACATTGGTAAATAAAATAAACATTCCTGCTCTTGTGAAACTCACTTTTTATCAGTTAGATCCAGAAAACAAATTACACATGTAGTGTGTTACACAAGGTGAGGAGTGTTGAGCATTACTGGAAAGAGAGAGAGAGACAGAGAGAGAGAAAGAGAGTTGGAGGATCAGGAACACACAGAAGGAAGGTGGTGGGAGAGGTTTGTGGCTTTGAAAAATTGGGAAGGTAGCTTTTAAGAGTTGAAGGAGGAGAGGAATTAGCCATCTGAGATGTGAAAAGAGATTTCTTTTTTTCTTGCAGAGGCAAGAGGGACTAAGCTGAAAGCATGCCTGGTGTATCTTATTTGTCAATAAGCCTGGACCTTGGTGAGGGGAGGGGAGATCAGAGTCAACAAAGAATCAGACCATACAGGTCTGTAGGGTCTTGTAGGCCACTGTGAGACTGGGGCTTTTACTGGAGTGAAATGAGGGGCCATTGCAGGGTGTTGAGCAAGGGAGTGAATATATTTGAATGGAATCACCTTGACCATGTAAGAAGACTGGTGGTGGCAGGGGGATGGGATAGGGCAAAAATGGAGAAGTGAAATCAGCTGGGAGACTGTTGCAGTAGTCCGGGTGAGTGATGGCGGTAACTTGGGCTAGAGAGAAAGGAGTGAATGATGAGAGGTAGTTGAATTCTAGTTATATTTTTAAGACAGAGCTATGAAGATTTGGTAAAGAAGTTGGAGACAAAGTGTGTGAGATAAAAACAGTCATGAATACTCCAAATATTTTGGGTTCTGTAACAGGAATAATGGTTTTGCCAGTTACTGACATGGAGAAAGAAGCTGGTGGGTGGAGCAAGTCTGGCACGAAAATATGACAATCAGGCAGTTTAGCTCTGTTCATGTTTGAGATACTTTTTAGGCATCCAATTGGAGAAGCTGAGTATGCAGTTGGATATTTGAGTCATTGAGTTAAGGAGAAAGGTCTGTACTAGAGATTTAAATTGGGAAATTGTCTGTGTGTGGTATGAAAAGCCATGAGACTGAATGAGACCACCAAGGAAAAGAGTGTAGAGAATGCAGAGGAGGCCTGTGTGTTTAGGCACACCAAAGCTAGCAGGCTGAGGAGAAGGTGAATGGGACAAACAGACTAAGAAGAAACAGTCAGATGTCCTTCCCATGAAAACTTATTCTACCACTTCAAATCCTATCTCAATGTCTAACATTCCCACTTTTCCAGGACATCACCCTTGACTCCCATAGGTGTTTTAAACATGTCCATCTGCTTCCACTCATAGTTCAAGGCAGTGTCACTTCTTGCCTGGATTACAAAAGCTTCCTATCTGGTGTTCCCACTCCATTCTTGCCCCCGATCATCCATTCCCCAATGTACCAGAGATATCTTTCTAAAATGACAATCTGATTATGTCACTTGCTGTTTAAACACAGTTCAACCTGGGTGGCTTAGTTGGTTTAGCATCTGACTTCGGCTCAGGTCATGATCTCATGGTTTATGGGTTTAAGCCCCATGTCAGGTTCTGTGCTGACAGCTCAGAGCCTGAAGCCCTCTTTAGATTCTGTGTTGCCTTCTCTCTCTCTCTCTCTCTCTGCTCCTCCCCCACTCTCTCTCTCTGAAAAATAAACATTAAAAAAATGAAAAACAAAAACAAACCCAAAACAGTCGAACTCCTGGGGTGCCTGGATGGCTCAGTTCATTAAACGTCCAATTCCTGATCTCGGCTCAGGTCATGATCTCACAGTTTGTGAGTTTGAGCCCCACGTAGGGCTCTGCACTGACAGTGTGGAGCCTGCTTGGGATTCTCTCTCTCTCTCTCTCTCTCTCTCTCTCTCTCTCTGTCCCTCTTCCCCTTGTGTGTGTGTGTACTCTCTCTCTCTTAAAATAAATAAATAAACTTTAAAAAAACACAGTTCAACTCCTTAGCACAGGTTAACAGCCATTCATGATTTGGCTTCTGCCTAACTCTCTAGCCTTGCCTCTTGCCATCGTCCTAGAAATCCAGGCTCTAGCCACCTTGCCCTTCTGCAAGTTGCTGAAGCAGGTCATGAGCTCTCCCACTCTGGGTCTCAGCACATGTGGATCCCTCTCTATGGGACACTCTTGTCCTCACCTTCACCTGGTTAACTTACTCTCTCTTCAAGTCTCATTGTAGGTGACACTTCTTTCAGGAAATCTTCTCTGATACCTCTCTCACCCTCTAGGAAGGGAGTAGAAACTGTCCCATGTGTTCACATATCAAACCTGCCTTATCCTTAGTTATACTTCATTATGTTGAGTTGCAATTTACTTATCTGTAACTCCCACTAGACTGAAAGCTCCATTTTTAGCCTCTAGCAGTACATAGCATTTGGTAAGGGTTTGTTGAGGAATGGATAATGAAATAAATTAATAAAGAATAATCCTGTATGAAGACTCTGGCAGTATGGATATAATAGAAAAAAAGAGACAAGATTAGAAAGATATTAAACATGGATTTGTATCATAGGGGAAGAATCAGAAGTCAGGGATGACTAAAAATTATCTATCTTGGGTGTCACAAAGGTAAGATAAATAGGCAGATAAAAGTTATGGGGCAAAAAAAGTAGTTCTGCTAATAACTCTGAAGTATCTGCTGGTCATTCAAGTGCAAGTGTCCTTAAGGTAGCTAACACCTTGGTGGTTAGAGCAGAGGGAGTCAGACATGACAACAGTGAACCATTGGTCCATCAGTGTATTTGAAGTCACGGAGGTAAGTAAGATCATCTATGGGCATGTTCAGTATGCAGAAAGAAGGAATTCAAGCTTTAGATATAAAGTTTAAATCTAAACTTTAAAAAGAAAAGTTTGAATGGTATTTCAGAAGCTGGAAATTTCAAAAAGGAGGAGCAATGTGTATGGTGTCAAATCTCACAGAAGGGTCAAGTGGGATAAAAACAAATGTCCATCAGATTTCACTATGAGGAAATTGGTGGTTAATAGAGTGAAGACATCTTCTTGGTAGTTGGGAACAGACTGCCTGAATAGAATGAATTAATGAATGAGAATAGAGACAATGAGTTAGAAAGTATTTTCAAGAATTCTTTATTTAAAGGATAAGGCAGAAATAGGAGTGAATACTTAAGGTAAATGTATAGTATAGTAAAAATCCTATCAGAATGTCTGGCAATGTGATTTTCTTTTTCTTTCTTTCTTTCTTTCTTTCTTTCTTTCTTTCTTTGCTAGAAGCAGCAGCAAGGTAAGGGCTGAATGAAAAAAAGTGAGGGAGATTTTAAAAGATGGGAGGGGTGGGCAGGGAGGGTGGGATAGATGAAGCAAGGTGCTCAAAGATGTGGGAGAAGAACAGAATCAAGACCACCGGGTGAAAAAACCATTTTATCATTTGAGACAGAAGCAGGGAGATAACAACAGGTATATGGAAACCATCTGGGCTTCTGTTTACTCTCTAAACTATAAAGGGAGATATTACACTGAGAGTGAAGGAAGCAAAAGAGATTTCAAAAGCTTCAGAAAATGGTGAAAGTTTGGAATCATTCTGGGAATGGGGAATATAGGAAATGACCAAAACAAAAGTTTGCTAGAGGTGATACTCATCCTAATGCACAATGCTGAATGCAGTTGAGTGTCCAAGCAGTCAGCAAGGTAGATTTGGGAATTAAATGGTTCCATAATCATGCCGTTGGTCGTGAATTCCTTGTAATGTTTATGTAACTCATCAGATACATGGGCCTTTATTAAAGGGCAATGCCAGCATTTGATTATTTTTATTTCAAAACCAATTTTATTGAAATCTGCAAGGAATAATTCCAGGAAAAGAAAACATACTGAAACAGATAGTCTGCTCTCTTTTCAATAAAACCAACAATCTGAAGATGTTAAAGAAATGAATCAGATAAAATGATCATCTAACTGTGAAAATTAAAACCCATTTAGGAATTGTGAGCAAGCCTTGATCCTAAATACCACTCTAGTTACTCATTCAGAATCTTTAAAAACATTTGGAAAGTAATTAATCAACTTATGACATAGACTCAAGGGCTGTCACATTTCATTGTGGGTAGTGAAACTGGGGTTTTATCTGCACTCTTCTGGTGATTTAAAGAACAATCTTTTTTGTAAGCTCTTTGAAAAGCAGAATGTTTAAAATAATTGAGTTCTGACATATAGATTTCAATGAACAATCCAAGTATGTGTTAGTAAAACTGAAATAAAATTTAGAAGTATCTTAATTTTTATATGACAGAAGGTGAATTTCTGAAAAGTTCAAAATGTGTATTTATTTCTGTTAGGAAGACACTTTTTTCCTGTCAACAAACTTTACTTTGGCTGTTTCTTTATATAATTCATTAGCACTTAAAATATATATTGTACTATTTTACACTTAATTTAAAAAAAAACAGTTAGGGTAATAGCATGTTAAACCCAAAGGTTCATGTAGGCCCTAAATGATTCTATTTGTCTGCTGTCTCTACCTTAACTAGACAATGGTCAGACCATGAACTCACCTTGGACAGTGTAGCAGGAGCTGAAGGGATTCTGCCTGAATATGAGACTAGAGTCAGGTGACATCTGCTTACCTCAGTCTCTCACAGGACGAAAAAGACAAAAAGTGAAGGCAGACCTTATAGGAGCTTTCCTCATATCTTGAGACCACTGTCTGAGTTCGTGTTTAGAACATAACAAATGTAATTATTACACACACTCCAGCACGAACTCTGTATAGTCAAAGCCCAAAGAAATAGCCTCAAGAGAATATCTGAAAGAAAAGCTAATATAGATCCATAGCAGGGGGTATTCCAATGGAGAACAGTTATGGATATAATTTTGAAGGTCATAACCTTTGATCCCAAGAGTAACTGATGCATTATAACAAGCTGATATGCTAGAAAATTCTGGTCATGAGCACTGTGTAAACCATCTGTAAGTCTGGTTTTTCTTTTAACACTATGAATTCTGAGAATACAGAATTTCATCTGGAGTGTCTGCAAGTAGATAATAGAATGGTTAGAACATGTGTCCAGCGCTCAGAATAAAAGTTCCTTCTACTTCCTGCTACATATCCCTGCTATTCTTATTGGTGTCTGAAGATAGAACAGACTAAGAGGTCTGATCTAGGAACAGGCAGATGATAGCCTCACTTCTCCCAGAATCAAACCACATGTGACAGAGGAAGTTCAGACTTTGCTTACCTATCACATGCCCTACCATTTTCCTATGAGTATTCCTGGATTCCCCACTCAGTTTTGCCTGGCCTTTTTCCTATTCAGAAGGCAGCAGTCTGATTCCTAATGCGACACTCTCCTCACAACCTGCACTACACCCAAGCCCGTTACCCTGCAGTGTATCCAACCACCTCTCCCCTCTTCTAGCCTCACTGATCCAACACCCATTAAAACTTCCAGGTCTTGGGGCACCTGGGTGGCTCAGGGGTGAGCCATCTGACTTTTGGTTTCAGCTCAGATCATGATCGCAAGGGTTCGTGAGTTGGAGCCCCACATTGGGCTCCATGCTGACAGTGCTGAGCCTGCTTGGGATTCTTTCCCTCTCTCGCTGCCCCTCCCCCACTGGTGTGCGTGCCCACGCGCGCACTCTCTCTCTCAAAATAAAACAAAAAACAATAAAACTTCCAGGTCTTCTCCTTCTCTATCCTATTTTCTCTATCTATGGCATAAGAGTTATCACAAAAACCTTCTTAAATTGAACTACAGTTTTCCAAATGTACAAATACAAGAGTTTATCAAATTATGAGACCTTTCAGAGTTTTAAAAAGCATCTAAAAATGAACATGCACATACTGGATATATGATTTTTACTAATGGTTTGATCAACCATTGAAATAGAAATAAAGCGTGTCAAATATATATATATATCACCATATAAACCACATAAATAAATTACTCCTTATATAGTACTATCCATATTTAAGTTTCAAAACAAGTTTAATGATGGAATATGTATTCAGTAAACCTTCAGGTTCACCTAAAAGAACCACCATTTAAAGACCATAATAGCACAATTTTCCTTTTTCTCCCCACCGAGATATAAGAAATCACCAAATTCTGTCACCCCAATGTTTTCTGAGGACAAAATGTGGGTAGTCAGAAATTCACAACATGGTATCAAGAAAGATCTCAACGCCCATGTTTCAGGACTCTGCCTTCTTCTAAATACTACTTTCTTTCTTTTAGAGAGAAGGAGTTGCCGTCTCCATAGCCATTGGTACTCTAATCATGTGCATTTCAACTGCACTTAAAGCTACATATTTGTGCGGAGTCCATATGGGAAGTCTAGTTACTAGAAAACACACACTCATAAACAGGAAGCCTAAGTACAGTAAGAGGTGTTTTTCTCCACACAATAGAGTTTAAAGATGTGTCATCTATATAATCTGGAGCAAAACCTAACACCCTCATTATTGTTGGAAAACTCTTCCCTTCTACATTATGGCAAATTATGATTATAGTATTACATTTTCTAAACCTGTTTGAACTTGCTTATAGATACAAATGGCCTGCCCTTTTCTGTGCATAGTTTTCAATCAGTAAGCATGTCAAGGTGGGAGGAAGAATGGCAGGAACAGTATAAGGGGGAAAAATCAATTTTCAGAAAGCATATGGTAACAACTGAATATTTAATCTAATTAGCCTAGAAATGCCTTCCTATTTTCAGCACTTTTTGCAAGGCAGTTGCTTCATGGTACAGAATGAATTTCAATAAATGTCATATATTTAGTTTGATGGCTTATTTAAAAAAATTGTCGAACCAGGTCACTGACTCAGAATAGATTTATTCTGAGACATGACAGATGGATACTGATATTGAATAGAAAGATTGACATTAACTGGAAGGTTCTAAGTAAAAGAAAACATCATTCATTTAACATTCAACAAAAGTGTTACTGAGTACCTACTGTGTGTTAGGATAAAATGATAAATATTTGGACCTTTTTTTTTTTTTTTAACAATAGAAAGAGTGGTGGCAAAATAATTGGGGTTAGTAAGGATTACAACTGAATACTACTGGGTCTTTAAAAGTACTTACATTTTTCACATTGCATCAGAATACTGCATTAGCACTCATTCAAATATTCGTTCTGTTATGGTTGTGAGATTTTAGACCTAATTCAGATATTTGAAGATGCTGTTTACTGACCCTTAGCAAAAACCAACTTCCTATTCTTCTGGAACAAAAAAGGCCTTACATGGCTTCAAAGATTTCTTAGACATCAAAGAGCTTAGAGAGACATACAGTTTATGGGTAATGATTTAGGATTTAGTGAATCAAAAACACATGGATTAAATTTCCTTTAAAAGACTCCTAGGTTTAAATTTTAAGAGCTAAAATGTTGGTCTAAACACACATTGGTCTTAAGAAAGACAAAACTTATTTTTAAAGATAGTTTGAATTGCCTCGTGGACCTCAAACTTGGCTGGATTTTCCTTTCTCACATGATTAGACTTCAAAGGAGACAACCTACCTTCTGTTAAATGAATTTACTCCACCTCTCTCTCTGCCTTGTGAAAACTACATTACAGTTGACCCTTCAATAACATGAGTTGGAACTGCACGGGTCCACTTATACAGTACTGTTAATGTATTTTCTTTTCCTTATCATTTTCTAACATTTTTCACTTTATTGTAAGAATACAGTATATAACACATGTAACATAATGTGTTAACTATTATTGGTAAGGCTTCCAGTCAACAGTAGGCTATTAGTAGTTAAGTTCTGTGGGAGTCAAAGTTATATGCAGATTTTTGTCTGTGCAGGGGGTCAGGTGTTTTTCTCCACACAATATGGAGAAATGTCTCCACAACAACATGGCTAACCCCATGTTCAAGGGTCAACTATATTTCAAACATCTCCAGCTCTGAATGGTCTTGATATTTTCAATAAAATATTAAAAATCCGAAACAACCATGGTCTTATGAAAAAATTGCAGTACTTTTCAATTCCTACAAGTCAATTATTTTTTCTTACATGCAACTTCAAAATTGGACTGGGATTTTAGATCCAACTATCAGGGAATATGGGATCACTTCAAAACAGGAAAAAGCCACTGATATTACTATGTGCACTGTTTCATGATATATTATTATATTTGCATTTAAAATACTAGGAAGAAATACAGTACATAATCTTCCGTTCTAACTTAATGGCCTTCCTGATGGCCGCTAGCCTGGGCATTTCACTGAATTTTTAGGATTAAAGGAAACAAGTTAGAGCACAACCTGTGAGCTTTCGTTTCTTTGGAAAAATAGATTGCAATTCTGATCTGATGGCTTTTAAAGGGCACTGGAAACTAATGCAGTACACATTTTGAATTTCAATGGTAGAGAAATAACAACTAGTGAAGTTCAGGCAGATCTAAAAAAACAAAACAAAGCAAAAGCACCAGTATTCCAAAGAGGGAGTTTATCCTGAAAGAGAACTTGGAATGAAATCTATGCATACAGTTACGATGAATTGAGGTTTCAGAAAACGATTGCTTCACTTTAAGAATGAAAAAAAGTAGATTACCCTTTAGTTTACAAATATACATAGCTTGATAGAAAGTATATTGGTTAATGAGTTTAGAAAAATAACTATGTGCCAATAGGTGATAAATCATATCTTTTTTTATTTAAAAAATTTTTAATGTTTATTTTTGAAAGAGACAGAGACAGAGAGACAGAGTGTGAGCAGGGGAAGGGCAGAGAGAGAGGGACACAGATTCCGAAGCAGGTTCCAGTCTCTGAGCTGTAGGCACACAGCCTAACATGGGGCCCAAACTCACAAACCATAAGATCATGACATGAGCCGAAGTCCAATGCTCAACTGACTGAACCACCCAGGCGCCCCTATCTTTTTTTTTTTTTTTTAAATTGGTAAACTAATTTTCCAGAAGGAGGACAAATCTGAGAACTCTAGAAGATAAAATACTTGGCTCAAGTGGCTCTGGGACTCTTCGGCCATGCATGCTGCTGAATATAACACCTGACGGTGACACAGTGGACCACTTGGCAGGTATAGTCATGGCTAAGGATTGTAAACAGAACCACTAGAAGCCAAATCTTGCACCCAGACTTTTTGTTTCTGTATCCTGCACAGTGTTTTAAAGATGCTGGGTCAACATTTTAAAGTTGCAAGGTTTCTAGTTTCTCCGGAAAATCTGAAAGACACCACCACATGGGCCCATGACACATACTGGGATCCACAGCACCTCTGATGATGCCAAAAGCTGGCTGCCTCCTCTTAGGTGGGGCTTTTTCTAAGCAGGTTGTCATCCCTAGTAAAATGGTTAGTTTCATTCATTTATGTTACCTGTTTTCAAATCTTTTTTTTTTTTTTTAAATAATCTCTATGTTCCATATGGGGCTTAAACTCACAACCCCGAGATTTAGTTGCATGCTGCACTAAGCCAGCCAGGTCCCCCTCCGCGCCCCCCCCCTGCTTTTTTTTCTCCTGTTTGCAAATCTTAATACAGGATATAGACAGGGCTTAAAGGAGCAGGATGAAAAGAGGAAGAAAATCCAACACAGTGGTTTAACATTGAAAAGGGAAAAGAAAGGAGAGAGACAAGAAAGAAGTGTGCAGCAAACAGAGGTTGCATACCATGAGCAACTGTCTCCAAATATTTACTATGGAAGGGATCTGAGACAAAGGCTGTGGGTATTACTCTCAACAAATCCTTTTGGGCCAGGCTCACAGTATAGAAAATAAGCAGGAAAATCATCTGAATGGAGCAAGAACCTTGATCAAGGATGTCATGCGGACATGGGACCAACTGAATGCAGGAAAATACCTTGGGTTTGCTACTTCCATACACCATAAAACAAGGGATGTGGGCCACCCTTTCACTGTCCCCTTTGAGACGGCAATGAACTATGGGACGCACTGTCCAGGGACTTCCCATAAAAAATCAGGGACTCCAAGTACAGCTGTGCAAGCTATTCACTGTACAATTCCAGAGACAACAAAATGAAAATAGCATTCCCAAGAAGTGCAAAGTAGAAGCCCTGCTCCAGATTTCCACATGGCTAATTCTCTTATCTCCTTCAGGTTCTAGTTCAAAGGTCACCGTCAAAGTGAAGCCTTCTCTAACTCTACTATTGAATTTTTCAATTACCACTCCATTCCCTTTTATGCTTGACAATCCCCCCTCTGCTTCCTTGCAGCTCTTATTACCATGTCACAAACACCACATTTTTATTTATGTATTTTATTTATTGTTTGCCTTCCTCAATATAGAGCAGAGTATTATACTGTCAGAGATCTTAGTCTGTTTTATTCTCTACTGCTTTGCCAGAGTCTAGAATTACGGCTGGTAGGCGCTCAATAAATTATCCTGAATGCCTAAATCCTCAATCACATTCTTAGAGTATAGGAACCTGGCTTTCTGTACCCAGTGTGGGGTGTGAACTCACAACCCCAAAATCAAGAGTCATGTGCTCTACTGACTAAGCCAGTGAGGTGCCCCTACAGGCCCTTAATATGAATTCTATGGTTCCTATTGCTACACAATTTATTTATAGAAATTAAAAACTACACGAGTAACCTGCGCAAATATACTTGTGCAAATTTACACAATCATAGAAGAAATATGTATACCTGGATATGTAATTAGCCAGTTAGCTGGGGGTTTTTTTCCGCTGTGCTCACACCTCCCGCTACACGAGTAACCTGCGCAAATATACTTGTGCAAATTTACACAATCATAGAAGAAATATGTATACCTGGATATGTAATTAGCCAGTTAGCTGGGGGTTTTTTTCCGCTGTGCTCACACCTCCCGCTACAAATGCCACACGTGTGATTTTTCTCTCAATTACATTTTACAGCTTATAAAAACACTTTCTTCATTTTGTCCTCTGAGAAGCAAAGGATCTGTAGTAAGATTTTACTGGATGTTTTTATTGAAACAGATCCCAAGGGGAATATACTAAACTGTTAAACACAGCTGAAGAGATATCTGAGAATAAGCTTTCTGATAATAGGACAGATTACAAAATTACTCACAGCTCTTAATCTGATAACAGGAGCAGAATGCCCCACACATATGAATGAAGGCTTTTTCTGGCATTTTTACTACAAAAAGACTGAAAAAGAGGACTTGAGAAATAGAAGGTGAGAAAACCTCCAGAAACTAGAAATGTTACATTCATCATTTATCACTAACCTAAGGATCCCAAACTCTGCTTCAGTGGAAAATGCTTCAAATAGTTAACCTTTATCGATGGCTGGGCAGAGGCTATGGTGATGTCGAGATAGCATGGAGGCTAGGCTCAAACACAGTTTCCTTGCCTATAGCAAGGAGAGGTTACTACATTGTTAATAGCCTTGTCTATTCTGTAAGGTTGTTGTAGTCTCAAAAAAAGGATATGCTCAGAAATAGCTTGAAAATTTTAAGAAGTCTTTATATTCCAATCTTTTGATTAAAAAAAGTCTATTATTTAGTAGTAAATGGGATGATTTCTAATGTCATTTTCATGTTATGTCACCTTAATAATTATGGATCTTGGTTCTATTTTATATGTTATTCATCTGAAAATCTAGATCGTAAACTCTTTAAGAGCAAGGATTTCATTTTTCCCTTTTTAAAAATGTTTCTCTAGTATCAGACACATATGACGCTCAACATATAGTTCTTAGCTATTTTTGGTGAGGCAAATGTGAACCTGGCAGCAACTCAGTGCCTGTTAAGAAAAGGGAATCAAAGTGATCCTAAATTGACATTAGTCAGTATATCTATCATCTACTACTAAGAGACTACTATTTATTTTGCATAGAACAAAGCCCCTGAGGGCTCTATGTCAAAGACATCAGTTTCAACATACACCAGCGAGGTAAAGAAGGTTAATTTCCTGGTACGTGAGTTTCTTCAAATTTTCTTCCCTTAAGGCAGCACAATTAGGAAATTTGGTATCCCATTAATGAGCCCAGCAGCCTGAGGAACCTAATAGGGATGATGGGGAAAAGAAAGCATAGCTGGCTCTGGTAAGCCCAATGACAGCTAAGAAGAAACCATAAAATTAGAGTGGAAAAATGGGGGTACAGAGCGTTTGGAAACATCTGGACCAAACCCAGGAGAAGGGATGAAGAGAAAGGGCCCGAAAGATGGGAGGTGCTCTGAATGTGTACAAAGCTGTGTACTTTTCATGGGTGTGTGGCCATAGGCCATGGGGCAGCCACCCAGAGAAAGGTGTTGTGTCCTGAAAGGAATAACCCTTTTGAGTTATTCACTTTTTTTTTTTTTGAGATGATTACATTTGAGAAAAAGTTTATTTGAGGCTACTATATAGATTTATAAAAGGAAAATTAGACCAATGCTATTTTGTATTATTTTTTTTAACCAATAGCTAAGAAAATTGACTTTTGAAATGTATTTCTTCGTCTAACCCACATTAAAATTTTTTTTTAAATTTCAAAATTATAGTGGGACATATGCTTATATGGGACTTTATAAAATAAGGATATGTCTCCTTAGAAAAGTATCAATTTTCCTTTTATTGTAATTTTAAAAGTCATGAAAATATTATCAGCTTTCATACTGACTGGCTGTGGTTAACCTTGTGTGTCTTCACCATTCAGATAAACCTCACCCATTAATTCTGAAGGCATGGAGTGCACATATAATGTAAACCCCTACTGTGATGTAATAAGAACAAACCAATCTTTGAAAAAGTAGTACTCAGCAGATCATCTTTTATATGCCATAAAGTCCCTCATGTTAAAATCAAAATATATTTAGGTTAATAATTATAGACTTACGCAGCATTAAGTTTGAGACTTGAACAGATGTTCCAAAACATCAGTGTATTTTATAGGTACTCAGACACATTTTGGGACTACAAAAATTTCTTAGGAGTAATATAAATGTTACTGGTATTATTCAGCAGTTTAAAAAGAATGAACTTTGAATACACCATAGTCTTGCTGTGTATGATTGGAATCACAGCACCTTACTTCTGTTCTATTGCATAAGTTTACATGTTAAAACAAATCCCGGTAAGCTTAGAGCTTGAAAGGAAAGCTATGTACATGTAAGTAATCCAAGCACCACTTAACAGTTTACATAAAAACACAATTTATGTCCCAGTAGCACAGAGAAACATGATGTACAGCATTTTCAGACCATCTTCATGCAGAAAAAATGCATTAGTCAGCTATAATAGTTCAGCTATAAAGGAAAATAATGTTTTTCTGGATCCATTTGCATTGCAATGTCCATGTGTCTGGCTGATGAAAACGACAGAATAAACCTCCACCCAACTCTACAAAATGTGAAGAGTGTTCTTAAAATTCTATATAGTCTATATTCTCTCCAACGTGAGTTTTTACAATCCTCTCACGTTCATCGTCCATCTTAGCTTGGCAATTATAGTATCCTGATTATTTTGCTTAAGAGGGTTGACAATATTTCATTCAGCCCAGAGCTCCTTTGAACATAAAACTGTGATAAGGTAAAATACACTGGGCAACTATTCATGTATGAGCCACTGGAACTCTCTCCAACTGCCAAATTAGTAAATGGCTTTTTTAAAACATAGAAGGTATGAAATGGGAAAACATACTTTAGAGTAAATCCTGTATTGGCAATAGTCGGTGAAAATACTTTCATTGGAACTTAAATTATTGGGTCAGTACCAGTACTAGTGAGATTGCCCGACCTCTGGTTATAATCTATTTTCCAGAATAAGATAGATGCCCTCCACATAGCCCCAGCAAAGAGATAAGGTACGGTTGAAAATGATGGATCACAAGCCCTGTGTATTTGCCAGAAATGAAGAATTCAGATTTTCACAAAAACACCTGCCCCTTGGAAGGATTCTCACGTATTAAAGATAAAGCAGGCTGGGAACAAGGAAGCGCTTGGCTCGAATCTTGCCTGCCGCATCACTCTGGGACATGGTGACCAAATCCCTTTTCTAGGGGCTGAGTCAGATCACAGCCTTGAAACTTGCCCGGCCATAACATTCATACATCACCCCTTACTCCAGCGCCCCTCTCGCTCTTGAGTCATACAGGTGGCCGTCAGAAACAACCCCTTAAAACGAAAAGCCCCACTCTAGTTTACACCTCTCTACGGCCATATCCCTTCGGTTTCTGAAACCCCTAAACTCTTGCTCACTTCCCTGGTCTTGCCCTCTGGAACAGCACTCAGGTCTCTTAGGGGAAACAAAGAGCAAAAACACTGAGGCCGAGGGGTGGGGTGCGGGGTCTGAGGTGGGCTGTAGCTTTACCTCGAGGTGTCCAAGAACCGCGGAGAAGTCAGTCGCACAGAGACCACCCGCGTGCTCCGCGCCTCCCCGCCGCAGGTCAGCTGTCGCCCCGCATCTGGCTGGCGTCCTCCGCTGGGTTCCGCATCTGGTCACAAAGCGCTCGGGGCGCTGCGGGCGGCGAGAGCGTCCGGGTCACCTGCGGCGGGGCCGAGCCGAACGCCTGGTCTGTCAGCCGAACGAGCTCTCTCCGCCCCTTCTCACCCGCGCGCAACCGAGCCGGTGACTCAGCCGGGCATTGGCGCGCGCGGCCCGCGGCGGCCCCGGGCGCGTCCAGGCGGGAAGCACGGGCAGGCGACCCGACCTAGGCGCTCGTCCGCCTGCCCGCCCCAGCACGTGTCCGTCTGTCTCGTGCGGGGTCGTCCGCCCCGTCCGCCAGTCCTAGGACCGCTGGGGTGGGGACTGGCACCACCCAGAGGGGGAAATCGGCCCCCGCCCTTCCTGCCGCCCGCGCGCCGCGCCTGGCCCCGCGGGGGTCGCGTTTCCTCCCACCCCTCCCCCGCCCCCGACAAGGTGAAACTTTCTAGGTGGAGGAGAAGTTTTCTCGCCCTGGCCGCGAGATCTCAACTCCCCCAGCTCAGGCAGTTTGAAGTTAGCACAGCGGGAGATAAGCGATCCCGAGTCTCCCCCTCCTGGTGCTCGCGCTGCGAGCGTCAGCCGGCGCTCAGAACGCCCGGCGCGCCCACTCCGCGCACACTCCGCGCATCCCCCGCGCTCTACCGGCGGGAGAAGCGCAACGCTCTGCTGCCATCCTCTCCGAAGGCTCCGTCAGCCGCTGGGCACTGAGCAGGGTAGAGAAAGAGTTGAACACTACAGAGACAAGGAATTCATTGTCAGAGACGGAGGTAGGAGTGGATGGAGAATTGTCCCAATGATTTCATTATGCAACGATTATCCCCTACTATATAATAACTCGAGTTTCTGGAAGGAAGAACAACACAGGAGTTTAGCCCTGAGGAAATATCAGCTTCTTTCACTTTTTTTTTCTTTCATAGCAGGAAACAGGCCGATTAAATAACTAGGCAAACAGCAATGAACAAACAAAACAGAACAAAAGTTTAATTCTTGAACGTTGAAATCTTATGATTAAAAAAAGGGGGGGGGGTTGGGAGGCCTGGTGAATTGTATTAGGATTGTGGTAGGATAAGTTTTTATACTTCATATGCCTATCAAAATTGACATTAACCTTCAAGAGAAAAATAAACATTCAAAGGTAACAGAATCTAAGGAACATCATTGCCTGTTAGGTCTTAGTATTCTCCTTTCTGACTGGCATAAGGGCTTGTCAGATAAATGCATCTGTTAATTACAGAATCATGGGAGAAAACATTTACTGTGCAGGTTCAGGAATTATTTACTATAGAATGAAAAACAGAAAAGTATAATAAGAATGGCTATCATTTTCCAGAGAGCTTACTATGTGCCAGGCACTTTATCAGGGACTGCATAGAGTAGCTTCAATCCTCAAAGGTAATTACCTCACGATTCCCCAATTTTATGGAGAAAGAACTTTCCTATTACATAATACTAGAGCTCTGTATTGAACCATTTTGTAGCTAAGGAACCTGAGTGCCTAAGAGTTCCTAAAAGGGTCACACTGGTTAGTAAAAGAGGTGAGATTAGAACCCAACTCTCAAATCCCAGTCAGGTGTTTGTCACACCATACCAAAAGGCCGAAGCCTAGAAAGCCTACTGAAGATTTCCTGCTATCACATGGCATAATTTGAGTATGGTTATTTGTTATATAACCATATTGGTTATATGGTTATTCAATGCTAACTTACAGGTCAGAGGGCACTGGTCCTATTATGGACAAATCACTTATAGATTTGGGGTTCAGTACCAACTTTCAATAAAAGGGGAATAAACTAATAAATTCACACACACACACACACACACACACTCATACACACACATACTCACACACACACAATTAGCCAAAGTTGTCCAAAGGAATGACTAGAGTGCTGTTTCTATTTCCTGGTTTCCATAGCAATATGTTAACTGGATGTTTAGATTGCATTATATAGTTGTCTTAACAGGTTTTCTGAGTTTGTGTACCACGACAAAAACACAAAAGAAAAAAAATTACAATTAAACTAGTAGAAAAGCCAATGGAAAATATATTATAAATCCAAATAATGTATTATGTATTTTCAGCACTAGTTATGTATTTTCTAGTTTCCAGTTATTGACAAATTTCAATCCACTTTTGAAACTGTATTAAAATTGTCACTGTGATTTATTAACCATGAATAAGGAGATAACATTTTATAAAAATAACATTTACTAGGAATAGCATCATAAAAGTATCCGAGTATGTGAAAATAAAATAATTAGTTTTTATATACCAGCCAGGTAGTTTTGATCAGGGAAAGGGTTAGAAGTCATTTTACATATTTGGAGATGGATAGAAGCAGATACTTTAAAAAGGCAGTAAGAGTTCTACAGTTCAATTTTGGTTTTGTGGCTAACTTTAATTGTTGCTGTTTAACTTTCCTTGGGTCCATGGCATGGGTGACACACTGTATGATGGAGTTCTTCTGGTATTTTCCTAACCAAACCAAACTCCTGTGGCCAACACTGTTGGCTGGCTAAGCCAGCACCTGTTCCCAACAAGATATTCCTTTGCCTGCCCCCACTCTTGGGGCTAGAAAGGAGAAATACTTGCTTTCCCAGACTCCTTTGGAGCCAGACATGGCCATGTGATATCATTCTGGCAAGGAAATTAAGCTAAAGTCTATTGGGGACTTCTGGGAAAGAGTTCAATTTCCTGATTAAAGAGATCTGATAAGCTTGCCACCCCTTCCCACTTCTTGCTTTTTTGATTTCTTATATATGCCCAGCAGAGAGGTAGTCATCTTGTGACCATGAAAAGTTGGCTCTGACACTGCTGAGCTACAGCACTAACACCAGTAGACCCCTGCTTCCAGATTTGTTATTTTGTGGAAAAATGCTTGCTCTAGACACTGTTAGCCAGGATTTCTGACACCTGGAGCCCAAAGCATTCCAAACTGATATATCCCTCAAATAGGGAACAAGACATCTCCAAGACTGAGTTTGGAATAGTAGTTAAGAGTGTGGGTTTTAGGGAGCACCTGGTTGGCTTAGTTGGTAGAACATGTGACTCTTGATCTCAGGGTGGTGAGTTTGAGTGGAGCCTACTTAAAAAAGAGTATGGATTTTAGAGTCAGACAGCCTTAGATTTCAATCTCGGTTCTGCTGCTTAATAACTGGGTAACTATAGGCAGGTGGCTTCAACTGTGCCTTCTCTGTAAAATGAGGATAGTTAAAGGGTTATTGTGAGGATGAAATGAGGAGCTATAATTAAAGCACATGGAATAGTGTCTGATGAGATAGAAGTGCTTGAAAGGCCTGAGCTATCCCTACCCACATATTTGTGGATAACACACAGTGCTAAACTATAAACAGGACCCCATCTCTTAACTTTGAGATGGGCCTAATGGTAGACATGGACAAGACTGAGAGGAACAGTGGTGTCCTGCTCTAAACATGCCACATGCTTTCTGCTTTCCCTTCAAAACATTAAAATGTGGATCTTCAAAAGTACTCTTTAAGTTCATTCACATGATACTGTATTTGAAACAAAAATGAATGCATTCTTCTTAGAACAAGGGCTTCACACTGGCAACCTGTGGAGGGTGGGAATCACAGACATGCACAGGCTCACAGAATACTTTTTAATAGTTTGAATTGTGGTAGACAGAACATACAGTTTGCCATCATCTTACCATCTTGTCTTATAATGCGTCCGGCCTACCTCTGATCTTGATGTCACTTTCTCCTATAGGCATTAGGATTTGTGACTTCTGTTTTAGAGTATTTATTCTTGGATTCACTCACTCTGCTTTTCCTCCTTCCCAAGTCCTGTTGCCCCTATGATTGTGGCTATGGAAAATGTCTCCACAAAAGGACAAGAAGAATTCAGGTCACAGTTCCTCAACTCATTTTTGTGGGCAAATACAAATGGGGATGTAGGACTCCTCTAACTTTTTAGAGATACCTCATGTACAATAGAATATTGAAGATTCTGAGAACTCGTGGAAAACCACAACAGAACAAAACAAAAGCAAAAAAATGCTTTTTTCCTCTTAACATCTTTAGTAACAATTTTCTGTAAAATTGATAATAGGGAACACACTGTTGGAAACCTTGCCTTAAGGAAAGAAAATGCCCGGGGTGCCTGGGTGGCTCAGTTGGTTAAGCATCAGATTCAGGTCATGATCTCACAGTTATGAGATGGGTCCTGCATAGGCCTGCATTGGGCCCCACCTCAGGCTCTATGCCAGGGGTAGAGCCTGCTTATGATTCTCTCTCTCCCTCTCCCTCTACCCCCTCCCTTGCTTGCATGCACACGTACCCTCTCTCTTTCAAAAAAAAAAAAAAAAAAAAAGGAAATGCCAGATATGAAGGGTTAGAACAGGGCACTTTCAATATGAACTGCTTTTATGTCAATTTGTATTGGTCATTTGCTTGTGGCTGGGCTCTCTAAAAATAAAACAGGCAATGTTAAGTTATCTAAAAATATGACTAAGCATATTTAATATTGAGGACAAGTATACAACTGCTAGGATCTTGAAGTTACAAGTATCATGATTTTATTCAGAAGCCTAGGGAACTGGACACAGAAAAACTAAAAAAAATTGGCCATCTCCAACAGAATGCTGCAGTTTTTTTAGAGAATTGGCTCAGTTTCACATCCAGCTCATTGCCTCTCTCCTAAAATCAAGCAAAGGCATAATGTATTTATTTAGCTTTCATATTAAAAGTCTACCATGTATCAATCATGTGTTTGAGTTCTACTTATGTCCTCCTAACAAAACTCCAGGAGAGGTATCATCCTTCTCAGTTTACATCCCGGGAAATGAGGCTCAGAGGGATCAGGTAACTTACCCAGGGTCACACCACTGACCTAAGGCGGTCTCTTTTCAGAACTCTTGCACTTCTCACTGCAACTATTATAAATTGTCCCTGGGCTTCTGGTGAATGATGTAGTCATTTAACATGGAACCGCAGAACTTAAAGCTTCCTCCTATTTTCCTTTCTTCTCTGTACACAAAGTCAGCTGCAGCTTAAGACATAGGTACCCCTCTGTTTGCTTGACCTGGACTGGATATTGCCATGAGAAGAAAGGTGCTGGCACCACCTATGTTGTTCCATCTGTGAAGCACTGCACAGGTTGGGTGGAGCAAGGGTTCCCAGCAGTCAAGGTGGTCTAGGTAGTTGGCTTAAGGTACAGGACTGAGACCTCCCAAGTGTGAAAAGGAATTGCAATGCTCTTTCCCCAATGTGTCTGTGTTTACAACCCTTGAGCCCTCCTTTGGGGAACTAGGGAATGTGAGAGAGAAAGGGAAGCAGCAGATGATAGAGTCAGGAGTCTTAAAGGAAGATGTTTTGGAGAGTCACTGTCTTCTCAGGTGATGAAAAATAAAGGGAAAGACTTTTAGAAAGTCCCAGAAGGCTCTTATAATTCTTTCTGCTATCAATACTTCCCTCACTGAAGTTGTATTAATTTCTCTTTCTTTTCTTTTGTCTTTTACCTTGTGGTAAATTGGCTAAAAAAAGCATTTTGCTGAAGAAAATGGGGGAAATCTTTCTTTTTTATATAGTGTCGTATAGCATTATTTCCCAACTAGCCCATCCATTTCCTCTCAATTTAAACTGTTTGGCACTAATAGAAATGGATTAACTCTTCTTGAGAAATAGTGCACTAAAAAAATAAATATGTTTCCTTCATCGATCAGCATTTCTTTATGGATAGCCCTTTAAAAACGCGTATGTGAGTATGTGTTTGTGTAATTACTACAATGCCAGGTTTTACCACTAGATTATTTCTTTGGCACTTAACCCCAATGCATCAGTTTCTTCAGCTATAAAAACAATTTCAAAGTCTAATGAAATTATTTTCAAAATTAACTGTCAAACAAAATTTTTCCTGAAACCAGTCCACTTGGAGCAAATATACCAGACAATTTACTAGTTGCATTGTACACAAAGGGACATTAAATTAGAAAGTATTCAGTGTGTGGTTCTTATTAACTATTGCTTTGTTGTATTATATCCAAATATGATAAAATTCTTTTTCTATTTCAATGATTGATTGATTTAATAATCAACTTAGAGATAGTACATTTGGTGAGTCCAAAAGTAAATTGGGCACTTTAGAAATGACTACAAAATTTAACTTTAAGAGGGAATATATTGGTCTTAGTGGCATTGAAAAATGATGGAAGGAAAGGTTTGATTAGAATCACTGTAACTATTACAGGTAACTAAGGTATTCTAAAGTATAACAAAAATGGTACCAACACTTTGGTATTGGCCAGATTTCAACCATTTAATAACCTCAGTGTTTAAACATAATTACTATTGATATTTGTACACAGAAGAAATGGCAATAACTCTGGATTAACCTTGGATTGCCAACAAACAATTTAAGAAACTAAGATGGCAGACATTATGACCAGTCAAGGGTCATGTTCAGAAAGTCTGTGGTGATGCAAACTGCTTTGGACTTCGTTGGTTGGTCTACTAGAAACATTCCTGCCTTTACTTACTTAAAAAAATCCAGCCGAACTGTCCCCAAGAGGCAATTGCAAACTAACCTCTGACAGAACTGTCAGAGCCAATAAAATCATCCGCAAACTTTGTGCTTATGTTGAAGGAACTTTCAAGGAGTGTGTAACCTGAATTAGAAAAGACATCTTTTTAGAGCTTTCCCTGAAGTGTCTGGGCCATCTGTTTTAGCCCAGGCTCCCCATATTAGAACTGTTATCAGGTACTGCTGGCTCTCCCATTGCTACTGTTAACAAATGGATTTGTCACCCCAAAGTTAAGAAAAACCAGATGTTTCCTTTGTTGTTCTATGTTCTGATGGCAGGTCAAGACCATGTTTAAACAGCACCAGTGAAATTGAAGTTTAGAAATTTAGCTCTTATTCATCTGGTCAATGAGGTCATATGATTTAGGGCTGTTTCAAGATTTAGACTGAATTTCAATATTTGGCCATCTACATTTATTGAATTACCTCCAAATTAATCAGTTCTCTATAAGTATAAACCTGTATTTTATGGGAATCATAATTTGTATGGAAGCAGTTATAAATATGGGATAAAATATTTAAACATGTCAGGTCTTATAATCCGTCAATTAATTTCTTAACCAAATGTTTATTGAGCCTCTACCATGTGCCAGGGAAGTGTTAGTGTCTGAAGCTACAAAGATGAATGAGATGTAGTCTTTACTGTTGAGAAATTTATAGTCCAGCATGAAAAAACAGCATGTAAATCCGCAGAGCCAGTACAACGAGACAAGTGCTAAACACTGTTAGAAGAATATCACAGACTAATTTTGGGGATCAGGAAGAGGGGAGGAAACAGGGAAGACACTGCAAGGGAGGCCACATTTGAACCATATCTGAAAGGATGAGGAGGAGTTTGCTTGGTGACTATATTTGCAAGGGAATTGAGCTGAGGAAATGAATTCTTAGCAGAGACTTAACAAAGTAGGTGAGGATCAGAATATGATGGATCTTGTATATTACACCGAGAAAGAAAATCTGTATGATAGGTGATAAGGAGTCGCTAAAGCATTTTAAGTAAAATAATTAGAATTTTACATTTTAGAAAGATCACTCTGGTTTAATGGAACATTTGGAACAGCATTCGATTAGACATGAGGTGGCACAAGGGAAGGTTATTTCTTTAGTGCAGGGGAGCAATGTCATAAGGCAGGGACTGCCAGGAGGCAGGGCAAGGAGGGAAGTTTGCTAGATGCCTAGGATATGGAACATACAGGACCTCTTAAAGGTGATAGAAATTGGGTGATCCTCAGAAAGCTTCTTTTTGTTTTATTTGTTTTTGGCTGTTTAATGGAAGTCTAGCACACAGTGATGTATTCATTTTGGATTTACTGAGTCTGAGGTGGAGTATTTACCTGTCCCTGCACAATGAGTTGCTGGAGGTGTGGTCGCTGAGTCAGAATACCAGCACGCCACATTATTGTGTTGTCTCATGTCGAGAACTACATTTTTCACTCTCCTTCTCCATGTAATTTCAGTTTGGAGTTGGCCCACAGGAAAGCTGCGAGTGTTCTGGGATGCCCAAGAGAAGCAGCCATCATTATATTCTGAAGGTTATTGCTGGACACAGGGGTGCTTCTGGGGACCAGTCTGTTTGCTCTTCTCTCCTTCCTGATGCTGGCCTTACCAAAAATGACTCCAGACCTCCACTGGACGCTTTGCTGACAACTCACAGAGGTGGCAGCCGTGAAGAGCCAACAACTTTCCATTGACTTCGTGGTCCCACGTCCTGGCTTCCAGAGCTCCCTGCAAGTTCTGACTCATTTGTGACTTTTTCCCTTCCCTTCAACAACATTTTTTGGACCTTCATCTTCCCAGCTCTTCTCACAATTGCGTAAGTACTATGTCATATCATACATTTCTTCTTCTCTATGACTCCTAGTGGTTCTGCTTCTCTGATTGAATTTTTAAGCTATAACCAGAGTGTATTTTCCGACAGAGATCCTTAAAAACCCTACATTTTATACTCAAAACTTTAATCAGTTGGAATTGTTTTCATTTTGAGAGTCTTTTTCCCTCTGACATCCTGATAGTGATTATTGGTGCAGGATGATGATCTTAATATGTCCAAATAAGAGACATTGGCAGGATAGCTAAGAGGCATTTCAAGAAACTTCAATATTTGGTTTTTATGCTATTGAAAGAAATCATTATTATTGCTTATATGTGAACATTTTAATATAATCTAGTGCTCTAGAACTATTTGGGCCAGAGAGAACTGGGCATAAAAGATCTCAAGTGCCTTGGAGACAGGGAGAAAGGACGAGGGCAGATTGTGGCAGGAGAGAGGTTTTCCTCCTGCTGGCAGGTGGAGCCATTCTTGGGGTGACGTGTGTGGGATGTAGGCTCTTTTTGAAAGAGTAGTTGTGGAACAGAGGGTCCTGATGCAACTGGCCCAATAGGGGTCTTGCCATGAGCAGGTCAGAAACAGAAGTGAGTGGAAGGTACTATCTGGAACTCCAAAATAAGCATGTGGGTGACTCTTCTTGGACCACTCCTGCCCTGGGAAGAAGGTGGAGTTTAACTCTAAAGATGATAATGAAGAGGTACTGACTTTGTTGTCAGCATTGGGAAACGAGACTTGACCTAGAAAACTGTGTGCCCTGGTGAGGACTTTCTTGTTTTTGTTCTGCTTTCTGCCTTTCTTCTAAAGCCAGCAAAGGAGAACATGGGTGTCTCCTACTCTAAGAAGAGAATGTCAAAAAAGGCAGTTTTGGTAGCCTTGCTGGCCAAGCCAAGGGTATTGGCATTGTTTACTCCTTCAGTGGAAATAGCTTTCTTTCTTATAGTTGCATGGTAAACTGACTAATCCCTCAAGGTTCCAACCTAATTTCAGTAGGCTTCCATGACTGGCCCTCTCCCACCCTACCCTGTCCCACACCCTGGGAAGGCTGACAGGTTGCTTTATCTGTTTTCTAGTGGCACTTCATACTCCTAAGTTAGCACATCTCTCACTGTATTACAATTAGCCTTTTTTGTTGACAGCAAACCCCAGTGATATATTAGTGTATGTGTGTGTGTGTGTGTGTGTATGTGTTTCTGTCTCTAATTTGTAAGAAAGCATTAAGGCAAAGAAAATGAGAAAAGCTATCACTGGGGACAGGGGGAGGTAGAAGGTCCTACATCTCTTAGGATGTGCTATATTCAGAAGGGGCTGCCTTGCTACAAACACAGGATAAACCAACTTTATAATTCCTTCGTTAGGCAAGGCATCAGAAATAACACTCTTTCAATCCATTTGCCTAAAATCCTTGATATCTGTGTATTTACAGAGTTTTAAAAATTCATAAGCAATTCTGGAATTTGGGCTATGTCCTCTGTAGACCACTCTGAGGGCACAGCAGGAGTGGGAGATTGTTCTCTGGAGGCAGAGTCTTCATATGCAACTCACTTTATGGGCCTGATGACCCTCGACCCATGCTGTGTAATTAGTAATCTTTCCCTTCTCCTGTAAAACAAATAGGATTAGCAAACTGTAACAGTGTCTATTATTCTTAAGGAAGTCACGCTGGGATCGTGTCTCCTTTGCAAAGGATATACTATACATACTACCCAAAGGGAGAGTCATGAAATATGTACAGAATTCTTGTGATGTTTTTCTCTTTGTTCAGATAACATGCTTGTTAGTTATTTTGTAATAGATATTTGAAAGTTATCTACTACTTAGTGCCTCAAATTAGGCAAAAATGTTGAGATTGGATGTGCTCACTAAACCTGTCACAAATGAAGTAAACCATGTGATTAGATGGCACCAAAAAGTCAGTCTCATGGGCCTGGAGAAGGAGAGTTGTGCCTGGATGTCACCCCGGACTCAGAGTATATCTGTCCCCTAGGTAGCACCTGTTGATCATGGCCATGGCCCTTGGCTGCAGGTGGGGATAAGTTCTTTTGCTCCCCTAAGACCAAATGAGCCATGCCTGCAAGGGCTCCTGGACTCCTCAGGTAGATAAGACCACATCAGCCTGTGTTTGTCTCTTTTTTTTAAATTTTTATTTATTTTATTAAAAATTTTTTTTGCATTTATTTATTTTCGAGAGACAGAGAGAAACAGAGCACAAGTGGGGGAGGGGCAAAGAGAGTGGAAGACACAGAATCGGAAGCAGACTCCAGGCTCCGAGCTGTCAGCACAGAGCCTGACTCGGGGCTCGAACCGCTCGAACCATGAGATCATGACCTGAGCTGAAGTCGGACGCTCAACCGACTGAGCCACCCAGGCACCCCATCTATAATTAAAAGAAGTGAAATGAAACCTGACCCAGGAAGGATTCCAAATTTTGGCAGTATTCTAAAACATGAAGCAAAGGCTTGGTTTTTGAAGCATACATGATCCTTCTGGAGGGGAGCTATATACAATTGCAGCCACGTCTTTTACAGTCATATGAGTCAAGTCCCACAAGCCTTATTTGGGACTTGGTCACTGGGCTGAAGTATCTCCAACAGAAGCCCACTCCTGAGGGATTGGATATAGCATAAGGTCTTACAGGCCAGGACAGCTCAAGTGAAATATTTACTTGTTTACTTGTGATGGTGGCAATAGCAAAGTCAGAGTATCTGAATTAAGGTTGAGGAGGGAAAGATGAAGGTGAAAAGAAGTAGCACTTTGTATCAGGAGGGAAAGATGAAGGGGAAAAGAAGTAGCACTTTGTATCAGGACTGAGAGTTCAGGCAATACCACCATCTTCGCATAAGCCAAGAGGTCAGAAGTTGGATAACTGGCATTTTCATCATCTCTCACCTGTTTTCTTAGGCCTCCTGTTTTCCTCTTTCTCAGTTTTGATAAAACACTTTCTCCTGTAGCTACCTAAAAAAAGGTACATGTGGTGAGAATTTTTGAGAACTTGTAAGTCTAAATGTGTTTTTATTTTACCCTTATAACTTCATTGATAGTTTGCGTGGGTATAGAATTCCAAGTTAAAAGACAGAGATCCACTATTTTCTAGTCCCCGGCTTGTTCTTGAAAAGTTTGATACTACTTTAAGTCCTGATTTCCCCCCTCCTATTAATTTTCTCTGCTCTCTCTTCTGGGACTCCAGAATTGAGACGCTAAAATTGCAGTCTTTATCTTTTAACCTTTTCATATGTATATGAAATACATATATATGAAGTAGACTATGTCAGATATTTTGGCATCTTTGAGGATCAACAAAGAAGTCAATGTGGACAAAGAAAAGTAAGTGAAGGAAGCAGTCTCAAATATATTTGTCCTAATTGATTGTTCTAAACATGTCAGGAAGTCTTACTTTAGTAAATGATCTCTGACAAATAAGTAGAAAGAAAGAATAATCTTTTTGATAAACTCAGTAATTTTTCTCCTTTGCTCTGAATATGATCTATTTTATCTTTAGCTCTGAAAACTTTGGATGAGCCACTCAGCCTGTGGATTTTTATTTCCTGGATATAAAACAATATATTGGGTACATGTAATCCTTCATATTACATTTGGCCCTAAAATCTAATCTTGCATTGGGTTATCTCAATACTAATTAGTACTTCTGTACTTCTGTTAGAAGAAAGGCCAGGGATACCGAGAGGAAGTGAAACTTAAATCAGGTAATATTGTTACTCATTCAGCATCTCTAGGAGAAGAGTTGGTTAGAAGAGACCCATGCATATCATTTATAGATGCTGAAGTTCTTCTGTTTTTCATATGCAAAGAGAAAAATATTACAGATTCTACCCAGCCAATGTGGTTTTCACTTGATGAATATAAGTGAGATTTTAATATATGGTTATGATCATTTCAAATTAATAAAACATTTGGAGCACTTAAAGTACAATTATATGGCATAGCTGTCACAGGCATTGAATGAGTACTCTTAGTAATAAAGCTATATGGAACAAGTTCTTAAAATCAAATCCATTCTCAGCAGTTTCTATCCAACACTTTTAACATACCTGTTGCAAGCTAAACAAAGAACAGTATTTACCCTGACCTATCTTTTCAGGTTTATATTTTATTACTTGGCTCTCTACATTCCACTGTATACCACTCAGTATATTTTAGGCTTTTATGTGTCCTGTGTCTTTTGTTTCTGTTACCTGGAATCCTTTCACTGCTACCGCCCTCCCTTCCTCATGTCACCATGTCACCAGACTCTGATTGCCAAAATCCTACCCATCCGTGGAGGCCCATATTGAATATTTCCTTGCTCAAGCAGCCTTTCCTGATTCTCCCAAGAAACTCAACTCTTTTCTCCATTAAAGTTCATGACACATTGGGGTGCTTGGGTGTCTCAGTCAGTTAAGCATCTGACTTCGGCTCAGGTCATGTTCTTATGGTTCGTGAGTTTGACCCCCTGGTCAGGTTCTGTGCTGACAGCTCAGAGCCTGGAGCCTGCTTTGGATTCTGTGTCTTCCCTCTTCTCTCTGCCCCTCCCCTGCTTGCACTGTTTTTCTCTCTCTCTGTGTCACAAAAATAAATAAACATTACAAAAAAATCAAATTTCATGACACATTATTTGTACCTTTCAAATAATATGATTTTATTCTTCTTGTACATATACTTTCCTAGCTGCCTTTTACATTGTAAGTTTCTTGAGAGCAGAAACTGTGTCTTTTTCATCTGCATATATCTACTATACTTAGTGGGAGACTCTCAGTAACTATTGTTGAAATGAATTTCATAAAATACATCTGCAGGCAAAAGTCTGTAGTCTTACTAAAAAACAAAACAAAACAAAACAAAAAAACCCCAACAAAATCTTCTGAGTGTTTATAGGGAAACATGTATATGTATCCTTCTTAAAAAGAGTTATATTCTCGTATCAAGCTATTTCCTATTCTGGTAGAAATGACTATCAACTTTTCTATTTCACCTTTATATTAGCAGAGACTTCCCATGTTTATCAGGTTTTGATGACTAGGATTATTTTCCTTGGGTAAGTCATTAAAGTTAAATTTGATATTCCTTCAGAAAAGTATGCCCCACACCCCCCACAACCAACAAAATAACCCATAAGGTTAGACTGTTAGCTTCAAAATGGTTTTCATTAGTCAGCTGGCTTAAAACTTTCTCTAATGTTTTGAGCGTGTCAGTTCACAAGAAAGGGCAAGCCAGGTGGAATGGAAGCCCAGTTCCCCTCTTTTATTAGCCCAGCCAGGATAAACGTCCTGGGAGAAATTTTCCAAACATTTATTTTAACTTTCTTGTGTTTTGGAAAACCAGCAGCTTCAAAAGACCTAACAGGATATTGTCCTGTATCTAAACTTTAGATTGACCTTATTTGAAGGGTTAAAAAAATCTATTTAAGGAGTTTTTTGAAAGGATTACTGATAGAAGTCTGAGCTACAAGTCATTGGTTCATATTTCATTAGTCATGCTGTTTGTCATCAGTAAATCTGGCTGTGGACATTTGTCTGGTCCTATGAAAATAACAACACTCTTGCCTTTATATGATTTAGGTTCCATTAAACTGAGACTTAGACATCTTTTTTTTTTTTTCCAGGCATAGATTAGATGACCAGAAGTGTAATGTTAAAATTTTTCTTTTGGAATATAAATTTATTGGCCTCTATAAGGGACCATGGTTAAATCTACTTGTTTATTTAGAAAATTTCTTAGAACATATGGAATGTATATAAGGAATTTCTCCAATGAATAACAGCAATATGAAAAACCTTGGGATTTTAAATATTGTCAGCATGTTTTATGTCATACCAAAGAAGTTAGCTCTAATCATCATTTTTATTATTTACTTGTCAGGGCAACTCTAAGTTAAGTTCAGAAAGTATACATTATATATATTCATATATAATTTATTTCATTGAAAGAAATCTGATATGTGCTATCCTTCTCTGATATGTGAATTGAATAACTCTTTTTTTAGCAGCTGTTTTTTCAAATTTAATCTAGAAAAAATTGCATCAAGCTTGGTGCTAAAAGTCTATCTGATGAGAATCTTTCCAATTTTATTTTTATATTTAGATTTATAGATAGGAGATTACACATCAGTCACATTTCAAATTGAAGTAGCATTTCAAAATAAAGCGTTTCTTTTCGTGTTTGTTTTAGTAATGTGGTTTTGCCTCTGTTGAATATAGGATAATATTCATTTGCCATGTGCAAGTAACTAAATACCCAATTTTCAGATTAACATTGAATTTCCAGTGCTGCTTGTTTGATGTCCTTACATGGCTGAAACCAAGTAAGCTCCATATTGCTTGATTGTAATGTTTATCTGGCTTCCTGCCATGTAAGTGGATGTATTAATACTCAGTTCTCGAGAGTGTTGTGAAGTTCACTTAATTAATGTTTATAAAAGCTTCTTGAAATTGCTGAAAGAGATTACATGAGTTAAAAATATATAAAAAGCAAACATGTAGAGCACTCTAGAAATTGTTGCTTAGCAAAGATAAAAGTGCCCTGAATATCTATTAGCTGTGTCTGAATCAATGACTTTTGGTTTCTTTAATTTATTATAGTATTTTATGGCTAGTTCATAAAGATGACTTAAAGGTGCATCATCTCTTCATAGTGAAGAATTCCTTATGAAATTTTGGTCAAAGAGGTTTAGGTAAAGCATTTGTCTGGTGTTCATTCAGGCAGAACATTTAAATCAAAGGTTTCATAAAAAGTAAAATGTTACCCAGAAGATTCCTTCTTGCTCTTGAGTGAGTGCACCTGGTAGGTATTCTAGTTGTTTCCCAACATCTAATCTAATTTTTCCCCCATAGCAATAAAAAGCCTAATTTTCTGTGGGCACATGGCCATCCCAGATAAAGTCTATGTATTGTCTACCTTTCTTACAGCTGGATGTGGCCTCTGATAACTAAGTTCCAGCCAGTATCGGATGTGGGCAAAATTGATCTTTGAAACTTACAGGTTTTATCCTTAAAGGGAAGGTGTGCTTTTCTTTCTCTATCTTTTATCCTGCTGCTTGAAATGTAGATGTGGTGACAAGCCATCTTGGACATGTGAGTGAAGAAAACCTAAAAATGGAGGAACAACAACACAAAAGGAGCTTGGGTCCCTGAACAATAGAGCTGCCATAGCTCTAGACCTTATAAGGCCTACATGTGAATGTGTTTAAGACATAATTAGTCATGGGGCGCCTGAGTGGCCTATCAGTTAAGCATCCTCTCTTCATTTTGTCTCAGGTCATGATCTCAACGTCATGGGATTGAACCCCTTGTCAGACTCTGTGCTGAGTGTGGAGCCTGCTTGCAGTTTTCTCTCTTTCTCTCTCTCTCTCTACCCCTCTTTTTCACTTGCACTCTTTCCCTCTAAAATAATAATTTTAAAAATCCCAAAGACATAATTAGTCTTGGTTATAAACCACTGACTGTATCCTAACTTATGCCTATCTTTTCAGGTAGCAAGAGGGAAGAAAAATGATTAAATTTTCAGATTTTACACCAAAGCACCCAATCATGGATCAAGTCTTATTGAAAAATCAACTGAATTTTTATTTTTGTGTTGCATACATTAAAAACTTTTAATTTGGAGATATCACTCCTCATCCTAAAATGGATAGAGAAGATTTTTTTAGTTGCACCTGCAAACAGATTAGGGAGCTCTACTCTGAAATGACTTCATCCTCTGAAAGCCCCAAACATTATATAAAAGTAGTAAAACTGAAAAGAAAATATCTTAATTAAAATTAGACAATTCTGATATATTAAACCATCCTAACTGACCATTGCAAGCTCTCCTATTCTATTTCATTCTTGTGCTTGGCTGAGTGGCTTAGTGGCAATAATTGATTCTTTTATTTTCATTTTTTAAAGTTTATTTATTTATTTTGAGAGAGAGAGAGAGAGAGGAGACATGAGATCAGGAGGGGCAGAGAGAGACAATCACAAACAGATTTCTCACTGCCAACACAGAGCCCAATGCAGGGCTTGAACCCACGAGTCATGAAATCATGACCTGAGCTGAGACCAGATACTTAACCGACTGAGCTACCCAGGTGCCCTTATAACTGATTCTTTTAAATGGTAAAACCCAACAGAGTTAGCTGTACATTGTTAAAAAAAATAGATGATCTCTATTCTAAATTCCTTCAGAGTTCACAATTTATTCAGAGTTCAGGAAGGTGACACTACTCTATCAGATGCTTTTCAAGTATACTTTCATTTACTTTTAAAGTACTTTTTGCTTCCATGTAAATGGAAAATACATCTTTCTACATTTTTAGGCCAAGTATTTATGTCAATGACCCTGTGCATATAGCAAAATAAACTAAAAAGCCAAGTATTAGTATAAATATATTTCTGGCTTATTATTCTAAATAAACATAAGTGGCTTGTTCATGATGCTATTTATATTCTTCACAATTTTTGACTACTAGAAATTCATCTTTACAGTAGTACCCCCTTAATTCACGGAGGATATATTCTAGGACCCCCAGTGGGTATTAACGAATCAAAGGAAAATATTACATGAGCTTTTACCTAAAACTGATAGTACTGAACCCTATACCTACATTGGTTTCCTCTGCATACGTACCTATGATAAATTTTAATTTATAAATTAGGCAAACTAAGAAATTAACAACAATATCAAATAATAAAATAGAACAGTTGTAACAATATACTATAATAGATGCTATGTGAATATGGTCTCTCTATCTCAGAATATCTTATTGTATTGTACTCATCCTTCATGTGATGATGTGAGATGATAAAATGCCTATGTGATGGGATAAAATGAGATAAATGATGTAGGTAGACATCGTGACATAGTGTTTGGCTACTACTGCTCTTCTGACAATACATCAGAAGGAGGACTATCTGCTTCCAGACACAGTTGACCACAGGTAGCTGAAAATATTGAAAGCTAAACTGCAGGTAAGCAAGGTGGAGGGCTATGTGTTTACATGTCATTAAGGTATCATTAATTTCTTTCACTGAAAGTAAACTATTGCTGTGTAACAAACCACCCCGAAATGTAATGGCTTAAAAACATAACAATTATTTTGCTCACAAATCTGAAATTTGGTCAGTGTTCAGAGTGACTGTATGAGGGGACAACTCATTTCTGCTCCTCGAGGCATTAGTTAGGTCAGGTCCATTGAAGCTGGAGGACCTACTTGTAAAATGGCTCACTAAAATGCCAGGAGAGTTGGTGCCAACTCTGAGCTGGGAGGTCTGCTAGGGCTATAAGCTGTGGCCTTGGTTCCTTTCCCTGTTGACCTCTCCACGATGCTGCTTGAATTTTGTTCCACCACGGTGACTAATTCCCAAGAGTATGTATTTGAAAAGACAGGAAGAGGAAGCTTCCAGTATCTTAAAGCCTGGTTCTGAAAACTGGCACAACACCATTTCTGTCATGTTCTGTTGGCCAGACAATTGCAGAACCCACTCAGATTCAAGAAAAGGGGCATCAATCTCATGAATCTGACTTCACAAATGTCAAAAAAAATTGTGGCCATCTTTAAGTATTCTCAATGTCATCTCCAGTATTAAACATTTTCCAGGGGACATGGGTGGCTCAGTTGGCTGAGCATCTGACTTTTCTCAGGTCGTGATCTCATAGTACATGAGTTTGAGCCCTGTGTCAGGCTCACTGCTGTCAGCACAGAGCCTGTTTTGGATCCTCTGCCCCCTCTCTCTTCCCCTTACCCATTCATGCGCTCTCTCTCACAAAAAACAAACCAAAAAAATCCCAAAACATTTTCTAAACAATAACGACATAATAAACAGAAAGAAAAAAAATGATTAAGATAATGAGCAGTAGCAGTCACTCTTCCTATGAAAAACTATCAAAATATCCTGAAAAGAAGTAATAGAATAGATTGATGCATATTTCAGAAATGTTTGGAATCTTGTATTCTGGAGGTTCTAATCTTTTTGAGCTCATGATATATGGTTGAGTAGCAGAATTTTGCCACAGAATGTGACAGACATAGATGGTTGCTGACCCCAGTATCCACTCCGTCTTTCTGCCTTACTAAGAGATCTCTGAATTTGTTTATGTCAGCAATATGCCCAGGTAAAAATTCTCACTTCTCTAGATTCCCTTGCATCTAAGGATTGCAATGGGACACAATTCTGACTAATTCATTGTAAATAGAAGTCATTAGGTACTAACTGTAGGAAAACACTTTAAGAGAACAAATAGCTTTTTCTTTTGTTCTTTATTCTTTCCCCATCCTTCTGCCTGGACTGAAGATGTGATATCTATGCTGCAACAGCCTTATGATTCAGCAGAGGTGATCACATGGAAGAAAGCAAGAACGTGTTAAGAATTGTTGAGAAGAAAGTTGGAAGTCTGAGTCCTTGATGGCCCTGTGGAATCACTATTAACAGTCCTATACAGCCTACTCTAGATTTCTTAAAACAAGATATAAATAATCTTGTATGTGGCTAAACCACAGCAATTGGCTTTCTGTTGTATAAAGTCAAATCCAGTTCCTAACTGAATTACTACTCTAAAAAAATCAGCAATAATTATAATACAATCACTGCTCACGGTTAACACTGTATCACAGAATCTGTAAAAACATCTCTGTTCACTGTGTTCATATATGAATAGAGCTGTTACTGCTCTGACTGCATTCTCTCCCATACTCATGAGGGAAAGTTTTGGCATGTTCAATAAGTGTAGGTTCTTTGTGGCAGCATGACATTATGACATACTTCTTACCTCTTATTTGCAGCATATTGAACCCTGCTCTGTAATGGGCAGCATGGTCCGTTCCGCAAAGCATTCCATCTAATAGGTAGTACTACTGTTGGTTATAGCAAAAAAATAATTCCAGTGAAGTGCTTGCGATATATCAGTGATTGGAACCATTGTTATAATTGATAAAGTACAATTTTGTCTGCATTTGGAAGATATTTATACTACATAATTTTAAGGGCTACACCCAATGTGTAGAGTAGTATCAACAGATGAATATATATTCAAAGAAAATGATATGGACTTGGCTGCTTTAACAGAGACCAAATAACAATGACTTATACATGATAGAATTTATTTTTCTCTCATGTAAAAGTTTGAGTTGGTAGGTAGTGGGGGGAAGGAGGGTTGGTAGCTCTACTCATCAGGAAATCTAGGTTCCTTCTATATCACTCCTAGGCTGTCTCTTAGATAAAAGTGTTGTCCTTATTCACATGGTCAAAGCTGGCTCACTACCACCATGTCTGTAGTCTAGTTTTCAGGAATGGGAGAATTAGAAAAAAATTTCTAATATGGGAATAACCTCCCAAAAAGGTCTGATTCTGAAATTGTCCATATCCTTTCTGCATACATCTTATTGGCTATTCGTTAACATGCATCAACCAGCTGAATGGTCTGTTAAGAAATGGCTCTAGGTGGGACCCCACATATCTAGCTAAAAAGGGGAGATGTTCAGTAACTAAAGAGAAGGGGGAAATGGATGCTGGGTGACAATTACTGGACTCTTTCACAATGAGTATGTCATGTGACATCAGAGAAGGGATAGTCTATCATTTTGGCATTATGAAGCTTTCAGCTTTTATAAAGGAATTTCAAAGTGAACACTTGTTCATCGATGGTATTGAAAGCCTGTGGACCTGCCCTCAGCATTGTTTTTTTGTTCTCCAGTTCTCATTAATACCAGATGGCTTACAATCTCCTGATTTCCTCTTTTTCTTGGCTTCTGGATTCCTAATTTATGTCACCATCTTGCCACACTGCTATTTTGACCATAGCTTAGCCCCCCCCCTTTTTTTCAATATATGTATTGAAATATCCAAAGCAATTATGATTTTAGTAGATTTTACTGAGGTCTGGGGGTGGTGGTAGGTGATGAGGGATCACTTGTTCATAGAGCCTTCTACCTTTTCAGTGGCTTTTGTTTTCCCTCATTTTCCTTCCCACCTTAGCTCTTCACCCACTCATTTCCAAATTGCCCCATATGCCTCCAAATTCCTTTTCCTCTGTTTGGCAGAACTATTTTCCTGTTCCTCTCAAGTCTGCACAGCCCACACCAGACCCTTAGAAGGTTTCGCTTCTACTCCAAGTGTTATTCTCAGCAAAAGTTTTTTTTTTCTTCCTAAAAGGAATTATAGTGCCAGTTTTAAAAATAATTTCCCCTACCTCATTATAAAATGAAATCCACTTCTGCATTTGCTGTAGAAATATTGTTGAGGACATTGTCCATTACATCACTCAATTTCCTCCTATAAAGCTCCATATCAGAAACTTCTTTTAGATTTCAGTGCCAGAAAAAACTTTGCTCCTCCTAAAGCGTGCTTCCCCCTTTCTGATAACAAGAGCTATGTAACTTATCCTGCTTTCTGAACAGTACAGCTCTGAGCCAGATTTGCAGTTTTCTCATTGTAATTATGCTAAACATACAATTAGCATATTTGTATTTTTCTCATTTGCTTAGGACATTTTATATGTCTGTCATATTGGTTTGCTTTTTGTTATAAGCCATTTCAAATCCTTTTAAAAAAGAGTCAAGATAAAAACAAGTTGATTGTTAACAAGTGAAATAAATAAGCAGCATAGAGGTCTTCTCAGGCAATAATATGCAGTATTTTTTACATCCTTCTCCCAAGTACTTAGATAAGGCAAGTGGCCCTGTGGACCATTTGCCCTACTTATTTCCACTTCCCAAGGGAAAAAAGTCCTCAATGAACATGCTACCTTTAGATTAAGAATGAAAAGTTTTAAAATTTAATGTTTACTAACTCACTTGCTACAAGTACCAGATGATGAGATGTGGTCCAGGAGCAAATTGTGAAGAAAGACTTTTTGAGAAAAAAGTGTGTTTTTATTAAAGCATGGGGGCAGGACCCATGGGCAGAAAGAGCTACACTGTGATTGTGAGGAGAGATTGATTAACTGCTTTTAAGTTTGAGGGCAGGGTAGAGATAAAGGAAGCCTCTGAAGGGAATTTCATATATTAAAGAAGACTTACAGGATCCCAGAGATCTGGCTATTATTGTCAAGGGAAGATTGCTTTTTGCCTCTAGCAAAGCATTAACATTAAAGCAGTTGTGAGTTCCTTGAGGAGTGTCATATTCTTCTAGTCTCAGGTTTTTATCGATGGGCCGCAAATTGTAAGGACATTTAATTTTATCTACATTATTTTTTTTACCTTTGTTCTCCTCATCACCAGACACTTCTGTACCATTTTAGATCCTTTCAATGTCACTCATCTCCAAGATATTTTAGTCTCTTGTTCTGCCCTGGTAGCCACTAGAGTGACCATCTTGGAAAGGGTTTCAAGAAAATACAACTCAACGGGACCTCTCCGTACCTGCTCATGCACTACTCACCTTCTTACCTGCGTCTTTCTTGTTGCTGGTGAGGAAGAAGATACTATGGGGTCTGGTTGGTATCCATCTAGAAATGAGGAGAAACTAACACCCTGGGTTAGCTTTGGGACACTCACTAAGCAAGAATACGAGACCATCCAAAGAGCTGGCCAAGAATGAGGTAATCTTGAATGGGTGGTGAAGGGGGCAGATGATGAGGTGAATATCAATTATGGCCATATTATGGTATGAACAACAGACACATGAACTGAAGCTGGTGTCACTAATTTTCTTGCTGAAGTCTCTTGCTCTGCTGGATCACACTGTGATAAAAGTATTTGCACATATACTTTAGCTCTGTCTCGGCTTTCTGGGGAATCTGGCAAAGATGGTAGGTTTTGAAACTGGTCCTTGGTCATTTATATAAATGAAAATCTATGGAGGTGCACATTATTCTCCTGTAAGAGACTATGGGAATGATTTTTATCCTTTCTTGGCCCATGAGGAGAAACCTCATTGCCCACCCACTGGTTGATCATAGTGGATCATTCTTTAATAATCACTAATCCATAGGATTTTATCAAGGATTATTTTTAGAGCTTGTGAGCTGGAATTCTTTGGACAATTTATATAATTTAGTTTTCTAACACCATAGTATTCAAAATGTACTACAGAACTATAAAATTCTCATTAACAATTTTGAGAAGGCAGGTAGTTCTGGAGCATCATTTTTTTGCTGATGTTTTGGGGGAGGACGAGTTATCACACTGTAGCTGGGAATGACAGTAGATTGGAATGGCAGGGTTGGAAGCCTAGATTGCACTAGTTAAGGGAAGGCTATGAAAGAGGTTTACAGGAACCATCAGAATTAAGAAATCACAGAAACCTGAGCGAGAACATAGCAGATGCTCTGACATGAGACTAGTAGTCAGGGGCCAAGAAGCAGGCTGGGGTTAGACAAAGTGGAGGAGACAAAGACACAGGCTGAGCTGACATATTTGATTAATGTCAGGGTAGCAGTAAAGGCATCTGGCAAGGACACTCAGGAATTGAGACAAGATCTCCTTTAGATAGCCAATCTTTTATATATGTTTTCTGGGTCTTTCTGAACTTCAGGGAGTTAGTGGCCTACGGTCTGAGGTTTGAAGACTGTTGAAGGACAGCAATTCCCTACACCAAGCAAACTGAGAATTTTAAAGAAAAGGAACTTAAGCTTCTGGGAAAATGTCAGTGACTTAGAGTAGATTCCTGTCAAAGAGAAGGCAATGCAGAGTCAGCACAGACCATAGTTCTTCTGAGCCTTTCTTTCTTCTTCTTTGGAGAACTTGGCTTTTTATTTCCACCTTATTCTTTGAGGTGCAGACACATCTTTGAGGGCACAAGATGGACCAGAGAAATTGCTCAGCATTTAGTTAACTGACAACTAATTTAATGTTAAGACTGATAAAGATCTACATTCTCCTTGGTTTATGTTATGAACTGTCCTCCACCTGCTGCTAGGGACTCCTATTGCTAGGAAGTAATAATAATCACCAGAATAAATGGGAAGCATGCTATTGTTTTAGAAAATAGAATGAGTTGTTAATTATTGTCACGATATGATAGATGAGAAAAGTGAAGCTCCAAGAGTGAAGCAATTTTCAGAGTTAGTAAATACAGATTTCATGCTAGGTCTGTCAGGCTCCAAACCCTGAGCTGTGTCACTGTATCAAATACCCTTTGATTATTTTCATGGGATGTCTATCCACAAATGACAAGATAATCTTCATAGTTTTTTTTAATGTTTATTTATTTATTTTGACAGAGAGAGACAGAGAGAGACAGAGAGAGAGGAAGAAAGGAAATCCCAAGCAGACTCGACAGTGCAGGGCTCAATCTCATGACCATGAGATTACCACCTGAGCCTATATCAAGAGTTGGATGTTTAACCGACTGAGCCACTCAGGAACCCCTATGGAGTTTTCTTTTTGGGAAACTCACTCTTTTATCACCATTCTTGATGTGCACTTGATTTAGAAGTTCAGAAAATACAGAAAAATTAAAACGAAGCAGTATGAGTGAAATTATTAAAAATTATTTAGTACTGCCTATTCAAATATTGATTGTTTTTAGACAAGAAAAAAAGACAAAGCCCCTTAAAAACTAATTTAGTGTTAACACAAAGTCCCACTGAAAAGTGCAAAGTCTAGCTTAAGAAAATGTATAGAGTGGGAACATTCATTAGAATAGGAAAAAGAAGGAGGAGCTCTATCCTCAACTTAGGGGAAAAATCCTGAAGTCTTGGCTAACAGAGGCCTGAAAGACTAGGGGATTCTGTCATTGCTGCAATCCACTTAAACTCTTGGAAATTTAATCCAAAACAACAAACACTATGATTAATGGAAGCTACCACAGTAAACTAACCTAGATGGAAAGACCTAACCAGCCTCTAGGGCTTTCTTAGCAAATCCAAACCAATGTTGGTATTAGAAAGGTCCTAGTTAAAATCAAAATGTATTTGGATACTTTTTGTAGCATTTTTTTCTGATTCACAAATATCCTTGGTCTGCAAATATGTTATAGTTAGGCCTATCTACGGTAAGAAGGAGTTATATTGGATGTTTTCTAATCCAGAGAGATTGGATATTAAAATAAGTTAGAATTTTAATGAAGTTAGGAACATTATAACATTAATTACCATATTGTGAGAATATTTTCTTTTCCATATTTTTAAGAGTAACACAGTGGCGCCTGGGTGGTTCAGTAAGTTAAGCATCCAAGTATTGATTTTGGTTCAGGTCATAATCTTAAGGTTCATGGGAATGAGCCCCATGTCAGGATACGAGCTAGCACAGAGTCTGCTTGGGATTCTCTCTCCCTCTCTCTCTCTGCCCCTTCCCAGCTTGCACACACACACTCTCTCTTAAAATAAATAAACTTAAAAAAAATAAAGTAACACATACCTCTATTTTTAGCATAGAGCCCATTTCATGGCTTAGTTATATCATGCATCAAATCATATCTTCTGCCACCTTAAACTGTATATAGAAATATTTAGAATCACATAGATCAGCTATAAGAAATATAGAAGTATTTATATTTATTATTGGAAATCTTTTAGTTCTAATTATGGAATTATTTTCCCCAGAAAATGTTACTAAACATTTTGTGGGATAACTTTTTAAAAATAGTCAAATAGAAAACATAGCATAGCATACATAAGGGGCTTCTTTATTAGAAAGTTATTTAGGGAGTTTCCTTAAAAAAAATTCCCAGAAGGGAGACAGCTAAAATTGCTTTTAGCACACAGGTAAGCAAAAATTTTCTAAGGAATTCTAGGTGAACAAGCTAAGGGATTGGTTATTCATGCATGTTAATTATTCTGTAGTTGTTTTCTGTTTCAAAAATTATTCAAGAAGAATATTATTAGTATTTACTTCTTTACTTTTATTGTTTTTATTTACAATTCCTAAAGATTTTTCAATAGTATGTGTAATGATGTAGGTCAACATATCTTAAAAAGTCAACTTCAAATGGCATTATTGATTTTTTTTACCATGTCAAGAGACAATATTTTCTGCAAATTTTCACAAGGTGAATTAAATCTGTAATCTAATTTTAAAACATGTATAGGAAATAATTTTAGGGAACTGGAAACTCATTAATACTGTGCCTTAATAGAAATATTGTACAGAAATGTCTCAATTGATAGGAAATTCTGGGTAATATGCTGTTTTGTTTAATTACTTAAAAAATTTTAATTGAGATTAACTGCTTCACTTTCAATTCTTACTGAAAATCTTTTTAAAATGTATTCACGACCTTTACTGTCATGGGAAGTACAAAAAGTGTATTAATCTTTGGCCACTGTGAATTTCCAGTGTCTGATATTGATTTTTCTGAATGTCAATAATCATTGTACAGTCAGAGATTAGGATGAATGTATATAACTTCAGCACATAACCAGGGATTTATTATTGGAATAAATACTTCGTATAAACTTCCTTTCTCAATATAAGCTTCTTTTCTCTTCTCAAAATAGAGCTCTAGCAATGGTTTGGGATTGGAAATTGTTTAATCAAGGGCTCTAGATAGTACAATGTTTGTTGAAATAGGATTTTACTGTATTATGATGGGATTTTGATGAGCACAGAGGTAAATTGTTGAGGCATACTCCATATCCTGGCAGTGATTTACTCAACAGGATATAGCTCATGGTTGGGGAATAGATAGGAGAAAATAACCTGGATGTAGAGATGGGCCTTGAGTGAGGATAGTCTGTTTAGTATCAAGGCACTGTCATAGCCTCTAGCTTGATTTTAGAAATAGAAGTTCAGGGGTGCCTGGGTGGCTCAGTTGGTTGAGCATTTGATTTGACTCTTGATTTAGGCTCAGTTCATGATCTTCTAGTCATGACACTGAGCTGTGTTGGACTCTGTGCTGAGCATGGAGCATGCTTGGGATTCTTTCCCTCCTCCTTCTGTCCCTACCCTGCTTGCACTTGTGATCTCTCTGTCTCTCTCTGTCTGTCTTTATCTCTCAAAAAGAAAAAAAAAGAAGTTCAAATATGGTGGGACTGCTACAACTGAGAAATCTAACCAGATGGACTATGTTTTATTGGTTCTAGAAGACTTTTGTATAGTGGTGCTTGTGAGTGGAGGATTCACTGTGTGGAAGGAAAGCTAGGAGACAATAGACTGGATTTAGAATAGGGTCCCCATGCTAAAAGAGACTGGGAAAGTAAATAGGATCATCAGATACAATTATACAATAGAAAGTCAAAGCAGAGACTTCCTATCAACATGGCAAGAGGAGATAGCAATAAAAGTTTCTTCCTCTTACTCCTAATTATGGAAATACTAGAAAAGAAAAAAAGGAAATACTGGAAAATATGTACATTTTTAAAAGTATATAACCAAGCTTAACAGAACGTAAAAATCCCTGGTACCAGAAATGAAGAAGGAATATGAAGTCAGGTTTGTAAGAAGATGAAGCCATGGAGTTTCACAACCAGGCAGAGATTTGAGAGTTGGGAATAGAGTCCAGTTCAAAGTCAAGAGATGCCCTGGACTCATGTGAGACAGACACTGAGACAGTCCCTGCATCATTGTGACTCTTGAAGGGCTGCCACTAGTCTGGAACGGGTCTACAGAGACTGACCTCTGGGGCAGGCTTGGGATGGGTTGAGTAAAGAAATCTGCAAAAGATTGGAAATCTAAGTTGACACCAACAGGTGTGAGTCCTGAATTTACACCACTTCAGGGGTGCAGGAATCCCAAATTGAGAAATTAACAACAGTATTGACACTAGAGCTCATGAACCTCTCAGGTCTCTGGAAGAAACAGGAGTGGAACAGCTCTGAAAGATCATCCCACAAACAGAGTACATGGGTATTAAAAAAAAAAAAAAAAGGAAAACAGAATTCCATGAGGGAGACTGAACAGCTGCAAAAACCAGGAGAATTTGCACTCCGAGAACTGAAGATTATAGAATGATCTGAAATATAATAGTTCCAGTAAAAAAGCTTAAAGTGATAAAAAGGAAGAATAGAAACCATAATAAAAAAGTAAATAATGGGGCACCTGGGTGGCTCAGTCGGTTAAGCATCTGACTTCAGCTCAGGTCGTGATCTCGCAGGATCACAAGTTGGAGCTCTACGTCGGGCTCTGTGCTGACAGCTCAGAGCCTGGAGCCTGCTTTGGATTCTGTGTCATGGTCTCTCTCAATGCCCCTCCCTGACTCGTGCTCTCTCTCTTTCTCTCCCTCTCTGTCTGTCTCTCAAAAATAAATAAAAACATTTTAAAAAAGTAAGCAAAGTTGTATGGAAAAAGCAATTGCATCGTTATAGAGCACATGTAGTAAGTGAAATGGAAATTCAACAAATGTTAAATAGCAGATTAGGCCCAGCCAAAGAGAGGATTAGTGAAGTGGGAGGTATTCTGGGAAAATATCAATTAGAATACAGCACAGAAATGTAAAGAGATAAAAAAGTTATGCAGAACGGTGGAAGATAGATAGGAAGGCCCAGCATAGAAATTCCAGAAGTATAAAATTGAGATAATAAGAAAGAGTTTGTATAGTTGCAATTTTTTTAGACCTGAAGCCAGATAGGAGTCCTCAGTTTGACATAATATCCCAACATCCCAGTGAGATAAATGGAAACAAATTCAAATCTAAGCTCCTCAGAAACAAACAAAAAATCTTAAAAGCTATCCAACAGAAATGGAAGAAAACCTAGAAGAAATGACAAATTAGATGAGAGCAATTAGACTTAAAAACTTGATTCAGGAAACTATGCAATGCATTTTTCAATGTTGAAGTAAAGGGAGTAGAGTGTATTTCTCTAACACTTGATGCTGGGCTCTGCCATGTGACTTGCTGTAGCCAATAGAATGAAAGGAAGATGACAACATGCCAGTTTCAAATGTAGGCATCAACTGAGAGTTTCTTTTGTGCTGGTGCTATCACCTTGGGGGACAATATGCCTGGACCACCCCACCTCACCCAGGAGGAGGATGACAGACATGGAGAGTAGGATGACCCCAAACAACAGGGAGCAGATAAGCTGACCCACATATGCATGAGAATAAATAATTTGTTTTTTCAGTTCTTGATTTTGCGGATGGATTATTGTATATTTTCCTATTACTGAATTAACAAATTAACACAAACTCAGTGATTAACACAACACAAATTTCTCTTATAGTTCTAGAGTTCCATAATGGGTCAGGGCTAAAATCAAAGGTTAGCAGGGCTGGTTTTTTCCGGAGGCTCTAGGGTAGAATTAATTTCCTTGACTTTCTAAGCTTCTGGGGGCCACCCATATTCTGTGGCTTATGAACCCTTACTCATGTCACTCCAGTCTTTTGCTACTGTTGTCATATCTCCTACTTCTATAGTCAAATCTCTTTCTATCTTCCTGTTATAAGGACACTTGTGATTACACTTAGGGCCTACTTGGATAATCCAAGATAAACTTCCTATTTCAAGAAACTTAACTTACATCTGTGCAGTCCCTTTTGCCGTGTAAGTTAACATTCACAGGTTTTGGGAATTAGGATGTGGGTACCTTGGGGAGTGGGCATTATATAGCAGACCACAATTGTTATATAGGGTTTTATTTTTATTTTTATGTATTTATTTGAAAAAAAAAACATTTCCAAGAGAACTCAAATTCAAGAGACTTACTCTGCAGAGATCAATACTGCAAGAACTAGTGAAGGGTATAGTTAATAAATGGCATTAGGATAGTGATTAAGCACATTAGTATTTTAGACAGATTGCCATAGATCAAATACAAGTTCTGCCACTTTCTATCTGTGCAATCTTAAGCAAGTTATTTACCTCTCTGTGACTCAGTTTCCTCACATGTAAAATGGGATAATCATAGAAGAACCTACCTCATAGATTTCTTATGAGGATTAAATGAATTAATGTTAGTAAAGTGCTTCCAACATTTATAAGGCTCACAGTAAATGCTATACAAATATTTGTTAAATAACAAAATTAAAAGGAAAATCTCAGAATGAAGGAGTGGGATAGTGAATCATTTTACTCCCAACCTGGTAGCAAAATTTAAAATGCCTGACAGCAGCAAGTGATAGAGATACTGTGGGAAATGGTAGTGGTTGTGTAAATTGATACTACTTTCTAAAGCAATTTGGCAACATCTAATTAAATTGAAGACAGGCCTGCCCTAATAGGCAGAAATTTTGGTATATACTCAGGCAACCCTCTGGGAAACTTGCACATGGAGACATGCGAGAATGGTTACTGCATTTTATAATAGTGTTTATGATAGGGACTCTGTTGGAGGTTGAATTCTTCAGGGGCAGAATCTGAGACAGTGATGAAACTGTATGCCATTTACTGTGGGTGTGTTCTTCAGGAGAAACCTGTAAGCGAGTGAGGGAAGCAGGGACAGGGTGGAGAAATGTCAGGCGAAGATACGTCTCAGGTGAAGAATTCTTCATGGTTAGATCCATGAAAGGCTCTGTGACATAAATTATACTGAGCGGTTTCTCCCTTGAAGTAATGGGATCATTTTATACTCTGTGCCTGTCATACCTGGGATATGTAAACAAGGTGGGGTAATGTCACCTCCAGGGTAAGGTAGCTTCTCTCAGCCAAGAGAGATTTCTGGATAAAGGGGCAGCTTGTGAGCCATCAGCAACCAATACTTAGAGCAGCTGGAGGTGGATGCACTGCCCAAGGAAAAGGAATCTGGGTGGGGCACTACAATTTCTTTAAAAAAATGCAATACCTAATGCTCGTCAAAAGGAGAATGGGTAAAAAATTATGTCATATGCATACAGTGGATTTTGCATACATGTTAAAATTTTTTTTAAGTTTATTTATTTTGAGAAAGACAAAGACAACATGACGAGGGGAGGGGCAGAGAAAGAGGGAGACAGAGAATCCCACACAGGCTCTGTGCTGTCAGTACAGAGCCCGACATGGGGCTCAAACCCATGAACCTGTGAGATCATGACCAAAGATGAAATCAAGAGTTAGATGCTTAACTGACTCAGCTACTCAGGCACCAATGGAATTCTCCATACATGTTAAAATGAATGAACAAGATTTATGTGTACTACATGAATAAATAGTGAAAGCATAATGTTGAATGAAAAAAAAAACCCAACAAATTGAAGAATGGTACCCGTTGTGTTACTGTGGTTGCATAGTATGTAGTAAAGATATTATATTGTGTATTCACAGTGACTTTGTTAGGATAGTGGTTACCCTTCAGAATGGAAGAATAGGAATGGATTAGGAGGGCTACAAATGGGCTTCAGGTATTTTTGTAATGTTTTATTCAATATGGTACAATGTTAATTAACATTTTGTTATGTCATGAATTGGATACATCTAGAAAATATCATCCTCTTCAATTTCCTGTATACTTGAAATATTTTATATAAAAGAAACAAAGAGAAAAAATTCAAGGGAGAGAAACAGATTTCTGGGCCACGCTGATCTGGAAGGAGACTAGAGGGTTGGAACTGAGGTCCTTATACACATGTAATCCTGACTCCTGGCACCCAGGTTGTCTATCAAGAGATTGTGGTATCCAGAAGCTACATTTGAGCCTCTAATCATATCTTGTCTCTGGAAACACTGAATCAGGACTAGAAAGGCCCAGACTTAAATGACCAATCAATGGATTAACTTCAGGGAGCTAAATGAGGGAAAAAAGGGGAAAAGATAATAAAAGAGCAGTGTAATGACAATATCTTGAATAGAAAAGTTTAGCAGATATTCATTGAGTCCTTAATATATATCAAGCAATGTGCTAGGCTGGGGAGTCAATGATGAATGAGAATACCTTTACCTTAGGGGAGCTGAGTCAAATGGAAATCTTACATACAGGGAGGGCCCAGACTCAGGAGCGTCTTTCCATTAGAGGCACACAAATGTATCTGTGGCAAGAGTCCTTTGTTTCTGAATCAAAATCCCCAAATGACTTCTGTATAACTTTGAGGCCTCCAAGATGTTCTGTGAAAAAGTAGTTTTATGGTCAGATATTATAGGAAATGCTATATGCCATATTTCCTTCTTGGAGATTCATAAGGCAATTAATTAGCATATAAAATTATCAAGATGAGTTATGGAAAAGAAACCTATAAAGAAACTGCGACTTTCCAAATTATTTGACCCAAATGAATTTTTTTTTGGAGGGGAAGGGTAATGCCTATAACACTCTTTTAATGTTTTGTGGAGTTCATTTTGGTCTTCTATGTTTATGTTATTATTTTCCTAATATTTTTGAAATATTTCTAAAAGGCTTATTTAAAAAATTTTTAAACTAAACCTTCATACCAGTGTTTCTATTTAAGTGTTTGAATCCAATTTGTGCTTAAAAAATTAACCAGAGATTTAGTACAGGTATTTTATTTGACTTTTAGGGAGAATTAATACCATGAAAATTTCTGCATGTTATTTTAGCTCCTCAAAATAACAGTAAGGTGGAGCATTTATGATAAGCATATAGACCACTGTACTTTTTGCAATTTGATTTTATGGTACCTACTTTCAATGTCTAGTATAATGCTTAGTCTTCAATCTTCTGAACAAACGTATCAATAGCCCTAAATCAAACCACCATGTGAAAATATATTACGGTGTCACAACCTTGTGCAGCTATCCACTTAATTGCATCCTATAAAATGAACCAGGAGGTGTAAGTTTACAAACATAACATCTGAGGTGGTGGTAAAATTAGAGCTAAATAACATGTGCAGTTTAAATTCTCAGTATAAAGTCATGAAAGGCTATAATTTTAATATACTGCTGACAAGGGGCAACTGAGGATTAATGTGCATTCCCAATAAATGTTTTCAGTATTAGAAGATATAATAAAATTTCAAATTTATATATATATGCACTAAAATAATATTTTTTGAATCTTTTGCTTGAACATGGGAATAGTCAACTAGTATATTGTCTGAGTTTAAGGAAATAATAAAAACATCTCACACTGTAGAGTAATTCTTGGGACAAAATGATTGCACCATAACTCTGACTGTTTATTTACTATGTGGTTAAAGTTTCTTTTGTTTGATTAATTTAACCCTCCTTCCAGAAATTACAACAAAATTAATTATGGGATATGAAACCAATTTCCATTTGATGAAATGTATTATTTATTTTTTATTTGCACAATTATCTGTTTTCAGTAAACTCTTCGGTTAGTGAAAAATTTTCTTATATATGTGTGACTTTGAGGCTGCCACTTATGAGCTGGGTGACCTTGGGCAAGTCTTTTAACTTTTGAGTGTCTCTGTTTCCTAGTCTCTAAAACAGGGATGCTAATACGATTGTTGTGACTATTAAGTTCATTTAGTATATATAAAGTACTGAAAATACATGAAAGTGTATGGCACACAGAAGTATACCATATATGTTATCTATTATTACTATTATTTTGAGTGTACACCAGAGAGACTGTAAATTATTAGTAATACCTCACTTCTTTCACCAAAATCTATAATCACAGTTAAACATACTCAAATCTATTAGCTAACTCATAAAAACAAATAGGCCAGGTTACATCTTATTCATAGTTGCTTATTTGATTCTTTTTTATAGGAAAATTTACATAAAGAATTTGGGTGTTTAAGTTTGGAGAAGAGAAGAAAGCTATTGTTGGCTAGGGAACACAGCTGCCAAAGATTCTCCTGTTCTTTGGTGTGCCCTCAGGTTTGTACATTGCTTTTTAGTTAGTATCAAGATTGCAAGAGTCACTAGCTTAGCACACAAACTTCTCTCATCTATCACGTTTTATGTTTTGGCTTGTTTCCATCTTTCTTTAATAGCCATTCCCTGATTCTCCTTTATCCCTCATTGGCAGCTAGACCAGTAGGCAGAATTAATGAGCCTTAGGAGGTAAGTAGCATATTGGTGAGGGCTACTTAAATGGTATATTATGGTTGAGAGTGGAGCTGGGAGAAAAAAATTGCCTTCTTTTCATCCTCCTGTTCAAATCTCTTAACATATCAAAATGTTTCTTCATATATTTTATAGGCATAAATATATGTAACTTTGTATTTGCAAGGCCATACTCTTAGAAGAGAAGGCAATGAAGTTATATAGAAATTTTGGTCACTAAACTTTAAAAGAAATTAATGAAGTGATACTATTGCTCAAAAAAGTTGAGTACAAATCATGATGAAAAACTGTTTTTAAAAAGTTTAGAAAAACTAGATTAAGAAATGAGTTGTAATGTGTAAAAATATTATAAAAACTATGAAAACATTTCTCACACATATTAGGGAACATATTCTTTAACTAGGTGGAAAAAGACAAGAAAAACCATAAGTAGATTTGTATAGTAATTTGTATTTGGATGTACTGTGCCTCAAATTATGTCTCCAAAGTCAAAAGTATATACCAAAATGCATTACTATATGAACTTCAGGCCACTATTCAGGACACAGTAAAAGTGGAGAGCAGAGTTTGGAATGAGAGCTAGAAGCGTTGAAAAAATAAAGGGCTCTAATCCTTGAGCTTTCTTTTCAATTCATATTCTACACCTATAGAGACAAGAACAAGGCAGGAAGTATACATTTCCAAAGCCTGGAAAATCAGGCTACTATTTGGAGGACCTGGTCTTAAATTATTAAATAAAATCTTAAAATGTATAAAGATACTTAGTCTTTTTAGCATTTTAATTACTAAGCTAAGTAATTACAGTAATACGAGTTACCAGTTTTGACAGAGGATGAAGAGGTTACTGAATGTATGTATGTGTACATGTACAAATACACACATATACATTCAGATACACAATATTAAGAGACATATTTTGCAGATAAGGGGAAATGTATATTAGCAAGAGTATATATGGAGAAATAAATACACATGACAACAATTTTAGAACTGTTACACTGTCAGCACAAGAAATACTAACCTAGATTATTTTATTCTTATAATCAAGCAGCTGACATGAGTACAAAGTCCCATTCAAGGTCATTGGAAACTTTGAATTTGGATTGGCTCCAGGACAATAATTGTCCTGTTGAGTGCCAGCAGTTTAGTAAGATTCACAACTTTGTAAAAAATAAATATTTTTTACAAAACCCAACTTAACTATTTTCTACCATTAGGATATTCCAAGATGTACTTTTTATAAGTTAAAACAGTGGCTACAAAAAAGACATGGTACAGAGGCCATAAGTATGAATTTGCTTTTTAAAACCCTTGAGAAGCTAATTTCCATGCCCAAGATAATGTTTCAAAGAGATTTCTTTTCAACGTGTTTTCTTAGGAGGGCAAGATTTCAAAGAGGAAAATTAGCAAGGTAACTGTGATACTGCCATCTGGAGTTTTCAATTAGCATTTCTGACTAATATTTTGGCAAAATTACTCACAAATATTTCCAGAGTTGAGAAATATTATTGTAGCACTTTCTGTTCTTATTGTAAGGACATCAAGGTATTTAAGTAACACACAGAGGTTTGCAAAGCCCAGTTGAAGGGAGTGGGAGCATTCTGGGTTTACTATCATGCTTACTTGTTCCACGTTGCTCACATGTAAAATAATGTATTTAGAAACGGTAAGGGAAATGATTGGCCCCAAACTCTTGTAATTCAGTGAGTAAAAGAAAGATTAACATATACAGTTGTGTAAAAATAGACATATTAGTTTTAAGAGATTATTTAAAGCATATTATTGGATATTAATTTTAAAAAATTAAAACTATTGACATGAGCAAAATGAAAACCTTAGAAACACAGATTGTGGAACTGGAAAGGGCTTTAGAGATTATTTCCAGTCACCTCATTTTACAGGAGAGAAATCTGAGGATCGGGGAAATGAAGTGACTTTCTTGGGGTCACATCAAAAGTCAATAGCAGAGCTGTGATGACATTCAAATCTCCTAGTCTTCCGGCTATGTTCATTTGCTGAGTGTTTCAAAGAATGTTTACAACCTTTAGTCACAGTTTATCTTTTGATTAATTCCACATTTTCTCCTATTTTTTGGCTGCAAAAATAGCCCAGAGTGATATAATTTGCTTCAGGTCAAATATACAATAAGAAAAAAGGCAAAGTTTTCACTAGTCCAATTTCTCATGTGTAGTTCTTTATTATGTGTGTGCACGTATGTGTGTGTGTGCGCCTGCGCATGTGTGAGTATATGTGAACAATCCTCTATCCACTGTTCCCAAATCCAAAAAGCTCTGAAAACCAAAAGTTTTTCATATTTGGGACAAACTCCATTGTTGGCAAAACCTGATGTGAACTGATGCATAGCTATTTATAGACTTCATATATACAGGCAAGTGTGACTCTTCATGTATTTCACTGTAGAAGCAGTCTTGTGTTTGATTACAGGGTGCTGCCCTAGGCTCTGGAAATAAATGATACATAACCCAGGCTCCATATAATTTATTACATTTCCAAACCCTGAATCATTCTGAATTCTGGTCCCAATGGTTTTAGATAAGTGATTGTGGATCTTCAATTTGTCCATAATGTGATTTCATTATATTAGTTTAGATAGTTTTGACTTATAACCAGGCGATTCAGACAGCCTTTACATATATGATTCCCTTTGGTTCAGAGTATATGAACCAAAGAGAATGAAATGAGGTAAACAGAGTGCTGTCTATGTGGCAGTAAATATATAAAATAAGAAGCTCAGTTTCACCAATATTATTTGTGGTCAGGAAGCACAGGGTGAAGTTGGTATTCAGCTAAGGCAACTGGTTCATTCCACATTTCTGATAATTTTTTTTTATCTTTGTCCTTTCCTCCCCCCTTTTATATAACCTTTATTTTATAGCCTTCTTTTATGTATGTTTCTTTATTCTAAGCTGCATCAAATGTTAGCGTATATATGGGGAATATAAATGAAAATATATATCCCAAATCTCACATTAATCCTGTGTTCTGTTATCTACTCAGTAGTGAAGTTGAAGACTAATCAGTCAAATAATGTTTACAATTTACAGTTTAGGATGTGTATGCTAAATAGCTTAGAGTTTAAATGAGTTTGGCTATATGTGATATGAGATGGTCTTCCTTTAGATCATAATCCTTAGATGTGACCAAAGTCTAGGTAAGCTCAGCGTCCTGATCATCTGTGCTTAGCTTAAACACGACTGTACAGCGCATGGCACTGGATTTTATTGCAGCTGGAGTTGCAGCTTGACCAACTGGCAGATGGAAAGGAAGGAGCAGTCATTAGGGCAAACTCAGAACAGAGCCAGCCCTTTCCTTGTTTGCAGGAAACTTCACCAATTGAAAATTTTGACCTGTCATACACTGTTAGGATAAACACGCACACACGTGCACACACAGGCACTCACACACATACCCCAATTGGGTAAAAATTGACAACATCTTAGATTATTCTGTGTCCCTATTTAGGATCCTAAAAGTAAATTTTTTAGGTGAAAGTTAGACTTTTTTGTAAGCATTGCTTCTATCATAATTTCAGATGTGTTTCTAGAGGCATAAATTCTATTTCTAGACAATCAAGTTAAATATAAGACATTTGCTTATTTCAATGTACAGAAATCTCAATGGAGGAAGGTATTCCCTTTTTCTGTAAATAGTCCCTATAATATGGTAGTTGCTTAGATTGTATTATTTAGAGAGACATATATGACATAATCCAACCCCCTCTCCTCACCCCTGGGTCAAACAGGAAGAGAATAGTAGGATCTAATGGAAAGATACAGGACCAGGAATCCGGTCCTTCCAGCTGCACTGTGACCTGGCTGTGTGACCTCACACAAGGCAACTACCTCTCTGGGCCCCAGTTTCCTTTTCTATGAAATGAGGGAACTATATACCCTGTTCAGCTCTAAAATGTTATGATTCCATGAGAGGTAATCATCAATAGACTCATAGCTTCTTTTGGATCTTCACCCAGAGGAGACCCCATAGGTAGCAAATTTCTTCCAAATATGGGGCAAATTTTCTTTGCCTGAGGAGAAGTTTTTAACCATCGAGCTCTGAAATGACTAGAGGGGAAAGAGAAAGGTTTCTAATAAGCCCAGTTCAAGAGGCTCCCTAAGTGCACCTCCCTAAGTTACATGCTTTGCAGTCTTATAACTATTAAATGACTCATAGGGAGGGGCATGTCATAGTGGCTGAGCCTGTGACTCTGTTGGGCTGACTAGATTCTGTGTCTTGGAAGAGCCCATGAAAGTGGCCATGCTGATCCTGAGGACTAGGCTATAGCAAGCAGAGTGGGTACTGCCTACTTTGTGGGAGGTAGTAAGTGAGGAACCAAGGTAAAAGTGGAACTTTTTCAGGAATAAGATAATAAGCTTTGTATAAACTATGGGTGGAAAAATCAACTCCAAATAATTATTAAAGAGGGTAAACCAATTTAAGGAGAACCCATTTTATAGATTTCATCATATATAACAGATATTCATTAGGTAATTAGCAGAGATGGACTATTTATTTACTATAACAGTAGCACTTAATGTTTACCAAGTACTATTGCCAGATACTGTAGAAAGTACTTTATATCCATTAGGTTTTCTAATACTCATTATAACCCTATGAAGTGGAAACTATTATTTCCATCGTACAGATAAAGAGGCTGAGGTTTAGGGGATTCAAATAATGCCCAAATGTCACACAGCTAATAAATGGGGCACAACTGATATTTAAACCTGGGTAATGTATTTCTGTTATACTGCCTTCTTCTTCTTTGCTTTCAGGTTTTTTTTAATTAAAAAAATGTTTATTTATTTTGAGAGGGAGAGAGAGTGTATGTGAGCAGGGAAGGGGCAGAGAGTGAGAGGGAGAGAGAGAATCCCAAGCAGGCTTTGCCCTGTCAGCTCAGAGCCCAACGCAGGGCTCGGGACTTTGCTCCATCTCACCAACTGTGAGATCATGACCTGAGCTACTTGCTTTCAGAATTTTAGAGACAGGCCCTGGAGTCTATTCCTTTCTCCTCTCCTCTTCTCTCTCATTTTAATTAAGTCTTTCTCTGTCTCTCTGTCTCTCCCTCTTCTCCCTCTCCTTGTTCTCTGACAGCATCATTATAGAGAAGGTTGACTGTTGTTGCAGGGTGGCAATCTCTCACATTTACTGGAGAAGAGAATTACGGAAAGTCTTCTTTCCTGGACATTCTTAATGATTATTTCCGCATATTCCTCAATAAAATTGAGATACAAAAGGATTGCTGAAGTATATTAATAGAAAGTTCATCCTCCATAAACTCACCCTAGCTACATTGTATTAAAGATATTCTTCATCATTATTATCCAAAAGATCTTAAGAGCTACAGACCAGATTAGCTATAATCACAATAAGTGAAATATTATAAATATTTTACATGCTCATGCTTCCCAGAAACAAAATTGAGATTTATGCGATCATTTATATAAATAAGAATAATGACGAGTTATTTTTTCTCTCTTCATCATGGGAGAAAGACAATTATTAACAAAGCAATAAAAACCTACTTCTCTTCCTTCTATTGTAGAAGCCCTACTCTCTCTACCTCAAGTTCGCATCTTGCCTAGAGAGAAAGAATATCCTTCTGAGATAACTGCTATAGGCTCTCTGGTTTTATAACTGTTTGGGTTAGTTCTAGGCATACCTTCTAGTGATGAAGGATGCTATGTACCCCCTCTGTAATCAGTCTGTTAAGAGGGGCTGAAACATTAGGCCAGATATCTGGGGTCACAGCTGATGCTCAGAAAATGGGGGCACCTGGTGGCGTAGTCGATTAAATGTCTGACTCTTGATTTTGGGTTAGGTTGTGATTTCACAGTTGTGAAATTGAGCCCTATGTGGGGCTCTACGCTGAGCATGGAGCTGCTTGGGATTCTCTCCATCTCTGTCTGCCCCTCCCCCACATGCGTGCATGTTCTGTCTCTCAAAATAAATAAATAAACATTAAAAAAAAAGAAAATGAAAACAATCCAGTGAAGAAATGGGCAGAAGACATGAATAGACACTTTCCCAAAGAAGACATCCAGATGGCCAAGAGACACATGAAAAGATGCTCAACATCACTCATCATCAGGGAAATACAAATCAAAATCACAATGAGATACCACCTCACACAGGTCAGTGGCTAAAATTAACAACTCAGGAAACAACAGATGTTGGCGAGGATGTGGAGAAATGGGAACCCTCTTGCACTTTTGGTGGGAATGCAAACTGGTACAGTGCTCTGGAAAACAGTATGGAGGTTCCTCAAAAAATTAAAAATAGAAGTACCCCACGACCCAGCAATAGCACTGCTAATGAATTTACCCAAGGGATACAGGAATGCTGATTCACAGGGGCACATGTACCCCAATGTTTATAGCAGCACTTTCAACAATAGCCAAATTATGGAAAGAGCCCAAATGCACATCAATTGATGAGTGGATAAAGAAGATGTGGTTTATATATACAACGGAATACTATTTGGCAATGAGAAAGAATGAAATCTTGCCATTTGCAACAATGTGGATGGAACTGGAGGGTATTATGCTAAGTGAAATAATTCAGTCAGCGAAAGACAGATATCATATGTTTTCACTCATATGTGGAACTTGAGAAACTTAACAGAAGACCATGGGGGAAGGGGAGGGGAAAAATAGTTTCAAACAGAAAGGGAGACAAACCATAAGAGACTCTTAAATGCAGAGAACAAACTGAGGTTTGATGGGAGGGTAAGGGAGAGGGGAAAATGGGTGATGGGCAAGGAGGAGGGCCCTTGTTGGGATGGGCACTTGTATATAAGCGATGAACCACAGGAATCTACCTCTGAAACCAAGAGCACACTGTATACACTGTATGCTAGCTAACTTGACTATAAATTATATTAAAAAATAGAAAAAAAAGAAAAAGATCCACAGCTTCAAGTCTTGTTCATGGTGATAGACAGCAGCTATATCTCTTGTATGCATCATTACCACGGATACTGGTTCTGGCCTTTCCTAGGATTTTTCAGTGTACAGAAGGAAAGTTCCCACCTTCCTTTGCTTCCTCTGCTTCCCTCTCCCAGCCCTTTAGATTCGTTTTCAGAGCCACTTCTTTGGGGCATAAGCCTGATTTAGAAGGTCAGGGATATGTAGTCTGGCTTTATTTTCATCACAAACCCAAAACTATCATTCCCATCTGACTTCCTAACTTAGCATTGGTCAGCTCACTGGGCCAGGCTTTATTCCATCTTGAAAGTAACTTTATTTAGGGATCTGTTTGAAACCATCTTGGTCTGTCACAGCCCATTTCATTAATTTTGAATCTTAGGAGAAAAGATTGAGCATTGAATAGTTCTTCCCAGAATGGCCTGCTCTCAGGCCTTTTTTCTTCCAGTGTCCCTCTCAGTACTCTTTCACAGGGACAGAAGAAGCTTCTAGGTCCCAGGAAGGAATCAAGAGCCATGCCTCATGCAAATTTCTCCATACATCTAAGAGAGTATAGTCTATACACTATACCTCCAAGCCAGGTTGGATGTGGCTCTGTGTCAATGCCAGGCTTCTTCTGTAGGTTTGTGCCCCCTACCCCCAGCAGTATTCAGGTATTTGACCCACTTGCTGCTATGTTCCTATGTTCTTACATTTTTATCTGGGCACTGTTACAGCAAACCCTTTCCCCCAAGATCTTAAGATAGAGAAGTTATGGCCTGGAGTATGAATTAGCTTACTCAGCCTCAAATTGCAGTCTATCTCCTATCTTGCCTCCCTGTGCTATGGGTGTTGGAAAACTAAATACTCAGTCTTCCTGGCCATTTGGTCTGAGGTAGCCATGGGATGCAATTTGACCAAAGAGATATAGCAGAACCTAGAAAGGATTTGATTTCTTGAATAAAAACAAAAACAAAAACCAAGGCCATGGGGGCGGGGAGGGAGAGAGAAGAGGCTGATGATGGGAGAGAGATAAAAAGATTCTGGATACTTGATGACATAGTATATTTGCCTTCAGCTTCCTACATCGATGCTTCTTGTTATAAGAAAACTGTTGAAAGTACTATAGTGGAATTTTTTGTTGTATGGGGCTAAATGCTTTCCTCACTGAGAAAATAAATGGTGATGTTAGGACAAGTGTGTCTGCTTGATTGCTTCCAGTTCACTTTCTTTCTCATCTTCCTTTCCATACATTGTAGTGTTTTAAACTCAGGGTTTTTCTTCTATTTTGTGGTGATAGTCTGAATTATTGTCTAGGAAACTTCACTTTCCTCCTATCCCATTGAGGACAGAGTACACTTACCTTAACCATTGATACAGGGTTTGACAATGACATACTTTGGCCGTGGAATATTAGTGGATAGGGCATGGGCAGAAACTTTAAAATGCTTGTGCAGTGTAGCTGGCCTCTTGCATTCTGGTAATGTGCCACGAAAAGAACATGCTATCGCTAGTTGCTGCTTCATTAGCCTGGGCCCCAAAATGAGCAGACATGAGCAAACTTGAATGAACCTACAACCTGGAGCACAGCCCAGCTGGACCTCAGGATGAAGCATAGTCATCCAGCTGAATCCATGCTGTATGAGCTGAACTACAGTTGACCTTCAGACTCCAAGAAGATGAGAGTAAGTTCTTATTGTTGTAAGCCACTGGGATTTGAGGTGGTTAATAATGTGGCCATGGGTGACTAAGCTATCATGTAGCAGGGACTTCCCTTAAGACATATCCTAAACTTTCTTCCTTTAGCTTAGTGAAACTGAAGGTACTAGTCAAAACTGGTTCTTAATATATAAATAGGAATTTAAGAAATTAAAAAAAAAGTTTCACTCTCTGCTATTCTTGGCTTTAATATCCTGACCTTACTTGGAACTGAAAAAATTTATTTTGGAAGTCAATAGCTAAGCATTGATTCTTTCTCCCTCTTTCCATTTCTGCTACATAATCCAAATCACCTCCAAGGCAAATGGATGCCTTTGGCCATTCAAGGAGAAAGTCAAATAAAATGAAACATAAAATAAAGGAGAATATAAGGATATTTCATAAATTTGTATTGTTACTAGTCTTTGCTTCTGTTCTTTTTATCTCTTCCATGGCACCAGTAAGAAGTCTCATAGTCAACTATGTTCTGCAGACCAAATTTGGTCATCTGATTTTGTATGGCCTGTGACCCAATAATGATTTTTACAGGTGCATATTTGCAATTGGTTTGATGATAGAATACTCTAACTTTTATCCTCCAATTAAGTGAATCATCCCCCTAGAAGATAATTTCATTCTTCTTATTAGACCTGTATTACAAAAAAATTGTACTCAATTATTATCATCACTTTTTAAATTTTGCCAATAAAAATTTGTGGAATATGTTTTCTTCCTAGTTATGGAAGTATCAACATACTTTATTTTGCTTCTTGTCTCACAGAGACTAAAATATTAACTATCTGGACCTTTCCAGAAAGTTTGTAGAGCCCTATTCTAAAGTATGAGGCTCCCAATTGCTATGCTAAGAGATATTTCTGCTATGCATGTGCTAAAGAGGCAAATTCCAAGGTGAGCAATAGATAAGTTCCCTCTTCTTTCTATCATTGACAAAGGACAGTCTCTGTTCCCAGAGAACTTTTAGAGAAAAATCAATGCCAAATGGTTTTCACAAATCTCTGTGCTTTTTACTATTCTTATAAAAGCTTTTTTCTGGAAAACCTAAACAGGACCATACAAACATTCATTGGGTTGGTACTCACAATGTGGTGCTAAGGAAGTTAATGTGTGTCCAGCTAAATCATGTTAGAAATAAACTTTGATCACCGAGTCAGGTTTGGTTCATATAACTTCAGTAGAAATAGTTTAAAAAGTACCTGAACTAATTTACAGCTGGAATTAAGCTCTTTTAGTTATATTTTTTATCATCTCCACATGTAGCTTCAGGTAATCTATTTAGTGGTGTGATTTTTTTTTCTAGTCACAGTTCATATTTTATCACTTTAGCTGTGGTCTTTACTAGGTGTGTTGTACATTAAATTTTCCTTAATTACTCTTGTTTCCTTTTAGTATTCCAAATAGTGAAATATTTTGTTTCCACTTTAAACATCATACAGTGATCCATTTAAATTTACATTGGCCTTTATTGTGTGTAAGTAAATTATTTTTTGTTTATTCTTTTTATTTTTTAAAAATATTTTTTAATATTTATTTATTTTGGAGAGAGACAGAGTGTGAGCGGGGGAGGGGCAGAGAGAGAGACACACACAGAATTTGAAGCAGGCTCCAGGCTCTGAGCTGTCAGCAAAGAGCCTGATGTGGGCCTCAAACTCACAGACCATGAGATCACAACCTGAGTCGAAGTTGGACACTCAACTGACTGAGCCACCCAGACGCTCCTTATTTATTCTTTTTAAATATCATTATAATTATTTCATGGTTGATAATTATGTAGGTTGGTTTTACTGATTTGGTACATGCATAATCTTGAAATTACTTCACATGCAGGTTTTTAAGTTTTTAATTTAAGAAGTATTTTTTAAAGTTGTGTTTATTTCCTTCCTGAGACCTTTATTTTTGCTTTTTATTATTTTTTCTTTTTGTTTTATATATTTTATTTTTGCTTTTTATCATTTTTTCTTGGCATCTATTTGATGATAATAGTACTTACTATAATAATATTTCAGTCACTCTAAATTTACCTGGTGCTTGAAGGCACAAATCTGTTAGAGGGAGAGTCTGGCAATGAAGTTGTATAGAGTGCCCTGATGTTTCCCAAGTGCTCCTAATGGATTCTGTGCTCTCAACCTACAGAGACTGCAGTTTTGATCTTAAGGGAAGAATTGATTTAACTCCTACATTTACATTTTTATGATTGTATCTTTAAGCCTTATTACCTTAATAATACCTCCCATATACCACTGTTTTTCAGAGCCAGCACTCCATGCTTATATTCCATAATCAAATTTTCTCTTTTAGATGCCTGTCATTTTTCATGGACTTCTCAAGCTTTCTACATTAGGGAAAGATTATGCATGTAAAAGAGCTGAGCACAGAGCCTGACACCTAATAAGTGCTCAGTAAATGGTAGCTGTTGTCATAATTTGATTTTATTTGGCTTAACAACCCCCATGCATTTTTATAAAAATTCATTGAGATTATTTATGCATTGAAATTCAGAAGTCTGTTTATAAGACTGAAGGTCTGTAATTGGTAAAATTCTTTCTCAAGACACCTAACTGGGGAATACACTAATCTCACTTCTAAGCATTTAAGAGAATTGTTCTGATCACTGTTTTATAAATCCTTCGTAGAGATATTCTTGCCTAGATCTATTCTTTTTTAAAACCATGTTGTTTTCAAAATGCTAGTTGAATAGAATACCTATTTCTTGATCCTAGTGGATAGCTGAAGTGTTATTGTGTATTTGTGCTTTCTGGTTAAGTATTAATTTTAGAGAATCTCTGTGGTGTTTGTGAAGCTGCATAAGAAGGCCCAGAAGGAGGCTCATGCTTTTTCATCATGAGAGATATGTTCCCAAATATTTGCCTACTATTGTGAAGTCAGCACTGGAATCCTAGGAACCCTGAGTTCTCATGACCTTTCATCAATGCTCTGGACTGTGATTACAATTTTAAAATTAGAATTAAATTAAATCACCATTTAAAAATATATCCTAATTAATAAAACTATTCTACAACTGAAGCTACAAGATTAAATAATTAAGTAGCTTAAAGGAATATCAATGCTGACCTAATTATTTATTTATGTTTTCCTTTGTGATATCAAAACAACTTGCTTAATTAAACCCAAGGAATACTTGCTAAATTCACTTATTTTGGTAAATAGTTGCCTCTCCTACTTACAAGTGAAACGTGGTTGATTTGAGTCTGGGGGATACTTAACATGTAGCCAAGGCAGTCTTCAGGAAGGCTCCTTCCAAAAGGGCCAGTTGTATCTAAGTCTAAAAGAAAGTGATTTCGCCACAGTTTATATGTAGATAAAAAAAATAACCAATGACCATAAACACCATCAGGAAAGCTTTATTGGAAACTCCCTTTGAGATAAATTTTTCATTAGTCAAGCAAATGGTCCTCTAGCTCTTTTTGGCCAGTAGTTATTAACTGTTACAAAGGTAGCTAATACATGGATGGCTGGACACGCACTTTTGCCATATTACTGAATGCAAAGTAGCTCAGCTTACACAGATTTCATTAATTTCTCAAGCTGTGTTGCCTCTGGGAGCCATTTTGTCCATTGAGGTAAACACAGGCCATTGTTTATTCATGTAACAAGTATTTGAAATTTACTGTGTCAAACACTGTGGCAGTGGTCAGGAAGACAGCAGTAAATAAATTCAGACAAAATCCATGCCCTCAAGGAGCTTATAGTCTAACTGGGAAGAAAGACAACAGTGTGGTAAGTGCTATGATTTAGAAGGTGCAAGTTATTATACAACCACATTTGTAATTTAAAAGGATGGAGTGGGGCACCTGGGTGGCTGTCAGTTAAGCATCCGACTTCTACTCGTGTCATGATCTCACAGTGAGTTTGAGCCCCACATTGGGCTCTTTGCTGACAGCTTGGAGCCTGGGCCTGCTTCAGATTCTGTGTCTCCCCCCTCTGTCTGCCCCTCCCCTGCTTGTGCTCTGTTACTCTCTCAAAAGTAAATAAACATTAAAAAATTTTTTTAATAAAAGGGTGGATTTACTTTGGCTAATGACCCTATTCAAGTGTTGGGTGGCTGCTGAAGCACTGATCAGCCAGCTTTTATGGTCATTGATTTTTCCCAGAATTAAGATTCTTACTGTGGATGAAGACAAGGTGCCCAGGATTTTGGTAGAAAGAGGAATAACTAGAGGCTGGTAGACAATAAGAACCAGGATATCCTGAGGACACTGCTATCCTGAGGACACTGACTCCACCTTCTAACTCAGCTTGAGAAGGTGTAGAGAAAACATCATTCTCTTGTGCAGGCAAGGAGGTAGAAGGAATGTTTAGTGAGGAGGCTGGTGAAGTTTATTAACCATTGACAGGAGTTCCAAGGGTACCCATGGAAGGTGTGGGAGGGAGAAAAACAGTGGAAAGTTGGGTCAGTGGAGAGGAAATAAAGAGTGTTTGGGGGATAAGTGTCCTAGGGCAGACAAATGGAAAGAAGTCATGTATCTTGGAAGGTGACTAAAGTTTGCAGAAATATGAGATGTAGGGACACTCAAGTTCCTCTAAATCACTGGGAGGTCAGTTGAATTGCATTTCTGTGGGGCATCTGGTCTCATTTGGGAGACTCTCTCACGTTTTTAAAGGGTCAATCAAGGTCTGGCTGGATTATGAAAGCATAATGACTAGTTGGTAGCCTTGTTCATCTGGCCTCATGTGTCAAGGCACTTGGAGGCAGCAAGAGTCCTCCAGGATAGTGTGCAGGTTGAAAATGAGAGCTCACCAAATCATATCTAAATCTTGCTGATGTGGTAAAGTTCAATGAAAGACCACCATTGCTTATGCTTTCCTTATTTGTGCCTATCTTCAGATGGGTTTAGAAGAATCTTACAATATCATTTTAATAAGTTTCCTCCAAATTATGATCTATTGAATATTTAAGAGTGTGGAGGAAAGCCAATAAAGCAAGTACTGGGAAGAAGAGAGAGAAAGATAAAAGTTTGAAGGGAAGGACAAAATACTGGAAAAATCAGGATGAAGCTAAGACAGTTGTAAGCAAATTGCAGGCTACCTGTATTAGTCATTCTCTGTGAAAAAGCACTTTATGTGATGTTAAAGTTGGTACAAAGCTCTGGAGGAAATGGAGCATAAGGGCAGATCTGTTTAGTCTCAAAGCCTCCACACCCCTCCCTATGCAAGCACTGCGCTTCAGGTTCATGTGCCACATGTTGCAGCCTCTTTAGAATGTCCCCAAAAGTGTTGTTGGCAAAAGTGGAATCTCTCAGGATTGGTTCATTCTCTGTACCTGCGTTGATTTTTTTTTTAAATGTTTCCATTCTACCTTCCCTAGGCTTTTGCAAAGGGAAAAATACACCCCCTGATATTCAAATTTCTTGTTAATATTAAGCATCTGGAGATGGATGAAATCCTCCCCATCCCTACCATTCCTCCTCCCCTAACCAGGAGTGGCTTGGCTGGTCAGTGGTCTACAACCTTTCACCCAGAAACCGTGGATGTGGCAGGCTACAGAGAAATGACTTAAGGTACTGGACTGTTGCTTAAGGATTGTCAGTCCTAGTCAGCACATTCTTACTTTCTGGTCACACTACTACTACTACTACTACTACTACTAACAATAATAATAGTGATGATGACTCTTTCTACATGATTCATGTGCAAGGCACTGTTTTAAGAATTTTAATCACAGTATAAGCTCTATGAGGACACGGATCTTTGCCTTTTTTGTTCCTGCTGTATCTCAAGTTCCTAGCATGGTACTTGGTCCATTATTAAATTATCACCACAACTATCTGAGGGTAGGTACTATTATTGTATCCATTTTGCAGATGAGAAAACTGAGTTACAGAGTAGTTAGATGATTTGTCAAGGTTGTACAGCTGGAAAGTGGCAGAACCAAGTTTTGAACCAAGCAGAATTGCTGCTTTGCAAAAATGTGAAATCAGTTAACCTAATAATCACAAAAGAAAGTTGGTCTATACGCACAATGAAATGCACTCGGATAACCTCACTTTTGTATAGCCAGTATTGAACAAATTATACTGAGTCCCTTATCATATTTTTGCTACATGCTGAGTTAACTTAATAGCCTTAGTTGTTATTTTTCAAAGAAACTTACATTTTCTGCACTAACATTTTATAAATTGTGAGCTGTTTTTCAGCCCTTAAGAAAATACCTCATTTTTTGGATACAGATGGCATTTCTTGAGATTGCCAAAATACACAAACAACATAAAAATATTAACATCTCATTTTAATGTTTTTTTTAAAATTTATTTTTGAGAGAGAGAGAGAGAGAGAGACAGCGTGAGCAGGGGAGGGTCAGAGAGAGAGGGAGACACAGAATCCGAAGGCAGGCTTCAGGCTCTGAGGTGCCAGCACAGAGCCTGATGTGGGGCTTGAACCCACTAACTGTGAGATAATGACCTGAGCTGAAGTCGGACGCTTAACCGACTGAGCCACCCAGGTGCCCCAACATCTCATTTTAAAGGGAAAAATAACTCCCCCTTTTGAAAACTCAGTAATTCATATTCTAGAAGCCTAAAAATGCAAATCATCAGCAATTTCATTACTGGTCATCAGAAAGACATGCCCCTTTTTAAAAACATATCCCCTTTAAGTTATCAAATTCCAAAACACACACCTGACTTCCAAAAATGTGGAGAATAAGAGGTACCATGCTTTTCCATATTTAGAAGGTTCCACGGACTGTATCACAGCAGATGTTGTAAGTAGCATATGAAAGATGAAGGAGTTAAGTGGCATTTTTTAATAGCTGAAATCAGAGATGAGTTTAGTTGTTCTTAAAAGGTAGTCAATTCTTACAACTGAGGACTCAGTTCTTCCATCTCAGGGATCAATGCATCTTTCAGGGTGCTCCTGTCATCAGATTTATTTGTAGCAACTGAAAGGGATTAGTAAAATGGTATCAACAAACATGGAAACATTCAAGAAAAATCTTTTTCTTAGCTCTGGAATATGGAGATGAGAGGCACTGTGCCTGTCCCTGAAGTAACCCGTAAAGTAGAGAGAGAAGCAGAAAAGCAAAGCAAACAGAAATGTAAAATTCAGGGATGCCTTGGTGGCTCAGTTGGTTGAGCGTCGGACTCTTGAAATCGGCTCAGGTCCTGATCTCGTGGTTTGTGAGGTCCAGCCAAGTACTGGGCTCTGTGCTGACAGCCCAGAGCCTGCTTGGGATTCTCTCTCTCTCTCTCTCTCTCTCTCTCTCTCTCTCTCTTTCTCTCTCTGTCTCTCCCCACCTCACGCACACACACTTGCTGTCTTCCTCAAAACAAATAAATATTTAAAAAAACAATGTAAAATCCAGGTCTTAATAAAGCACAATGCAGGTACTATGACTATGGAATGCACAGGATATGTAGAAGCACTCTGAAGGAGTAGCTGACATACTTAGGAGCAGGCCTACAAGTTTCTTAGTGGAGTTGTCAACTGAACTGAGTGACAATCTAGATGTTTCTAAGACAGAATAGTTGTAAAAAGTACAAGGCAAGAGAGAGGAAAGTCCCAGGAAACTGCCAGTACTTAGGTATGCCTGGAGCAAAGCATGTAGAGGGAATAAGCCTTGAGAAGTCATCAAGGGCCACATTGGGAAGAACCATGCCCAAATGCAGGGAGACTGAATTTTTATCCCAGAAATAACTGAGAAATAATGAAGGATGATAAGCAGGGAGGGACAAGTTAAATTTGCATTTGTGGAAGAATGATTTATTAAATGTCTGGTTGGATAATATTTTGAGAGATTAGCTGATGTTTTGTTTTCTCCCTGCATTGCTTCCTTTCTCTACTCTTTGCCTACCTCAACTTGTCACATTCAGACTTCTAGCCCTGTGCTCATTGCCTTAGAATTGTAGCAAGAAATAAAGTACCAAACATCTGAGAAATTGTGTCTCTGAAACCCAAAGTTAAAAAAAATTTTTTAACATTTTATTTATTTTTGAGAGACAGAGAGACAGAGCACGAGTGGGGGAGGGGCAGAGAAAAAGAGAGAGAGAGAGAGAGAGAGAGGGAGACATAGAATCTGAAGCAGTCTCCAGGCTCTGAGCTGTCAGCACAGAGCCCGATGTGGGGCTTGAACCCACGAACCATGAGATCATGACCTGAGTCGAAGTCGGATGCTTAACTGACTGAGCCACCCAGGTGCCCCTGAAAGCTAAACTTTTAAACTGAAAGTTTTAAAAGATTTGTGGAAAAAGTGAAAGGAGTTTGACAGGATATAACATATATTTAAGATGTCTTGGCCAGAAATATAAAGGGATGAAGATTTTTTTCTTGACTAAAAAGATTCCGACCCTATGTGAGTTATTAATTTCTGTTTTGTTCTTCATGTGTTCCTCTCTCCTTTTCCATTTCTAGAAGATGGGCCAGTATTTCGTGTTTATTGATCTGGAGGAGTTTTGGGGTTTAGTGTCTAAAAGCAGAGATGCTAGAAGAAATAAATCTTATTGGGAGAAACCTTACCTTGTTAATGGGTAGAAGAGGAGAGGCAAGATGTCCTTTATCCTGGGAAGGGGTGAAGGTCTTCAGGGCCCTTGTAGACCTGCTCTCCATTCCCTTATAGCATCCCAGGAAGCTGACAGTTTAGGAGGGGAACAGGATGGTGTACCCTTAGAAGGCTGAATTCATGGAAGTGGCTCTACCAGCTTCAGCAAAGATTCCTATCCTTTGGAAGAATTAACTGTACCACCTATCATCAGGGATCATATTTTAATCTCCATAAGACTCTTGGGATCTCTATACAATCCTGGAGGGATAGAGTGGGGGAGATTAGAAGAAACTCGTAAGATTTTCTGCTCAAAGTTAGATTTTATTAGGCTTTAGGAAAAATAATTTGACATTTCATCCACACCTGAGTTGATGGATCAAAATTCACACCCAATGCACATTATAGAATGATTTCTCTGGTGTTGAGGGAGAAGTACTGGAAAATCTAAGCTGGAAGAAGATAACAGCTTAGGAGACTTATCTTTAAAACCAAACAAACAAGGGTCTAAACTCAGGCATGGACTCTGTGACTAGAGAGAAGTTGATAGATCTGAGAGATGCTAAGGAGATGGACTTGAGAGGGAGAGGAGTATCAATCAGGCTCCAGTCTGGAGACAGAAACCACCAGTGACTTGAACAGTGAAAATTTCATATAAAGAATTAAATTTTTGGGGCGCCTGGGTGGCTCGTCGGTTAAGCGTCCGGCTTCGGCTCAGGTCATGATCTCACGGTTCGTGGGTTTGAGCCCCACGTCGGGCCCTGTGCTGACAGCCAGCTCAGAGCCTGGAGCCTGCTTCAGATTCTGTATCTCCCTCTCTCTCTGACCCTCTCCCTGCTCGCGCTGTCTCTGTCTCTAAAAAAAAAAAAATAAAAATAAATAAAAAAAACATAAAAAAAAGAATTAAATTTTTTAATGTTTATTTTATTTTTGAGAGAGACAGAATGCGAGTGAGGTAGGGGCAGAGAGAGAGGGAGACAGAGAATCTGAAGCAGGCTCAAGGCTCTGAGGTGTCAGCTCAGAGCCTGATGTGGGGCTTGAACTCACAAACTGTGCAATAATGACCTGAGCTGAAGTCAGATGCTCAACTGACTGAGCCACCCAGGCGCCCCTCATATAAAGAATTATTAACTAATAACGGGATTCATTATGAAGGGATAAAGACAACTCTAAAGAATACAGGAATAGCAGATATAAGGAGTAGCCACTGTTTCTGGGGATAAAGTAGAGCATCCAAGAAAGGAACATATCTGCAAATGCTCTCCCATCCCCCAAGGCTGAGATTCAGATCTCAATGGAGAGGATTTCTATAGCCCTCTGAATGATGAAGAAGTCTGCTCAGGTTTAGCAGCCTGGGACTGGCAAGCAGAAAACCATCTGCTAGTGTGCCGGTAAAACCCTGAGTCCTAGTGGAATTTGTTTGGAAGCTGTCTGAAGGGATGTTCCTGAACTTGCTGGGTAGCCACATTATGCTGACCTCACTGGGAAGCTGGTTGTGACACCAGTGGAACTCATGGGGAAGTTCCCATGGGGAGGCTGCTGAAACTCTGAGGAGAGCGCCACCACATGTCCTTCACAATGGACAGGCAGCACAGGACCAAGAAGAAAGAAAAGAAAAGCGTAATCAGGAAGAGAACCCCTTACTTCTGCAATGTTCTTTTAGTTTCCTCCACTGACAAAACTTAACTTTGGGTCTGTTGATGAAGAGAAATGTTTACAGGGTCCATCTTTATTATCACAAGGAGGGCAATGGAGGGCGGATTTAGAGCTCTGAGGCAAAAGGTTGACAGCTGGCATGAGGTTGGGGGGTATTCTAGGATGACTTTTAGCTTTTGTCTTGAGTGGTTGAGTTTATGTTGATGTTTTTCAATAAGGAAGGCGTAGGTGATTAAGGGGAAAACTTTGATGGATTCAAGTCAAATTTAGTGATTTAATAAGACTGCATGTAGAATGAAAAGGTGATATGACTGATAATTGAAACACAAGACTACCAGTATTTTAGGAGTGAGTGAAGAAGAGACCCCTATGAAAGAAACTGAGAAGAAGAAAGTTATAGGAGGTAAGATTAGGAGAGAGTGGTGTTATGGAAGACAACAGAAGAGAGATTTAAAGAAAGAAAGGAGGGATGAATAATGCCAAATGCTGTAGAGGAACTAAGTAAAATTAAGAACTGAAATGTGTCAATAGGATTTAAGAGCCAGGAGATCTTGTGTAAATTTCTATCATGTAGTATAAGTGTTAAAAGTGGATAATGGGGAATTGGACTGTGCAGGTTTAACAAGTCATTTTGCTAGAATTTTGTTAAATGGGGAGATGTATAAGAACCTATGACTATTTTCAGGCATTTACTTTAGAAATGGAGGAGAGGCATATACAAATAACCCCAAGACAAAGTGTACTGTAGTGAATATTGTATGAAACAACAAATGAAGTATAACTAGAACCCAAGGGAGGGAGAGCCTGTCTTATGCTGAGAGCATCATAGCAGGCTTAATTTGAAGAAAGATGCATTTAAGCTGGGCTTTTTGCAGGATAGGTAGAGTTTCAGAAAGCGGATACTAGAATAAGCAAAGACACTGAAGTGGAAAGATACAAGATAGATGGGAAGACCATGAAGTTTGACCTTTGTGTGATATGTTTAATGGCAAATATTGAGGATACTACAAGAAATGGAATCATGAAGAGAGGAATTTTTATATAGCTGTTGACCATTTAATGAGTACTCAGTAGGCGATGTAAAGCCAATGAAAGTAAGTCAGAACTTGACCAATACTGTGCTTAGTAGGATTATTGAGGACAGACGCATGAAGGACTGATTGGATGAGTGATAAACTGGAAGGAAATATACTAACTCAGGGGGCTACTGAGGTTGGCAAGGGACTAGCCCAGCTCAAGAGCTTTACTTAGGAAGGACTGAGGCAATGGCTCAGCAGACAACTAAAGGAGTTTCATGAAAGACGAGAAAAGAAGTAGTGTTAAGATGTTGGCATCTGGTTCAGGGAGAAGTAGAAAGGATACTAGAGGTTACAGAGATTGGTTTGGGGAAAGGTGACACCATTTGTGGAAATGGAGAAGAAAAACAGGGTAGTTTGGGTTTGGAGGAACTTTAGTTCTCAACAAATTGAATAATCCTAGGAGATTAGAAAATTTTGATTCTCATCTTTCTAGTCTTTAACATACTAGCTACAACTTACTGGGTATTTGATGTAAGTTTCGAGGCTCTCAGCTATTAACATAAGATTCTACTTGCATATTTGTCTTCTTGTCTTAATTAACTAACTTGTAATTCCTGGTGACCATGAGCCACATATTGCACTGCTTGATAGCTCTCAGATTGGTAAGGACAAGATTTGTTCAGTTTAAGTATTCAATTAGTATCTGTTCAATAAATGAATGTTGTAGTCCATTTAATGGTCCCAAAGGGGCTTGAAGAAGTTCAAACTCCCATATTTACCAAATAAATATGTGCTTGGACTTAAGAAAATACAGCTGGTTAACTCAGTTGACTTGAGCGTGATACTAATGAGGCCAAGGTCATAGGTTTAATTCCCTTGTGGGCCACTTCATTTTGTACTGTTTTCATGCTCTCAATCTTAAACAGACTTTATAGCAAATGCAAATACATACACATGGTCCCAAGGGAACCAGCAAAAGAAAGGAGAAAGAATGAATCAGTGAAAATCCATCACCACTGCTGGAAAAACACCTTAAATAATATTACCTACTTATGGCTGGTCACTGGTGTCATTTAGGTTACATATGAAGAATGGCTCATAATTATTATGTGCCCTGCTTGAATTTGTTATACTGGAGTCCAGATTAGGACATGCACCTTAAGTGCAAGAGGATTTAATAACTTAAACTAAAAATTATTAAAATTATTTGACAAAAAATTTATAGCATAAAACCTACTCTTGTTTACTTAAAAATTAGTTTGATTTATACATAAGAACCCCTTTACCAAGTTAAGTGATATATTCTTGGAAGTTTCCCTAGACATCGTGATACAAGAAATTTGCTTTTGAAAAGAAAGAGAAAAAAGAAGAAAGAAGTGTAGGAAATGATAATGTGGTGGAAAGGTTATGGTAGCTGTTAGGACAGATATCCCTGGGTTTGAATCCTGAATATAAAACTTAACTATATTTGTGATCTGGGATGACTTACTTGGTTTCTCCAAGTCTCAGTTTTTTACCTGTTAGATAATCCTATGGACCTTACATGGTTGTTCTGAGCATTTAATGAAAGGTATATGTAAAGCACCTTGTTCCCTTTGCTTCTTCTTTCTCAAAACTCCTCTGAGTTTATTTCTCTGAATCGTAGGTGAGGTGAATACTTAAGAGAAACTATTGTAAATAAAATGGTAGTATTAAAAAAATATCTCTGTCATTATATTAGCATGAAATATATCTTTTAAAGATTGATTAATTTTTTAAAGAAATTTTTAGTTTAGTTCCTTCATGTTCTTTGTATGGGAAATACTTGTATTAGCATGAAGGAAGAGATTTTGCCTTTTTTGGCAAAGGTGAATTTAATTTTTTCTGATGTAGTATAAATGGAACTATAATTAAATGGTAGATTATTTGAGGAACAATAACTTTTCTCAAAAGGGACTGTGGAATACAGAAGTTTTCATGCCATTATCTGCTGGAAGAATTATCACTGTGAGTCCTTGACAGTCGTGCAGAGTTTATTTATTCCATGTTATAAAGGATAGATGGCAGAATCAGGCATTATATGTTTGCTGGGGTCAACCCACCCTTTTTATAGCATCAATATCATTCTTCCCAACAAACAAGAGAAATTTGGCATCCTTGAAAAATTTGATTAGTCACAAACTCCCAAGGAAAACATATTAGATTAATGTAAGACACAGTGCTTTCTAAACAAGGTGTTTGGAAACATTCATAGAAAGGAAGGAGTCGGCCCACAACTACCTTTTGGTACAGTTTCCCTAGGTTTCTAATACGCTTCTATTCTTTAGCACAGAATACCCATTGTATTGAGCCCCTGGGCTCTAAGTGGTATCTATTAATCTCTGTTACTTGTATTCTCATTTTTCTGACTGATGTTGCTCATGCCTAAGGAGATTTAGCAGAAAAAAGAATAAAAATGTAGTCTGTCAGGGGAGGGATGGGGCCAAATATATGAAATAGATGGAAGAATCAAGAAAAAAATCAAAATGGAAGCATTAAGATGAAGAATTTATGGAGTACAATTTGTCATGAGTTGTATTGACCAATAAAGAAAATGAAAAGTTTGTGGATTAATATTTTAAACTCATATCCTGAATTAGAACCCAGCAAATCAATGCCAGGAACCAGCAAATGTACTTAGCAATTAGCAGGAGGCAAAAAAAATGTGAGCTAGTTAATCAGCTTTGGAACCTACGGTGGTTCAATTTTACATTCTGATTAAACAGTTTCAATCTAGTTGTCATTTACTTTTAAAGTGCTAGTACAAGGAGTTTGCTGTAAATAGCAGTACTAATTGCACAGACTTGAGCCAAGCACACATACTGCATGCTGTGTATACTTGTCTTTGTTGTGCAGCTCTGCCAACAAACCTACTCCTGCTGCTTCTACCATTTCCTTTCCTGGGCACAGCACACCCATTTACTAAGTTCTCAGGTGTGTACGTAGGTGTGTGTGTATCTCTGTGTGGAATGTGTGCGGATGGTCCTCTAAATGAATAGTAGTATGGACATTTAAAACAATTCCTTTTCATTTGTTTATAGGTCTTCAAATCCTATTTCCCCAAATGTGAAAACCCACCATGCTAGCCTAATGAGGCACTTACATCCTGTTATTACTTTCCTTGTTTTATGGATGATTTTTGTTTCTCTTCAGTTTCATTATTTTCCCTAAAAGTATAACAGGTTCAGCCATTGCATTGCTGTGTTTCTCCACCTATCCCCCTACCACTCAAGCTGCTGCTTGTCACTGAATCACTGAGCTATAACTGAGAGAACCCTTTATGTTAACTTGATGGAATTGCTGATAATCGGGGACTGGCATGTCAGGGCTCAGGTTGGGGCAAGACCGAAACCTGTGCTGAAACTGAAACCTACTGTGTGTGTGTACTTCCAGGAAATTCTTGGATTGTGAATTCGGTAAGTTATGAAAAGAATTGTAAAGAAATAATGGTTTGCACACATGATACAACAATTGGCAAGAGATGTTGTAACATTCTTTCTTTCAAATTGGGCATACTAAAAGTATTTTCATAATGTGGACGAATTACATCCCATCAAGGATAAACAAGCGCATTGGTGAATTAACACCAAACCTCGTGACTACTGATGAAGAAGGTGCCCCTAGCCCCATTGCCCCATCAGGGGAAAGGTTAAACTTACAAAGTGAATGCATTAATTACTGTTTACTTCAAAAGTACTTTATTTTATTATAGTGTGCAGTATTCATCACCTAGACAACCAGGTCCTTGGGAAGGCCATGCCAATAAAAGAAAGTCAAGATAAAGCACAGACGTCAATATTGACAGTACAGAATTCAAATCCAATTAAAGAAACACTACTGAGGTTGCCAACATTTTAACTTGTCTGTTATGTAGGTCTCAGAAGCCAGAGAACATGACATCACAGAGATTTCTTTTTGATATACACATACATCCTCCGTAAATGAATTATGTATTTATTAGGTCCAGAATTGAGCTCTCCCTAATTATTAATAAGCTAAAATCTTTGACACTATATTCTTCATTTAAATATATATATTTTCCCTTAGTCTATCCTGAGATCATAGAGGAGACTCCTAAAAAAACAGTCCTGTCTGGACACAAAGGGAGCACTGGGCTCACAAAGGACACTCTCTTGCTATTCTACTGCCTGGTTGCCCTTAGTGAGCAGCTTGTTCACCTGCTATTTGAGCTGCAGGGAGGAACTTAGTCTTTCCCAGTTCATTTGTTACTAACTGGCAGCCAAGGATTCATGGCTTTGCCAGGAAGCCTGGGCAGTGTGATAGGTCTAAGCCACATGTTTAGACAAATGAAATATGCCCCCCTATACAATTTTCTTATTTAATTGGGACTCTTAGGTAATCCTTTTTCATATTCTTGTCACCACTCTAAACAAAGATAATCTGAGAGAGAATTATAAGTATAGTGGAAAGGGAAACCAGTGTTGAAAGTAACTCTCCCATCCAAACCTTATATATAAATTGAATATGAACTCAATCACTGGACACAGAAAGAATAATGGCATCTGTCCCATCAGATGCATTATTGTTTATCAGGGGTCTTCTGGCTTATGTTTTTAGTTGCATTTGAGATACTATTATTTTGAAAAATTTAAAGCTACAAAAAAGAAGGGCAAGCTTTTCTTTTTTTTTTTCTTTAACAGGTATTTAGGAGAAAGTTGTATTTTGTGACTCTGAAATCAGTAATTCAAAAATAGCAATTATTTTCCCCCTAGCCATTCACATTTGTGATCAATGTGTGCACTTTTATCAAGAATATCATGTTGTAACATGAAGGGTTTCTATGCAAACATTTAGGAGAGCATCTCAATTTCTCTTCATTTTGTAGAACCGGTTTCATGTTGATGTAGCTAAATTTACAAGCCCAGGCTATGTATAACTGAAGTACTAACCTATACTTTAAAAAATTCAAAGCACTTAATTTTACTTCTTTTTACTCTTTCTTTCAAAGCTTATAAATAATTTTTTTCTAAATTACCTACTACATTTAAATTTCCACATTTAACATCTTCATGCAGAAACAGTTATTCAATTTTTAGCCATTATCTTTTTATCAACAATATATCTTTTAGTCATCACAATGTACTTATATATAGAAAATAGTTAAAGTATTTTCTCCTTGCACAGATCCTACTGCCTCAGTAGCATTTGACATAGTGGACACCTATCCTCCATTTAACCATGACATTCTCTGTCCTGTGGCCATACCATTCTTGGCTCCTTATTTACTCTTCCTTAGTAAAAGCATTTTGGCTATCTGTAGTGCTTCCTTTATTGTCCAAGAAGCCCAGAGCAGAGTTGGGCAACAGGGTGGAAGGCACTGGATGGCCATGGAGCCTTACCAAATCCTTAACATGGTAGAGTGACCATTGGCCAGAGACTTGTGGGATTAGAAATCTGATACTAGGTTCCAAAACTGACTTAGCAGACCTATCCCCGTAGAAAATGTCATCAGAAATTGATGCTCATAAACTTGATTAAATTAAGGTGTGGTGAGATATGGAAGGGCTGAGGGGGCTGGATACTTCTGTCTTCTGGTCATTGCATTTTCTCTCTCTTTCTCTCTCTTTCTTTAAAATGTTTATTTGTTTTTGAGAGAGAGGAAGCATGAGAAAGGGAGGGGCAGAGATGGGGGTGGGGGCATAGAGGATCCAAAGCAGGCTCTGTGCTGACTGCAGCTTGCCAATGTGGGGCTCGAACTCATGAACCACAAGTTCATGACCTGAGCCTGAGTTGGACACTTAACCAACTGAGCCACCCAGGGACCCCAGTGCGTTCTCTCTTTAAGACCAAGTGTAAGGAAGCCAAGTTACCATTAGCAGGATTGCCTAGTGAGCCTGGGGTAGGAAGATGGACACATTATGTAATTGATCTTCACAGTGGGAATATTCTTGGTCTGGATTTGCAAAGTATGAGTTCATGAGTCAGTGTTCCTTCTCCCCATAGGTAGTACTTGGAGTTTGAATGAGCACTGCCACTATTTGCGTCTCTTTCATCTCTGCTTCTTTAGATAATTTCCATCATACCATGTCCCACTTTATATTCCCCTCATACCTTGTACATATTCCCACACCATTGTTTTCTTTATGAATGGTCTTTCTTTAGAGTATAGTCATATCTTAACAATATGGAAATCCCTTTATCCTCTGAGTTATTAGAAGCAGATAATATAAAGGATAATTGATTCAATTTATACAACTCTCATTTGTGGTCTTATTTCTATGATTTCCAAAGGAAATAATCATTGTCATAGGTGTCCCTTCCCTTCTTTCTTTGTTCAGCCCCTCATGTGATATTGTGTGGTCAAAGAAGCATAGATTTTGCAGTCAAGAACTTTCAGAGACAGATGTCCTCTCTGCTAGTTGGGATATCTAGCTTCTGGCCAGCCATAAAATCCTGGGTAAGTTATTTTTACCAATTGAGCTTCCGTTTCTTTATTCATTAGTAAAAGTTGATTGTAATATCTACCTTTTAATGACTTTAGCAATGTGGCTTATTTCCAAATTATTATTTCTAGCCTACAGCATCCTCCTGAGGTCCAGAATCCTGTACCAACTAGAAATCTGTATTTGGATGTCTCACTAGCAATTTAAACTCATAATGTTCTGAAGGTGAATATTATCTCCCTTCAACCTGCCACTACTTCTTTGCAACAGGTGGTTTTAGGTGTTGAGTGGAACTTAGTTCAAAACTGTGATGAAGGCCCAAAGCTGGAACTAGAAGATCCTAAGTAGTCTGTATTCTAAATGCAGAGAGCATACTATGGGGGGTGTCAGGCACTTCCCCTCAGGGCTTGAAGAACGGTTTCTTCTGAGTTGGCTGTGTGTCTAGGCCTCTCCAACTTCTTAGTCTTTTACCTGCCTCCGTCTCTCTCCAACTTCTTTCTCCATCCTTCCCTAACAGCAAGAGAAAATTGTAAAATTTGTTTGGAGCTATCAAGTAAGGATACTTCTTCCATCTCTTTCCTTTCTTCCCACCCTAAGACCAGAAGAGAAGCACAGGAAATGGGAGTGAGGGGTGCAGGATGTGTGTGAAAGAGTCCATTCCCAACCTCCACTCCAAGCTGCAAGCCTAACATGGAATTGTGGGAAAGGAGTGTTCAAAAGAGAGCTATAAATCCATGTGATACTGAGGTTTCTAAATTACCAGGATTAATTTAGAGAAGTAGAATAAAAAGTGCTGGAAAAAAGAGGGAGGTAAGTTGACAAAGTGCTTAGGAATTATCCTTATGATGTTAAAGATATGAATATCCTATAACTCAGTAATTCTCCTCCTAGGTATGTCTCTAAGATAAACTCATAAATATGTATGCCGAGGCACAGATACAAAAGTATTTGTAACACCACTGTTTGTATTAGCAGAAACAGACAAAAATCTATGGACAACCAAAATGTTCATGGAAAAAACAAACAAAAACATTAAAAAAAGATAAATAAATGGCAGTTGTTCACACAGTGGAATATTATACAGCAGTTAAAACAAATTATGCTATATCAAAAAATGGGGATGAATGCTAATAATATAATGTTGAATAAAAAAAGCAATTCCTTTAAGATTATAGAGCTTTATCACTTTGTTCTAAGTCAGCATTTGTAGCAAATTATTATGTAAGAAATTCTTTTGTTAATGTTTTATTTTACTTTTTAGAGAGAAAGAAAAAGCACAAGTTGGAGAGGGGCAGAGAGAGAGGGAGACACAGAATCCATAGCAGGCTCCAGGCTCTAAACTGTCAGCACAGAGCCCAGCATGGGGCTTGAACCCACAAACCACAAGATCAATACCTGAGCCAAGGTCAGATGCTTAACTGACTGAGCCACCTAGTTGCCCCTGTAGCAAATTATTTTTAAAAAATCAGGGGAATGATAAACATAATTTGGTATAATAGTCAAATTAGATAAGGGGAGGTAAGAGATAGGCTAGGGAAGTGAAGATATGTAGATAAAAGTTTTGTCACTGTTCTAATTCTCCAGTTGGGTGAGTGATTTATGGGTGTTGATTATATTATTAATAAGAACTTAATACATAAATAAACACAGGGTCATGAATCAAGATAATCTGTAGTGAAAAAGCATTATGCTTCACCCAATGTTGTAGTCCTGAAGTCCATTAAAAAAATAAATAGAAAGGTCATGAAATCAGGTGGGGATATTGTAAGTGACAGAGCATAGCTGAAGTCAGTTACTAGAAAAAATTAAGTTGTCTTATGGTTTATTCCCCAACAAGTTGAGACTTCTCAATAAAGTAGTTTCAAATGCATGAAACCACCATTCTCCCAAATGCCCATGTTAGAATCTGAGTCACCTTTATTACTATTGTCTAGTCCAATGTTTTTTCAACTATAGTTCATGACCCAAAAGATTATGAAATCAGTTTAATGCTTTACTCTCAGCTTTTATTTTTAAAAAATTAATATTTATTTATTTTTGAGAGAGAGAGAGAGAGAGACAGCGCGTGAGCAGGCGAGGGGCAGAGAGCTAGAAGTAGACATAGAATTTGAAGCAGGCTCCAGGCTCTGAACTGTCAGCACAGAGCCTGACTTGGGCCTCAACTCATGAACCGCAAGGTCATGACCTGAGCTGAAGTTTGATGCTTAACCAACTGAGCCACCCAGGCGCCCCTACTCTCAGCCTTTAAATAAAAAAAAGAAAGAGAATAAAAAATAGAAAATATTACTGTGCATTACATGTAATGTTTTTGCGAAACTTCTATTTCGGTTACTTATGCATATGTGTCTGTGTTGAATTACAATGTAATCAGAGGATGCATAAGAAAAGTAGTTGGTGTCCAAGTTCTATAGGTCCAGTTGTAACAAACCTATTGCCTCCTTTGATTCTCACTGCCCCCACCTTTGGGCAGGTTCTCCATGACCTCGCTTGGGTGTAATGGCCTTCTACCTGGAATCTTAATTCCAGACTATCCTCTTCTCAATCATCACAAACTCTGGAAGAATCTAGCTAAAACATAGTTCTGATCATCATGTTCCTGGTCAAAATCCTTCAGTAATTTCCCTTTCATTAATAGTTGAAGTTATTAGAACGCTCCTCCCATTAAAAACCCTCTGAAGTGTAGTTCAAACACACTTTTGTAGACCTATACACTGATCTCTTTCCTGAAACCTCTCCAGATACACTCAATTTCACATTATTCTTGCAGCACTTCTACTTTTTACCATTTTACACATTTTATTTTGCTGCTGGGTTTTAAACTTTTTGACATCAGTGCTTAAAATAGTGCTTTGCACATAGCAGTTGTTCAGTACATATTTGATCATGTGAGGAATGGAACTTGCAATAATATAGTCTTGGATTTCTTTTTATTTGTTGATTGATTGATTTTTAATATAGGAATTCCACAGCAACTTTATTTATAATAGCTGAAAACAGGGGCACCTGGGTGGCTCAATCAGTTAAGTGTCCAACTTCGGCGCAAGTCATGATCTCATGGTTCATGAGTTTGAACCCCGCGTCGAGCTCTGTGCTGACAGCTCAGAGCCTGGAGCCTGCTCCGATTCTGTGTCTCCCTCTCTCTCACTGCCTCTCCCTCCCTCCCTTTCTCTCTCTCTCTCTCTCTCTCTCTCAAAAAATAATTTAAAAAAGATAGCTGGAAACAACCCAGATATCCATCAATAGGAGAATACTTAAACAGACTATGGTATATTCATACAACGAAATGCTTCTTTAATAGCAAAACAGAACAAATGTGCCCAACAAAATGGATGAATCTCAAAAACATGCTGAATGAAAGAAGCCATATACAAAACAGTATAAACTCTACGATTACATATTTATGAATTTCTTGAACAAGCAAAACTAATTTTTGGAGGAAAAGAAATATCAATGTGGCTTCTGGTGGGTTGAGACAAGGATTGAATGGGAGGGAACACAGGGAACTCTAGGTAACGTAAATGTCCTAGTGATAAATTTTGGGTCACATGGTTGGATGCATTTGTCAAAACTCATTGAATAGAAGGCAAATCTTTAGAGACAGTAAAAAGATCAGTGGTTTCCATGGGTTGGGGAGGGGGGAAGAGATCAATTGTTAGAGCATGGAAGATTTTTAGGGCAGTGAACATAACTGTATGATACTGTAATGATGGATGCATGTCATTAAACATTTGTCTTGATCCACAGGATGTACAACACCAAGAGAGAACCATAATGTAAACTGTTGAATTTGAGTGATTATGATGTGTTAATGTAGATTCATCAACACAGATGAATGTACAATAGCTCAGTCAGTTAAGCGTCTAACTCTTGGTTTTGGCTTCCATCATGATCTCATGGTTCATGAGTTTGGGCCCTGTGTTGTTGGGCTCTGTGCCATCAGCATTCTCTCTCGCTTCCTCTCTCTCTGCTGCTTTCCACTCAAAATAAATAAATATTGAAAAAAAGCTATGAACAAATATTAAATTCTAATTAATAATGTGCATGTTGAAGCACTTAGGAAGAATGGTATTAATGTCTGAAACTTACTTTAAAATGCAGAAAATAAGATGGATTGATAGATGAGTGGGGAAAATACATAGATGAATAGATAACAGATGAAGTAAGTATAATAAAATGTTATTGGCAGAATCTAGGTTGTACAGTGTTTACTATAAAAACTCTGAATTTTTTGTAGTTTAAAATTTTTTATAATGAAATGGGTGGGAGGAAGATAGGTAGAAAAGTTGTGGTTTATAGTTTCTTGTTAGCAATGGACTTTTCTCTCTTTCTATGATATGTCTACCTTTATGGTGCCAGGGAAGATGGGAGGATGGGATGTAAGGTAAATCTTTTCAGGGAGAAGACAGGATGGAGGGTGGGAAGGTTGGCAAGAGTATTGGGAGTGTATCAGTTAGGGTTCAACCAGAGAAACAGAACCAGTAGGAGATATATATTCTTCTTTATCACAAGGAATTGACCTAATACAATTGTGAGGTGTGGTTGAGCCAGTCCCAAATCAGTAGGGCATACCATTAGGAGGAGCAGGTTGGAAATTATCAGGCAGAAGCTGTTGCTGCAGTCCATAGACAGAATTTCTTCTTCTTCAATCTCAGAGTTCTTAATGGTCTAAAATTTGAGTTAAATTTAATTATTGAGAGCAGTGGGAAATCTTTAAATGAATTTACCCAGTGATAAATTCTAAAATTTGCTCTTTATACAATTAAACTAAGTGTCTTCAATGCGAATGTCATTCCCAATTGTTGATAATATATAATGTGTGTAGCAAAAGTTATTAAAAATGAGAAAAACCCTAAAAAGTTTTATAGTGCATGTTGTATTTACATAGGTAAAATATAGAACTTAGCCAAAATTACAGAAAAATGCATGTACTAGAATATTTAAGGTAGAATAGCATTTGTATTGCTGAATGTATTTCTTTTTAACTTAACCTAATGGACTATTTATTTGAAAGCCACTTTCTTTCATTTTGCCTAAGTAGGAAAATATCTAAAATTTCCCATTGTAAAATTATTACAAATAACTTTAACATTTTTTTCTTAACAGACAGTAACAGAAGAACAGTGAAATAATACAAAATAAAGACAGAGAATCTGGAAACCCATGTTAATCCATGGTTTGGAATTTTCCAGTCAAGTAACCAAGTTATCAAATATCTTTTCTTTCACTCTTTACCAAACTAAGGTTGAGACTAAAAGTGGTTAAATGCCCAAATTAAGCCAGGGAAAGAAGATTCTAGAAAAACAGGGCCTTAAAAAATATATGATTTGGATTATCAGTTACTAAATCACTAAGAATTGGATGCATTTAAATGCTACCAATCGAGAGCTTAAAAAAAATTAACAATATAGTCTGCTAGCTTTTCTAAATCATTTTTAGTTCTGTTAAGTAAGATTTTGCAGTTCATGTCACAGGTAGCATTTCAAAGCTTTTTAAATTTAATTTATATGAAAATCTTCTGAATTGTTTCTGGGCACTAGGTTTTTCAATTAGATAAGAAATTATTTAGCTACACAGTCTTCCTTTTGTCTTTTGAAGAAAAATAAACATTATTGAAAGGCCTTTGGCAGATATTTTTATACAGACATAAAAATTTTTTCCCAATTCTGTATTATAGGCCAGCTAGAAGTCAAGCTATTTCAGCTAATGAAATTTGCTTTGATCAGAGGAGGCTAATCGTCCTTCAAAGCTTGTTGTGTTTTGAAATGCAAGCAAGTACCTAATAAATGGAGCATGCTGCAGCAGCAACTGATCAAAATAGAGGTTGATGCACATTAATACCTGACAAAAAGAATGACTACAGATTAGTGTGGGGGAAGACAGACTTTCTCCTCCCCCTCCTTCCCTGCCCCTCTCCCACCTTTTTTCTGTCTCTCTCTTCTTTTCTCCATTCCTTCATCTATTTCCCACTTTTACCAAATTGTTTTAGATTACAGAAGTAGTGACTTAAGGCCAAGTATTCTTTATTTTTCACTACATATTTAGAATGCTAAGTATCACAGTGGGTTATAGGACAATAAGTTGGTGGGCAGAACACTTTAAAAAGAAATATAATAAATTTTTATGATTATGTAAAGTCTTTTATACCTCCCAATATATATGTATCTATATTCTCCAGAGGAAATCTTTAAATAAACTTTTTAAAAGATGCAGATTACTCATGGAAAATTTCAAATATGACTTTTACAATAAATATATCTTCTCATTCAAAGTGGGATAAGATGACCTCAGTGACTGGGGAGATTCCTATATTATGTAATAAGTAAGAATTTTCTGTGTTTCCTTTTTTAATTGCTAGAAATACAGGTTACTTCACAAGTCACAAAGCAAATTATACCACTCCATTTTAGAGTTATCCATTTTTGCCCCAGAGCTTGATTTAGTCAATTAATTAGCCATTGTGGATATTCCTTTTTTTCCCAGCAACAACCAATTCTCCAATTCTCTGACACTAACTGGCCATCCTGGAATTCAACCCAATTTTTACACTATGTGAGTTTAGTGCAGACCCCCAAAATTAAGGGCTTAGTCCCACAAGACTGCCCTCACTTCAGACACCAGTTGCAGATGGGGTCACCAGACTACCCCCTTTTCTGCCTGGTCACCTTCACATTCAGCAGTTCTCACAATTGCTAGAACTACTCATGGAACTCAGGAAAATTCTATACTTACAACTGCAGTTTTGTTTTCAAAGATACAACTCAGGAACAGTCAAATGGAAGAGATGCCTAGGGCAAAGTGTCTTGGTAGAGCTTCCACACCCTTTTGGGCGTGCCACCCTCCCAGAACCTTGTGTTCACCACTTGGGAAGCTCCCCAAATCTTATTGTTGAAGAGTCTTTAGTGAGGTTTCATTGTGTAAATGTGGTCATTGGCCATTGGTAATTGCACTCCATGTCCAGCCCACAGTCCCTTCCTTAGAGGTTTAGTGGTGAGGCTAAGAGTATTGCAGACTCTGATCTGTGCTTGGACTTTCCCTAAGGGCCTCACTTGAGTCATCTCATTACCAACTCAGGTATGGTACAGAGGGGCTGGCTATGAATAACAAAAGACACTCCTATCACTCAGGAAATTCCAAGGATTTTAGGAGCTCTGCCAGAAACCAGGGGCAAAGTCAAAATTAGATGGTGTGGTGTTCTTTTCTTTTTTTAAATGCTACAGGTATACATCCTGCTTGTAGTATCCTGATGCTAATTTCTGTCTTAGGTTTTAAGGCCTGTTCCCTTAGCTGGCACTGGTTGAAACCAATTCTATGATTTATAAGGGGTAAGGTTAAGTTGGCCTGAGACCTAAGGCCACAGAGGGAAGGGTGGTTGATACCTGTAGCTGCCTCATAGGATTGTCCTATTTATTAACGAGTTATACATGTGAATTGCTGAGAACAGTGCCTGGCAGAGAGTGAAGGCTAAGTGTCAGCTATTATTATCTTTTTTGTTATTATTATCATTACCATTGTCCTCACTTTGTGTACAGGAAAACACTGAAGCTCAAAGGTTAAGTGATTTTTGCAAGGCCCCAATGTCCCTTCTGTACGTGAAGCCCAGGTATAAACTCTACTTTCTAGGTGAGAATTGAAAATGGCTCTTTTAAGAGCTGGATTTCATTTGAGGTCCTCATTTTGGCCTTATTCAAATCAGCTACAGAAATTTTCTCTGTGTAGCACTTATTAGGCACCACATGCAGAGAGCTGTTCATAATGGGGTTTTATGGCTGCTGTTGGTGTGTATGAGGCATTGAAGTAGAGTAATCACCATGTTTGGAGCTCTGTAGCGGAAAAGAATTTTCCTGTGTTGCCTATTAGAGTCTCATCGTAAAAGCTGGTAACTTGGACTGTGGTGGAAATGAGTCTGTGATGATAGTAATTTAATGGGAAAGTTACACTGGAAGCCAAGTACCCTTTCAGCTGCCTTAAATTTTACCTTTATTGTCTCATCGCCTTTTTGCATCTGAGCTTGGCAGTTAATGGTCTCTGTAGTAAATTTAAAGAAAAGCATTTAAAACAATAGGGGCTGAATTTTCCTTTTTTTGTGTCTACATAAGGCCATCATATCACTATTACTTAGGCTCTGTCCTAGCGATTTTCACCAACTTGATCTTTTTGGCCATATAATTAATAATTTATTAATTAAAATTTGAATTGTGTGTGAATAGGAGATAGAAATTTACATGTAAGAGTTTTGAAGTCTCTTAGCTGTGTTTCCTTTTGTTTCTACTTTCCCTTACTAACTTCTAAAACTTCATAAAATAGAAATTCAAGTTAAGAGAGACACTCATATCTGCAACCTCGGATCTTGTGACTATTAAACTTAACCTTCAAGCTCATGGAAAGTACTGAAAAATGGGAGCCGCCTTACAAACACTTTTGCCTGATTAGAAATGCTTTAAAGCTACCATACTACTTAAGAGGAATTGAAAAAGAGGTCTTCATTATTAATGTGCCAAATGTCACGGTCCTAGCTGTGTTCAGCCTGTAAACCTTTGCCACTTGCCTCAGTCCTTTGGCTGTTTTCTTTAATGCACAGCAATACATTGAGTTGGAGTGAAAAAGAGGATGCACCCAATCTCCTTCTGGCTGCCTTGATTCTGTCTCCTGATCTGCACAGATATGAATAGATGAATAGCTTTGAATGCCCCTCCCACTACCCATACTCTTTCCCCCTCTTTATCCTCTCCCCGTCAGCCAGTCTGGGATATGTGGGCAGACATTCCAGTTTCACCTCAAATATTGACAAATGATAGTTCCAATGAAAGAAAAAAGGCTATAGATCAACCCCACAGACTAGCATCATGAAACAACTTACTGAAAAGAAGGGTAGTTGTAGCCTTTCCTCAGATTACCTTTGACTGTCCACGGAAAAATCACTGCAATGTTTTTTGTCTTTATTGGACTTCTATTTGTAAATAATTGCCAAAAAATTATCTTGCATGCATGAAATAATGTGCTCAAATGTTTAGGACTCAAATAAATCAAATTAGTCACTACTATCACAGATAACATAATTCTCAATCTGAAAGTTAGTCTTTACCGAGGCATTGCACTTACTGAGCGACCGTCACACGTAGGGTCTCCGTGGATGGTGTGAGGGAGTGTGAAGCATGATCTCTGCTCTGAAGGACCTAGCTGGGGAGGCAAGGAAAGCTTTAATTATAACACATAAATCAAACCAGAATTAATGTGAGGATGCCAAAAATATACTCAGTAGGTAGGTATGTGATTTACTGGAGGCAGGAAGAGACTGGGACAAGCTTCAGGAAAGAAAAGGCAAAAAGGCATTAAGCAAAAGATACTGGAGAAACCATAAGTTTCAAGAACCATAGCTCTCCTGTGTCAACCAGGGTGCATGGTTGCAGGTTCCTCTGTCCATTATGAGCAAAAGGAAGTTGGTTGGACTGATATATAAGTTGAAATGGATGGATTTTGTCAAATATAATTTGTGTTTTTAGGATGCTAGTCTGTGTGATTGATCTGGAAAGGGTTGATGCTGCAGCTTGAGTGCAAAGGTGGTTTGCTGGCAGAATTCCCTCCGGTGGGGGGGAGGGTAGGGGTGTTTTTTGTTTGTTTTTTTGTTTTTTGTTTTTTCTGTTAAGGCCTTCCAGTGATTGGCAAGATCTTCTTTGTAGGCATGGCCAGGTTAGCCTGCCATCATTGAGACCTGTATAGAATCTGCCAATCAAGAATCAAAGTCCTATTTGGCCACATCTCAGTCATATGCCCATCTCCCACTATAGTGGGGTAAGGAGAGGGAGGTTCTTACTCCTTGGTTTCCATAATGAGAGGCTTATCGTACCTTTATCAAGAGATTTCACTTAAAGGGAGATGAAGCTGCCTAAGGAAAGGGAGGTAATATTTTGGACAGTTGAGGCCCACACTTCTACTTTGCTTCTTTGGTGTGTGAACCCATGTTTCAAAAGTTCTTTGTGTCAAACCTGTTTTTTCCTTGAATCTTCGGAAGCCATGTTGTTATTTACTTGTTTATCATTTAACTCTCCCCCCATAGAATGGAAGCTTAATGAGGGGAGGGTTCTTATTTCTTTTTTCTACCACTGTTATCTCTAGTACCTAGAGCCATGCCTGACACATCATTGGTATTCATTGTATATTTCTTCAATAAATAAATACATGAATAAATGTTTAGTTATGGGCAGTGGACAATTTATGCTGTAGACTGAACGTTTATATACTTCCAAAATATAACCTAATGTTATATAACCTAATCCATAAAGTGAGGGTATTTGGAGGTGGAGCCTTTGGGGAATCTAATTAGATCATTAGAGTGGAACTCTCAGGAATGGAATTAATACCTTTATAAAAGAGACCCCAGACTTTTTTGCTTTTACCACCATGGGAGGACACAATGAAAATGTGACATCTATGAACCAGGAAGTGGGCTTTCCCCAGACTCCAGATCTGTTGGAGACTTGATCTTCGACTTCCCAACCTCCAGAACTGTGAGAAATACATTTCTATTGTTATAAGCTACCCACTCTGTGGTATTGCTATAACATCACAAATGAATAAGACAGTTTATATATAAATGTCTAGTTGGCTCTAAAAACATGGGTTTGAACTGTAATAGTATACTTACATCTGTTTGGATTTTTTTTTGATACAGTATATTACTCTAAATGGACTTTTCTTATGATTCTTTTAATAATATTTCCCTTTCTCTAGCTTTATTATAAAATAGAGTATATAATATGTATAATATATAAAACATATATGAATTAACTATTAATGTTATTGATAAGGTTTCCAGTCAACAGTAGGCAATTAGGTAAGTTTTAGGAGAGTCAAAACATATACATGGATATTTGGCTACATGGAGGGTTGGTGCCCCTAATCCGCATTGTTCAAGGGTCAGCTGTATATAGTTACACGTCTACACACACGTATAAGGTTATATTTCCTGTTTGACTTTAACTGCTTCCTAGTATGCTAGAAAAATGATGAAAATAGGGTTATCAAAATCTTACCTTTATGTTTTATTTCCACACAACCAAGAAATTTAATAGAAGTTCATTTTGTTTACTTTTTGTTTCACAGCCATAAATACACACACACACATACACACACACCACATATATGGCACATGACATACTGTATATGTTAAAGAAACAAGAAATATGAAAGCCTCATATTTATGGGTCTTTGTCTTATACTTCATAGATTTATCTAATCTTTTCCACAGTTTGGACAATTTCTCTCATCTCTTGTTACCTGTTATCTACAAAGTAGGAACTAGGGGACTATTTATTAAAAGTTCTGAACTTAACCTAGACCTAGGAGAAAACTGTTTTTGCCTCATAAGAAATTGAAAAGCATCAGTAAAATACTGACAAAAGCTTTTTCCAGATGATCAGTGTTTTTCATGAAGGAATGTTTTTTACATTTTCCATAGCAGTGAATTCCACATCCAAATGTTCCACTGTTGCCAGTAAAGGTTTTCCTGGCCCAACATGAATAATCCTCAGTTAACAATAACCTAGTAATGTGTATATTGAGTCCCTCAGCCAAAGATTATAATGTGAGAGACTTGCATTTTGATGACTTATGACTTATGTGACAGAGTGCACTTTCCAGCATTTGATGCTGTTTATCTAGGATTACCAAAATACTTGCTAATGAATTTCTCTAGTTATCTGTTCCTGCATAACAAGTCACACTAAGCTCAGGAGGTAAAACAGCAAACTTCTTACTGTGCTCCTGATTTTGTGGTCAGGAATTCAGCCAGGGCACAACCAGGATCGATTCTTTGTTCTTTCGTATCTGGGACCTCAGGTGGTAAGACTTAAACAGCCAAGGGTGACTAGAATGGTTGGGGCTGGAATCCTATGGAGGCTCCAGGCAGGCACCTGGGTGGGAAGGAGAGGCTTGGGCTCAGCTGGGATTCTGTGGACTACAGTGCCTATCAGTGGCTTCTCCATCCAGCATGGGCTTCTCACAGCATGGTGGCTGCGTTTCCAGGGGGAGCGTCCCAAGGATGAACATTCCACAGTTTGAATCAAAGTCATTTTCTTTGAGTCATATGGCATCATGGACTCAGACATGGGTTTGAATCTTTGCTATCTCACTAACTAGCTGAGTGAACTTGGGTATGTTTTCTCTTTTCTCCTCTTCATTTTTTGTTATAACGTTTCTGAGTTTTAGTTTCTTCATCTGTCTAGGGAGAGCCTGGTAAGATAGGAGGCAAACTTCTTTTCTTCTCCTGTGAGATGATTAATGAACTATTTGGAAATGGATTGGTAATTTTGCAATTTTGCATAAGCAGGCTAGGAGACCTCGGGGAGGGAAGGGGCCAGGACTACTCACTGAGCCTCGGATTCCCATCTTTCTGTGATTTAAGTCAGCAGATCTATCAGAGTGGATCAGGGTTGCCTTGAGCAAGACCCAGGGACAGGGAGATAGGTGATACAACTCCTGAAATGGAATAATGATGAGTGTAGAAAGAGGACTACTGAGCTGATCACAGTCACTGCTTGGGAAAAGTGAAGGGGAGCTTGCTTTTGCTGTGGTGAGGTTCCTACATGAACCACTTGAAAGGGGTGCAAGGTTGAGCCTGACCTACTTTGGCTTGGAGTCCCAGTGGCTGAACTTTGCACTAGGAGAGAAGAGAGCAGATACCTTCTCCTCTTGAAGAGCTCGGCAATGTGGAGCTTGGTGGTGGGCAGAAATCAACCCTGGACAAAACAGGAACAATGTCCTCTAGCAGAGGAGAAGAAGCTCTTCAGACTGCTCACTTAACTCAGTGGTCTCCCATTTTTGAGGCAGCACTACATGCACTGGTCTACTTTAAAGATTTTATGTTTAAGTAATCTCTGCACCCAATGTGAGCCTTGAATTTACAACCACAAAGTCAAACGTTGCATGCTCTACTGAGTGAGCCAGCCAGGTCCCCCAGCACTAGTTTACTTAAGAGCAATATGCTTCTGACGTCAGTTATGAGATTCTTCAGCCTTCATGTCTCTTTTGAGTTGTAGCTCCAGAGACAGCCATAGGTCTGGGCCTTTGGATATTTTATATATTGGCCCAAAACCTTGAGCATATCAGGGAAGAGTCTGGGGTGGTGAAAAGTGATAGGTGGGGATTAAATGTGCTTGTGGGGCCCTCAAAGTAACACAGGAAATCACAGTTACACATGTAAAGCAGAACAAGAATAGCAACCACTTCTGTTGTTTTAAATACTACATAAAATAAAAATAAATACTTATGTATAGATAAATAAATAATAAGACAAACAAACAAACAAATAAAGTGCCTTGCATAGTACTTGGTCTATGTTAGAAAGTCAATGTTGTTTCCCTTTCATTCTTCTTTCTTTTATCTCTTCTTTCTTATGGAGGGAAAGCATGGATTTGGGGGTCAGACAAACTTGATTTTTGAATTCCGACTCCTTTATTTGCTAACTGTGGTCTTGGGCTAGTCTCTTAAGCTGATACTTAGTTTTGTTATTAGTAAAATGTTCAAAAATAATTATTTCACAAGTTTAGTCAAATTAAAATAAAGTTATGAATACTGAATAAAATGATACTTCTGTCCCATTTCCAAATCTTTCTCTTATCTCTTCTTTATTACACACTCAACAAAAATACATGGGTCCAACTTCCAGGGGAATTTCAAATTCATTCCTTTCTACCTTTCCTGATTGGCACTGGCATTGACAAGGCTTTCTTTGGGACCACCCACATTTCCTAGACTGAATTTCCCAAAATCTCCCAGACTGTACACACAAGGGGCCATGCTCACTTCCTTTCTTTATCCAGGAACAAGGTCACCTCCTGTAAACTTTGGAATATGTCCATTTGAGGCCTACCCTGTTTTCATGTTCATCATCCAACTTCCACCTTAAAGGAGCTAGGTAGGCTCCTTTTGTTTTTGTTTTTGTTTTTTCCCCACTTAGTATTGGCAAAATATTATTACCTTCAGGGACACTAAAACAATCAGGTGTCACACAAGGAGCACCTAAGTTCTCAGCCTATGCCACAGTTAGTATTTATTGGCTGACCAGGAGCTGAAGGACTCACTATGATCAAAGCACTTGAATCCAGCCTGGAGTTTAAATGACCCCACCCCCTGCACTTAGGGGCTTCCACGGGTTTCCTGGATTGGAGTAAAAATAACTCCACTCCAGAATCAGTGCCTCGTAATAGTAGAAAATACACTCAGACTTTTGAATCCTCTACTGGAAAATAGATAGTGGTAGAGCTTTCTGTAGCTACCTTATCATTGGACCAGATTTGTTATATAGCATGTGATTGATACTAATGAGAATTCAGCCTATGCCTTTGTTCTAGCTCCTGTCCAGATGCAACTACTCTAGGATAGTACAAATTGCTGACTTATCCTAACAGTTACTCTGTCTTTTATTTTGGTGTTGATCTCAAAGAAGAGTCTTTTAAGTATTCCAGTAAAATGTTGTGGTGCATGAAAGGTGTTAGAATGATACTGGTGTGACACACTGCCTTGCATTGTGAATAGATGATTTTATTATTTGGGGCTATTGTCTAGGATTCCCTTATAATTACAGAGCTCAAGTACCAGAAAGAACAGTTCACAAACACAAACATACACAACCTTAGACAAAGACCAGGCAGCAGGAAGCCTGTCCATGCTTTATAGTTCTTTCTTTTTCTGATGCTAGAATTGCAGGAAGAGGGTCCCACTGATATGAGGGCACATACTTTGAGATCAAACCCCTTTGTGAGTTGTTCTGGATTTCTGATGCACTAGTAATAATGATCACTTGAAGATCATTTAGGACTCCACAGTGAGGACTAAATTGAATTGTAAGTTTTTACTTTCCAAAGGAGAATTGGAAGAATGATACCCAAATGATGTTGATAAATGGATTGATATCACCTGGAAGAAAAGTTTTAGGTGGTACCACATGATTTTATCTTTTGCCCGGATCTCAGGAAAATAAATAGGGATACATTGGATGAGAGAAAACAGGATACTGAAAAGATACTGAAAGTAAGGGATAGTCTCACAAGATTAAAGGAGATGATGATAAATATGAGTGCCTATGACACTCATCACAAGCTTGGAGAAGTAGAGAGAGAAGCAAGTTTTGAAGCAAGAGAGAAGCAAGTTGAAGCAAGCTCAGAAGAGAGTGAGTAGGGTGGTGATAGGGCTTGAAATGATGTCATGAGAATAGTCAAGGAAAGTAGGAGTGCTTGCACTGGAAAGAGAAGACTCATGGAAATGTTAATGTCCCAGCCAAGAGGCTGTTCATGTGAGTTTAGTTTAGGTATTCTGCTTGGCTTCATCTGGTTGATGATGAACAATGGATACAGTGTCAAGGTGATAGTCGGTTTACTTTAAGAAAGGGTGTTTCATAACTAAAGATGTAATGGGTGATTGTGATCTGAGAGGTAGTAAATTTCTGTCATTGGGGGCATTTACTCATAGGCTGAAAAATCAATTAATTAAAGTAGAGATTTAGGCATAAGAAGCATGGTTCACCTAATAACCACTAAGCTTCTACTAAAGCTGGAAATCCTGAACATGTGATTCTATCCATGTCTAATTGGAACATTCATTTGTTATGAAACATTTGAATCATCATGATTAAGAAGGTCCAAACTCATATTTTTGCGTATGAGATTTAAACACTGATCTGGGTAATTTAGCCCAAGATTGTTGGTAGTTTGAAATGTGTGGTGGGATTACATTTTGATGTGGTGGTTCTGAGTTCTAGTTTTAGTCTAGCCACTAAAATGAACTTAGCAGAAGTGTGCTGGAACCAGCTCATACCAGCTGGTGAGGGTTGACTATGTGCATCTCTTTCCAACTTTCTTTTCTTAAAAATTTTTAAGTTTATTTATTTATTTGGAGAGAGACAGAGACAGCATGAGTGTGGGAGGGGCAGAGAGAGAAGGAGAGAGAGAATCACAAGCAGGTTCCATGTTGCCCCCACAGAACCTGAGGGCGGGGCTTAAACACACGAAACCACGAGACCATGAGCTGAAACCAAGTGTCAGATGCTTAACTGACTGGGCCACCAGGCACCCCTCTTCCCAACTTTTGGTATTCAGAGACTTCATGCTGGCAGTTTGAAACTGGCCTACTGGGAATACTTACACTATGGCAAGTGGCAAACACTACAAGTCAGGGCTTTTTGCACTCTCTGGAGAGCTGATTGTGAAACATTTACCAGTAGAACCATTAATTTTTTTAAAATATGAACTCCAGTATATGAAACAGATGAAAGAAGAATGGAGCTAGGGGAACAGAGCCTTAAGCCACGTCCACCTAGCTTCTCCCCTTGCCAGAGTATGTCTTTCTCCAATAAAAGGTTCTCAGGCACCTCAGTAGCACCCTGTAACTCCATGGGCTTTAAAAACCTCTGGAAAATAATCCTTTCTGCCTATGCTATGACTATTTTCTTTTAACCATTATTTTCCTTTTCCTAGATCTAGAAATATGCACATAAAACAGCAGGGTTTCCCTTAGTTTTATGAGATTGTTTTTAAAATGCAGTGCCAAAGGGATCAGTTTGAGAACATTGGAAATGTGATTCCTATAAACACAAGAAGAAATGAACATAGGAAATAGTGAGTTTCCTCACTTTGTTTCTTAATGGAATTCTGAATTTTCTTTTGTGGTACATGCCCAGCCCTATGTGTAGTCATAAGTTTACATGTTGTAAGGGCACCCCAAACCTTTCTATTAGCATATTACCATTTTTTTCTTTGTTAGACTTGATACTCCGAGGGAATAAGATTTGGTGGAATGTTGTAATGCATGGAGGGCAGAAGCTATGGAAAGGCAGGTTTAAATGATCAACAGATCATTGGATGGGGTCCTAAAAAAATGTGAGTGGACATTAAAAGGATAACACCTCAAGGGTCAGTTTTGTCCACTTATTGTTTTGGGCTGTATGGCCTATTACCTGCAGTACCTGAAAATGGCATATCATAAGCTGAAGTGTAATGCCACTTTAAGTCTCTTTATAATTAAGCATTGAATATTCTGTTTTCTTTTCAGTTGCAGAGAAGAACAATTAAAAATGTCCCCAAATAATTAACAAAAATCATTTTAGACTTATGCAAGGTAAATATTCTCTTCTGAGAACAAAGATCAGAAGTAGGGGTTGACTGAGTATATTGCTCCAGTCTGTAGGGACAACCAAATTAAGCAAAGTTATTTTACCATGGTATAGAATTTTTCAATGAATTTTGGAAGATAGATAATTTTTGATCAAATACATAAAAATTCTGTTAACCAAGTTTAACTTTTTCAAATCTAATGATCTGACACCTAGTGTTCATTTTGAGTACTGCTAAATATTTCACAAGTGTATTGAGAGAACCTCCATTTTAAAATTCCATTTAGTTTCATTATGTGCCTTGTAAGATTTATAAAGGCTACAGTACAGTTGCAGATTAGATAGAGCTGACTCTTTGGTATTCAAATTGTAAAATAGTACTTGAAGTCATGAAGCTGGGTTCTAGTTATGCAGTTGACTAGCTCCTGTGACCTTGTGCAAGTAATTTTCCTCTTTGAGTCTGTTTGAGTGCCCTTATTGGTAAAATGAGAGTGATAGAATATCTTCTTTCTCTCTAGCTTCTTTCTAACTCTAGCACCTTATGAGATATATTTTTAAAGCAATGGATATGTATGCCAACTCTATTTTGAAGCTTGGAATATGTTCAGTCAGTAAACTAGCAAATAAAACAGTTGTTAATTGGAAGGGTATAGTTATTCCTTTGCTTAAAAAAATCTTATAAGTTATAATAAAGAACTAAAATAAGATTTTAATGATTTATAGTAGCACTCTGTAATAAAATTCCTGCGATGGTGGAAATGCTCATATCTGCACAGTACAGTACTGTGGCACTTGAAATGTAGCTAGTAAGACTAAGGAACTAAATTTTAATTTTATTTATGTAATAATGATTTAAATTTCAATAACCACATGTGCCCAGTGACTACATCTTGAACAATACAGATTGGAAACATGGGGATTTCTTGATGAATTTGGGGTTATATTCACTAATTACTTAATTTTCTTTCTATGCTGATTGGCTCTATATTACTCTTATTATTCCACATTCACAAGCATTCACCATACAAGTGCTTTAGGATTTATTCCATAATTGTGTTTTCTCTCATGGTATCAGCTATGTAGCTCTGGCTTAATTGAATTTAGGTAAAACAAAGATAATTTTTCTGGTTCATGAAGAAGAATTAAAATATGCAAAAACATTGAGAACCACTTTGTAATGCTTAGTAAGGGTAAATTGCAAGGTAAATTGCAAGGGTAACTCCTACAGTTATTTTTCTAAGTTAATTGTCTGCATTTGAGAATTCAGGTTAAAAAAAAAAGCTCGCAGTGTCATGAGATATCAAAATATATTATTTTTTATTATTCTATTGTTTTTTACTTATTATACTTCTACCAAAAAATAGATGAATACTTAAATAATTTTTTAAAATTTTAACTTAAATTTTACCTTAAAAATCTAGACTTTCTTAAAATCTACCCTGCAAACACTCAAGGATTTTAAATAGAAACTTCATCCCATTTTTATTCATTGCAAATTATTTATCATAGGTAAACTTTTTTTTGTGATCTTGCATTTAAAATTAAAGCCATTCTTCTAACCATTGCATTAGCATATACATACAGGTGACTCTTGAGCAACACAGGTTTGAACTGTGTGTCCACTTACATGTGGATTGTTTTTGATAAATTTGGTGTCATACTGTAAATGTACTTTCTCTTCCGTATGATTTTCTTAATAATATTTTTTTTCTAGCTTACTTTATTGTAAAAATATAGTATATAATTCATATACAAACTAGGTGTGAATTGACTGTTTATGATGTTTCCAGTCAACTATAGGCCATTGGTAGTTAAGTTTTGGGTGAATTAGAAGTTATATGTGTGGATTCTCAGCTCTGAGCTATGCAGGAGGTGGGTGCCCCTAACCGCCTGCGTTGAGCATGGGTCAACTGTAATCTGTCTTGATTTCTGTTATTGGCATCATAGAAGGCACTTTAATTTAACCCCTATTGCTAGATGAACAGCTCCTCCAACAACTACACACACACATATACATTACACGTATGTATTTCCACCCTCATATACATATACAGTCACACACACAAATACACATACATCTTTTCAAATTTATAGTGATTGGGAGCAATTTATTATGTTGTTATTTAAAGAACATCTCTAATAAGGTACATATGTGTGGAAAGAGTGGACTAAAATTAATAGAAAAATGACATGTGACTTATAAAGTTTGGTTGTAATATCTATGATGAATTTTGTCTTTTCTACACCTAAGCTTTTCCTGCCCCACAATTTTGCCTTATAATAAACTTACTATGCAAAAAAATCCTTGCAATTTCCATATGTATGTCAAATATTTGAAACTAGTTACTTTTAAAATGGAAAAACCCATGTATTTTTTTGGCCATCCAATCAAAGGATAGCACTTATCTATCCAAAGTAACAGGTCAAAGTTCAACTAAATATATTTTTTAGAATATTATACAAAAATAATTAATGTTTTCAATAATGACTACAAGGCACTACAAAACTCCAAACTGCCTTCTGAAATGAAGATTAAACTTTATGAAAAAGTCAGCATTGTGCAGGTGATCTAGTTCAGTTCCTTAAAAATTGGTCTCTGTCTTTAGTTGTACACATGCTTGCAACGTATATTTTCAGAATGTGTGATTACACAGAATGTCCTATTCTGCAGTCATTTTAGAACAAAGGGACTTTCCACATATCTATGTTTATTCTACATGAAGCATAATAGGAGTTATCTCTGCTCTGTGACCATATCAAGGAACCACAATTTGAAAATCATTTTATTAGCATGAATGCAGTGATTCTGTGTTCACCAGAGTGGAAACAAACATTACAATGTCAGTAGAAATGAAAACTCCTTAGTAATGAGTATTTCCACACAGAATATTGGCGTGACTGGATATTCTACTTATTCCACGAAGCCTCCCAGATACATACCTTGATTATAAAAATTAACACTTGTAGGGGCACCTGGGTGGCTCAGTCATTTGAACATCTCACTCTTGATTTCCGCTCAGTTCATGATTTCATGGTTTCTGGGTTCGAGGCATGCAGGCTCTGTGCTGACAGTGCAGTGCCTGCTTGGGATTCTCTGTCTCCCTCTATCTCTGCCACTCCCCTGCTCATGCTCTCTCTGTCTCTCTCAAAATAAGTAAACTTAAAAAAAATTAACATTTGTAATGCACTTTTCTTCTACGGATCCTGCTTCATTTATTAAATACACATGGTTCTAGAGAAGCTTAGCTAATTTTATATCATGAATGTCCAGTAGATGGCAGTCTATTCACAGACCATCATCTTTTAAACTCTTAACAGAAGGATTTTTTTTTTTTTTAATCTGCCTTTTGGAAGCTGAAGTTTCATACATGAAATTCCAAGTCAATTTCAAGCTACTTCATTTTTTAGCTTTAAAGAACTATAAACAAAACATATATCTGGGTTTTTTTGTTTGTTTCATTTTGCTTGAGAAAGATTTTGGCACAATAGAACAAAAAATTATTCATTTATTAATGTCTGCAAAAACTTGAATAATAAATTCAATAAACCAATTTTCTGTAAGTTTTATTAATTTTTTAAAGAGGAGCAGACTAAGGGATATGATTCTTGGCCAAGATGCTGCCCTATAAATGCGAATGACAACATATCAGATACTGCCTTGTTCTTCTACAAAGTTTCCTCTATCTGTTTAAAGACACAACTTATGGTAATTGTAGAAATTTTTACTGTTGTTAAATACTGCAAAGTGACTGTTGTACAGGCTGCCAATCTGATTTTTCAAAGGGGAAATTTTGGGAGGATAAAAAAAGAGAGAAAATGATAATGGAACATTTTCCCCTAACGGATAGAAGTTTCCAAGGGGATCTTTGCCCTGGTGGTTGTTCTTATCTACCTCAAAAGACTTGGGAAGGATAAAGAAATTATCCCAGTCCACTGAAGAGCAGAGAGGAAGAATCATTGTTTCCAGGAGTCAGTGCAGAGTAGTCTTTGTGAGTTTGTCAGAAATAAGCAAGTGTGAGGCTGCTGGAGGTGGAGGTGGCTGCTGCTGGTGGTGAGGCTGTCCAGGTCAGAGGACGGTCAAGGAGAGACCTTTTTTGGTCAGAGGATCAGAAAGGTACCAGGTGAGGTCACTGACTATTTGAAGCCAAGGGATGTGTAGCCTAACATAGAAGAGTGTGTACTAAAAAATCCGGCAAGGCAAGAGGAGATGATCTAAGTGTAAAGTCTTACACATGCCGTTTGCTTGATTCTGAAGGCTCTTCTACTTTTTACCAGGCCATCATCTTCTCAGTCTTCACATCTCAGCCTCAGGTAAATATTTCTTCAGCAAATGAATGACTAGATGATTACACAGAGAAAATAAATATTCTAGGCCTAAGAGTTTGAAGGTACAAAAGATACAGCACGACAGCCATGGTAGTTGTAGCAGGGGAGAGCTCTTCTGTGGGAAAGGTAGCAAGCTCTTGCCACCCTGAGAAAAGCCACAGAATCTCTGTGCCCACTGTAAGGAGATCAGGACCATAGCTTAAGAAGAGATCAAGACAATTCCACTTCTGGGTGTTTATCCAATAGAGTTAAAAGCAGATTTTGAAGAGATATTTATGCACTCATGTTCAGAGCAGCATTATTCACAATAGTTAAAATGTAGAAGTAAGCCAAATGTCCAGAAGCATAAATGGATAAACAACATGTGCTATATACAAACAATAGACTATTATTCAGCCTTGAAAAGGAAGGAAATTCTGACACATGCTGCAACATGGATGAACCTTGAGGACATTATATAAGTGAAATTAGCCAGTCACAAAAGGACACTGTATTATTCCACTTATATGAGATATCTAGAGTAGTCAAACTCATGGAAACAGAAAGTAGAATGGTGGTTGCTGGGACTGGGGGAGGGGGAAATGAGGAGTTGTTGTTTGGTGGATATAGAGTTTCAGGTTTTGTTTGTAATGTATATAATTTATTGTCAAATTGGCTTACATACAACACCCAGTGTTCATGCCAACAAGTGCCCTCCTCAATGCCCATCAGTCATTCTCCCTCTCCCCCTCCATCTACCCTTAGTTTGTTCTCTGTATTTAAGAGTCTTTTGTGGTTTGCCTCCCTCACTCTCTGTTAGTATCTATTTTTCTCCCCTCCCTTCCCTCATGGTCTTCTGTTCTGTTTCTCAAGATCCACGTATGAGTGAAAACATGATATCTGTCCTTCTAGAGTTTCAGTTTTACAAGATCGAAAATTTCTGGATATTGGTTGCACAACAATGTGAATATACTTTACTGAGCTGTACACTTAAAACTAGTGAAGATGGTAAATTTTATATGATGTGTATTTTACCAGAATTAAAACTATGTTTAAAAAAAATGAAGAAGTCAAGAGTAGATGGTTCAAGGTAAGGTGCTTCAGCCAGCATCTATGTTCTTTCTTTCCCTTGGGTCTGAAATCTCCACGTGTAGTTCAACCTTGTTTAAGTCTTAGGAATTTAAGCACTTTTAGCTCAACACTCATGGTACTTATGGTCTAATTGGGCCTTGGCCACATAGTATTGCCTTTTTGCATTCCTGTGCTGGCCTAAGGATATCACTAGGACTGGAGTCCTGTCTTGCTTTCTTATATAGTTCCTTCTCTTCCCAAACCTCATCCTTGTTAGGAGTGGAGCCTAGAGACTCTGACTTCCTACTAATTGACTTCCTTCAAGATGACTCCTGTCTGCATTGATTTCCTGGGTGACCAACCTGTCCCAAATTGCCCAAGACTGTCCTTGTTTTAGCACTAAAATTCCTAATCCTGGAAAACTCCTCTGTCCTGAGCAAACTAGAGCAGTTAGCTACTCTGCTTGTAACTGTCCTCTCTCAATGTATTCTTCAGGGTTGGACCCTACAATGCCTGTTCAATGACCCTTGGTCTTGGTACAGGTGAACCTGGCCTAGGGGCCAACTATACAGCCTGGGGTTAGAGCCATATCTAAAGCAACCTGATACAGGAGAACACAAAGAGTGAGGAAAACCTAAATATTTGGAAGGCACTGAAGTTCAAAACTGGGAAGCCAAGATAAGGAAACTTGGTGCTAAGAGCTAATGTTTCAGAGCTGTGCTGAGATTTTGACTTAAATCAACTCATTTAATCCTTATAAGCTTATAAATCAGACACTCTGATTTTACCATTTTGTAGATGAAGAAACTGAGACTTAGAATGAGTAATTGGTTTTGCTGGACTTTGAACTCAGGCCATCTGATTTTAAACCAGTTTCCAGGGAGCTTTAAACCACCTGGATACCTGGCTTTACACCTAGAAATTCTCATTTAGTTGGTCTGAGGTGTGGTCTCCGCACTTGGGGTTTTATAAACTCCCCGGGTGGTTTTACTCTGCATCCAGGGTTTAGAACCACTGCTCTAAAGCCCAGTTTTCTAATAGCTACTCAATTCTACCTTTTATGAAGTTGAAGTTTCAGAAGATGGGTAAAACTGGGGAAGCTGGACTGAGAGTTAGGATGGAGCAATGAGAAAGGTTCTCAGGTGGTTGCCATGGACATAGCCACATGCTGTTTCTTTCTTCTGTTGGCTTCTGTCCGTAGGTGAATCAGACAGGCTTAGACATATGTAGTCAAGACAAGTGCCAATGGCCTGTTTATTGCCTCTTGACATCTTCCCCTGATGTCATGCCCTACATGTACTTGAGGCTGAGTGTGCCCAGCTCTGTACATGCTCTTCACAATTGGGCTGGATCCAAATGAGGCCCTAGTCTCCTCCAGAATTTCTGCCTTATGAAACTAATCCTGACTTAAAAAAAACAAAAAAGACCCTCCTCATTTCTCATCCTAGTCCATGCTTTCTACCCTATGAAAAGAGATAGGACCAGGATGTAGATTTTGAGATTTAACTTGGGATGGTAAGAGTTTGTGATTTCCTTGGGGACAAATGTATTAATTATACATGCTTAAATGAGTTATTTATAAGCCTGCATACCATTATCAGGTAGATAATTCCTTTTGTTATTTTTCTAGAGAAACTCAACCAGGTACTATGAAAGCAGAAATGTTCACACTTTGGGTGGACATCCACTAATATTGGTGCTTAGGCAAGAACCAATGGAGTCTGCCAGGCCCCTAGCTCCAGAAACATTGCTCACAGAGTTCTGGGTGTGAGCACTTCCTAGAAACCAAATCTGTATGGTGTTGCCTGAACATTGTTAGTCTCTACGCCCCAAAACCAGGTCTTAGAAAAGCCCAACCTCAGATTAGTTGGCTAAGAGTTCAATTCCTGGTGGTGGATGCAGGAGTTTCCAGAAACTTCGTTCTCCCTTCAGGTTCAGACTTAAGAAAATACGCACTCATATTCAATTTTCCCATAACTTTCTGTTTCCTATATAGTTGGAGAGTTTGAGTTGATAATCCTGTGGTACTGATAGAACATAGGGATAAATTCAGCCTCTCTTGCTTGGTCTTCCTTGGCCAGAAGAGGGTCTTTGAAACAGCCTGCTGGAGTGGGGGTGGGGGGATATCTCTGGCCATAAAACAGGGTGAAGCTCTGGGTAGTGTTTGAATACCTGGCCTCATTAACAGTGGCTCTGACCACTAAGTCAAGGATGAGCAAACTATGGCCACAGTACAAATTCAGCCTGGCTCCTTTTTTTGTCCAATGAAATAAAGTTTTATTGGAACACAGCCAAAGTTTGGAATGGCAAAGTTGACTAGTTGTGACAAAGACCATATGTCCTGCAAAGCCTAAAAATATTTACTATCTGGTCCAGAAAAATTTTGCAGTAAGTTATTCACAGATTTAAAGGAGGATTGATTGAAAATATTCAGTTTGTCTCTAACCTCTTTTAAGGGTCAAGACCAAATCAAAACAGGCCACTACTTGGCTCAAATATGGTACTTCTACATTTGGAGTCAGCTCTGCAATGCTGGTCTGTAGTCGGTGCTAACAGTTTTTCGTTTTGCAAACACTCATTATAAAAAGAGGCTAGTGTTTTTCAAAACTCATTGGAAATTATAAACTAGTGTTTGGTGCAATTTGGATTTGTGCTCTAACCGAAAAAAGAGCTTTTTGGAGCCTGCTTGAAAAGTTTTCCAGGACCATCATTTTTTATTCAGCCTACAAGAATGCTTGACTGTTTCTTTTATTATTATTATTTTTTGGACCTCTCTTGTCCCCTTGGGTCTTATTGTTCTCATATTTTTTTAAACTCATGAGTCAGAACCTTGCTACAATGAGAAAAACGTTTGGTCTCACAGGCCTTTGCTAGCGTGAGAGATGGCAATGAGGTGCAAAGATGTCACTGAACGAACTAAATATAGGCTCGGCAAGGCACTCCCAGGCCCAGCCGTTTCTCTGTAGACAAGGCCTGCTACATGTCATGTGCCTCCTCCCCCTTTCTTTGCCTTCTGCCTTTTGCACCGCTCTGAGGAATCTTTCTCCTTGGGGTAGGGCTGATGAAGTGTTCCTAAATTCCCTGAGGATACACGAAACTTCTTTTGGAGTTACATGAATTCTTTCCTAGAGGAAGCAAGCTGGTTGTGGAGACAAGGCACAGGGTCAGGAGTCTCAAGATACCCTGTTAAAGCATGTTTTCTTCTCAGTTCCTAAACTAATTTGCTATGCATTTGAGTGGCAGCACTTAGCTAACTGTGGTTTTCAATTTGCTTCTTTGTATGAATGAATTGGATGGTGTAGTTTACAGATTAAACAATAGGAATGTGCATTTTTAATGAAATGAAAATAGTAATGGGATAGAGTCACTTGGGAGAGGGAGCAAACAGTTCTATATTTAAACCAAAAAGGAATTATCCAGCTGATTTTAAACTTTCTCACTTGTCTGAGGCTGGCTGGCTTAAATAATAATGGTCTATGTTAGAAGGTAGGATCCTGATTTCATGACTCTTCTCATGATTGATTCCCTGCATTCCTAAGCACAGAACCTAAACCCCATCCTACAGGAGGAGAGATACCCCAGCAGAGGGAGAACATGAATCCTCACTTTGCCTCTGACTCATTGAATGACCATGGAAAATTCTGATTACAAAACATGGAAAAGCAAAGTTTTTCCCTTGAGAAACATCTCCTTGACAGTATCTACCACCCATCCACACACATTGTATTTCTAACACTACCTCCTTGGGAAGTAAAGAAAGCTGGGACCTTCACAACTATGAGGGAAAGGGGAGCAAGCTGCAGACAGCTGTGGTAACCAACTTGGCTGTTGGCCTAGCCTTTGCCATGGGTGTCTGCATTGGTTTAATATGAGTGCAGCTGCTGTAACAGATAAACCCTGAAATCTTAGTAGTTCAGTTTTTACTCATGTAAGAACCCATTAGTGCTGAAGAGTGAGGTGGGGGTGGGGGATGGCATTACCCTCTACATAGTCTTTGGAAGACCTAAGAGAAGAGATCTTCTGCCTTTTCAACACATGTTTTTCATAGATGCCCTTGGTCTAGACATCCAGCCAACAGATGGAGGCACATGTGGGAGGTTTTTGTGGCTCAGGCCTGGAAACAGAACACATAATTTCTGCCCCAAATCCCATGCCAGGTCTGAGTCACATGGCCATTCAAGAAGGATTGGGAAATGTAGTTTAGCTGTATGCCCAGAAAAAAAAAAGGTAAAACAAGTTTTGTGCATAATTAACCAGTCTCTGTCACAGTGGCCAAAGTCTGTTTCCCAGCATGGCTGGTATTGATGCCAGGGACTGGGTGGGTTTTGAAGTCAGATGACAAGTTGTATCTGCTTCTAAGAGAGTCTGTTTAATTTGAAGAGGCCAGTGGCAGAGACATAGAGAATAGGGTTTAGTCCCCTTGGGGGTAAGAAGAGAAGGCTTGGAAGAACCAAGCAGGGTTGCAATGTAAGAAGATCACAGCCAAATGATCTGGGCCAAAAACAGTCTTCAATCTTGTTAGACGTCAGAATTATCTCCAGGAAATCCAAGATGGAAACTTAGTCATACTTCCTTGGCTAATACAACAAAAATAGGAGAAGTTACAGCCTGGACTCTGGGTTGGTATTCAGGGTCTGAGACAAATGTACTGGACATGATATGGAAAGTCAAATTCCAGACCATACCACCTGATTGAGAGGGGTCTCTAGAACTCCGCCAGATTCAGTGAAATGAACCATGGAAGTGAGTAGGGTAAAGGTCTGGTGTTTCTTCAGTTGGTTGTGGTTGAGGAGTACAGTTACATAAACCCTTTCTCTCTTTCCTTGAATCTAGTAGACATTTTGGTTGAGTCTTCAAGGTCTATTTCACTACAGCTCTAAACTCATCTTGGTTATTTCATTCATTTTCCTGGCCAGACAGCTTGTCAGAGCCAAGAACCCCCTTGTGAATCTGCAGTTGTATAATTGATGAGAAACTATGGAATTACCAGTCCCTTTGGTAGCCCTCTGGACTCACTCACACCTATGAGTAATACCTTTCTCAGGTGGGGCATTTCCCAGCACAGGATATGGAGATGCCTTGGATCTGTCCATTTCAGCCCAGTGAATCCAAGTGACCATGGAATTTTAGCAAATCACCCTCCCACTCATGATCCCAGGGGCTCAGAGAGAAGAACTTTTACAACTAGGGCACCAGGCCTAGGGTGAAAGTGAAAGGGAAGGGCTAAGAGTCTGAGGACTGCAGTTGTCTACCACAAACCCTTCAGGTGGCTGGGAACACTGAGGCCAGAAGAGTGGGCTACTTCAGAAACCATGCAGGGGTTCATGGCCCAGAATTTCATTTCTGCATTCTCATTTTTGGAGGGACAGATTTGTAGCAGGCAGAGTTAGAGTATGTGTCTGATGGTTCAGAGCCAGGGAAACTAGCATAAGTGGTTTAAAATCTGCTAAAATTAGGACTTTCCTTTTAGGTCTTTGCAAGCTTTGTTCTCATCACAAAAGTGGTAGAAATTTTAGGATTATCATAAAGGTTTTACTTACCCTTTGTTTGCTACCAACCATGAGAGCCAAAACAATACTTGACATTACTTATGCTGCTTTCCACCCTCAGTTACAACAGGGTGGTCCACTTACTGTCCCCAACTGAGTGTAGCAGACAAGGATGGAGAGGATCCCATAGCCTTTCAGATGAGTCTCAGGTGAGTCAGGTAATATCAGGCCCCTGGAGCAGATGTCATCAGCAGCGCTCTACCCATAAACCTTGGACCTTTCAGTATCTGCATCTCAGGGTCCAAGGGCATTTTTGGAAGGCAGAGCAGGGAAATTTCTTTGCCTCACTCTGCCCAACAGCAAGGAAGGCTGGAAGTACCAGGGAATTAACACTAGCACCTCTACCCTGAGCCCTGGCATCAAGCTTCAGTCCACTTGGGAACTGGATAAATATGCCTTTTCTCTTCCCCCTGGGGTGGGATAATTCTGAGGCATGTGTTGCGCACTGTTGGTCTAAGTTTTCTGTGCACACAAGCTAAGCATAGTAGCCAACTCTTATAGCTGCCTTTCCTTCCCTGTATTACTTTCCTAGCTCCCAACTGATGTTTCCTGCTCTTTTCAAATAAATGGTTTGTATGTGAATCCTTGTCTCAGGACCTGCTTTGGGGAGAATGCAAAGACTCTACTTTTCCAGAAAATAGCCTGGGCGTCATGCAGGGGTTATTCTGATACTTTCAAAATAATGTTTACCCATGCAGTTATTTTGGGATCATGATAGAGTTTACTCCCAACTTCCTCCCTTAGCTAATCTTAATTGACACATGGTGATTCCCATTAGAATTTTCTTTTACTTTTTGGAGATTCAAAGAAAATTTATCTCCACATAAATTATGGTAGTGGCCTAAAACTTTTTTTGGTATTATCCTCAGTAAAAAATGACTCTATATTGCAATTCCCCATACACACACACTCATAAAAGTGAAACAGATCTCACTAAATTAATCCTATTACCTTTGCTATCTGTGATCTATTTTAATATTTGTCTCCTATCCCATCCCATCCCATCCTATTGTATTCTATTCTCATTGAAAAATGAAAGCTATTACCCATGAAATCAATTTTGCAATTTTATAATAGGTCAGCATTTACAGTTTGAGAAACATTAGTTGAAGGAGACATACTATTCAAAACAGAGACCAACAGAATCCAACAAAATAGGATTCTTAAAGGAAGAAAAGTTCAAGAAGGGGATTTACACACTATTATTCATTGTCTCTAAAGATAGCTATGTAGCCACCTTTGTTATTAGAACCCATAATTAATTAACATCCTCTGTTCCTAGAAGAAAGAAAAAATTAATAAATTGTAGATACCAGACTGTTTGGCACCAGGTGGGAATTTTTTCAGATATTCTCAGTTCAGTGAGAAGATACACTGTGTTTCAAATGAGGCAAATAAATATTTGGGAGGAAATATCTATTGGACATTGGGTGGAAATTGGGAGGCTCCTGAAGGTTTGGAACAACACTACTGGGTTTGCACTTACTTTTAGGAACAGTTCTAGTATGTTGACTGGCTGGAAGAACCAGCAGCAGGGCACGTACAAGGTATATGCTCACTATGATCTCATATATGTGTGGTTATCTCAGGCCAGCTCTGTGGGCTTATCAGAGGTTTACATTTATGGGGGATTTAGAAGAAAGACAATGAAGGGAAACACTGAACTCCAAGGTTAAACCCCTGACTAGAAGAAGGAAGAGTTCAGACCTCTCAACCATTCAGGGGAAGAACTCTGAAGGGAAACAATACTGTTACATTCTCTGTAAATTACAATTCTTTAGCACAAACAGAAGGATATGTGTGTATGTGGTGTGTGTGTGTGTGTGTGTGTGTGTGTGTGTGTGTGTGTATTTTACCTTAGCAATGGGTAGTTAACTTTCGAAATACTGGATTAAGAAATTAACACTCTGAATATACAGCTAGTACTTGAAAGAATATAACCAGCAATACAATTATAACTTTACCTCCAGTGAACCCAAGAAAGTTTGCTAGTTAGCACAAGGGGTGCTATAATAATTTTTCTTTAGTGAAGTGAGTGGTGATCAAGTTATGTGGATTAGCTGGAAATATTGTACAGGCACCAATGCCCTTGTATGAACAATAGGGAATAAGACTCTAGAAAGAGCCCAGCTGTCTACCCCCTTCACAGGGGTCTTTTGGACCCCTGGCTCTCCAGGCTTTGCTTAACATCTGAATGAGGATTCTGTGGCCTGACTTCTGACTGCAAGTTCAGATGAATTCTTCACAAAAGCACTGATATATGCTTGAGTAACTCTTTTAGATCTGGTGTTGCTTGGGAATTGGTTATACTTATTGTCTCGGGTTATCTAGTTGTTTTGGGGCCTTATTATAATGGGTATTTTAACACATGGCTTCTTTGGTTTGAAATATACTTTCAGTGAAACATATCCCTTGGTAATGAGATTGTGGGGAAGAAGAATTATAATTTTCATTCATTTGTAGTTACTCGAAATAATGGATATCTGCCAGAATAATCTAAAACTCATGAACAACCAAATTAGCTTAAATCAGTTCCCTAGGTACACTCATTTGATCTAAGAAAATTGTTTGAGAGTTGGAGAGAAACACTGGTTTTTGAATACAGCCTAGAGAGTGTTAATTAGATTTGTCTTCAACTCAGCCTTCACAGTTGTATGGAGATGGGGCTGTGATAAAGGATGAATCCAAAAGCCACCTCATTATGGCCCCTATAAAAAATGTGGAGTGGAAGGCAGCCCTGCTTTCAGGCACAGTCATAAAGTGAATAGCAGTATGATTTTTACTGGACGTGAGTAATATTACATTTGTTTCCTTTCTCTAAATAAATTTAATATGCTCCAATCCCCTATTTGGCCTGACTGGTGGAAAGGCCAGGCTCTGTCATAATGGGGTGCTTCTTGGCAGCATGTGAATGCCCAAAGGGTCTCTTGTATTTGGTCCCCAAAGATCACAGTTGTCAGTATTCAGAGAAATACTATTCCTGAAGGACGGGGGCTCTCCTGGGGCACTGGGGTCATGCCAAATCTGAGACCAGTGCCTAGGGTCCAACCTCCTTAGGAACCCTAGGTAGCCATTCCTAAGTGGAATAAAAGTGGAAATAAAAGTGGAAGAAAATGATTTTTGACTTTTTTGGCAGGGGGAGGGTGGCAAATGAATGTCTTTACTTTGCAAGACCATGTATATTCAATCATTTGCTAATAACACAAGCATCATAGCTATAAAAATTGTTATTTAAAAGTATTATTTAATTGAAAATAAGTAACATATTTTAGTAATAATCTACGTTTATTTAGTATTATATATTTTCATGCATATGATCTCATTTGCTGTTGACCACATCCTGGGATGGAGACACAGCAGACAGGATTTCCCCATTTTGCAACTAAGAAAAGTCAAGTGCTTCTCATGGTACATAAGCTCCAAAGTCAATCAGCTGGTAGACAGGTAGATTGCTTTTCTACTTAAGCACTCTGACCTAAGCTATGAGACTGGAAGTAAAAATATGGCTTATAGACAACCTATTCATGGCTGAGTAATATTCCATTGTATGTATATATCACATATTCTTTAGCTATTCATCTATAGATGGATACTTGGGTTGCTTCCATATTTTGGCTATTGTAAATAATGCTACAATAAACATAGAGGTGAATATATCTTTTTGAATTAGTGTTTTCATATTCTTTGGCTAAATACCCAGTAGTGGAATTCCTGGATCATATGGTAATTCTATTTTTTTTTTTTCTGAGGAACCTCCATACTGTTTTTCTACAGTGGCTGCACCAACACAGCAGTGCACAAGAGTTCCTGTTTCTCTGCATCCTCACTAACACTTGTTGTTCCTTGTGTTTTTGATTTTAGCCATTCTGACAGGTATGAGGTGATATCTCAGTGCGGTTTTGATTTGCATTTTCCTGATGATGAGTGATAGTGTATCTTTATGTATCTGTTAGCTATCTGCATGTCTTCTTTGGTGAAATGTCTGTTCATGTCTTCTGCCCGTTTTTTAATTGGGATATTTGTTTTTTGGTGTTGACCGGTGTAAGTTCTTTATATATTTTGAATATTAACCCTTTATCAGATATATCATTTGCAACCATCTTTTCCAATTCAGTAGATTTGCTTTTTGTTTTGTTGTTTCCTTTGCTGTTCAAAGCAATTTTTAAATTGCTATTTATTTATATATGTGTGTATATTTATTTATTTATTTTAAAGTTTATTTATTTTGAGAGAAAGCACCTGCATGCGTGTGCACACACACAGTGGGGGAGGGGAAGAGAGAGAGGGAGAGGATCCCAAGTAGACTCCATGCCATCAGCGTGGAGCCCAACCTGGGGTTCTAACCCACGAACCAGGAGCTCATGGCCTGGGCCGAAATCTAGAGTCAGATGCTTAACCGACTGAGCCACCCAGGCGCCCCTAAAAGCTTTCTATTTTGATGGAATCCCAATAGTTTATTTTTACTTTTGCTTCCTTTGCTTTAGGACACATACCTAGAAAAATGTTGCTATGGCCAATGTCAGAGAAATCAGAAATCACTGCCTAAGCTCTCTTCTAGGATCCTCACGGTTTTAGGTGTCACATTTAGGTCTTTAATCCATTTTGCGTTTATTTTTGTGCATGGTGTAAGAAAGTTGTCCAGTTTCATTCTTTCTGCATGGAACTGTCCAGTTTTCTCAACATCGTTTGTTGAAGAGACTGCCTTTTTCCCGTTGTTTATTCTTGCCTCCTTTTTCAAAGATTAATTGACTATATAATTGTGAGTTTGTTTCTGGGCTCTCCATTCTGCACTGTTGTTGCTCGATGTGTCTGTTACGATAGCTTGGTAGTAGATCTTGAAATCAGGGACTGTGGTACCTCCAGTTTTGTTCTTCTTTTTTCAAGATTGGTTTTGGCTATTTGAGGTCTTTTGTGGTTCCATACAAATTTTGCGATTATTTGTTCTACTTCCATGAAAAATGCTGTTGGTATTTTGATAGGGGTTACACTAAATCTGTAGATGGCTTTGGGTAGTATGGGGCAAATTAGCAACTTTGAAGTACATCTATTGAAGTAGCTACAAAAAGCTTTCCTCATAATATCCAGCCAATAACTACATTCTCTCTTCCTTTAGACCACATATTTAACCCTAACTGAGCCAAGAAAATAGGTAGGTATTGAATGCTCCCAGAATTGTGAAGCTGAGAGCTTTTGGAGGGATGTAGGTTTATAAAGGTTTCATTAGGTATGTGCAGTAATTCAATTCATTCAAAAACATTTGAATAGCAGCTACTATATGCCAAGCATCATCCTAGACTCCAGTACTACTCTGTCCAATACAGTAGTCATGAACCAGTAGTGATTTAAATTGAAATTAAATGCAATTAAATTTTTTTGATCCTAGTCACACTAGCCACATTTCAAAATAGCCACATATGACTGACTGGTGGCTACTATTGGACAATGTAGATACAGATTCCTAAAGAAATAAAGTTTCTTTAAGAGTTTTCCAATTATGATAATGGAATAAGAGCTTTTCAATAATCACAGAAAGTTATATTGAACAGCACTCCTCCATAGTTACAAAGATGTAAAGGGATCAGACTTCGTCCCTCTATTTTAAGAACTTATAATTATTATAGCAGAACTTAGAATATATCACAGTAAATTCTATAGCAGACTTATCAGTTAAGTTTAGCAGATATTTATTGTGCCAGTCACTATGCTAAACTGTGTAGACACAGTGATGGCCAAAAATTGGTCTCTGCCCCACAGTATCTTACAGTTCAATGAAGATATGAATGAAAATACCTCAAATCCTTGAGGACCAGAACAGTTCTCTCTGCCTTGGAAAGTTATGAGAGGAAAGCACAGTTGTGCCCGTATCTTCTGTGTTCTCTATCCATATACATTAATAACACAGAAAATAATAACTGTCTTTTATAATAAGCAATTATTATAATTTTGCATTAACAATCTCAAAGCACTGAGCTTCCTTTGCTCTGTTTTACAAATGAGCCTGGACCATAGGGTGGGAGCCATGACAACTCCCAAATTTGCTTGACAACATTATTCATAATGCAGGCAGTTAGACCTCCTGCCAATGACACTTCTCTTTGACCTCTGCTGCTTAAAGCAGAGAGAGACTTCCTCCTGTCCTTTCCCCAACACCATGGGTCAGGTGCAGTAGATCTTTGTATTTAGTAATAGTCTCACAGTTCTAAGTGGTCAGCAGTGATCTTCTTTTGAAATTTCTGGCCGCAGCTGTTTTGTCTCTCTTTTCTCTTTATTATGTTTCATTTAAATTGCATAAATAATGAAATAGTTATGTCATTTACAGTAAGATAACTCCTCATTTAATTTGTGGGCAGTGGCTGAATATTAACTGTATTCTCCAAGACTTATATGAAAGAGGCATCTATTCATTGGCTGAATTCTGGAAGGGATGAAGGGGAGTTCTTCATCACCATCTAGGACTGGTGCCAAGGATTTAACCCTCAGGTTCTTTTCTCACTGACATTAATGTTACTTTATAGAGAGGAAGTTGCCAAGGAGTGAAAGCACATTGCTGTGAAGACAGAAGTCTATTTCAAGCTGGTTTATTCCCTTACTTTAGTGACCTTGTGTAGTTACTTTTTTTTTTTTTTTAATCTCTGCCTGAGTTTCTGCCTCTACAATAGATACTGGTACAACATTTGTTGCACTTGCTGTTTGTTTTGAAATCTTTGAAATTTTAATTGCTAAAGAGAGACCTGGAGCCTAAACTCTCAGAAAATCTGGATTTATTTCCTGCTCCACCAGTCGCTCATTAAGTGACCCTAGGTAAGTCATTTGTCCCTCATGTTTTATTCTTTTCATATGGGAAATGGGGTTATGAGTACACTTCTCTTCCTATTTAATGGGAATACAGAAGGACAGAGATGTCCAGAATACTAAAGTTTTATGGAGATTTAGATTGTAGTAGCCATGTTTGTCAGTTTGCCAGTCACATTTGTCTTGCTGATTAGCTTCTCCTTCCTTCCACAACTCATTGAATGGGCAACTTTTCAAACCAAGCTACGACTGACTGGACCAGAGTAGACAATAAATGTAGGAGGAGCCAATATATAATCTAGTCTGAGCCAATCAGAAGCCCCTCTTGAGTCTGTTAATGTAGAGACACAGAAATGGAAGCCAGATGATGATGGATCTTTGAAGTAAAAGATCAGGTAGATTTGGACATTTTGACTCAGTTCATACTGATGAGCACAGAAGAGATATATTCAATGAATATTGAATGAATGAATATGTTCAAAGAATGACTTGGATGTGTTAAGAAAAGCAGGTAAGTGACCCTGAAGCACTCTAAAGAATACAATAGGGTGATGGAGTGAGGGGTTGTCTGGAACTTCCTAATTTTAATGAGGTCTGGTCCATTTTAGGCATTTTCACATTTTTCAATCTAATGATGTAGGAGGCAATATGGCTGCCAGTTTGACTAAGAGAGCTTAGTCAGTTATATGACTTATCCATGCTCACAGCTGCTTCAGAGGTTCGTTGAGGATTTGATTACAGGTTTCTGCTTCTAAGTTCAAGGTTTTTTTCTGTTACAGGATGGCTTATTATTTGCATTCATTATTGTTTAAGGTTGAAATAAGAAGATCTAAAGAAATTGTTCTAGTCCATTGTAGATACTGAAGACTGATATTTTATTTGTAAATTGCCTGGGCAACATTTGACATCATCCTGAATGATGTGTGTCCTAATGCCAAAAACCTCACTGCTAAATTTATTTTCTCCTCAGGAATATAAATGACACAGCTACTTTTTTTTCCTACTCATCCCACTCAAATCATTACTCATTTCTATTAGAACCAGAGTGTGAGAGTTTGCAAGGCAATCATATATTTTAATTGGTATGTACTCATGGTTTTGGGAGATATTTTCTGACTTTGGTCATCTCCTTGGTTTGAGCCTGTAT